>JBBDGP010001800.1:15000-615000 GCA_037952835.1 Lithobates septentrionalis | reverse complement strand
CCGCAACAGTTTAAAAGAAAAAAAAAACACCTGTAAGGCAATTGCATAATGTGTTATGCCGCGTACACACGGTCGGACTTTTCGACTACAAAAGTCCGACAGCCTGTCCGACAGACTTTCGACGGACTTTGGCGGACTTTTGGCGGACTTGCGGCAGACTTTCTAACGAACGGACTTGCCTACATACGATCACACAAAAGTCCGACGGATTCGTACGTGATGACGTACACCGGACTAAAATAAGGAAGTTGATAGCCAGTAGCCAATAGCTGCCCTAGCGTGGGTTTTTGTCCGTCGGACTAGCATACAGACGAGCGGATTTCTGGGTCCGGCGTAGTTACGATGTAAAGATTTGAAGCATGTTTCAAATCTAAAGTCCGTCAGATGTGCGGCTGGAAAAGTCCGCTGAAAGTCCGGGGAAGCCCACACACGATCGGATTGTCAGCCGTATTTTGTCCGTCGGCATCCGTCGGACTTTTGTAGACGATAAGTCCGACCGTGTGTACGCGGCATTAGTATGCAACGGATACTAATGCCCCGTACACACGGTCGGACTTTGTTCGGACATTCCGACAACAAAATCCTAGGATTTTTTCCGACGGATGTTGGCTCAAACTTGTTTTGCATACACACGGTCACACAAAGTTGTCGGAAAATCCAATCGTTCTGAACGCAGTGACGTAAAACACGTACGTCGGGACTATAAACGGGGCAGTGGCCAATAGCTTTCATTCTTTATTTATTGTGAGCATGCGTGGCACTTTGTCCGTCGGATTTGTGTACACACGATCGGAATTTCCGACAACGGATTTTGTGGTCGGAAAATTTTATAGCCTGCTCTCAAACTTTGTGTGTCGGAAAATCCGATGGAAAATGTGTGATGGAGCCTACACACAGTCGGAATTTCCGACAACAAGGTCCTATCACACATTTTCCGCCGGAAAATCAGACCGTGTGTATGGGGCATAACACATTATGAAATACCATATTTTTAACGGCGTATAACACACACTTTTCCCCCCTGAAAATAGGGGGGAAATCGCGCGTGCGTGTTATACGCCGACAGCGTACCTCGGAGGGGAAGGAGGGGGACAAGTGCTGCCGGAAATAACCGTGCCGTCATCTCCTCTCCACTCGGCTCTCCGCTCGGCTTACACGTCACACACACAGTCCCGCCTCCGCCACCGGCATTTGACCAGTGTTCTGTCTATCACAGGAGCTGGTCCAAAGCCGATGGCGGAGGCGGGACTGTGTATGTGACTGCCGACTGAGAGCCGAGTAAACAGATGACGGCTCGGTGATTTCCTGCGAGGAGAGATAGGGAGCTGCATTGATGGGGGAGATGGGCACAGATCAGGCTGCAGATGGGCACAGATCAGGCTGCAGATGGGCACAGATTCAGTGGCATTGAGGCTGCAGATGGGCACTAATCAGGCTGCATTGATGCTCACTGACCATTATTTTGCTTCAAAGTGGTTTATTTAAAAAAAAAGTTTTATTTATTGAAACTTCCCTCCTAAATTGGGGTACATGTTATATGTGTTATACGCTGATAAACACGGTACTTACCTTAGGACGAAGCCCTCCAGCGGAGTGCTGTCACCGCTGACAGGGCCTTCCATCTTCCCCTGGTCTTTCTTCCGGGTTCGCGGGCTTTGGTATGAGTGGCCAAAGCCGCGACGACATCACCGTCGGCTTCGGCACGAAGCTCTGAAAGTCTGGCACGGTATGCCGGACCTTCAGAGTGCATGGGCCGGTGATGTCACCAGCTGCATATCTCCTAAATGGTGACAATAGGAGATATTCATTTTACCTACAGGTAAAGGCTTACCTGTAGGTAAAAATCACAAAGCAGACTTTACTACCACTTTAAGTGACAGGCAGGAAGCGGGAAGCTTATACCTAAGACCTCCACCGGGCCATAGGCTGCTGCCTTGGTTGCCTTGTGAATGATCCAGCTCCGGCTGTCCCTGTAAACTTTTTTTTTTTTTTTTGATGAAGACTCAATAAAAGTAAAAGCTTCTGAAACACCTTTCGGTTATCTGAGTTATGTTTGAGATGCACTGTCACTGACTTGAATTGAGCCATTTGACAATCTTCGCAAGCTGCCAACACCTGCCAAACCTTATTGATGAGATAAAAAAAAAAAAAAAATCACAGAGCAAAGCATTATGCATTTTATGTGTGTGTTTCAGAATAGCCAATGGCTTTGCAAAGCACTAGGAAAGTTTCAATAACATGAAGCAAATGTCTATTCTTTACACCCATGTGAAGGGCTTAAGGAAGCATAGTATACAATAAAGACAAAAAAGTAGCAAAAAAGGTATAGCACATGGAAAAGTTTGAATGGGTGAATAAAAAATTCAGCAGTAGGCATGAAGAAACAGGGAACATCCATAAAAGCATAAGGCTTACTGAACTGTCTAAAGAAGTTAAGGGAACACAGGAAGAGTGAGCAATATATTGTACAGCAACAGGAGGGGTAGCAAAACAGCAAAGAAGAGCAATGCATAGCATGGGAAGAGCACAGCATGATATTGTACATAACAAAGGTATAAAAGCAAACAGCACAAGAAACACAACAAAAAAAAATAATATATAGCACAAAAAGCATAAGGACAAAGAGAGAAAGGAGATACAACACAGCATGAGAAGGAATAATACATGAAAACAGTAAGCAACATAGTGACATAAGACATGACATGAGAAGTATGAAGCAATGAGTGTGCAACATAGAGCATAACAAACTGAGATAGAGCACAGCAAGAAGATTATATATATCCAGGGAGGGAATAAGGCATACAGAAAGGGACAGTGAGAGGAGGGCGAGAACCAAGTAAAAAGAGCAAATAAACTTCAACATATGGTAGAACATTGCAGTAGACTGAAGGAGTCAAAGTAGAGTGTGAGAGAAGGCAACTATAAAATAGAAGATGTGGGACAATTACATAGCATACTGGTTAAATGGAGACAAGAAGACAGGGTACAGAAAGAAATATTGCAGCAGGAGAGATACCCCTAGTAAAGGACCCAGATCCCCCAGAATTACCCAGGAAAAGTCCTATCTCTCCTCCTCAGCTGTGCTGGGAATACTGGGTAGTGAATTCACAGCTCCATCAGCCTGTCCCTTTAAGGAGGAGTTCCACCCGAGGTCCAGTAAAAAAAAAAAATTAAAAAATTAAAAGTCAGCAGCTACAAATACTGCAGCTGCTGACTTTTAATTGGACACTTACCTGTCCCAGGGTCCAGCGATGCGGGGGATTCGAAGCCCCGCTTGTCTCCTCCTCCGTTCAGTGGCGCCGGCATTGCAACTGTGGGCGCCGGGGTGTGGCTTCACAGCCTGGCACCCACTGCGCATGTGCGAGCAGCGCCTCGCGCCGTGATTGGCCGCTCAGTCACCTGGGACCTGTAATGGGTCCCAGATGATTGACAGGAGGGAGGGAGCAGAGCTGAGCCCTTCCTGTGTCGAGGGGGAAGTGATGTCACCAGCCCAGGCACTGGAAGAGGCAGACTACAAGGGACCACCTAGCAACAGGCATTTAGAGGTAAGTAAAAAAAAAAAAAAAATATCCTAATGTTTTTTTGTATTTTTTTTTTTTTTAATTTTTCATGTAGTTTTTTTTTTTTGGGTGGAACCCCACTTTAAGGACTATATTTCCCAGGAATTAATGGCAGTCGCTGCATAGCAAGTCCTCTTGCTGCTGATTGGCTCAGATCCTCTGCTGTCAGCAGGTAGGGGGGATTTCACACAGAGCCCTCTCTACTCACACAGCAGGGGAGTGAAGAGTGCGAGCCGACTGCTACATAGCACACAGCCAACAGAGCACCCGGCTACACAGTAATAGAGGGAAAATCTCCCAATGGGGACCAGGGTTGCCAACCACCAGTAAATTTACTAACAGTTTGTAAAAATCAGTGATTATTTACATCTGCCAGTAAATATCAGGGGCTTTTTAAGTGTAAATCAAGCAAATTACTTTGTTATAGGTATTGTTGGTGTTTCCATATCATGTTTATACAGTTCAAAAATTCACTGTGTTAGTTTTCAATATGAGATCTGTAATTTCTCAGGTTGCCAGTAAAAAATGTGCTCCACCAGTAAATTTTCCATGTTTTGTGAGTAAGAATTGCTGTGGGAGGTTGAGAACCCTGATGGGGACACTAGTTCTGGTGACACACCGTGATTCACAGGGATGTGACCTCACTTCTTGTTTTAGCTATGGGACAGGAAGTGAAGGGAAATTTCCCCTATAATAGCACGTTGATGAGGGGGGAAAGGAGGAAAAATATATTCAGCTTAAACCTCAGCTTCCCTTTAAGCCAAGATAGTAAGGAATGGTTAAATCCCCTGTCGGGTTTTTATTGGTGGTTGGGTCTCCACTGGTGAGAGTGACCCTCTCTATTTATCCTGAGACAATTGTCATCATGACAGAAAGTTTTGGCCAGTCCAGAAGCAGAAACCCAGGAAATATTCAAATGGGAGAACTGAATTCAGTTACAACTAATTTTCCCTCACCTTGGAGAGATTTTCTTCAACTTTGCACCTCCATGACAAGAAGTAAAGGGAAATTTAAATTGCTAAATAGGCTACAGAAACATTGTACTGTGCACTTATTATATTATCAAAGCATAGATGGAGTCTGTGTCACCTGTTGGCTATTGTGTTCTGACAGCCAACACACCTGGCTGTTAGAAGAATACCCAAGCAGTGACTGCATCTGACTGGATACAGTCACCATTTGGCTGGCAATCTTCTACACAGCTCCTTAGGCAAAAGTTTGACTTTTTAGAGAGCCAAATGGAGCCAACAAAGGCACCAGTCTCAGTTTTGGCCAATTTGACAGGATTTGGACAAAATTTGAAGCGTGTATGGCCAGCTTCACTCCAGGTTTACTTTCCAGGTTGGTCAAGTAACTTGCCTCTCCTTTGAACTTCAACCTAGGCCAGGGGTGCTTAACCCGAGGCCCGCAGTACCCTCTGATGTGGCCTGCAACTTCAAAACTGGTAAGCTCATGCCCATGCTTTGGTATGACGAGTTGTCAAGCCAAAATAGCGATCAACAGGTTGCTGAGCCGCCATCCCAGAGCATCAGAGCACTGGAAGCAGGTGGCCATGGGGGATGGGCAATTGGCATATTAGCACTTAAAAAAAGGATTATTAGGCTGCTTTTACACTGGTCCTAAGGTGCAGCATAGTGCACCTGCGGCTTTCCTACTGGTTAGCTGCACTGAGCCATAGATTTCAATTATATTATGCAGGTTTGGTTCGCTTTCTGAAAGTGTACCAAAACTTCTAAATGCAGAAGTTTTGGTGTACTTTAGAAAGTGCACCACACCCGTAAGATGTAATAGAAGTCTATGGCTCAGTGGTGTAGGAAAACTGCAGCGCATCAGTGTAAAAGCAGCCTTTTAGGTGGTTCAGGACAGTAAGGACTTGTTTACATTTGTGGTTTGGGGGGCAATAAAACCACCATAGTTCATTGTGGCCTGCGTCCGGTTACCAAATCACTTAAGTGGCCCTCGTTCTTCAAAAGGTTGAGCACCCCTGACCTAGGCAGTGTTATGCTGTTAAAAGCATCTCTGAATAGGAAGACCAGAAGATGTGTTAGAATCATGTCAGGGTTGGCCTCCTGCTACTTAATGAACAGCTCTTTTCTTTTAGTGCTCAGAAGCTGCTCAACTGTCTGTTATTACCAGCCACTCAATGTTAGCACAGTGACTAACCTGCTTACCATTTACCTGCCTCATTGGTCCAGCCTACAGCCAGCCCCATTTTGCTATTTAGGCAGCTTAGCTCATTTCCTTCTTGCCCTTGTGTTGTCTATGATCTCCAGCGAGGTCCTGCCTTGGTTCCCTTGTATGACTTGGCCTGGCTTACTTCTCTTCCAATTCCTGTTCCTGATTTTTGCTCCTGACTATGCTGACTTCTGGTTTCCTGACCCCAGCTCGTCTGATTACCCTCTCTGGCATCCAAACTTTGTCTTCTGTTTTTGACTACATTCCCGAAATGTGTTAAATTTGCTTTTAAAGGTGTGATTTTAACTGTACTCTCAGTCTCCGTCTGGTTTATGATTCCTGACAAATCATTAAATAAATATTTTTTTCCAGTTGGAGTACTGTCTAGTGTTACAGGAAGCCATTAGATCAACCTCTCTGTCATGTGACATTGCTAGGGCCTAGCAATTGACTGCAAGGACACATGATTCCCACATACCGGGGTACCCGGGAGAGGAAGAATCAGCAGGGAAACACTATGAAGGTTAGTAAAATTGGATTGAGGGGTGGCTTTCAAAAAGACCCTGGTATTTGACCCTGAATGGGTTAGGTGACAGTGCCTCTTTAAATCTGTGTTTTGTACCTGCATTCCTGTAGACTCCCCAGTGTGCCCTATAGCTGTCACTAGACCTTACCATTGCAAGGGTCATCTCAGAAAAACATGTTTTACTATGTAATACCACAACATTTGCGTGGAATCGAGTGTGGCGCCCTCTAGTAGTGTGCTAGAGAGGATAGGTAAATTTAGGCAGGCCTGGCTGATTGCAAGGCCTGTTTGTTTTCATTCTGGGCTGGGAGTGGCTCAGGGTAGTACTGGGTGATTCACAGGTGGTATCACCAAGACCTCCCACTCCTTTCCAGAATCTTTTGGTGCTTTCTGGAAAGAGAGGTGGGGGGGACGTGGAGCCACCCGGGTGTTTGAGGAGCCCTGAAAAATCCCCAATCTGGATTGGCAGGGGGTACGCCTCTTTAAATACCCAGGGTCAGCCCAGGAAGGGAGGAGTTGTCGAGTGGAAGAGCTGGAGTGAGAGAGTGCGGAGGTCGTTGGGGCCTTTGAGGGAGCTCCCCAGTCTGGGGGGGATGCAGTCGGGACCACTTTCAGGAACACATGAAGAGGTCCTGGACCGGAGGTATAAGGGAGAGCAAGGAGAGGACAGTGGGAGAGAGCTCTGCTAAGAGATCTAGGAAGAACAACTGGTTGCAGCCAGGAGGGCTGGTGAGTGAGGCACAGTCAGGAGGACTGGGGAGGCACTCCTGAGAGAACTGGGAGCTTGCAGTCTGAGACGGGTGCAGAACCAGAAGGGTGGACTGTGGTGGAAGGAGCAGTGTTAAGAGGCGGCTGCAGCCAGGAGGGATGGAAGGGCCTGAAGAGGGCTAACTGGGATAATTGGCCATAGTTAGGACAGCTAGCTTTTCTGCTACACCATTGGGGCCCGCTGTCCTAGCCTGCAAAGGGCTTTTGTTGAGGCCTGGCTGAGTCAGTGCCAGGCCTAACCAAACAAAAAGTACTAGCTGTTCCTGGGAAACCAAGTGATGTGTTGGAGGTGACTAGGAGTAACAGTCTGCAGCAAGTGATGTGCTCGTGGAATGAGGAGTGATGAGCTTCAAGCAAGTTTGTGCAGGAGGAAGCTGAAGGAGTATGTACAGGGTGTGTACATAGTTGTCCCAAAACCGATTGCTGTTTCCATGCTGGGCATCCCAAATCTCCTATCCCCATTCAAGTTATACCCCTCAATAAAATAAAAAAAACTAAGTTCACTGACTGCTTTATGTCTCGGAGTGCCTGAGAGTGAATGCAGTGAATGCTCCACTCTGGATGAAGGAGCACAGGGGGTATATCAGACAGCAGTATTGTCAGTCTGGGGGGAGGAGAGTGTTAGATGTACTAGCAGATTTGGACACACTAACGGATTGAAAAAAACTCCAGCTAATACTTTATAATCCATTACACCAAACTGTTTTGTTCCTGTAGGGATAAAAGTTTTACATAAATAAAAGATGATCTTTGTAGGCCCCGCTGTCAATGGTAAATGGTCTGACTCAAACTGTTACATTTGCAGGCGAGCTTGTTCTTTTGAAAAATAACAGAGTGGATCACCAGATGAAAATAAAGGAGAGAAAGCTTAAAAAAAGAAAACAAATGCAGCCATCACATCTATGAATTGGTAAGCTGCAATATAATAAATGTTTTTGGGTTTAAAGAATATGTAAACCCAACATTTCATATTCCTGATTTGTGCCTGCTGTACCATGTACTTGTATGATAAAGTATCCTGTTCTCTTTGTATTTTTTCCTTTAAGTGAAATCCCTGCCATTCCGGACAGTCCCTCTGCTTTCCTATTAAAAACTGACCACACTAAGCAAGAGCGAACAACATGGTCAGGGAACTGTGCTGGATACTGAGCCTGCTCTCCTCCAATGATCAGAATATTCCTGACCCCCCACACACACGTACAGCCATTCACTGGCAAGTTTTGTGTGCTGTTGTTTCCCCCCCTGCTCTTATACAGCTGAGAACAAAGGTAATGTGGTCACTTATAAAAAAGGGAAAAAACTGAATTTATAATGTTTTTTTTTATATCTATACACAAATATTTTGCCTTTCATTTCTATTTAAAACTGAATGGGTTGATTTACAAGGTGATCGTTTACAATCACTTTAATACTGTTTTAACTGAGCACACCTCAATGCATCGCATAACAAGACCTGGGCCTCTATGTCCCACAGATCTCCTGCAGTAATGTCAAGACTTCTGTAAAAATAAACTTTTTCCTTGTCTGAAATTGTTTATAATTGTTTGTAATGACAAAGAAACCTAAAGCAGAACTAAACCCTCCTATCCTCTACAGCCAAGGAAGCTGTCATCTTAGTCTGTGTCTCATAGGAAGTTGCCATGGTGCTGCACATGTGCTCTTGACAGTTATGACAACAGCCATTTGATGGCTTGACAGTTCAGTTGAGAGCACAAGCAACTGTGACAGTTATCATTCACAGCATGCCTTGAATGTAATTGTCTAGGGAAACAGTTAAATTGTTGGGTTTATTTCCCCTTTAACCACTTAAGGACTGCCCTATAGCAGTTTTACTGCTACAGGGCGGCACCCCTGCGCCTGATCACATATATATACATGATTAAGGTAGGAGGGCGTGCAGGCGCGCCACTGGTGGCTTTCTCCTTCTGTGCTCACTCAGCGGGAGAAAGCTGCCGGTGGCGCGCCTGCACCTACCTTAATCATGTAGCAGCGGAAGCCGATCGGCAGGTGCGGCGGACTCGATGTCTGCCGGCACCCGCTGACAATCCAGCAGAGAGGCACAAGCCTATGTAAAGAAGGAAGATCGCCGTTCTGTCAGTAGGGAAGGCATGGATCCTGTGTCCCCTACTAAATGAACCTTCCACACTGAAGAACAAGCTAGGCACACAGTTAACCCTTTGATCGCCCCTGATGTTAACCCTTTCCCAGCCAGTGTCATTAGTACAGTGACAGTTCATGTTTTTAGCACTGATCACTGTATTAGAGTCGCTGGACCCCAAAAAGTGTCAAAAGTGTCAGTTAGTGTCTGATTGCTCAGCCACAGTATCGCAGTCCCGCTGATTGCTGCCATTACTAGTAAAAAAATTAAAAAATACCCCATAGTTTGTAGACACTATAACTTTTGTGCAAACAAAACAATATGTGTTTATTGTAGCAGAATACATATTGGCCTAAATTGATGAAGAAATCAGATTTTTTAAATTTTTTTGTTGTATATGTTTTATAGCAGAAAGTAAAAAATATATATATTTTTTTTCAAAATTGTCGCTCTTTTTTGTTTATAGTGGCAAAAATAAAACCCGCAGAGGTGATCAAATACCACCAAAAGAAAGCTCTATTTGTGGGGGAAAAAAAAGACACAAATTTTATTTGGGTACAACGTCGCACGACCGCTCAATTGTCAGTTAAATGAACGCAGTGGCCTGGTCATGAAGAGGGGGGGAGGGGTAAATCTTCCCGAGGTCAAGTGCTTAACTTCTAAATAAGTGTTTTGTGTATGGAAAAAAAATAGTGAATCAGCAGTTAGCATCACAGAGAGAAACATTAACACCCTCTTCAACGATTCAAGTGGTCTAATATGTGATAATAAAAAGTCCAATTTTCACAAGTGCTTTGTGTTACCACATCTTGAAGCATAAAGCTCCTAGAGATGCCGGGCACAATGAGAGAGGGTCATTGCATCAAGAGGTGGGAGAGAACACAGCAAAAGGGAGCACAGTATGCAGCAAGACAGGCTGAAATAAATGGATAAAGCCTAGCGACAGGGGGTGAGGTATATATCAACCTAAGGGACAGAATAAAGAAAGTGTGATCAAAAAGAAAATAGGTCAAGGCTAGACTACAGGTTTAAAAAAAAAAATTCAGACCTAAAGGGGAAAAATGTATTTTTAAAGGATCATTCCATTCTAAACTGATATTTCAACTTTCGGTAGAGTAAAGTGTACATCCAGCTAAAACTATTTTTTTTCAATTTATGTCCCATTGACAGGTTTTAGCAGACAGGAAGTAAGGAAAAATCTTCTCTTTTTTTTTCTTAGTAGCTACAGCAGTAGAATTTTGTTTGAAAAATGTGTTTTTTGGAACATTTGTTCGATTTTCTAGTTAACCACTTCAGCCCCCGAAGATTTGGCTGCTCAATGACCAGACCATTTTTTTGCGATGCGGCACTGCGTCGCTTTAACTGACAATTGCGCGGTCGTGCGTCACTGTACCAAAAACAAAATTGACGTCCTTTTCTTTCCCACAAATAGAGCTTTCCTTTGGCGGTATTTAATCGCCTCTACGTTTTTTATTTTTTGCGCTATAAACAAAAGAAAAGCGACAATTTTGAAAAAAACACAATATCTTTTACTTTTTGCTTTAATAAATATCCCACATTTTTTATCAAAAAAACAATTTTTTTTCCTCAGTTTAGGCCGATATGTATTCTTCTACTTATTTTTGGTAAAAAAATCGCAATAAATGTATATTGATTGGTTTACGCAAAAGTTATAGCGTCTACAAAATAGGGGATCGATTTTTTTACTAGTAATGGCGGCAATCTGCGATTTTTATCATGACTGCGATATTGCGGCAGACAAATTGGACACTTTTGACACATTTTTGGGACCGTTGACAATTATACAGCGATCAGTGATATAAAAATGCTGAATGTCACAGGCAGGGAAGGGGTTAACACTAGGGGGCGATCAAGGGGTTAACTGTGTTCCCTAGGTGTGTTCTAACTGTAGGGGGGATGGGAATGTCTAGGAGGAGAGAGAGATCGGTGTTCATACTTGGTATGAACACATGTTCTGTCTCCTCTCCCCTGAAAGAACCGGGATTTGTGTGTTTACACACGCAGATCACGGTTCTTGCTCTGTCACGAGCGATCGCGGGAGCCCGGTGGTCATCGCGCCTGCTGGGCACTCGCATCGGCTATGGGCACACGCTGCAGGTGCGTGCACTCCTAGTGGCCAAAGGGTGAAGCGACCTAAGGTAACGTCGTTTGGCCCAGCCGCTCCATTCTGCTGCAGTAAAACTGACATCAATGCCCCTATCAGTGCTGTCTATTAGTGCCCATCAGTGCCGCCCATAAGTGCCATCCATCAGTGCACATCAATACTGCCTATCAGTGCCTATCATTGCTGCCTATCAGTGCCCATCAGTGCCGCCCATAAGTGCCATCCATCAGTGCACATCAGTACTGCACATCAGTGCCTATCATTGCTGCCTATCAGTGCCAATCAGTGCCGCATATCAGTGTCGCCTATCAGTGCCCATCAGTACTATATATATTAGTGCCTCTTCATCGGGGGCCCATCAGTGCAGCCTCATCAGCGCAAATCAGTGAAGGAGAACAATTACTTATTTACAAACATTTGCGTTTGTTAAACGAAAATAAAAAACCCAGAGGCGATTAAATACCACCAAAAGAAAGCTCTATTTGTCTCAATATAAACTATTGTTTGGGTACAGTGTTGCATAACCGCGCTAAAAGCTGAAAATTGGCCTGGGCAGGAAAGAGGTGAAAGTGTCTGGTATTAAAAGGGTTAATGTTAGGTAAAGAGTGAAAACACACAAGATGTACGGGTGCACAATGGTTGCTTACTAGTTGTACATTTTTCTTTTTTACACTCTTTTAGATTAATATCTTTCAGCATTTGTTCTGTGTGTCCACATTCATTATTAATGTATAATAAATGAAGGATTCTGTATTGCTCGGTCTGCTAAAATGAAATGAGACATCCACTGAGAGCTTTAAAGAATGTTATCCAGTGGCCAAACTATCATTAAAAATGGCTAAATGTTTAAAAGGCATGTGATTTATATTCAAGATTTACTTTAGTCTCTAACAATAAAGTATCATCTACCTTTATCAGAAAAGTTAAAGTGAACCTGTAAAGAGAAGCCCGGAGCTGAAGGAGCGAAAGGAGGTAAGCATAGGGCTGGCATGACAATGTTAACAGGGGAATGGATAGGTTAGGGGTTTCAGGATTGGCCAGTTAGTTAGTAGGGAGGGGGTCAGAGTTAATGTAGGGGGAAGACCCCTCCTTCCTGGCATCAGAACGCGAGGGGAAGTTCAGGGAGAAACATCATGCCGGATGTGGAGCAGCTTTTGGCGCAGTTACGAGTGGAGGCTGCGACACGGGGCCCGGGCTGGCTGGAGGAGACTCTGGGTAATGTGTTGGGGCATCCGACCGAGATGTCAGCTACCGGGGGGAGGGAGGCTACGTGAGCTCCGAGGGTGCGGCCTCCAGAGCGCTTCTCGCTGGACCCCACCCCCAGGGCTGCACAGCGGGCAGGGAGTGCATTGCGGGCTCCGTTGGGCCCCCCATTAAAATGAGCGGCAAGACGAGGAGGGGAGCGGCAGGTCAGCACTTCCCCAATTAGACAGGGCCAGAGGAATGGCAGAGCAGGCGGCTCAGGGGGGGGCAGCCAGGCCCGGGACACGGCGGGATCAGATGCAAGCGGGCCCTGCCCCTTGTGGTTTGCCTGCATGGACTGGGCCTCCGCGCGGGAGAGCTGATGCGGCGGTGGCCGGGCCTTTTACTCCCATGGCCAGGGCTACCAGAACAGTGGAGGAGGAAAAAAGGAGAGGGACGCCGAGGCCGGAGTTTCCCAGTGGGTTTGAGGTGGACCACACCGGCCCACATAAGGCGTTACAGAAATCGGTGGACGGGTATGCAGCTCGGCAAAAGGCGCGAACGGCTGCTGGACCCTCGGCATCCAGGGCCGTGTCACCTGGAGGGCTGTCTGGCGAGGAAGAGGAGATGCCCGGTCAGAGGTCGAAAGGTGAATTGTCTGAGTCGGAAGAGGAGGTGCCCCTGAGACAAGTGCCAGCGAGGGAGACGGAACGGCCGGCTGGTGGGTTCACCCCTGTGCAGCCCGGTAAGTCCAATTTAACTTTACCTACAGTGTGGGAGGCGAGCAATAGGGTGGAAGCGGAATGTGTGGGTATAGCGGAGACACAGACGGGGCCAGCGCGGGGGCTGGTGGGGCCTAATGGGAATAACATAATATGATGACCTACTGAGTAAAAGGTTGGTACCAAGGGATGCCTGCATATTCTTTCACATCCCCATTTTTAGGTGCCAAACCAGGGTTCTGCATGAAAATATCAACTATGAGCTCCAATACTGCAAAGCAAACTGTGGGATACCATGGAGGCATTCAATATTACATTTTTCAAAAAATAAATGTTTTATCATAATGAATAAAAAGACATAAAGCTCTACTTATCAAATTGTAAACTTAAAACTGAACTTTAGACCTAAAGCTAAATACTCAGATGCAATAATATCTCAGAGCGGGTAGAAGAGCATTTTACCTGCCAAAGGATTTGTGTTTCTGTCCTTCTATTCCTGAGATTTACACAGCCCCATAACATGGCACAACCAGCTGAATGACACCACTTACAGTTGAAGCGGTAGTAAACCGCCATTAAAAAAATAATAAAATGGGCCTCCCTGCAGGTTTAAGTCATAATGTACTAGTACGCACTGCATACTTGCACATTATGACAGATGTACCTGTAAAGCTGATCCCTCCCATGCAGCACTGTCATGGATCCCCGGCGCTGCCATCTTCACTCGGTCCTCCTTCCGGATTCGCAGGCCCTGGCTGCATGAATGGCCGGGGGCCATGGTGACGTCACTCCCGCAAATGCGTCCCGGAGTCCTCGGCTCCAGCAGGGAGCTTTGAAGTTGCGGCACTGGTATGCCATCCTTTAGAGCGCATGCGCCAGTGACGCCACCAGCAGCATCCCTTGAGATATTCTCTGTACCTACAGGGAAGCCTTATTATGGGTGTTTACCTCCACTTTAACCACATGCCGATCAGCGCACGACGATATACGTCGGCACAATGGCACCACTGGGCAAATGGGCATACAGGTACGTCCCCTTTAAGATGCGGCATTGTGTGACATCGAGTCCGCGGGGCCCGCAGTCACGCCGCGTGCTCCGTGACCGTGACTCGATGTCCGCCGGGTGACCGCGATCGTGTCACGGAGCGGAAGAACGGGGAGATGCCTTTGTAAACAAGGCATTTCCCCCGTTTTGCCTAGTGACTCAGAGACCTGTCATCGGGAGCAGTAATCGCTGTCATGTGAGTAGTAGCCCACCCCCTCACAGTTAGAATCACTCCCTAGAACACACTTAACCCCTTGATCGCCCCCTAGTGTTTAACCCCTTCCCTGCCAGTGTCATTTACACAGTAATCAGTGCATTTTTATAGCACTGATCACTGTATAAATGACAATGGTCCTAAAATAGTGTCAAAAGTGTCCAATGTGTCCACCATAATGTCGCAGTCACGTTAAAAAGCGCAGATCGCCGCCATTACTAATAAAATAAAATTTTATAATAAAAATGCCATTAAACTATCCCTAATTTTGTAGATGCTATAACTTTTGCACAAACCAATCAGTATACGCTTATTGTGATTTTTTTTTTTACCAAAAATATGTATGTAGAAGAATAAATATCCGCCTAAACTGAGAAAAAAATTAGTTTTTTTTATATATATTTTTGGGGGGTATTTAATATAGCAAAAAGTAAAAAATATTGCTTTTTTTTCCAAAATTGTCGCTCTTTTTTTGGTTTTAGCGCAAAAAACAAAAACCGCAGAGGTGATCAAATACCACCAAAAGAAAGCTCTATTTGTGGGAAGAAAAGGACGTCAATTTTGTTTGGGTGCAACGTCGCACGACCGCGCAATTGTCAGTTAAAGCGACGCAGTGCCGAATCGCAAAAAGTGCTCTGGTCAGGAAGGGGATAAAATCTTCCGGGGCTGAAGTGGTTAAGGAATGCAGTGGTGTCCTCTCAACACCCCCAGCCTTCTGTTTGAACAGTCAATGAGCAGCACAAGGCTAATGAGGTCCCTCCTCTGCGTACTCTACTCTCTCCTCCTACCAGAGCATACCTTGCTAATGATTGCACCTGATTGGCTCCCAGTAAAGGCTCTTCTCTCTACCAGTGAAATTTAGGTACTTACACTGGCTGAATTTATAAAATAAATGTATATATTTAATAATGAATACAAAGATTCATTAATATGTGTATTCTATATCTGCCTGGAGTTCAGCTGCTAAAAAAATCGAATAAAATTAACATTTTACTTTTGAAGACCTCACTGAATTATAATTGATTCTATTACTCTATCATGCCCTGCAATATAATTTGGAACATCTGGTGACTTCACTAAATACAACTTAGTTGTAGAGTTTATGTTCCTGGAGATGGAATATGACCACTGCATGCCCTTTACATGCCCTTTACATGCCCTTTGCTATAAATATGCACAATTAAAGACAGAACTATAGTAGAGTATATAGCATACTAGTTAGTACCTAATGTGAGATAGGGACATTAAAGATTGTTCAATATTCAGCACTTAGCGACAAGTGGCAGCCTATGTATAAGTACCGATTAAAGCTGTTGCATACCTCCAACCCCCAAATATTGGTTCTGCCTGCCTCCTTCTATCCTTAAAATTCTAAAGAGACTACTTGAGGCTGGCTTTTAGTGTCCTTATGAGCAATTGGTGGCTTTTAATGTACATTAGTGCTCAGCGGAGAAACCTTGCAGGTGCTACTCAATGGAAAGCCTCTTAGAGTAGTGATGGGAATTAGTCCAGTAATCATTATGGTATAATCATTATATCAATGGTAATGGCAGCACAGTTAATAATGGGGACCATCTATACATAATCACATGGCCATTTTGTGCTAAGAGCAGAAAATAATCTATACATGCAATATTAACATGTATAGTTGCACGGCAAGGGACAATATACCAGACAGCCTAATAATGAACATGGGTCTCTCTATGATGATAAAATTGAATGGCAATAAGTATCATGACATAGACTTTAGAAGACTGAGGCATTTGTTGTCATTGAAAAAAATGGAAGAGCTGTTTGAACACTGGTAAATATACACATATCTGGTTCTTACTCACCAAGGCAAAAACATTCACATATAGGAACTAAGAGCAGCAACAGTTTCATAGTTGGTTAGGCAGAAAAATATACATCTCCTTCATGCTCAGTCCGTTTTTTTATCTTTTTGGATAAAATATGGAATAGTTAGAAACTTTTGTTTACTGCTAAGACTTTGTTGAGCTGAAATACTCTTTTCTATTGGTCCTGGTGACCATAATCCCCAGTACAGAGTTATGGAAAATTCAGCATTTTTGTCACCGGAAGGGAAATCTTCCAACAGGGAAACCTGCTCTGTTGACAGCTGTCTAAAAGGAGATTTCCAAAAACCCAGCTACTGTGGGGAGCACCTGAAGCCATATGTTTCCCAGATTAAGTTCCAGAGACATTGCCATGAAGAGACCATACTTGTACAGCTTTCATTGCCTGTTTTTCATAATTCTGCAGTGTATGCATGCTGTTTGCCATGCTAACCCTGTTTTGCATTATTGCTTCTATTCCATCAGAATAGACTCCGACGGTCTTTCCAACGGAGTTCAGCTGAAACAGACTTGCCTACACACGATCACACCAAAGGCCGATCGTTTAGAACGCGATGACGTACGACGGGACTAGAAAAAGGAAGTTCAATAGCCAGTAGCCAATAGCTGCCCTTGCGTCATTTTTGGTCCGTCGGAATAGCATACAGACGAGCGGTTTTCCCGATAGGAACTGATTCCGTCGGAAAGATTTGAAACATGTTCTATTTCTAGGTCCGTCAGAATTTTAGAAAGAAAAAGTCCAATGAAGCCCACACATGATCGGAACGTCCGACGGAATGACCTTTTCCGCTGGAAAGTCCAGTCGTGTGTACGCGGCAAAACTGTGCAGTTTAGTAATATGCAAGTTAAAGTTATTCCTTGTCTGTTCATTCAATCAATTGCCCATTTTGTTACAGATACCTCTGTAATTATACAATGCATGGGTCACTGTCCTGGGCCACCCTTGCACACTGCACCTGAACCAGGGTACTATCAATGCCCCAGAGTGGGTTTACCCAGCAGTCAAGCTCTTTATGGTTCTAGCTTATTATCCTCCAGCTTCAAGGGGGAAAAGCCTATACCAACAGAAGGTAGCTATGTGAATTCAGCTTAGCATCAACTTCCCTCCTTAATATTAAAACCCACTGTGGTGGACCGCTTGGCACCCCGCTTGGGTGCTTCCGCCAAACAGTGCCTTCTGCCCTCCAAACCCGTCCAGCAAACCAAGAGCTGATACCAGTCCTTTTACCCCAAACATTGTACACAGACAAGATGTTGAGGTAAAACCAAAAACTCAGACACATACTTTATACCCCCTAGGAGGACATTCCCCTTTTGGGGACATTAGCATGACAATGCAAACAGTATTATTATGTAAACAGTAATATCAGTAATATCATTAGCACATCTAAGGAACAGCCAATATAAACAGTAATTCCTCTTTATCGGCTCGTAGTACATCTAGTACGTCACTACATTTGTGTTTGTTGGCCGACAATTGTGTACCGTTTGTATGCAAGACAAGATCACGGAACACGCCCTTCGGACAAAAGTCTGATGCTTTGGCGGTGGAAAATCCATGTGTACGAGCCTTTAGTGCACTTACACAGCTGTAAAGACATGGAACCATTATTGCTGCTAAAGTCTAAACATCTTTTCTTCCATACAAAAAAGATACCATGCGATGATATGAATTTGCGATCAACAGAAGGTTGTTGTTTGTATAAAAAACTCAGTAGCACCGCTATGGGGGTGCGGGGAATGCAGACCACACCCAGGTGACAACCGCCAGAGGGGTTACACCCACTGGCATAGCTACAGGCAGGGCCGTCTTTAACGTGGGCAAATGGGACAGCTGCCCCAGGCCTATCATTGTTGTGGGGCCCAAAGCCCAGCTGCTCCTTGAGCCCATGCTAAGTCAAGTGTATTTGGCTATCATTACTTTATACATTTTCTCCTCCCAGAAAAAACGTTGTCTTTGGCTCGGGCCCGCCACTGGTTAAGTGTCCCCGCATACAGTGTCCCCTCTATTGGCCCCTCTACCTCCCACACTGCCTCCCCCTTAGCTCAGTCGGAGTCTCTTCCCGGCACCATATTGCTCCCTTCCCCTCCCTGGGCAATTCAGCAGGTGGCTTACTCTGCTCTACCCAGTGAGTAGTGTGTCCCGCTCAGTGCCATGGTGTCCTGCCCTGTGCCAGGCTCCCCCCCACCTCTGACAACTTTACCTGGGTGTTTTAGCTGCTGCAGAACTTCTTGGAGGGGTGAGGGTGGGTCTGCTGGGTGTTGTAGTGCAGGGCAGTGATTTGCAGCCGTGAGGTTCCCAAACACCAAATACCCCACCTCCCTTCTTGCATTTCCCAGCCATTGCTGCATAGCAGAATATGGAGAGAGAGCAGTGTTTCTGAAGTCCCCTGGCAACCAGGATTGGCCGCCGCCACAGCCAATCAGAGCGAGCTCTGAGTACAGCAAACAAGTGAGATCAGCAGGTGCCGCCTCCTCCCCCCAGTGCTGACAGCTCACCATTTCCAATAAAACCCCTTCATTTAGTGCTTATCAAATCCACTGTTTACACAACCCCTCCACCCCTTCGCCAACTCTACACCCTCAACAATAACCCCCCTCCCCGATTCTCCACCCTCAACAATAACCCCTCTCCCTGCCTCTCCACCTCCAATAATAACCCCCCGCCTCCTCACCTCTAACAATAACCCCCCCTCAGCAACAACCCCCCTCCTGCCTCTCCAACCTCAACAATGACCCTTCTTCCTGCCTCTCCACCTCCAACAATAACCCCTCTCCCTGCCTCTCCACCTCCAATAATAACCCCCTGCCTCCTCACCTCCAACAATAATCCACAATAACCCACCCTCAGCAACAACCCCCCTCCTGCCTCTCCACCCTCAATAATGACCCTTCTTCCTGCCTCTCCACTCTCAACAATAACCCCCCTCCCTGCCTCTCCACCTCCAACAATAACCCCCCTTCACGCATCTCCACCTGCAACAATAACCCCCCTCCCCGAATCTTTACCTCCAACAATAAAGCCCCCACCCCACCTCTCCACCTCCAACAATAACCCCCTTCTCTGCCTCTCCACCCTTATAAATAACCCCCCTCCCCACAATAACCCCCCTCCTGCTTCTCCACCCTTAAGCAACAACCCCCTCCCAGCATCTCCACCTCCAACATCAACCCCCCTCCTGCCTCTGCACACTCAACAACAACACCACTCCTGCCTCTCCACTTTTAACAATTACCCCCTCCAGCCTGGGGCTGGAAAGGGAGTTGAGTCTGTACTAAGGGGGGGTATGAACTTTAAGGGTATACGCAACAGTACTGGACAAACAACTGCAACTAAAACTCTAGCTCATGAAGAGGAAAGCAAAATGCCCATGTGACAGTTTCGACCAATTGAGAACAGCTTGGCAACTAAGGTAAACCATTAACTGTATATATAATAATCTATCGCCTCTCTTTCTCACTCTTCTCTTTCTCTGCTTCTGCCTCTTTTCTCCTCTCTTCCTCTCTCCCTTCTCTCACCTCTTCCTCCCTCTGTCTCTCTCTCTCACTTCTGTCTTCCTCTGCCTCTTCTCTCTTTTCTTCTTCTTATTCCTCTTTCCACTTTTCCTCCCCGTCTCTCCTTTCTTTCCGTTTCTTCTCTCCCCTCTTCCTCTCTCTATTCTCCCCCTCTTCACCCCTCTCTCTATCTATCCTTTATTTCCCTGTCTCCCTCCCCCCTCCTCTCTCTCCTCTCTTTTTCTATCTCTTTTCTCCCCTCTTTCTTCCTGTCTCTCTCTCTCTCTCTCTCTTTTCTGACTGTCACTACTCTCCTCTCTTTCCACTCTTCCTCCCTCTCTCTCTCTCCTTTCTTTTCCTATTTCTTCTCTCCCCTCTTCCTCTCTCTCTCTATTTCTTCTTCCTTTCCCTGCCCCCCCCCCCCCCAGTCCTCTCTTTTATTGTCTCTTTTCTACCCTCTTCCTTTCTGTCTCTCTCTCCTGACTGTCTCTTCTCTCCTCTCTTCCTCTTTTTCCTCTTCCTCCCTCTTTTTCCTTTCTTTCCTGATTTCTTCTCTCCCCTCTTCCTCTCTCTAGTGTCTCCTCTCTTCCTCCATCTCTGCCTCTCTCTCCTCTCTTTGCCTATTTCTTCTCTCCTCTCTTCCTCTCTCTCCTCTTACACCTCTCTGACTCTCTCCCCCTTTCCCCTATTTCTTCTCTCCTTTCTTCTTCTCTCCCCTAACCCCCCCCCCCACTGTGACTCTCTGTCTTCTCTCTTTCTCTGTCTCCTCTTCCTCATCTCTTCTTACCTCTTCCTTTCTTCTCTCCTTTCACCCCTCTCTGTCTCTCTCCTCTTTCACTTTTTCTTCTCTCCCCTCTTCCCCCCTATCTCTCTCTCTCTTCTCTCCCCTTTTCCTCTCTCTCTTCTCTCCCTCTTCCCCCCACTGTGACTCTCTCTCTTCTTTTGTTCTCTGTCTCTTCTCTCCCCTCCTGCTCACTCTCTTCTCTCTTACCTCTTTGAAATCTTTCTACCTCTATCCTCTGTTTCCCAGTCTCTTCTCTCCCCTCTTCCCCTCTCTCTTCTCTCCCCTCTTCCCCTCTCTCTTCTCTGCCCTCTTTCTCTCTTTCCTCTTTGAACTCTTTCTTTCTCTCTCCCTCTCCTCTGTTTCCCTGTCTCCTTTCTCCCCTCTTTCTCTCTCTCTCTTCTCTCTCCTCTTACCTCTTTGAACTCTTTCTTCCTTTCCTCTATTTCGCTGTCTCTTCTCTCCTCTTTTCCTCTCCCTATTTTTTCCCTCTTCCTCCCTCTCTCGCTTTCTCCGTATTTGAGTAGATATTGACAGAGTTGAAACAAGCAATATAGTGTGGGTGCAACTCGGGGAGAAGCCAATATACAACGAGAATAAGGCACTTGCCGGAATATTTAGTTGAACAAAACAAAAGCTTTTTTATTTGGTGGTTTCAATAAAACAGCTTTGCTGCTACTGAAAAGCTCTTTGAGTGCTTTGTTGTCTATATCTATATCTACAATTTGTTAAATTTTCTGCTAAACTGTAGCTTCATGGCCCTTATGGTAAAGTACAGTAAGGCCCGGAACGAGAAGAAAAATAGCGGAGGGCAGGCATAACGGGGTGAGCAGGGGAACAGGTCATGTAGAGGTGAGAAGAGAGGGCTTACCTGATTGGCAGGTAGCCTGTTGGATGGGAGGGGCTAGGTGTCATTAAGGAGGGTTGGTTCAGCCCTGGCGTCCAGTGGAGCTTGACGGGAGCAGGCAGCAAATTTCCACCCACCCCCCCTGTTCTGGTCAGTTCTCCCAGCAGGAGCAGCGGATTAAAGATGTCGCGGCAGCCATCGGTTGTTGGTCTTTGCTGGCAAATGAAAAAACCTCAGATAAGGAAGGGTTCGAGACCCATCGGTAGCATGGGTCCCTCTGGTGTACTCCAGTTAATGTCGGTTTAGCTGGAATAGGTAAATGGGTGCACTGCGGTTAGTGTGTTGTCTCCGAGCCAACTGTTGCGGCTGGAGGCCTAGTATGGTGAAGGTACCGCAGTGCATTTTAGAACATTGCAATCGTTTTGGGGTGCCTTCAAAGACCAATGCGATTAGTGACTGATGGCTTTTTGTTTAACGAATGTTTTTATTGTTTATGTTAATTTAAGTGTATCTGTTAATAAAGAGGCTGCTGCGGCCATTTTTTACTCCATTCATGGTGTGGTTTCCATTAATGGAATTTAATGGTATGGGTTGGTGTGGAGTATGGGTTTGGCTGGGCAGCCATTAGGCTAAGGATAGAGCATCTGTTCTACACTGGTTTTTCTATTGCAGCTGGAGTCTCATACACTAATCGTACATGTCAGGGCTGGGCTCAGCCCTTCCTTCTCAGAGCAGGCCGCTCATCTGTCGGTTAATTGCCAGCTCCAATCTTTCCACAGTGACTTACCTGGTGATGATATACTGTTTGTAAAGCTGGCCATACACTATACCAAAAATCGGCCGAAATTCGGTCATTTAGACCGTTCGTTCGTTTTTGGGCCAGTTAATGGGCACAAAATCGATAATTGTTTGGGTGTTTTTGAGCCAAAAAAACGAAGGACAAGTTTGGAAATTTTCTGCTGAACGAACGATAAATTGAAAGGTTAATGTGTTTCCCGTCCGAACTGTCTGCACTAGGTATATGTAAAAAAAAGACCAAAAAATGTATTTATTTATGTCCACTGAACGATTTATTCTAGATACAGCAGCGAAGGTGGTTTAAACCACTGTTTTTACTGCTGTTTTTGTCTCTTGTTTGAATATTGACCTTCAGTTTCTGATACATTTACTAGTGCCGCTTGTGTCAAGATGTTTGTTAAAATTTCTCACAGACAAAAAACGTGACAAAGGTCACAACTTTTTCCTGCTTCTTCCTTAAAATCTAACGAAAGGCAAAGTTTTTTTTTTAGTTTTGGATAGAGTGGAGAGGGATTACAACGCTAGTCAGTATTTATTGCTGTCTGTGCTTCCATTAGTGCGATTTACCCCCTCTATTTGTCTTGTTTACAGTTATCATTCAAAGTAAAAGTAAAATAAAATCCAAAATTTTGGTTGTCCCCAGAAGAGTAATAGAGGGGAAATCTTCCAATGGGGACACTAGTTCTGGTGTACCCGGCTGGGAAAATGCCAGCTCTGAGCGATGGTATCTACCCAAGAGCGCCAACCCTTTACTGGTTTAGGCCCAAAGAGGAGGTTTTATGGGAGATAACCAGAGTTCCTGGGGGAAACTAGAGATCCCAGGGTTAACCGCCCTATAGACGGTTCCTATGGAAGTGCCTGCAACTGCAAGAAGAGGACTCCACTGAGTTTAGTCATAACTTCCGTCACCAGATGAGATCGGGTGCATTCTTGGGTGCTGTGGCCATAGCCCAACCTTCCTACCTGGGTCACCCTTTAATTTCCCAGGAAGGGCTCTGTTCCTGTCTGTTATGCGATTCAAGAATCGCCTTCAGCCCAGGACAAAGAAAAGGTCCCCTGTGGGTGGGATATCACAGTCTTGGACATGCTGTTCTTCACCCACCACTTGGGGGGGCTGCCCATCCTCTTACTGACTGTGCATTAATGTGTGTCTGCAATTGTGTCAGACAATATTCTGAGATGCGCGACACCGCTTTCAGAAGAGAGTTCATTCTCTTGAGCATGAAATGAAACAATATCCCTCCGTCTCCCAGGACTGGGACGGTTAGTCTGGATCTGTGAAAAAAACTGCGTCTGGAGGGAGCAGAGGGTACTGAACCAAAGCCTTCCGAGAAGCTGGACCCTAGACTTCCCTGGCTTCCACCGGACCTAATGAACAGGAACGCCCTTTTCCACTGCTCTATCCCTGGTCGTGGAGCAGGAGTGTTTTTCTTGTCCTCCTGCAACCTACTCCTCCAGAGAAATTTTGTAATGAGGGGGTCTACTGAATTCACCATCCAGGCCTTCTCCCACTTCCTAACAAGTGTTCTAGAAACCTGTGTATCTTACTAGGGTCTGGTCACCTGAAGGCCTTTAACCCTCCGTGATCCTATACAGGGTGCCATCCCCTGATATCGGGCCCTGGTCACCAGAGATCCCCTGTTTAGTTTACTATATCAGGTGCATACAGGTGATGTGGCCATTAAGCACCATCTGGCCAGCAACCCTGTAACATCAAAACACTAGTGAAACATGCAGGGTGCTAGCTTGGTTGGGATTCAAACTCATGACCTCAGTATTTAAGGCACAGATTAGGTGCAACACCTTCAATGCTAGCTCTTTTTCTTCACTGTAAGTCGACCAGGAGAACCTGAAGACCCCTGCCTGAAAATTTTAGGCGAGCTGGTTTGCTGGTCTTACACAGGCAAAGTTTTCACTGTAGCGCCTATAGTGCAGACTCTGTGTGAGCTGACCCTTCTGTTCATGAGTGCATTCTACCCAGCTAATGTTTCAGGTATATCAAATGCCAGCCTGAGTTTAGGGCATGTACGATACCCCACACAAACAGAGGGAGAACCCACAACTTGATGCAAGCATTAGAATTTTGAGGGATCTGAACTAACCAGCCCAGTATTGCCAAGCAAAAGTGTCAGCCACCCAGGCCTTCGCCCCTGGCTAGACACGCCCGAATCACCAGGAGACCGCTCAGGGAACTGACTCTCAGTCCCATCAAATCGGTGACCCAAAGCAGAAATTTTAACCGCTGAGCCATTTCATAAAGTGACTTGTCAAAGGTCAGAAGGATCTGACATGAGGACAAGATCCTATGTCTCAAGGCAGACTCCCATGGCTGCACTGATTGTGAGCCATGACTTGCCTTTCAGCGGCCAGCCTCGTGTTTTCCCAGACAGTGCTATTTCAGCGTCTCCGGTGCCCGCTGATGATGTCATATGCCCCTGGATGCTTCCTGTGGGCCAGCTTGAAGCGCAATAGCTCGCCCCTCGCAAGCTGCGGCTTCCTTCTTTCTCCTAGACATACCAGCCATGCTGTCGGAAGGGAAAAGTATGCCGCCATGTGATCGCGCTAATGGGGCCAACTTGTATGCAACAAAAAATGGAAACCTCCAGTCCCCCTTTACCCTCGGAGGGGGTGACCGGAAGAAAAGGGTACGGTAACCTACTACCGCTGATGAGGTACAGTCTGGGGCTGTGGGATTTACCACCCACCCCCTGTTTCTGTGAGGCAGTCCAAACCCTGGGACCTTCCCCCCTCCACTAGCCAGACCCGTAGGGACCCCCCCAGGAGAGCACATAGAACCACCAGCCCCTGGGTCCCATGTGCCTCCTCCCCTCAGACCACCAGGAGGGAACCCCACCTGTGGAGCTACAGGTAATAGACAGGTAAGGGACGCAATCCCCTGGTCCTCCTTACCTTAAGATGGCTGATGTCGGCAACACCAGAAGCCACCAGGATGGCCCCTGCCTCTGACATGCTCCCGCCGTGAAAAGGATGGTCTTGCCGCTGGGCCCTCCAACCGCCTGTGCGACCTTTCAGGGTCCCCATCAGCCAAAGCCCAGCCCACCTTCAGCATCCACGGCTGGAACCGGAAGCCATGGATAAAGGAGAGGTGCACACCCCCTGCCAAAATTGACGTCACCCGCCACCTGGCTTCGCTGTGAGCTCCACCGCAGCTCGCACCATAGTACAAAGGGGGGGAGGGAACAGCGCCTCCTCCTAAGTCTCCACTGAGAACCTGAAGGCTGGCTCCCGAAGCATTCCTTGACACACCTTTCGGAGAGCTGGGGTGGCAACAGAAACAACAGTGTGGCTGCCAAGTAACCCCTCTCCGAGGCATAGCACCACTAGTTCCCAGAGACCTCTGTCTCCTTCCTGAACATACAGGCTTCAGCCTCCCTGGCTGTCTTTAGCCTTGGCTCCTCATAGGAAGGAAACACCGAAACTGAGGAGCCGGCGGGGAAGCATGCCTTTTAAATCTAGGCAGGGCGGTGTTTCCTAACAAGGGAGGAGCCGAGGTCTCTCATAGGCTGCTGTCCTGAAAGACAATATGGGAAATAGGTGATCGATTTATGGCATTTTTATTATTATTATTTTTTTATTAGTAATGGCGGCGATCTGTGATTTTTATTGGGACTGCGACATTGCGGCGGACAGATTGGACGCTTTTGACACTATTTTGGGACCATTGACATTTATACAGCGATCAGTGCTATAAAAATGCACTGATTACTGTGTAAATATCACTAGCAGGGAAGGAGTTAAACACTAGGGGGTGATCAAGGGGTTAAGTGTGTTCCCTCAGTGTGTTCTAACTGTAGGAGGGATGGGCTCACTAGAACATGACAGACATCACTGCTCCCGATCACTGGGAGCAGTAGATCCCTGCCATGTTTCTAGGCAGAACAGGGAAATGCCTTGTTTATATAGGCATCTCCACGTTCTGCCTCTGCCTGCAACGATCATGGGCCACCGGCGGTATTCGAGTCCACGGGATCCGCGGGCACGCTCCCGCGGCGCTCGCTAGCTGCTGGTGGAGTGACTTATGGATACGTGGTTTTGCGCACCTGTACCATTCTTCTGACGTATATCGGCGTGAGCCGGTCGGCAAGTGGTAATGACATATGTTGATGGGCCTTTGTTTGCTTCAGGCAGGTTTTGCACTCCTATGAGTCTATGAGAATGCAAAACATGGTTAAAGCAGGTCAGACGGAGGTAAAATGCACCTGTTAATGAGATCTGAATGATCTCAGAAGCTTTGCAAACTGATGTCAAAATGGGTGCTATTAACACCAGGCCATAAGAGGAGATTGTTGTCACTTTCAAAACATTTCCTCTTACTTTTCATAAGGGTTGATTTACTAAAGGCAAATAGACTGTTCACTTTGCATGGGAATTGTCCCCAGAGCTTAGGGAATGAGGTGAAACTCTGCTGACCGCCATCATCCAATCATAATCAAGCAAAAACACAGTTTGTTTGTTTTTCTTGCACATAATTGGATATTTTTTGCAAATTGAAGCTTCACCTGTGGAAATTTCCCATGCAAATTGCAACTTCACTTGTAAAGTGAACAGCCAATTAGCCTTTGTTAAATCAACCCCACTGTGTTCAAAAGACTGAAGAGGTGAAGGGGAAACCTCCCCATTGAGCCACTTTTGGGAATAAAAACTAACAAAAGGTTCTAACCATTCCTTACACAATCCAAAATGAAAAAAAAAAAAAGTTTTAAATTTTGTTATATTCTAATATGGTTTCATATAAAACTCTTTTCACTTCCTGGATATATTTTGTTGCATCAGTGCAAAACATTGAACAAAATACTCAAGAAATCTTGGAGATATATTTAAAATAGACCTAGGGGCAAAATTTTTTATTTTTTTTTATTTTGGATAGTGCAAGGGAGGATTTTAACCTTCAGATTTTTTTTTTCACCATATGTGTCTCATTGCGTAGATTTCTCTTCACTTCCTGCCCCATAGCCAAACAGGAAGTCAGAAGAAATCACTGCAAATTAAGATAGTTCCTTGGGGACCCCCAGATCACTAGAACTAGTGCCCCCATTAGAAGATTTCCCCTCTATTACTTTTCTGGGGACAACCCAAAATTTTGGATTTTCTTTTACTTTCACTTTTAATGGTAATGGTAAACAGGAGAAATAGAGAGAGCGAATCTCCATAACGGGGCCACAGACAGCAATAAACACTGACAGGTGTTCTATTCCCTCTCCACTCTAACCAAAACTAAAAAAAAAAGGAAAATTTATTGTCAAATACTTACCGTAATTTTCCTTTCCTGATGGAATCCATGGCAGCCTACGTGTGGGTTAACCCCGCCTCCTCTCCAATGCTATAGGACCCCATTCCCATAAAAGAGTACTCACCACTAGCTACTGCGTTCCGTAACTAGCCTACTCTATGACCAATGGGTGGGAACTCCGTCTGCCATGGAGTCCATCAGGAAAGGAAAATTACGGTAAGTATTTGACAATAAATTTTCCTTTTTCCTGACAGACTCCATGGCAGCCTACGTGTGGGAAATAACTAGCCGACCACACGGGTGGGTATGTTGAATCAAACCAAAAATTTTAATTTGCCCTATCAACCGATAGGATTCTCAAAGCAAAGTTTACAGAGGACAATGAAGCAGGCTCAATACAATAGTGAGACATGAAAGTATTGATAGAGGCCCACGAGGCCGCTTTGCATATGGTGTCCGGGGCCACGTGTCGAGCTGCCGCCCATGAAGCCGCCATTCCCCTGGTGGAGTGAGCTGTCACCGCCTGTGGAGGAGCCAAGCCCTTCGCCCTGTACGCTTGTTGAATAGTCTGAACAATCCAAGTAGCGAGTGTCCTAATCGAAGCTTTTTTCCCTTTATTGCTTCCTGAGTGTAAAATAAATAAATGGTCAGAACGTCTGAAGGGAGAAGTTATTCTCAGGTATTCTTTAATTGCTTCCCCTACATCCAGAGGATGAATTTCGGAGGATCCTGGAGACTTAAACGTGGGAAGGACTATTTCTTGATTATCATGGAACACTGAGGACACTTTTGGATTTAAACCCAGCATAGGGATGAGTACTACCCGGTCCGGGAAAAACGTCAGGAAGGGTTCTTCACAACCCAGAGAGCCAATCTCAGAGACCCTTTTTGCCGATGTGACGGCTACTAAAAAGACCACCTTTGCCGAGAAGTCCTTAATAGAGAGCGGGGAAGGCCCGCTAGTACTGAATCCCGAGATTGAATCCAGAACTAGTGGCAGATCCCATTTGGGGAACCTGGATTTTCTTTGGGGCTTAAGCCTTGAAGCGCCACGAAAGAATTGCCGGATTAACGGATTATTTGCCCAAGAGGACCCCGAGAAGGAAGACAGTGCAGATACCTGGACTCTAAGCGAGCTGATGGATAATGGTAGGTCTAAACCTGTTTGAAGGAAGCTGAGGACGTCTTGCACCTCCGGGTGTCTACAAGACCTGCCGTTAGAAGAGCAGAAATCCACGAACTTGGACCAGATCCTACTGTAGACTTTATTCGTGCTAGGTCTTCTTGAGCTCATAAGAGTTGAGATCACTGTGGGAGCGCAACCAAGCGAGATTAGCCTCTCCCTCTCAAGAACCAGACCATCAGTCTCAGTACTGCCGGACATGGGTGCAGAACTGACCCCTGAGAAAGAAGGTCCGGCCTGAGAGGGAGAGGCACCGGGTCCCTGAAGCTGAGCTGGACAAGGAGAGGGAACCATGGCCTGTTCGGCCAGTATGGAGCTATCATCAACACTTCGGCTGTTTCCGAACTGAGCCTCTGCAGGAACCTCAGGATGACTGGAAGCGGTGGAAAGGCATAGGCCTTGTTGAATCTCCAGAGATCCGTCAGTGCGTCCGACCCGAGAGCCTGGCTGCAATGACCTCTGGCATAATATTTCTTCAACTTGCAGTTGTGGCGTGAGGCGAATAGATCCACCTCGGGTTCGATCCCCAGTGATGAGACCCATCTGAATGTCTCCATATTCAGGGACCACTCGTTGTTGTCCAGCTTGGTGCGAGAAAGGAAGTCTGCTTGGGTATTTTGGACCCCTGGGACAAACACTGCCGAGATATTGCATAGGTTCTTCTGTGCCCAGGAAAGGATGGGCTCGACTTCCCGAAGGAGATTGAGGCTCCGGGTACCCCCCTGCCTCTTCACATAGGCGACTGCCGTTGTGTTGTCCATTCTTAGCAATACTGAGTTCCCTTTCAGTAGGTGAGAGAAGGACTGCAGTGCACACCAGGCCGCTCTGAGCTCTAGGACGTTCGAACCCGGGACTGGCAGGCATGGATCCCATTTGCCCTGTGCAAGGTTCGAACTGCAGAGGGCTCCCCAGCCCGTCCCGATGGCATCGGTCGTAACCGTGATCCAGGCGATGGGAGCAATGGAATGACATGTCAGTAAGTTCTTGCGTTGGAGCCACCAGAAGAGGCTGTTTCTCATTGATGATGTCACCCGGATGACCTGATTCTTGTCCCCTGTTTTCCATTGCTGCAGGAACCCTGACTGGAAGGGACGTAATCTCCACAAGGCCCATTTGACCATGGGAGTCGTGGAGACCATCGTGCCGATGATTATTAGACACTGAGAGGCCTTCAGGTGTGAGGTATGTAGAGCCCGAGCAATTCTGTCCCGGACCACTGGAACTTTCTGTAGTGGAAGAGAAATAGTGCTCCTTACGGTGTCGAACTGTGCTCCCAGATATATTAGGCGTTGAGTCGGAATTAGGTGGCTCTTTGCAAGATTCAGAAGCCACCCGAAGCTGGATAGAGCGGAGATCACCTGCTCCCGGTGGGCCAGCAGCTGATCCCTGCTTTGAGATAGAACCGGGAGGTCGTCGAGGTAGTGGTAGAGCCGCACCCCCTTTAACCTTATGAGGGCCACCGTGGCTAAGAGGATCTTTGAGAAGACCCGGGGGGAGGTTGTCAACCCGAAGGGGAGGCAAATAAACTGCAGATGCTCCTGCCCTACTTGGAAACGTAGGTACTTGTGAAGCCGCTCCTCTACTGGGACGTGGAAGTAAGCGTCCTTCAAATCGATGGAAATCATCCAATCGTTTGGCTGAATGGCTTGCTGAATGGTCGACAGAGATTCCATCTTGAACTTTCCTTGCTCTATAAACTCGTTCAGGTAGGTCAGGTCTATGACCGGGCGCCAAGAGCCACTCTTTTTTCGAACTAAGAAAAGGGGAGAATATACCCCCTGAAACCATTCGTCCCTGGGGACATGTACAACTGCTCCTTGAGACTTCAGAAGGTCCACATAGGACAGAAGAGCTTTCCTTTGATCTTCCGACCGGGGAAGAAGAGTGGAGACAAATCTGGGGGTAGGAATATTGGAAAAGGTCCATCTGTGACCTGTTGAAACTGTTCTTATCACCCAAAAGTCCGAGATCGAGGCCACCCAGACGTGCCGGAAGAGGCTTAGCCGTGCCCCTACCCGACCCGCCTGGGCGGGCGTAATCTCAAAAGGACTTTGCCTGCTCACGACCACTGGATGTCTGGCCTTTAGCGGACTTGCGAAAGGAAGCTTGACCTCTGCTCCAGTTCTTCCTGAAGTCCCTGCCGGGCTTGTAAGAGCGAGCTTCCCTGGAGCGCTCTGGGGAATGTCTTCTAAACTGAGGTTTCTTCCGCCCAAGAAGGCGTCTGTCCTGGGGAAGGAAGCCCGACTTGCCACCCGTAGCACGTGATATGGCATCATCGAGTTTATTGCCAAACAGTGAGGATCCCTCAAAGGGAATTTTACACCAGGCCTGTTTAGAAATAGGGTCAGCAAGCCAAGGACGTAACCATAATGCCCGTTTGGCCGTGACTGACGATAGCATAACTCGCGCCAACAGGCGTATCAAATCAATGGATGCCTCCCCCAAGAAGACTGCCGCTAGCTTTAATTCTGCGGCCGCTGAACTTCCCGCCAGTTCTTCCGAAATTCCCTTAAGGAAGGAATCCACATTCTCCGCCCAAGCCTCCATGGCTTTTGACATGGCTGCCAGAGCAAACGCTGGTTTACAGGCCGTGCCTGCCAACCCATAGATTCTCTTCAGATCCTGGTCAATCCTTCTCTCGAGACCATCCTTGAAGGATACCGTATCCTCCAGGGGAAGAGTGACATGTTTAGCCAGCCGCATCAGGGCAGCGTCTACAAGGGGAGCATTCTCTAGGTATTTCACCTCTTCTGACTTGAAGGGGTACAATCTGGAGGTTTTGTTAACCATAGAGGATTTCCTATCCGTTTTGCTCCATTCCTCATCTATAATATCTTTCAGCTCTGAAAGGAGCGGAAAGCTTGAACGTTCTTTTCCGAGGTGTTTGAAGAATTTCTTCTGCTTGGCCGGGGGAGTAGCGGGATCCTCCCATTTAAGGGCCTCTTTGATTGCTTTAATTAAAGGTGACACCATGTTGAAGTCAAAGCCTCCGATTTCCTCTTCCTCCCGAAGATCATCATCTGAGGAATCAAGAGAGGCCGCATAAGGCTGGGACGTGCCCGAGTCTTCACGGGCCTCATCAGCCGGGGGGCCAGACAGCACCGTAGACTGGCTCAGCGTGTGGGGTGAATCCAGCTCTTTCAGGGATTGCTGTACCACACGTTTAACTAGAGATTCCAAATGCTGGGTCTCTGTTTCCTTTTCCCTGACTGATTTGCCCTCCGGAACTCTTGTTCCACATCCCCAGCAGGCTCTACGATCAGAGCGGCTGTCATGGTGGTGGGAGCGGTGTCTGGAGGAGGAATGAGATCGTCTCCTCTGGTGGTGGTCTCCAGAAGCAGAGTCTCATCTGGATCTTGAAGGAGACTGGCGTTGTGGCCTGGCAAGGTCTTTAACATTCTGGACCGGAATCTGAGGGTCCGATCTAGAAGGGCTGGAAAAAAGCACAATAGGGAAGGGAAAATGATGGGACCGTCATCAGAAAACGCATATACCATGCGACTGACCTTCCACCCCTCCCCTCTTAAGCACATACCTTGTGCGAGAGGGCTGGCCACTTAAAGGCGGTGAACTATCCATAATTTGCTTCTTCTATAAGAAGTGCGATACAATGCAGCTGGTCTGCAAAAAAGAGAGAAAAAATGGCCTAGATGGGCCAACAAACCAGTAAGAAGGAGTCCGTTGCCCCTAAAGAGTCACAACATCTCATCATATATCAAGAAGAAAATTTATTTATATATATTATTTTTTTTTTTTTTTTTTATATTATATTATTTCCCTTTTTTTTTTTTTTTTTTTAAACTTTGAATATAATTAAATATATATATATATATATATATATTTTTTTTTTACAAGTATATGCATTTCTACATTTCCACGCACAAAGTATACCAAAGTGCTCAAAACACTCACCTAAAGTTGACCAGTGCTGGGCATGGGGAAGACCGCTGCACTCCCGTTCACTGCGAGGGAAATCCCACTGTGAGGGAGTCTCAGAGCGGCATTTAAAGCTCCCCGCCCGTGACGTCACCGCCCATGACGCGCCTGCGCCATGGGTCAGCGATCGTACCGCGCACGCGCGGTTCCAGGGCAGTATGCCGTACTGCGCGTGCGCGAGCCAAGCCTCGGTCTCGAGGAGGCTATTGCGCACGCGCGAACAGCGAGAACGCCGTACCCGGAAGTAGTGAGGCAGGCTGGAACGCACCAGCGCTCCAGCCGCCATGAGGGGCGGAAAAGGACCCAAAACGACCGGTCTCGCTGACATAGAGACCGGAGATACCTGGGGAAAGACAGGATACAAAGAAAACACTGCCATGGAGACAAACATGCTTCCGACCTTGCCAGCCGTTTGGTACGTCCAGAAGTTTTCAGCATACAGAGGCAACCATCCCTCCACCACAAGGGGAAAATCTTCAGCCTCAAACGCTACTCGCCCGCCCGTGGCTGGGCCCTGAGCTGCTCCGCAGGAGGTATGCCATAATCCTGGATCCGTCCGACCGGACGTGAACAACTTGAATAGGTCCATTGGAGGAGGACAAAAAAGGAACGCAGTAGCTAGTGGTGAGTACTCTTTTATGGGAATGGGGTCCTATAGCATTGGAGAGGAGGCGGGGTTAACCCACACGTAGGCTGCCATGGAGTCTGTCAGGAAAGAAAGTTTTTTCCTTTAGTTATACTTTAAGGAGACAAAATAATCTCCAGAAAAGTTTTCATTACCAATGCTGGTAGCTAAAAACTGATTGGCATCTCTGGGCTACAGCACATCATTAAGTTTTGCACTATGTTTTTTCCAGCAAGCCCTACTGTGGGACTTAGCTCTGGAGTATTCAGAGGGGGTGGAGGCATTAACTTAATCCAGCAAAAAATTCTTTTTTTTTTTTTCTTGCAGCTCCTGTTTTACATTCAAGCAGGTTTCACCAGCTGCTACTTCTGTGAAACAACAGATAGGCATTGCTGTAGGGGAATCAGAAAAATAACAATTTACCTCTCAGCTGCCTAGTGACAAGAGTTCTACCTCCTGTTAGCAATAGAAGACTGACGGCAGAAAAAGACCAGGTGGTCCATCAAGTCTGCCCCTTTTTAATTTTTAACTTAATTTTATTTTGTTTGAATATAAATCTATATTTATCTCAAGCATGTTTAAATTCACTTACTGTTGACTGATTTACTACTGCTCCAAGTCTGTTGCAAGCATCAACTACTGTTTCGATAAAGTGGCACTTATTAACAACTTGCTGACCACTCTTTAGCAGTTTTACTGCTACAGGGCAGCAGCTGTGCGTCGGATCACATATATATATATATATATTCACAGCAAAAGCCGATCTACGGGTGCTGGGCACTCAATGTCCTCTGGCACCCACCGATCGTCGGCAATACATAGAGGACTGAGATATGCCTATGTAAACAAGGCATATCTCAGTTCTGACTGAGGGGAAGGGATGTATTCTGTGTGTGATGATTTAACACCAAGAATAGCCAGACAGCATGAGCTTTAACATGTGCCTGGTGTTTATTCAGCAGCATCCATCTTACAGAACTCTCCACAGCTCCCCGCCCCCAGATCACATGACCAAAGATGTTAACTGTTTCCTAACATGTATAAGGAACTAGGCATAACAATTGAACGTGAATTGTAACATAAAGCATACACATCATTACATCTTCCCTCTCAAGTATGAAGCATTTAATATGAGACAAAGACCCTCCATATCATTGGTTTAATAGCTCGACCATAGCGAGAGAAAGTAATCGCTGGCTCATCATCCGTAGGATTGGTGTCCAGTTGAGAGTCACTCCCAGCATTATCACATGCTGATACGTTTATGTTGTCCTCGGTATCCTCAGTAGACTCAATATCCGTGTTTAGGACTTCTGTGCCATCATGGGCTTGTTCTTTATCTCCATTGTCATCCGCTTCCTCTAATGATGTATCCGCGGCAGTGTCTGGATGAAGATGGCGCCTGTTTCGTCTCAGTTTCTGTCCACACTTGGTCTCGATTATATATGATTTTGGTGAATTGGCTTCTTTGACAATTTAAGCATGTATTCTCAGTGACTCTGTGTTGTACAGCTTGCCCAGCAGAGAGTGGACATAGGGATTTTGTAGATTTATCAAAATACAGTTTTTTGCCTTTTCATGTTTATGATCCTCTGAGCTGTTACTCGATCCTGTGGAATAGACTGAGGCTGCAATTTCTGTGGTGCAATAGGCACTGTGGTTCTCAGTGTTCTACCCATTAGCAGCTGTGCAGGTGAGCATAAACCTTCAATAGGTGTTGCACTAATGGATTTGGCTATGCCAACATACTTCTCTGCTAGACCATTGGCCTGTGGGTGATAGGGGCTTGTGGGTTTGTTTCCCCATTCACACAGGAAGCACTGGAACTCAGAACATGAGAATTGTGGCCCATTATCAGACACAAGTTCTTCACACACTCCATGTCTTGAAAGTATTGTTTTGAAAGCCCATATGACTGTTGATGCTTTTAAATTTCTCAGCTGCACTAGCTCAAAGTATTCGCTGTAGTAATCTACTACTATCAGGTAATGGTTGTCCTCAAAATGAAAAATATCTGTAGCCAGTCTGCCATGCCCGTGAAGGAGCATTCCACGGTGTAAGAGGTTCCTTTGCATTGTGTTTTATGAAATGTCTGGCAGGTTTCACACTTCTTAACAAGTGTCTCAATATCAAAGTCCAAATTAGTCCAGTAGACCAACTTACACGCTCTGCACTTACACAGAGTGATGCCCAAATGCCCCTGGTAGGATTAGTTTCAGTACTTCTGCCTGCTGTGACTTAGGAATGAGAATATGGTCACCCATAAATATGATATCCAAATTATTGTATAGCTCATCTTTCATAGGCCAGAATCCCTGTAGTTCAGGACACAGCTTCTTTCGTTTTTCTTGCCAGCAATTGCACATGAGACGAGTTAGTTTTTCCAGGACTTGTCTTATCGTCTCCAGCCGTACATCCAATATACTGTATGTACCTGTTCTTCCAACTCAGGATCATCCCGTGCTTCATGTCCTACTAGAAACACCCTAGACAGGGTATCTGCCATTGGAATTTCCTTTCCAGGCTTATACTTTACTGTGAGATCATACTGCTGTAATTTCATAACCATCCGCTGCAGACGTGGAGGTGTAGAAGCTAGTGATTTCTGTAGGATGTACTCCAATGGCTTGTGGTCTGCTTCCACAACTACCGGGCGACCATATATGTACTGGTGAAATTTCTCACATCCATTCACAATAGCCAGCATCTCTTTCTCAATTTGGGCATAATTGGCTTGCGTTGTGGTCAGTGCTCGTGAAGCATATACCACAGGATGTCCTTGTTGAGTCAGTACAGCACCTAACCCAAACTGGGAGGCATCCACTTGAAGTACAGTGTCACAGTTTACGTAAAAATATTTCAGTATTGGCCCTGGATGATTAGTGATCAGTTTTTTCACTTTGTCGAAAGTCTTTTCCATGTTTGCATCCCAACACCAAACAGCACCCTTCTGTAGCAGTGTACGTAGCGGTGCTATCTGTTCAGCAAGGCCCTGAGAGAATTTGGATAGATAGTTGAAAATACCTAGTGATGTCTCCAGCTCCTTTCTGGAGGTTGGGGCCTTCATGTTAAGAACTGCTGTAATCTTCTTTGGATCAGGCTTCAAGCCCTCTTTGGTTAGCAGGTGTCCAAAATATGTAACTTCTTCTACCCCAATTTGCATTTTGCTTGGATTGAGTGTAAGATTCTTTTCACAACACCGATTGAGCAAAGCAGTAAGGTTTTTGTCATGTTCCAATTGATCCTTTCCATAGACCAGCAAATCAACTATTACTTCAACACCCTGTAGACCAGCGATCAATTTGGGGGATTTCTTTTGAAATATTTCCTGTGCAGATGTTATGCCGAAAGGTAGCCTTGTGAAGTGCCATCGACCCAAATGGAGTTAAAAGTGGTCAAGTAACTGCTGGCTTCATCAAGACGCAATTGTCAGTAACCCGAATGGGCATCTAGTACACTAAATACTGTTGCTCCTACTAGCTTGTGCGCTATATCCTCATGGTGGGGAGTTTGCAGTGTTCTCTCATTATGACTTTATTCAAATCACGTGGGTCAATGCATATACGAATTGCACCTGTGTTCTTCTTCTCCACCACAACCACAGAACTGACCTATTCCATGACCTTTTTTACTACTCCTAGCTTCTCCATCCTAGTGAGTTCTTGTCTGACTTTATCCACAAGAGTTAAAGGTATTCTCCTTGGGGCGTGAATGACAGGCTGTGCAGCCTCTTTTATACGTATGTGCTTACACCCGGGAGGCACCCCAGGCCCTTGAATAGATCACAGTACTCACGTTTAATGTCAGCCTCTGCCAGACCTCTGTGTCCACCATCCACAGTCATTATGATCTTCACAAGTCCAGTCTCTTTACTTGTTCTGAGACCTAGCATGGCTGCGGCTTGTGTTTCTATCACAAACAATTGTAAAACCTTTTCAGATCCCTTGTATGAACATTTTGCATGACAGCGACCCATTACTTTCAGCTTTTCACCACCATATCCCATTAGTTTCGGTAGGTCCTGAGTCTCTAAGGGGGATTCATTACTGAGGTGTTCCATGTATATGTAGCTTGGCACACAATTTACTTGTGCTCCTGTATCTATTTTGAATGTGATTGGAGGTTTGTTAGCCCCTATCTGTAATGTTACAGTTGCTTCATCTGCAGACTGTTGTGTTTTTGTACTGCTGCAAGATATATTGTGGTGCAGTCTGAGTCTGACCCTGCATTGTCATCATTGTCCTCTATGGCGTGTACAGAACGTGTTTTTGACCTTCCAGTTTGTGAAGACAGTTTACACACCCTGGCAAAATGTCCTCTCTTCTTGCATTTATTGCATATCTGCCTCCTTGCCGGACAGACACTATTTTTATGGTGCATGTTTCCACAATATCCACACGCTTCTTGTGTGTTACTTGTCCCCGTACCATAGGTGTTCTTTATTCCTTTGTGTGTTCTTTCTTGCCCATATCTGCTGCTGTGATTTTCTATTGCATTAATCTTGAGCTGTGTTCCTTCCAGTACCTGCATGTCCTTTCTTGACATTTCATATGCTCTGGCAATCCTTATGGCTTTCTCAAGATTTAAGTCTTCTTCCTGCAGCAGCTTTTCCTGAACTTCCTTAAAGCGGAAGTAAACCCATCTATATAACAGTTTAATTTCCAGCACGTGCCGGAAATGTAACACTCCCATTGGTTGTTCTCTCAACCAAACTGTCAAACCATCCAATGGCTGGTGTCATAACTGATCACATGTGCACCATCATGGCAGTTGTAGATTAAACAGAGGCAAAGGTGGTAGCTTCCTTGGTTAAAAACAATAGGGGGGTTTACTTACACTTTAAACTTACTACCCATCAGAATGCGGTTTGTTATCATATCGCCAGCATCATAGAAAGCACAGACTTCGGCAAGCAAGCGCAGCTGTGTTACCCATTCATCCACAGACTCACCTCCAAACTGGTTCCTCTCATAAAACAATTTCCTTTGCACTGTGGAGTTTCTCCTTGGGTTGTAGTATGCCTCAAACTTTTCAAACAGTGCCTCTGTTTTCTTTTTGTCCTCTGCAGTGATCTCCCCACTTGTTTGCTAGGCTCGGCACACATCACGTCCTTTTTGTCCCACACATATCAGAAAGTGAGCTGCTTTCTGCTGATCAGACCATTTGTCTGCATCTGGTCCTGCAAACACAAGCTCTATCAGCTCCCTCCATTGTGACCAGTTTTCAGATACATTCCCTGATTCCAAATCCAGGGATGAAACGTTATTTGTGTTGCTGTTTGCTGCCATGACTCTTCTGACCCGACTTCTGGTACCATGTGATGATTTAACACCAAGAATAGGCAGACAGCATGAGCTTTAACATGTGCCTGGTGTTTATTCAGCAGCATCCATCTTACAGAACTCTCCACAGCTCCCCGCCCCCAGATCACATGACCAAAACTGTTAACTGTTTCCTAACATGCATAAGGAACTAGGCATAACAATTGAACTTGAATTATATCATAAAGCATACACATCATTACACTGTGTCTCTGCAAAGCAATCTCTTCCCCTAGTAAAAGCAGCACACTGTGTACACGAAAACACTGGCTAGGCATACAGTTAACCCTTTGATCTCCATAGATCAAGGGTCTCCAAACTATGGCCCTCCAGCTGTTGCGGAACTTCACATCCCATGAGGCATTGTAAAACTGACATTCACAGGCATGACTAGACATGATGGGAATTGTAGTTCCTGAACAACTGGAGGCCATATTTTGGAGACCCCTGCCCTAGATGATTAACCTCTTCCCAGCCAGTGTCACTAGTACAGTCACTGTGCATATTTTTAGCACTGATCACTGTATTAGTGTCACTGGTTCCCGCAAAGTGTCAAAAATGTCAGTTAGTGTCAGAATGTCCGATGCAATATCTCAGTCCTGCTATAAGTCGCTGATCGCCACTATTTCTAGTATAAAAAAAATAAAAAAAATTCCATAAAAATGGCCCATAGTTTGTAGGCGCTATAACGTTCACGTAAACCAATCAATATACACTTATTGGGATTTTTTTTCCCACAAACATCTAACATAATACTTATTGGCCTAAATCTATGAAGAAATTAAATTTTTAAAACATTTTCATTGGATGTGTGTTATAGCAGAAAGTAAAAAATATTGTTTTTTTTTCAAATTTTTTTTTGGTTTGTTTGTTTATAAAAAAAAGGTAATCAAATACCACCAAAAGAAAGCTTGATTTTTGGGAAAAAAAGGACAGAAATGTTATTTGGGTATAGCCTTGCATGACAGCGCAATTGTCAGTTAAAATAATGCAATACCGTATGGCAAAAAGTGGCCTGGTCACTTAACCACTTGACCCCCCTTCCGGGGGAGCAAGTGGTTAAGGTTAGTTTAAACTTTCCCCCAAATTGTTTGAGGTAAAAGGTAAAGTCTGTGTTCTTTCCATTCAGGATGTTTTTTTATCTTAATATTTCATTGATTTTTCCTTGTCAAATGCATACATAATGCAAAGTAAAACAAAATGTGTTAATTTTGCCCAAAGTGTTCAACATCAGCCAATGTTAGAGCATCTAAAACTTTTGCTTCTTGATATAAATCACTTTGACATATATGCACATGCTTTAGTTGAAATTAACATAAATTCAATTAAGAGATCAGAGTTCGTTCATTTGCATTTTGCATGTGGGCGCCAGACCTGGGAGATAGATTGTGTACCCCGCCATCTCTAAACCACTTCTTGACCCCTAAACATTTTCTCATTGTGCCATTGTGCCATTGATAATAAAATATAGAACGGTACCAGAGAAGGACTGAACCACATTATGTTCACATAAAAGGTATTTTATTACAAAAACAATTACATATAAAAGAGAATATAGAGCTCATGCTCTTAAAACATCATATGATTGTTGGATAGGCTAGTACACATATTGTTTCTTTGTAAAGCTGGCCAGGAGGTTGACGCATTTCACAAACAGCTTCCTCAGGACCTTAATGCCTTGACCACAAAGAAACTAGACCTATCATAGATCTTCTCTGATCCCGTTAAAGCCTGTAAGCTCTGGCTGTTTGTTTTTTACTATATCTATTCTGGAAGCCCGTTTTCTATAATATAATAAATTATAGAAAATGATCCCCTTGTCAACTGTCTAGAAGTCCACATCTTTCCTGTTTCCAATCTTTCAGTGACTATTTGAGCCATAGTTGTATGTAGATTCAATATTTTCCAGAAATTGTGTACACTGGATCTTTATAATATAAATTCATCAACTTTCCTCCAATGTTTTCAAGCTGTCACATGCATAAGAGCTATTAAATTATTAGTGTACCTCCCATTCCCGGAATGACAATATTTTGATCCTTTTCCATTTTTTTATTGGATCTAAATGCTATAATATCTCCCTTTAGTCTGAAATATGATAATGAGGCCAATTAACATTTACCTTATCTATTTTAAGGTTGCCACACATAATGTTTTTGTTGAGGCCCAGCTACAAAATTCTTAATGTTAGCTGTTGGGTTAGTCATGCTCTCTGTCTCCTAGCATGTGGCCCATTCCAGTGCTCCAGCATTTAAAAATATTTGTAGCTACTGTCTCTCTGAAATAATACACTTTAATGGGTTTTTTTTTAAAAAACTGCCTCTAATCTTCCTTTTACATTGGGGCTAATCAAGCTGCTTACATACTGTCCTGTGATTGTACAATATTTGTGGCTATTGTCTCTGAAACAATACACTCTAATTTTTATTTCATGATAATAAATCTCCTTTATACATTTTACACTGTGGCCTAATCAAACTGCTTGCATATACTTCAGTAAATTTATAGTGTTTGTTTTTATTTAATGATAAAAATGCCTTGTCTCTCAATTTACACTGCAGCCTAATAAAGCTACTTACATACTCAACAGCAAATGTACAATGTTTGTGACTATTGTCTCTGAGATAATATACTCTGATTTTTATTGCATGATAAAAACTGGCTTGTCTCTCCCTCTTACACTAAGACCTAATAAAGCCGCTTGCATAGTCTCCAGTGAATGTACAATTTTTCTGGCTATTGGGGAAGATTTACTAAGATGGCTGCACACAGAATCTGGTGCAGCTGTGCATGGTAGCCAATCAGCTTCTAACTTCAACTTGTTCAGTTAAGCTTTGACAATAGAACCTAGACGCTGATTGGTTACTATGCACTGTCTGTGTATCTGTAATGCCATGTACACACGGTTGGACATTGATCGGACATTCCGACAACAAAATCCATGGATTTTTTCCGACGGATGTTGGCTCAAACCTGTCTTGCCTACACACGGTCACACAAAGTTGTTGGAAAATCCGATCGTTCTGAACGCGGTGATGTAAAACACGTACGTCGGGTCTATAAACAGGGCAGTAGCCAATAGCTTTCGTCTCCTAATTTATTCTGAGCATGCGTGGCACTTTGTGCGTCGGATTTGTGCACACACGATCGGAATTTCCGACAACGGATTTTGTTGTTGAAAAATTTTATAGCAAGCTCTCAAACTTTGTGTGTCGGAAATTCCGATGGAAAATGTGTGATGGAGCCCACACACGGTCAGAATTTCCGACAACAAGGTCCTATCACACATTGTCCGTCGGAAGATCCGACCGTGTGTACAGGGCATAAGTCTGAGTGCGCCAGTTTTGGTTAATCTCCTCCTCTAAAATAATACACCCTTATTTTTATTTCATCATAAAATTGCCTCATCCCTCTCTTACATTATGGCTAAATAAAGCTGCTTACATAACGTGCAGTAACTTTATAATATTTTTGCTTGTTGTATCTACAAATATACGCTCTATTTTTTATTTCATGATAAAACCTTTGCCATGTCTCCCTTCTACGCTGCAGCCTAATAAATCTTCTTATATACTGTGCATCGACTACAATATTTCTGCCTATTAAGTTATTACTCTAATTTTGATTTCATGATGAAACCTGCCTCATGTCTGGAATGTTTTGAAGAGTTTTGACATTCTATTCAATTTTGATACAATGTAGTGTGGTACTGCAAAAAAGAAGCTCATAAACTATACTAGGAAACAGTTTTGCCACTGTCTGTTAGGTACGAAATTGAGGGCTTTAGCTTCATTTTTTAGGAGTACACTTTACTATAGCTTTTAGATCTGTTGTGGTTGCTACTTCCACTGTTCACTCCAGGCCACTTACCACTGGATAAAAAAAACAATTTTCGTAGCCCAAATTACCTAAAAACGCCTTTTTTAAGTTGTAATGAATCAGATAAGGGTGCTGCTGCTGTATTTAAGCCAAGCAATAAAGTAAAAAAAATTGAATACACATTGAAAATATGTGATGCTAGCATATGATGTAACTGACGCTGTCCATGAGTATCAAATTGTTCCGAAACACCAGTGTCACCCTCAGAGTCACATAAAAAAGGACCGTCTCCTTGCTGTACAGTATTTCTACTTTTTTGCATTGGTATATGTCCTTCATGGAAGTGCCCAGCTATCCCTGCCCTTTTTTGACAGTCTCCTGCCTGTGAGCCTTGAAAATGTCCAGAAGTGATTTTCAAGATTCACCTCCTATCGACTTCAGTGTAGAAGTCTATATCTGATTCAGCAGATTTAGGTTTGTAATTTTCAGCCTTTATGATGAGTTTGATGAATGCCATGTGAACTGAACCCAAACACATTTGCTCACTTCCATTAATAATACTAATTATGTAACCTCTATGATATATAAACCCAAAGAGTTAGCATTCTACTTGTCAATTTTACAGTTTGCCATGAAATGACCCTATATACAGCACTTGGTGTGAAATAAGTAAAAAAATGTTTGGATCCCTGTTTACTGAGAGTTTAGCTCTCCCCTTTGCACAGTTATAAAGCAACTTACCTGCACATTTTGTCCTGGTTGTGAGTGGTGGTCCTGGTGGTCCTGTGCCACCTTCCCCAGGACGGGTTAAAAGGACACGTATTTCATACTCCACATCTGGATCTAAGTGCCATAACTTATATGTGGGCCCATCCATTACATGAGTCTCAGCCCAACTTCCTGACGTGGTCCGGTACTCGACTTCCTTCAAGACAATTGGTCCATCCCCAATGATTGAGTTGGCATTTGGTTTAATCCATAAATATGTGGCTCCCACTGCCAGGAGTTCAGGAGGAGCAATAGGCTTTGGTGGCTCTGTAAAGATGCAGAAAATAAATCATTAGGGGAAACAGAATTACAGACACAAAACCTAAGAACGTAACTTAAAAGTTACTTTCATTGCAACAGTTGGCAGCTCTAACAGTTCTATGATAGTTAAGTACTATTAACATATAGTGCAATTTACTGGTACATTAAATATACAAGATTTCTTCAATTCTCCATGTTTGTATCATCTTTATGCCAATATCCTGTAATTATATAATGTATCTGTAAATGAATAATAATAATAATATGTGAGACCTTATTAAATGAAATATAATACGCATTCTTATCCCATAGGGTATATCTAATAGAGTGATGAAGGCAAGAATAATAGCAAGATATTTAATTATCGCTCCAGACTGGATGTCAATGCTTGCTGTAATAGTGGCTCAAATATCCATAGTATTCATTGTAATTGCTCTGTTAATACCAGAAAATATTGTTTGTGACTGTGGGAATGCTGATATTAGAGACATTTTTTATTTAAGTGTTACTTGGATGGAATTACCTTTTTCCCCCTTTCCAGTTCAAACTGTTAAACTCATTGTCACAAAACTAAAAAGCTTTCTAGTTTTCTTACTTTCCAGGTTTAAACCATTTAGCTTTGTAACTTCTGCATTAATTTGCTCTTCTGCTACTCCAAGGTGAGAAATTTGCTTTAGGTTGCATTGTTGGAAAAGTAAAGCTGCCTCCCCACATTACAATAGGAAATGTAGGACTCTGGCACTATGTACAGATACAGCTAAGTTGTCTTTCAAAGCAGGAAAGGACAAAGTTAATGAATGTATACTCTGGTGATATATAATTGGGAGATAAGCATAGCTGTTAACAAAATTTGCTGTAATACTGTTAAGACAAGGCATGCCATGAATTATATTACTTTGTAGTGAGATGCTGAACTAAAAGTATTTTTCTAAGTTTATTTCTGTGATAGGGGAGTTGAAGTATCCCTTTAGGATTTAGGGCGAGATGCCAGACCTGGAATTGCCAGGAGTGCATCAGTCACCGTGGTCTCAGTAACACCGGTAGATGAGCAGTTGTGACTTTGGATCATTGCGCTAGAGGTGGTTCGATACACAGGTGTAGGAAATAATGTTTAACCTGTCTTTAGGCCATCAAGGTGTAATGTAGAGTGGCATTAGGCAAGTGGAAGAGACATTGACCACAGTCTGCAAGGAGCAATTTCTGGGCTCGAGAATTCAACTGGTGAAAGAGTGGTACCCATGAGACCCTCTAAAGGAAGAGAGAAAGAGCAATGTGACAGTTTAGTTTAGTCCCCCCTTTTGTAGTGACCTATACTAGTCCACCACTTAGAGTTTCACAATTTAAGACCATCCTAGTGTGTTACAATGCTCTCAGGGGTTGCTTTGTTTATTGTGTTTTTTTCTCTGTATCACATGCCTACAACTAGAGGAAGTTTCTTTTGTTCTTGTTTTCTTCTGGGGTACCATCCTATCAACCTGAGCACCAGTTCAGTATGTCCCCACTATGTCTGCTTAAAATATGGGTTTGGTGGTGTCCAGTGAAAAGTTAACACTCACACTGGGAACTAGATCAGAGCTTATGTACTTTTGAGTTATTGATAAGGTTCCCAGATAGCAAGCAATTGAGCTGCAAGTTTGAAAATTACTTGCAAAGCTGTTGCTAGACTTGCCAGGCTTCACAAGTTTGTTGCACAATTGCAGCAAGTCCGCATTGCATGACTCCAGATCAACTTTCTTTGCAAACATTCTGCAAGTCTGACGCAAGTTCTGGTTCAGTAATGTTGTGCAATAGTCATCCCACCACAGGGGTCACTGTGACTTGCAGAGCTCTTGCTGTAGACTTACCATTGCAACTTTGCTCTTGCTAGAGATTTGCCACACAAATTTGCTACAAATTGGAAAAGTGTCAACTAGAACTTGTGCTTCAAGTGCTGAAATGTGCAGCAAGTTAACAGACTTACAATTCATCACTGCCACTAATTTGCAAGTTATCCTTGCTATCTCTGTTAATAGTTTATATTTTGCTGTATAGCAACACCTTCTGTTTACAGAGGATAGGTAAAAAGTTTTGTGAATGAAATACAGAACCTTCACATGCCTGCAATCACCTTTCATTAATATCACAGGTGCCCTAGAAACCCAAGATGCGCTGATATGCAAATACTGACTTTCTTAGCATTTCAACAGCATTCAACCCATTCTCTGTGTGTACAGGATATCATAGGTCCACTATGGGTGTCATTGCCCCCCCCCCCCCTGAAATAGCAGAAAGCACCACTTTCATGGCCATATGTGAAAACATCTCATTATCATATCATAAATGCACACCACATCTTTGAGGACAACCCAGCACCAGAGATAAGGCACATAAAAATAGAACCTAAAATCAGCCAGAATACATCTAAAAACAGAGTAAGCATAACTATTTTAAATACCCTGAAAACCAGGGGGGGGGGGGGGTAAAAGGTTGTAATTGCTTTTAAACTTTGCACTCTTCAAAGATAAAGTAAAACCTTTCAACAATGGGAAAAACAAGAGGAGCAACAGTTGTTTATTTCCTCCATCTTGACAGCATGTCTTCAAGTAAGTGACAGGTGCTCTTAAATATAGAAGTGATAAGGCCTGTGAACCCTATAACAATTTTGCTATGAAGCTCACATATTTAAAGACACTGTAGGGTTGATTTACTGAAGACAAAGAGACTGATTAGTCTTCAAGAGAAGTTGAGGCTGTGCCAGTGGCAGTAGAAAGTGTCCTGGTGTTAATAACAATGCCCTATCATTGGTGTCAGTGGAAGGAATAGTGCCCCATCATTGGTGTCAGTGGAAGGAATAGTGCCCCATCATTGGTGTCAGTGGAAGGAATAGTGCCTCATCGTTGGTGTCAGAGAGAGGAAAAGTGCCCCATCGTTGGTGTTAGTGGGAGGAATAGTGCCCCATTGTTGGTGTCAGTGGACGAAATAGTGCACCATTATTGATGTCAGTGGGAGGAATAGTGCCCCACTGTGTCAGTGGCAAGATTTATGCCCTATTGGTAATGTCATTGGGAGGAATACTGCCCCAAGGGCCAGATAAGGGCAAGCAAAGCGCTGCACTGGGAAGCATTTGGCCCCTGGCCTGCAGTTTGAAGACCAGTGCCCTAGAGCTTGGTGAATGTGGTGAGATTTCACTTTGCAAAGATTACCCATTTACGTGCTCTTGCATTTTTGCTTGCACATGATTAGATGATGGAAGTCAGCAGAGCTTTACCCCATTTACCAAGATCTGGGAAAATTCCTTTGCAAAGTCTATTTGCCTTTAGTAAATCAACCCCCGAGAGTCTTGTTACTATTAGGAGCCACCCTGCCTTAAAGGCAGTAGAACAACCCCCTTTAATAAAAACCCACACAGGATGAATAAATACACTGAAAATAAACACACTGCAGTATATAATAAAGTGCCATGTATATATACAAACCAAAAACAACCTTTCGCATATAACTGTAATTAGCATTCATGTACTGGCAGTGACAAAAATATGCAGTTTAATGATAATTGATAGCTAAGCACAATAATGAACATACTGTACTGCGGCAGATAATGAAGGAGATTATCTAATAACCGATCATGAAAACACTGTTGTATAATGATCACTAACATTTACATACTGATAGGAGATTCGCAGCACTGCATGGGGGTAATTGAAGGGCCGCGTACACGGTGCAAGGTAAACAATTGCAAGTTTATATTTACAGGAAACCTGCACAGAAAAAGGGATGTTTGAATCTATTTATACGCTATAAAATGTATACCGATTGTTAATATGTATGCATTAAACATATCACACTGTTATAGAGACAAGTCTATTACATTAGTGATGGAAGCAACATGCGTTCTAATGATGCCAAGTGTCTATACACTGATAATGAACACAGCACTCTGTATAATGCTCCCCGTGCCCCTAATAAATAAAATATGCGATTTTTATGAGTGTTCCGGATGATTGTCTCCTAGGTCCACGTTGAGTGTCTCCAGAATAATACCTGGATAATTATCTCCACCGAGAAATAAAACGATCAATAATTGATTGTACCGAACTGCACCTGAGCTGATACTGATGTGAAGCCAGTGGAACTGCAATTAGTTATGTGAATATTTAGGCGCATGGACTCATTGCACAGGGGAGGGATGCCGGCGAGCAGGCAGGCTGACTACTGAAAGGCATAGGGAGGAAAGAACGGCCTGGAAATGAGCAGAGGTAGCTTCAGGCAGGGAAGGAAGGCCAGTTTATACAGAAACAACACATGAACAAGGTTTTCTTATGGTCAAAAATAGATTGCAGCTTTTATGCTTCCTATTTTTAATACGTCCGTCTTTATCAAATTACGAGATAATCTATTCACATTATTTCAGGTGTAGTTTGGGCAGGGCTTTCAGAAGGCTTCTAAATGGTACTACAGCCTCCTGCCAGTTTATTTTTTTTTTTTCGAACAGTGCATTCTGAGCAATGCTTCTAGGAGAAGAGTGCGTAACAGGATATGATTAATGAATGTTTGAGTGGTCACAGTTGGCCATAATTAGATTACAGACCTTTAGGGCAGGAATTCGGAGTCCTTGGCTAAAGTAACAGAATGGATCTGGCTTAGGAGGTATACATATTAAGTGTTGCCAGATAGCTAGGATATTGACAACCAATGGAATATACACAAATGAGGGGATTGGAGGACTCAAAATTTTCCAGGATTATTAGCAAAATTGCTAATTGCAAAATTTCTATATATATTTTTAATTGCTTTTGTGTTCAGGGTTTACAAATGTAGCGCACCCCCTAAGGAGCCGCAAGTAGACTGGGATCCCCCACCCTGCACAGCCAGGTACACCAAATTTTCACAGGCGCTCCAGAGAACAGTTCATGACTTTGTTTTTTTTTTGGTATTCATTGAGGGATAATAACTTGGATAGGGATGGGAGGTTATGGGATGCCTGCTTGACTTCAACAACAACTTTAGGGACAACTCTTCCTATATACAGTCTCTATATACAGCTCCACTTCTTCCTCCTGCACTCACTTGCTTGCAGAACCTTGATTAAAGCAATCAAGGTTGATTAAAGCAATGGCCCATTACAGGCAGGAACCTGAGGCCCCTTGATTGTGTAGCAGAATTTCAGTCTTCAGTTTGCATCACTCCTGTGGCTACTGATCCCAGCACCACCTCTTCAGACACTGCCCACCCACCTGGATGCAGCTGCCCCTTTCACTAGTCCTCTAGGCTAACTTCTCCCCACAGTCCTTCAGACTGACTCTCTCCAGCCCACCCAGCTGACTCTCAGCAGATCTCCCAGACGGCTGACCTGCTCCTGCTGTCCTCTCTTCTTGCTCCTGTGCCTCCAGTCAGGGATTCCTCTATCTGTTTTGGTAGGATCCTTCCAGCACCAGTGCCCCAACCCAAGGCTATGGCCCCAGTCTAGAGGGCACCCTCAAGGATCACTGTCAACCTCCTCAGCACTTCATCGCCATCTTCCACCTGACTCCTCCCCCGGCATGACTCATGCCTATTTATGAGGTGGCCTGCCTCCTGCCAGCCCTTTACTGGGGATTGGCTGAAGCCCTCATAAATATTCCAAGCAGCTCCTCCTAGCCTCCACCCACTATGTCTGGAACATTCTCCAATGTCCCAGAAAACAGGGAGACACCAGAGAAGCTGCTAGGATTGACCCTGATTCATAACTCGGGCTTAGCACTGAGCTAAACTTACATTTTCCTACATTAACAGCTACACTAACAACCCAGCACTACTAGAGAGTGCTACACAAATAAAAACTGAAAAAAAAAAATAGTGGGGTAAACATCAAATATTGTATAGGAATATATTTATTTACACTTTCAAGCAAAATATGAAGTCCTATGTTATGTTTACCAGGCTTATCTAAACTGCTTTGCTGAAAAAAGCCTGCTTCTCTTAATGCTCAATAACTCAAACTGCACAGATGAGACAGAAGAATAATTCATCTTCCTCCCTGCCAATGACCATCCTGCCTGATCTGTTCAAACAGGGTCTTGTGAAGGAAGATTTAGTTACAGAGAGAGAGAGAGAGAGCAAGCAGTTCCTGCTTTGCTCTCTCTTTAGAGAGCTCTGTTCCATGAACACAACATGTACTTTGTATAATAACCATTTTATATAAAAAGGAAGAAAAAAAATGCCCACTTTTACTTTACTAATTACTTTTGGCCACCGTCATATTTTAATTTTAAATTTTTTCTATTTTTATTTTTTATTTTTCATTATTCTTTTAATATTCTCAGATTGTTTTGAATTGGTATTCATAATGCCCAGTATATAATATTTATTTATTCTAACTTTACAATTTTGCCAGTCCCTCCTCGTTCATGCCCTCCGTGTCTGGCGCTGTGTGTACGTAGGTGGGCGGGGTTGGGAGATCATCCCCGTGTGAGGGATCCATCACCAGACGCTGAGTAGAGGTGATGCGGCGTCTTGGCTGGACTGTCTTCTGTACTCACATGAGGCTTGGAACGCAAGCCTCCTGTGTGTGTGGGTGGATATGACTACCAGATGCCGATTGGAGGTGACGTGACGTCTCGGCCTGGTGTTTTCCTCCGCCCACATGAGGCTTGGAACGCAAGCCTTTTATATGACGCCATTGCCCCTTACTGCCTCGAGATATACAGCCGAAGTTTGCTTTATTTTTGTGTTTTTGACACTACTGGCTCTTTTATTATCTTTAGCCTCTCTGATCTAGGTAGTTATGACTGTGGATGCTTCTTAATATGATTTAGCCATATACATATATATGTATTCAACTTTTTTCTTCCGGTTACGCCATGATGGGGGTGGACCTGTCTAATTTTTAACTATTGTATAGTCTATAAGTAAGAGCAATGTGGGGAGGCTAATTCATGCCCCTGTTGAAGACTTTTCAGTCGAAACGCGTAGGGATAGCATCTTTAGCTTCCCACATTGCCATTTTTTTTTTTTCAATGATCACTTTTTATCCTTGTATGGTGTTTTATTCCAATAAATCCCAATTTGGTTGGCCTGCAAAAAAAAAGAGGTGGAAGGAAGCTCTGCAATCTCACGCTGTTTGTGTTCTCTTATAACGTGGAGATCTGGAGGACATAATTTTCACCAAAGCAGGTCTAACAAATTACTTAAGCAACAATCGCATGCAAGTGATCGACCTGGATGCAGGCAGTTTATTCTCCCTCACATAGTATGAATGCACCGTAATTAGCCCTGTCTGGAGGCAGCTGTCGAATTTCCGTCTGGGATCACCTTCCCTCTTGTGTCCATCGGGGTTCGTTGCTTACAAGCTACTGTCTGGCTGGACATCACGGGAGATCTTCCCTATGCTTTTTTGACGCACTGCTCTATGGTATGTGCGTCCTACTGATCCGGTAAGGGTACCCATCCTTCCTTATTGAATAAAGTCCGACGGGAGCTTTTCATCGTCTATTCCGATCGTGTGTATGCCTCATCGGACTCTTTTTCTTGAAAAATCTGATGGACCTAGAAATGGAACATGTTGTAAATATTTCCGACGGAACCAATTCCTATCGGGAAAACCGCTCCTCTGTATGCTGTTCCGACGTACCAAAAACAACGCATGCTCTGAAGCAAGTACGAGACGGAAGCTATTGGCTACTGGCTATTGCACTTCCTTTTTCTAGTCCCGTCATACGTGTTGTACGCCACCGCGTTCTGGCCGGTCGGACTTTGGTGTGACCATGTGTAGGCAAGACCACCTGAGCGGAATTCCGTCGGAGTTCCGTCAGAGAAACCTTCAGCGCTTATTCTGACAGCAAAACCAGTCGTGTGTACAGGGCATTACAGTTTGTCAAGCCAAAGCTGGAGTAGAAAAGCCTGTGCCAGCATGCTGCAGATTGGGATCCTTGCTCTCTTTGTGGAAGCAATATTCTATTTGCAGAGGTCTGACGTGCCCCCTTAAGATTTCGATTTAGGCCCCTTCCACACAGGGCAGGTTCCGTTGGAGTCCACCTGTTCAGCGAAGAATCTGTTCGTTGATCCCGCTGAGCAGGCAGATGGCTGGTCTGTGTCCGCTCCGCTTATGCAGAGCATACACAGACATACCCTCCTCTATGGGCCTTGGATGTAAACAGACCACCTGTCTGTGTACACCCGACTGCCATCCGATCCACAAGACGGATGGGGAATGGATCCTCATCTGTGTGTTTTTAGCGGATAGGATCTGATCAGATGTCGGTGGGTGTCAACGAACACATCTCCTCTCTATAGAGGAGACTGGAGGGTTCGATCAGATCCGCCTGAAAAACTGACAGGCGGACCCGATCAGTCCACTAGTGTTAAAGGGGCCTTAAGAGTTCTCCAATCAAAGGGAATCATAAGCTTTGCTGATTGCACAGCTATAGGTCAGACTCAGTAGTGGTGTGTTGGACCTCTGCAATGAGATTACTGCTTCTGCACAGACAGGCAAGTGTCCCACTCTGTAGCTACTGGCAGGGAACAAGCTTTTCTACAGGCTGTGGTTGCTTTAGAAAGTAAACCAGCTGTAAGACATTGAACCACTTTTGTTTTTTGCTCCTGGAATGTATATAGCTGATACAAATTGAAGGATAATTTGGGCTTTAAGGTTGTAGTAATTTTACCAATTACCTCTTTACCTAATTTGAATACAGGCTTCCATAACAGTGCAGGCTTATAATGATTGCTCACGTAGATACTGCTGGCCAGTAACTCTCCTAATCCAGCAAATAGTGTCCCTACGTAGATTTACAAAGGAATCCCTATTTTGAGTCTATTCAAGGTTCTTATTTTAGCTGAAGCCCTAATGAAGAGGAGTTTTTTTCTGATCCCCAAAATGTGTTGGCTGTTTAGTTCAAACAATAAATAAGTTTGGACTCTTTTGTCCTTTGGTCTGCCATTCCTTCCACTGGCACATGTTTTTTTTCCAATAACAATGCAGGTGGCAGCAGATACATCCCTTTGACACAGCCTGAGTTTACAGCATGGCTCTGAAGAGCACAAAGTCCATGTGGTAATCCAATATAATTGGCAGTCCTACTGAACTGACTACCAGGTCCGGTACAAAGGGTGGACAGGATGGGCAGAAGCCCAGGGCACAGCAGTAGGGCAGGGTGCCCCTTCAATGCATGCAAGCTCCAAATCGGTGCCAGCAGATTGCAGCTTCATGTCTGCTGTGACAACTACTGCCATCATGCTGTGCTCCAACATGCCCACTCTCCACCCCATCCACCCACGGCTGACAAAAAATCAAACCATGCATTGTGCAGCTACCTTGTAACCATAAGAAAGCAAGCTATTGGCCATGCACGGACAGTGTATACTCCATGCCAACCATGGACAGCCAAAGCAAGGGGGCAAAGAATGGACACAAGGTGGTACACCCATTCTATGGTAAGTATTAGGAGGAGGCGCAATTTTGCATCCTTGCACTGGGCGAACCTGTCCCGATATTGATGGCTGCAAAATACAGACTTCTGCAATAGGTTCTTCTCAACTCATAAGAAGAGGCAGACTGACATGTTTCACCAGTCCCACATAATCCTGACTACTTGGAAAGTATCTCTAGTTCACCAAGCGTGTCCTGACAGATGTTATGGCCCCACCACCCTCGGCCTTCTTAATCACACTTTTACATCTGATGCCTAGTAACTTTCAGGGCACCACAGAAGCACCTGCAAAGATGGAAATATGGAAACTGCCGCCGTTGATTGTTTTTAAAAAGACACAGTCATGAACAAAAAACATAAAATAACTAAAGCCCACCACCGTAGGTAAAATGTGAGATAAAAATGAAGAGGGGGCAGTGTACTGACACTCATATAATTACACTGTTATTGTTGCTTCAATGCATCTGAAAGGAAGACATTTTCTCTGACATGCTAACTGTCTTGTTATTGAAGAGTGATGCATCTGTCTCTTTTCCAGCAGTGTTCCCACCCCAGGGTCTCAGAACTAAGAAGAATACAGATTCCGACTCTTTACTAAGGTTAGTCTGCAGGGCAAAGCTCTGCACATGGGAGAACCTTCCCGGAGCTTGACAATACTACGGAGGCTGTCAATGGAGCCCAGATGAGACCAAGAGCTTTGTAAATTGACTTATTCCTCTATGATTCTCTTGAAATAAAAAGAATTGTTGAAAGACTACATTAAAGCGTATCCAAAACAAAATGTAATTTATTTCAGCTTATCAGTGCAACATGATGGGTAGTTGGTCAAATGATCAGACCGATGATAACTGTAATTTGTAGTTTATCAAACAGGTGCAAAGTTAGAGTAAATAATGCAAAACAGGTGAAAACAATTGTGATTGGGGCTTTCAAGGCACAAACTGTAGTCAAAATATATAAAACTTGTATTTTATTACAAAATCAATATAAAAACCTTGCAGTTGGAGGTGCGCATGTGTGAGAGATCCAAGATGAGCCTGAGCCCAGAGCTCCACACCTCCCCAGACCAACAGTGCCTACTGCGCCCTCCAGCACCACCCAGGACTGCACACAGCGAGGGGATTATTCCCCCAAAACGTCGGAGAACACTCATGGATGTTTAAACCGGCCATCAGGCAAGATCTGGGGCCGCAATTTGAAGCCTCCAACTGGGCCGGGTGTACCAAGATGGCAGCCTCGCCATGCAGCAAAACAGTCTCATGCTCCCAGCATTGAAGGAGCCCCAGAACACAGGCAAGTTCTTGCCCCAGCCACTTTGAACTACACCCCAGTCATCCATGGAGGCAGCCAGCAGGCCCTGACACCCTCACCCACTTCTACAGAATCCCTCATTGGCCGTTCGCTCAGTGACCATGCTTTCTCCCCTGCGGGGCCTACTGAACCTTACTTCACTGACTTTCCCACCCCAGGCCTTCCAGCCCAGGATCATAGCTTTAATGCAGCTGATCTGTACCACAAATTATCAGCCCTCCTGGAAAGGGGATTGGCGAGTACACAGCTGCCAAATCACAGGGGACATAAAATCGGATCTACAAAACATAGGCTCCCAGATGAAAGTAATTGAAAACAAACTGAATCAGACCGTGGCGGTATCTAACCAAAACTCTGACCTGATCCAAGCCCTCCATGAACAACTGGACACTGCCTTATCGCGCATAGATGACCTAGAAAACAGATCCAGAAGGTAAAATTTCAGGATCGGGGCCTACCCGAGACAATCACGAATGTCACGGCGGCAACCCAAGATCTAATAAAAACCCTGATGCCGAACACCTTGCAACATCGTCTGGAGCTGGATAGAGCGCTTGGACCCCCAGGAAGGATGGCTCCCACAGAGACATCATAGCCAAACCCCACTATTATGCAGTAAAAGAGGCGGTCATGCAGCAAGCCCACGCCATGCCCCAGGTGACATGCTAAGGCCACCCAGTGCAGATTTTCGTGGATCTATCACCTTCCACCATCCAACACAGGCGAACCCTGAAACCATTACTGTCTGCTCTAGCCCAGAAGGACATCAAATACAAATGGTCTTTCCCTTTTGCGGAGAAGTTCTCCTACAAAGGCTAAAATCAGGCCTTCTCCAACTTCCCTACAGGAGAAAAACTCCTACTGAGCCTGAAAATAATCTTCCAAGAATCGAATATGGAAACATTCTCCTCCACTTCAGGATCCACCAAGAGACCACCAAGTCCATTGGGCCCCCTCTGGAACAAGACGAAGGCACGAAGATCTATGAACAATGGCCCCCCTGAACAATTTTCTCCCTTAAAGCTCCGTGTCAGGGTATCATTGGCGCCGGACCTGGGCGTCGGCACGCACCTATGCGCCGGCGCGCTCCGTTACACACATCTCAGCAAAACCCTGTTGTTCCCGGGCGTCAGCGCGGCGCTAGGGCGCGCGCGGGTACGCAGCGCTTGGGCGCGCGCGCGTGTGCACGTGCGCGCGTACGGGCGGGCGCGCGTTCCGGTAGCGCCGGTTTGGCGCCAAAGTGCACATAAAAGCCCTCCTGTGCCTCTGGCACATTGCTGCTTCGTCTCAGCTTTGTGATTTGTGTTAACCTGAACCTGATTGCTGTTACCCATCTGACCCGGCTTGTTTGACTATCCGTCCTGCTCCTATCCGACCCGGCTTGCCTGACTACTCTCCTGCTACCTGCCTGATTCCGTTGCCAACCTCTGCCTGCCTACCGACTCTGCCTCTGCCTGCTGATTGCCTGCCTCATATCCCTGCCGACCGGGACCGTCTGACCCTGCTTGTGCCTGCTGTTGTCTCTGCTGTTGCACCTTCAGCTTCAGCTCCAGTGATCTCTGCATCTACAAGTGTTCCAGCTTGCGGCCTCCAGTCTTCACCAGATCTGCAGTCCAGCCATCCCTGTGGGATCTCTCATCACTTCAGTACCAGAAGACTCCGCTCTACAGGCACTCCTACCCCACTGTGCTCAGGAGACCACTGTTCCCACTGCAGTGGCTCCTGAACCAGCGTTGTATGAGAGGTCTTCTCCTACAAGTCAGGCTCTACTACCAGGTACCTAACAGTACGAAGCAGCCATGTCTGAGCCTGCAGGAGATACCTCTCCAATGAAGGAGATATGCACACACCTGGCGGCCCTCACCCAAGCAGTACAAGCCCTTCAGGATAATTATAACAGACTGGAAGGACAAGTTCAGAATCTGGCAGGGACTAATCCTTCAGCCTCTTCTTCAGCTGCTGCTCCAACTCAGACTGCTTCTGGGCCCTCAGTTGTGATGCTTCCACCTGAACCACGGGTCCCCATCCCTGAAAGGTTCTCCGGAGACCGGGCTAAGTTTCGGGCCTTCCGCAATGCTTGCCAGCTCTTCTTTGCCTTACAGCCCAGAACCTTCTCATTGGAAGCCACCAAAGTTGGATTCGTAATTTCCCTCCTGCAAGGGGAACCACAGACCTGGGCACACCGTTTACTTGAAGGGGACTCTGCTCTAACCCAATCCTTACCCGCCTTCTTCGAGGCCATGGCACAATTATATGAGGACCCTCAACAGACTGCCTCAGCTGAATCAGCTCTGTTCGCGCTCCAACAAGGCCGCAGACCTGCGGAGGACTATGTTACTGAATTCAGACGTTGGAGCGCGGACACACAGTGGAATGACGCGGCTCTGCGTCATCAGTTCCGCATGGGATTATCTGAAAGTTTGAAAGACGAACTTGCTCGAGTAGGTATTCCGAATACCTTGGAGGCCTTGATCACCCTAACCATTCAGATCGATCGTCGCCTCCGAGAACGCCGATCTGAACGATCAGTTCAACCAAGCCGCCCAACCTGGATGACAACCCGAGCTCCGATGCCTGCAACACGCTACTTACCTGCACCCAGTCCAAATTCAGTCAATACCACACCAGATACCTCCGAACCAATGCAGCTGGGGGTGATGCGTCCTGCCTTGACTTCCGAAGAACGTGCCCGACGTCGGCAATTAAATCTGTGCCTTTACTGTGGAGGATCCGGGCATTTTGTCCATAACTGCCCAGTCAGAATAAGTAAGTGTCCATCTCCTATACTTACTAGTCTTTCTGCTTTATCTACAAACCCGACCCACCTTGCCATTCTTCTCTCGTTACAGCTTCAAGGAAGGATACTCCAAGTCAACGCAATTATTGACTCCGGGGCATGCAGCTGTTTTATAGACTTAAACTTTGCTAGTCGGCATAACATCCCTTTACGGACTCAAACCCATGGACTTTCTGTTTTTCTAGCCGATGGCTCTCGTATCAGATCTGGACAAGTGACACAAGAGACTCTGCCATTATCCACTACAATTGACTCTCGACACAAGGAATTGTTGATCCTGGACGCCATCACCTCCCCTATGTTTCCCATTATCCTGGGCATTCCCTGGCTACGGGCTCACAACCCACACATCCATTGGGTCTCTGGAGAAGTGAAATTTCTGTCATCTTACTGCCAGGAACACTGTTTGGCGAAAGATCCGGATTCCCAAACTACTTTGCTTTGCCTGGACTCCGACCAGAAAGATTGTCAGGCCATTCCCAAACATTATCATGACTACATTGATGTGTTTAGCAAAAAGGGGGCAGATTCTCTTCCACCTCATCGCCCCTACGATTGCCCCATCAAATTGCTGCCAGGATCCGAAATTCCCTTCGGACGCATCTTTCCCCTATCTGAGAAAGAACAAGAAGTATTGAAGACCTACATAGATGAAAACTTGGCCAAAGGATTCATTCGCCATTCTACTTCTCCAGCAGGTGCGGGAATATTCTTTGTTGCTAAAAAAGGCAAATCTCTCCGCCCATGTATTGACTACCGAGAACTGAATAAGATCACGGTCAAAAATCGGTATCCCCTACCCTTGATACCCGAATTGTTTCAGAAATTAAGGACTGCCGTTATTTTCACTAAGCTTGATCTAAGAGGGGCCTATAATCTGATCCGCATTCGGGCCGGGCACGAGTGGAAAACAGCCTTTCGGACCCGATTCGGGCATTATGAATATTTAGTCATGCCTTTTGGACTCTGCAATGCCCCTGCGACCTTTCAACACCTGATTAACGATGTGCTTAGAGACTTTCTAGACCTATTTGTGATCGCATATCTAGACGATATTTTGATCTTTTCAGAATCCCTGGATCTCCACCGAAAACATGTTTGCCAGGTGTTGGGTCGTCTCCGCCTACACAGACTTTATGCAAAAGCGGAGAAATGTGAGTTTGAGCAAGAAAGCATTCAGTTCTTGGGCTTGATAATCTCCTCAACTGGCATCAGGATGGATCCACAAAAAGTTTCTGCTGTTCTGGACTGGCCGGTACCCCTAGACAAGAAGGGGATTCAACAATTCATTGGGTTCGCAAATTTTTACAGGAAATTTATCAGGGGTTTTTCTGCAATAATCGCACCAATCACACAACTAACCAAACAGAATACCCGTTTTTCTTGGAATCACCTAGCCCAAGAGGCTTTTGAGAACCTTAAGAGGCTATTCACCTCAGCACCTATCCTCAGTCACCCTGAACCATCCTTGCCATTCATTTTAGAAGTGGACGCTTCTGAGATTGCGGTCGGTGCGATACTCTCGCAACGGAAGGGCAGTAAAGACGATATGCATCCTGTGGGGTTCTTCTCCCGAAAACTCTCCTCTGCGGAGAGGAACTATGATGTTGGAGATCGGGAGCTTCTTGCCATCAAGACTGCATTAGAAGAGTGGAGGTATCTGTTGGAGGGGGCTGTGCATCCAGTACTAATTTATACTGATCACAAAAATTTAGAATATTTACGATCTGCTAAAAGGCTAAGACCCCGACAAGCCCGCTGGGCGCTGTTTTTCTCACGCTTTTCCTTCCACATTACTTATCGGCCAGGTTCAAAAAATGTCAAACCAGACGCATTATCACGAATGCATGACAACCCAAAGGACTTATCTGCTCCGGATACCATTTTACCCGCAAACAATTTTTTGCTCATACAAACTGATCTTCTCTCCCAGATTAAGGAAGCATCCTCTGAATCAGCCAGACCCACAGGGATTACCTTAAATAACAGGGACTGACTGTTCTGGAGAGGGAGCCAAATCTTTGTTCCTGAGGAGGTTCGGGTCAAGGTCTTAGCACTTCTTCACGATCACCCGCTGGCAGGTCACTTTGGGGTTCGTAAAACCCTGGAATTGGTACAGCGTACCTTCTGGTGGCCCAATTTAAAAGACTTTTGCGAGAAGTATGTCAGCTCCTGCCCTATCTGTACCCAGAATAAAACTTCCAGGAGTCGAGCATGGGGCCTGTTAAAACCCTTACCGGTACCCGATAGGCCTTGGAAGATGATATCCATGGACTTTATTGTGGAGCTCCCATGTTCTGAGGGGTGTTCTGCTATTTTTGTGGTAGTTGACCGTTTTACCAAAATGGCCCATTTTCTTCCATTAAGAGGAACTCCATCAGCTATTGAAACAGCTCACATCTTCATCAAGGAGATCATTAGACTTCACGGAATTCCCGTAAACATAACCTCTGACAGAGGGGTACAATTTACCTCACGCTTCTGGAGGGCCCTGTGTGAGTCCTTAAAGATCAAGCTGGCCCTGTCTTTGGCCTATCACCCTCAGACCAACGGTCAGACAGAGAGGACCAATCAGACTCTTGAACAGTACATCAGATGTTTTACCTCCTTCTCTCAAGATGATTGGATATCCTTGCTGCCCTTGGCAGAATTTGCCTACAATAATGCCAAACATTCAGCCACCGGTCAATCCCCCTTTTTCGCTAATTATGGTTTCCATCTAACCTTTTTACCCGATTTCCTTCCAGAATCCTCAGTTCCAGCAGTACAGAGCACGGTAGACTTCATCAAACATAACAACCAGATGTTGCAGGAAGCAGTATCCAAGGCTCAGGCGGACAGCAAGAGGATCTTTGACCGGAGGAGAAGAGGGGAATTGAAGCTTCAACTGGGCGACCAGGTATGGCTTTCTACAAGTAATATTAAACTTGCATGTCCTTCTAAAAAGTTGGCACCTAGGTTTATGGGACCTTTCCCGGTTAAAAGGAAGATCAACGAAGTTTCTTATGAACTGACTTTGCCTGACTCTCTTAAAATACACCCCGTGTTTCATGTGTCTTTGCTCAAACCTGCTGTACCTGACCCCTTCCCCGGTAGAGGAACTAGACCTCCTGAACCTATTTTGATTGATGGTAACGAGGAATTTGAGATCGAGACTATCCTTGATTGCAGGAAAAGACAAGGGCAGATCCAGTTCCTGATCAAGTGGAAGGGCTATGGCCCAGAAAGTAATTCTTGAGAACCAGATTGTAATGTGCATGCTAGGCGTTTAGTTCGAACTTATTTTTCCAACCATCCTGAAAAAAGAAGGCTTTTGGGCACCCGGAGGTTGCCCCTTGGGGGGGGCAATGTCAGGGTATCATTGGCGCCGGACCTGGGCGTCGGCATGCGCCTATGCGCCGGCGCGCTCCGTTACACACATCTTAGCAAAACCCTGTTGTTCCCGGGCGTCAGCGCGGCGCTAGGGCGCGCGCGGGTACGCGGCGTACGGGCGGGCGCGCATTCGCGATGGCGCTGGTTTGGCGCCAAAGTGCACATAAAAGCCCTCCTGTGCCTCTGGCACATTGCTGCTTCGTCTCAGTTTTGTGATTTGTGTTAACCTGAACCTGATTGCTGTTACCCATCTGACCCGGCTTGTTTGACTATCCGTCCTGCTCCTATCCGACCCGGCTTGCCTGACTACTCTCCTGCTACCTGCCTGATTCCGTTGCCAACCTCTGCCTGCCTACCGACTCTGCCTCTGCCTGCTGATTGCCTGCCTCATATCCCTGCCGACCCGGACCGTCTGACCCTGCTTGTGCCTGCTGTTGTCTCTGCTGTTGCACCTTCAGCTTCAGTTCCAGTGATCTCTGCATCTACAAGTGTTCCAGCTTGCGGCCTCCAGTCTTCACCAGATCTGCAGTCCAGCCATCCCTGTGGGATCTCTCATCACTTCAGTACCAGAAGACTCCGCTCTACAGGCACTCCTACCCCACTGTGCTCAGGAGACCACTGTTCCCACTCCAGTGGCTCCTGAACCAGCGTTGTATGAGAGGTCTTCTCCTACAAGTCAGGCTCTACTACCAGGTACCTAACACTCCGGATCTTCTCGCCTATCTAACCTAATGTTAGATCACTCGCCATTTAGGCTTGGTTGATCTCTCTGATGGGGGTCATCTCCCCTTTGTTCCTTCTACGTTCCTATGAGTTTTAAATATGCTGGTCAGTTTGTCTTGTGCTTCCTGCAGGAATCTTCACGTCCCACTCTTCGTTATTTGGAAGAAAGGACCACCTTGCAGAACTGGCTAATGGTGTTCGCACTGTGGACTTATTTGTTCCACTTCTTTATTTACCCAGCCCACATTTTTCAGCGCCCCCATTTTTTCTTTATATATATATATATATATATATATATATATATATATATATATATATCTCAAGGTGGAGAGGGGGGTTCCCTCAGGGACAGGCTGAGCTCAATTTATACCCTATTACTGTTATTTTTCTGAATAGTTGCTGTTTTTGATACAGTCTTTGTTTTATGTTTTTTGTTTTTTAATGACACAGCTATAATGTTATTTTTCTAAAGGGTGCCCTGGTCTGGAGTGGTTCCCATGTGCCTCCTCCTATCCTTTGTATTCCTTCTGGTCTACGGGGGATAAGATATCCCAGCCTATTTCGTTTGGATAACCTTTCTTTTTCATGTAAGATTGCTCCCAGGGATCCTTTCTCCCCCCTGGGACCAGATACCTGCCTAGGGAGAAAACACCCCCTCTTACTATCCTTCTTCCTCTCTCTCCCTCTTGTCTATCATGCATCTCCTAATTATATTGTCTCCTGCACTTGGCCTGCTATATGTGCTAGACTTTGAATGCTCCAACAGAAAATTCCTTTCACATGCCTACACTGGAAAAGACTCCCTAATGTAAGCGACATTGGATTCATCTGCTCCCCCCATTTCTGGTTTCATAGCTAACTCCACACAGAACACTCTTGCCTCCCACAACGTTCAGGGCATAAACTCTCCTCTCAAACGCAGGAAAGTTTTTCATTCCTATAAATTTATGAACCTGGATGTAGTTATGCTTCAGGAAATTCATTTTCCAGTTCGGTACAGTCCTACTTTCCTACATTCCCTATTCCCTAACTTTTTCCTAGCTAATGCAGAAAACAAAACCAGAGGGGTAGCCATCATCTTTTCAAAATCTTGCAAGCTCAACTGGCTCTCAGACACTAGAGACCCAGAGGATAGGTTCATTTTAGTTAAAGCGGAGTTCCATACAATTTACAAACTTTGTCTGTGCTGCATGCCCACAGCTTATACTTTCCACAATGGCCATTTTTTTTTTTTATGCTTGTAAATACCTTATTATTAGTTTGTTCTCCATGACTTCCGCCTCTAATCGCCTAGGCGATTATGTCACTAGGCGATTCGCAAGGGTTCCTAGGATAGCGTTGTCATGTATCCCAGAAGTCCTTGCGAATTGCCTATTGCCGAAATCTCGCGTTATTTCCAAACTGTTGCTACGACAACGTGTCAGGAGGATGGAGCGCCGCGTGGTGTCATGCGCGAGATCGGGAGGCGCGAGATATAGATACCAGAGGGCTTCAGATGCCCACAGTGGACATGGTCCCTGCCAGCTTCCGAGATCAAGATAGTCTCTTTATTTTAAACTGAAATTAACCGGAATATACTATAGGCACTAGATAAATGTGCCAGATAAAGTTTAACAAATGACAGTGGCATTTAAAAAAAATTTTTACTTGGAGGACTGGAACTCCGCTTTAAGGGAACGATTGAGGGTCAAATGTACACCCCTCCTAACAAGGGATAATGGGCATTCTTTACACGTCTCTTTGACACCCTTAACCACATGTTGGAGGGCACAGTCATCCTGGGAGGTGACTCCAATGTCCATATTCTGATTCCCACACACACTATCCCACTTGTCTTAAACTCCAATATTAGAGACACGGTCCTGTCTGCCCACTCCTTAGTAATAATGACTATTCGCCTTCTCTCCCCAAAGTCTGGACAGAGGCACTAGGGACTGAATGAGTCCCTCCTCTCTGATCCAATCAGAGTCACCATGATCGATAAATCATTACAGGGCCTTCATCGGGGGGGGGGGGGGAGAATCATTCGATTGACCACTCAAATTAAATGGGAAAGGACAGCCGAAATTCAGAGATTAGAAAAACACTATGCATCGCTTCGAGTCCAACACAAAAAGAAACCCTCAGCCACTACAATAGCCCAACTTGATAAAGCCCGGCTAGAACTTAACTTTGCACTCACGGCACAAGCAGAAAACTGGAGTTAGACTTACCGGTAACTCCTTTTCCAGTGGTCTTCCAGGACAGCCCTTGAGAGATGGAGTCCCTCCCATCGACCCAGGAAACACATTGCCAAACAGTTCAAAAGGCGGTCCCTCAGGTCCCTGGTCAGTCATTCACCAAGAACCGAAGGATGGAACTGCAAAAAACATAACAGGTAATAATGTTAGTACATTCACATAATCAAAAAAGGGTGGGATCGTGCTGTCCTGGAAGATCACTGGAAAAGGAGTTACCGGTAAGTCTAACTCCAGTTTTCCCCAGTTGTCTTCCAGGACAGCCCTTGAGAGGATCCCCAAGTACTCACCAGATTAGGGGGGACCACGGCTTGGAGAACTTTTCTCCCAAAAGCCTGATCCTGACTGGACATTAAGTCTAGTCAATAATGCCTTGTAAAGGTGGAAAAGCTTGACCACGTGGCTGCTTTACATATTTGCTCCGGGGTGGCACCAGCTCTTTCTGCCCAGGATGCTGATAATGCCCTTGTGGAGTGGGCTTTAATACCCCCAGGAGGATATTTGTTCATTGTCTTATAGCCCTCTGCTATAGCTAGCCTAATCCACCTAGCTATGGTGACTTTAGAAGCTTTTTGCCCCTTACGCTGTCCGGAAAAAAGAACAAAAAGTGAATCTGAGATTCTAAATGGATTGGTTACCCTAAGATACTCTAGGATACACCTCCTCACATCTAATAAATGAAAACGCCTTTCTTTCTCGTTTGAAGCCTTTTGACAGAAAGAAGGGAGGACAATATCTTGTGACCTATGGAAATTAGATGCCACCTTTGGTAAGAACCCAGGGTCTGTCTTTAGGATGACTCTGTCTTCCAGAATTTGGAGGAAGGGCTCTCTGACCGAGAGAGCTTGGATTTCACTAACCCTGCGTGCTGAAGTGATTGCCACAAGTAGTACCGTCTTGAAAGTGACCAGTCTTAGAGAGGCCTCTGAGATAGGTTCAAAAGGTGACCCCAAAAATGCCCTTAGAACAACTGATAGATCCCAGGATGGGGCGATGTTAAGTCTAACTGGTTTGCGTCTGGAGATTGCTTTACAGAACCTAGCAATAAAAGGATCTTCCTGCAACCTTTTCTCTAAGTACACACTTAAGGCCGCTATCTGGACCTTAATAGTACTAGGAGTTAGCCCTTTGTCTATCCCCTGCTGGAGAAACTGCAGGATATTTGCGGTATCCGTATTTACCTCCCCTCGGCTGTTCAACCAGCTGTTAAATTTTCTCCAGACCTTCCTGTAAATGGCCTGAGTGACAGGTTTTCTACTTTGTAGCAGGGTCTGAATCACTCTGTCAGACAGGCCCTTGCTCCTCAAAATTTCTTCCTCAGTAACCACGCTGAGAGGTTCAGCATGGATACTTGTGGATGAAAGAGAGGTCCCTGCGACAGAAGGTCTGGTCTGTAGGGAAGCCTCAGAGGAGGTTGGTCTGTCAACTGTAGCAACGTTGTGAACCATGGTCTCTTGGGCCAAAACGGTGCCACTAAGATTAGACACGTTTCCTCTACTAGAAACTTCGCTAAAACTCTCGGGATGAGGTGAAGCGGAGGAAACGCATACGCTAAACTGAAAGTCCATGGGATCTGTAAGGCGTCTACTGCCCAGGGCTGATCTCCTGGGTGTGGCGAGCAAAAATTTGGAACTTTTGCATTCTCCTTGCTTGCAAACAGGTCCACTACTGGTTTTCCCCAGTAAGCTGCTATATATTTGAACACCTCTGGGTGTAGAGACCATTCTTGATTCGACACTTGCTGTCGACTCAAGAAATCTGCCGTGTTGTTGAGCTCCCCTTTCAGGTGAACTGCAGAGATGGAAGTCAGATTGGATTCTGCCCATAGAAACATGCGATTGGCCACCAGCATTAGTCGACGACTTCTGGTGCCCCCTTGCTTGTTTATATACGCTACAGCCGTCATATTGTCTGAACGGACCTGTAGATGATGACCTTGTATTGCATTCTGAAAGAATAACAGAGCCCTGAGGACCGCTGTTGGCTCTTTCCAGTTGGACGAGAGGAGCTTCTCCTCCGCCGTCCACCTGCCTTGTGCCCAATCTGAGTTGAGGTGGGCTCCCCACCCCCAGCTGCTCGCATCCGTAGTTAGTATGGATGTGATGGGAGAGATCCAGAGAACCCCTTTGTTCAAATTCTCTGAGTTTTTCCACCACCAGAGGGAGCGTTTTACTCTGGTGGGGATTGAAACCTCTTCTTCCAGATCCCTGTCTTTTAATTGTTCCAACAGAAAACTCTGAAGGTCTCTTTGATGGAACCTGGCCCATTGTACAGCTGGAATGGCTGCTGTCATCAGTCCTAAGACCGACATCACCTCCCTCACTGTAACCCTGGCGCTGCCTTGAAGAAAAGACATTCTGTGGCGTAAATTCAATATCTTCTCTTCTGGCAGGACTATCCTCTGCTCTACTGACAGGATCTTGTACCCCAAATACAAAATTTCCTGTGTTGGGGTAGACTTGGACTTTTCCAGACTGACTATCCACCCCAACTGCCTCAGGTTGATCTGTGTCAACTCTAGGTCCCGACGAAGTTGTTTCTCCGAATGGGCCGTGAGGAGTAAGTCGTCTAGATATGGAATAATCGTGACTGACTGTAGTCTTAACGGAACTAATGCCTCCCCGAGAACCTTGGTAAAGATTCTCGGGGAGGACGACAGTCCGAAAGGGAGTGCTCTGCACTGGAAATGATACACCTTGGTGTCCATCTGATTCGCCATCCGAAGAAATTTCTGGCATTCCTTCCTTATTGGGATATGCAGATAGGCGTCCCTTAAATCCAGGGTAGCCATGAACACCTCTTTTTGGAGTAGATTCCTTATTGAGTAGATAGACTCCATCCGGAATTTTTTGTATCGGATGGAGCGGTTCAGAGGTCGGAGGTTCATGATTAGTCTGAATCTCCCGGACGGCTTTTTTACCACAAAAATGTGCGAGTAAAAACCGCCCCCCTGTTCCTGAATAGGGACTGGTGTCAATACCTCTTGATCCACCATTTCCCCTATTAACAGAGGCAAGGCCTTGGCCTTTTCTGAGTGTCTTGGAAGCTTTGTCACAAGAAACTTTGAGGGTGGGTCGCTGTGAAACTCCAGCGCATACCCTCTTTTTATAATGTTCAAGACAAACTCGTTTGAGGTTGTCTTTTCCCACTGTGGGAGAAAATTCATTAATCTTCCTCCCACCGGGACTCTGATGTCACTGGGGTTTGGGGTTTGAATTGGGGCGGTTAAAAAGTATGCCCCCTTTTCCTTTCCCTTTTTGTCCTGTCCAATGCTTTTTGGGCTTGAACTCCTTCTCTGACTTAGAGGGTTCCTTTGAGGGACGAAAAAATTTCCTTTGAAAATTTTTCTTTTTAATGGGAAAGGTTTTCTTTTTATCCGCCGTTCTTTCCAAGGCGGTATCTAGTTCAGGCCCGAAGACTAAGTCTCCTGTAAAGGGGACACTGCACAAGCGTGTTTTAGACGCCGTGTCTCCCCCCCAAGTTTTCATCCAGACTGACCTCCTAGCTGCGACCGAAAGCGCTGCTGTTTTAGCCGTAAATTTAATGGCATCAGTGGAGGCGTCAGAGATGAAACTTGTCGCCTTAAAAAGCATAGGGAAGGTTTTTAAGATCTCCCCCCTAGGTGTGCCTGCCTTTAGATGCTCTTCTAGTTGGGCTAACCAGAACTCTAGATTCCTGGCTACACAAGAAGTGGCCAGAGCTGGTTTTAAACCTGCCATAGAAGCATCCCAGGCCCTCTTTAAGACTATGTCTGTTTTCCTGTCCATGGGGTCCTTTAAATGACCCATATCCTCAAAAGCAAGGTCAGACTGCTTTGAGACTTTGGACAGAGGGGCGTCTAGTTTAGGATTTTTATTCCAGACTGCCTCTGGGCTCTCATCAAAGGGGAATCTCCTTTTTAGGGAATTTGGGAAGAAGACTTTTTTATCCGGCTCGGCCCATTCCTTGCGGACAAGGTCAGAAAGCACATTATGTATAGGGAATACCTTAGCTTTCTTTTTCCCCAGAGCCTCATACATTTTATCATGTCTGGTCAATTGAGTTTCTTCCTCATCAATTTCCAGCATATCATAAATGGCGCTCAACAGCTCGTCTACATCCTCCAGAGACAGCTTGTATTTTGCGACTTTGTTAGCTACAGCCTGATCCTCATCTGAATCTGCGTCAGAGGATTCAGGACTAACTAACACGGGGCTATGCTCCCTGACTGTACGGGGCTCCCCAGAGCTGGGTGTTGTAAGGCATGGTGAGGAGGGAATCGCAGCTGCTTTACTGGTGGAAGCAGACGTGCCTACATCTGCGATTAACTCGCGGAGAGATTTAAAGGTTGATGCCATCTCATCTTTAAAGGAGCCAAGGAATTTTGCCAAAGGAGAGTCTGCCTCTGTTTTAAGTAAGCCTGCAATACACTGCTTGCATAAGGCTTTGTTAGAGCCTGAGGACAACTTATTTCCACAGTTAGGGCATTTTTTGCGGCCTGACTTGTCTTCCCTTGGAGCTTCCTTCCCCTAAAATAAAGAATAGACTTTTTTAGCATCAGGAAACCTTTTAACTCTTAAAACACCTGTGCTGCAACCACCACTGCATCCACCCGGGACTGTGAGGTAATCACCACCATGGGGAACTACAAATCCCAGCCTTACAACAAAAAACCCCAGAAAAAAAAACCACAGTAAGGGCTTGCCCAGCAGCCTACCTGGGTTTGGCTGGTGCCTGCCTCCACCGGAGTGTCCTGGGAAGTAGCCTCCATGGTCCCCCTCATGCTCCGGGTCCCGCCGCTAGTCCGGTATAGCTGGACGCTGGTCGGGACTTGCAGGCCTCAGCGTGGGCCTTCCCCTCCTCTTTGTGCCTGTAGAGACCCGGAACCGGAAGTCTCGGCACACAGGATGACGCGGTTCCGCCGGAAATGACGCTCGGCGTCTCCGACCCCCACCGCTGTGTGTAGCAAAGAGCTGTGATGGGAGAATCCATCTGTACTGCTCCTGGGGGGAACCTGCACCGACCTGTCCCTGGCACACCTCGGCACTGGAAGGAGGGGGGTAACGGGTCGGCTCCTGTCAGCTGGACGGTACCCGAGCCCCAAATTTAAAAAGGTAGGACTAGATTGGAGCCGCTGGATAGGACCCGGTCCCCCTGTGCGGCTCCGCTCCCCTCAGGCAGCCCCTGAGAGATAGAGTCCTTCTCTGGTTCCTGGCAACATGTTCCTCCGACGGAGGAAACACAAATGACTGACCAGGGACAGGAGGGACCGCCTTTTGAACTGTTTGGCAATGTGTTTCCTGGGTCGATGGGAGGGACTCCATCTCTCAAGGGCTGTCCTGGAAGACAACTGGGGAAAAATACTTTCGCTGGAATAAAAACAAATTTTATACACAGAAAGACAAGATAGGTACCATGCTAGTGTCCAAATTGTCACCCTGAATACAGCTTCATGTAATGCCAAAGATTAGAATTCCCAGACAAGGTTCTACAGCCAACACCTCAAAAATTTTAGAGGCATTCGAGGATTTTTATGCCACACTGTATAGACCCCATGCCTCAAATAATAACCACTCCATTAATCGCTTCCTGGATAATCTGCCCATCCCTTTCTTATTCCCCGAACATAAATACATTCTTGAAGCACCCTTCACTGAGGAGGAAGTGCTAGGGGTCATCAGGGACCTTAAAAGAGGATCCGCCCCTGGGCCAGAGTGGCCCCGAACCTGCTATTCTGGGGTCCCTCGGTGGCTCTCGTGGCTCCTCCCAACATCTGATAACCCCCTTGGAGATGCACTTCCCCAAGAGGGTTACCTTGCGGGCGCGCTCCCGAGTCCAGCGTTCGGCGTCCATAGAGGCCGAATGCAGGACTTGGCCCTACCGGCGCTCGCATCATTGGATTTGATTGACAGCAGCGGGAACCAATGCCTGCGATGCTATCAATCTATCTAATCAAGGACCAAGAACCCTGGGCAGAGAGACAGCGTGTCCCCGCCGGGTCAAGTTTGAGGGTTCAGGTAAGTAAAATGGGGGGCTGGTCACTGACAGGTGTTTTTTCACCTTAATGCATATGATGCATTAAGGTGAAAAAACACAAAGGTTTACAACCCCTTTAATGCATTCCATTCATTAAGATAAAAAGCCTTCTGTGTGCAGCAGCCCCCTTCAGCCCCCCTTAGCCCCCCTAACACTTACCTGAGGTCCCTCTTTGACCAGCGATGTCCAAGAGTGTCTCAGTCGTCCAAGATTCTCCTTTCTGATTGGCACAGCAGCGGTGCCATTGGCTGCTGTCAGTCAAATTCAGCTAGCCAATCAGGGGAGAGAGGGGGTGGGGCCGGGTTGTGGCTCCATGTCTGAATGGACACACGGAGCTGTGACTCAGCTCAGGTGCCCCCATAGCAAAGCTGTATGCTGTGGGGGCACTGAACAGGAGGGAGAGGTCAGGATCACAGAAGAGGGACCCAAGAAGAGAAGGATCTGGGCTGCTCTGTGCAAATCCACTGCAAAAGAGCAGGTAAGTATAACATGTTTATTATTTTTTTAGAAAAAAAATAGACTTTACAATCACTTTAATCATATGATTAAGTTCCTTGTTGAGTGAAATACATTGGAGTGTTTGTATCAGTGTTTGTATCATGGATGGACTGGTCTGTACTGTTAGACGATTGAAAAAAATGTATTTGAGGCGATTAAAACGGTGAGTGGTTCCCTTACTGTTTCTGGAGTTGATGTAGCGTCTATTTTAGTGGGCGATGGCTACAAGGAACCTACTCCTAATATAAGTGTGGGGACTGTAGCCTTGAGTAGATCATGAGTGGATCATTTTTTTTCTAGTTTCTTCCTCAAACTAGAATCACTCCTGAGAAGAAGGGTCATTGATCACTTAAAAATAACTTGCTGGACCCAAAGCAGCATGGCTTTACTGAGGGCAGATCATGTCAGACTAATCTGATTGATTTTTTTCGACTATATTACCAATGTTTTGGACTAGGGTGGTGCTGTGGACATAGCATATCTTGATTTCAGCAAGGCATGAGATACAGTTCCACATAATGATCTAATACAAAAGTTGAACAAGCTAGGGCTTAACCCTTTGGCGGTTCAGTGGATATGCAGTTGGCTAAAGGATAGATACCGGAGTGTGGTTGTAAATGGGGTTCACTCAGAACAGAGATCAGTCACTAGTGGGGTGCCACAAGGCTCTGTACTAGGTCATGTTCTATTTAATCTCTATGAAGATGATATAACTAAAGGTTCATAGGGATGATATCCCTGGAGGTGTCTGAAATATGGAACATAATTTGGTCAAAGCAGTGGAAACTGCAGTTCAATGTTTATAAATGTAAAATAATGCACCTAGGGAAAAAGAATCTCTTGAGAGAGTACAATAGTGGGGGTACAGTGTTGGCAAGCACTACAGAGGAAAAACATTTGGGAGTACTTATTTCAGATGATTGCAAAATGAGCAAACAGTGTGACCAGGCAGTGGGTAAGGCGAATAGAATTCTAGGATGCATCACTAGAGGCATCTCCAGCAGGAGGAAGGAGGCCCCGACTCCTCTATATAGATCTTTAGTGAGGCCCCATTTAAAATACTATGTCCAATTCTGGAGACCTCACTTACAGAAAGATTGGAAACGAAAATGGTGAAAGGTGTGGGGGATAAAACATATCAAGAGCGACTTCAGGAATTTAATATGTACAGTCTGGAGGAAAGAAGGGAAAGAGGAGACATGATTGAAACTTTTAAATACATCATGGGGGTTAAAGGTTCAGGAGGGCAGTTTTTTTCAATTTGAAACCAAAATCAAGAACACGGGGACATGACCTCAAACTAACTGGAGGAAAGTTCAAAACAATTTTTAGAAAATATTATTTTACTAAAGGGGAGTTGATGCTTGGAATACATTTCTAGCAGAGGCAGTGAGACAGTCAACAGTAAATGGCTTCAAACATGCTTGGGACAAACATAGATCTGTACTCAGACAAAAAAGTTAACTAAAAAAAACAAACAACAAAATAACAAAAACATAAAAAAAATTTTTCTATGTTTCTAACCTGAATCACTTTACAATTATCTTAAATATAGGCTAACTAAAAGTACATTTACATATTTTTTTAATATATTTTTAGTTTACTTTGTGATAATATTTCTAGTATGATATGAGTTCACTCTAATGATGAGATATATTTACTAGGCTTTCTACGATAGATACGGTAACCAATCTGAGAGAAATCTGGTAAAGGCAAATCTTGAGGGATGGATGTCATTTCCGGTTACGTATTGATAGTGATTCAGATTGGACAACAAGCTAAGGGAGGGATGAGCTAAGAGACCCAAAACTGTTGCTATCTTTGTTGTTTATTTTGAAATTGTTGTAACATTACCACTATTGATGGATTAGTTCCCTTTTACACAGGAGGACCATTTGGGTCCGCCCTGTCAGTTGTTTAGGTGGACCCAAGTGGATCACCTATTGCCCACTATGGAGCGGCAGATGTTAACCGAAATGTGTCTGTTGACCCCTGCCGACATTCGATCTGATCCTGTCCAATCTGATCCATCTGGCAAATCGGATCAGATGATAGTCGGATGGAAACAGACAGATGGTCCATTTCCATCCAACAGCCCATAGAGGACAGCGGACTGTGCCCGTGTCTGCTCTGCATCAGAGGAGTGGACACGGACCTGTCATCCATCTGCTTAGTAGGGATCAGCAGAGAGATCTCCCGCTGAGCAGGAGGATCTGCTTGCAGACTCCGCCAGTGTGAGTGCTGAACCTTCTTTATATTGTTTTGTCCACTGGAACTAAGAACAGGTTCCAGCTGAATGCAGCATGATTGAAATAGTAGATGTGCAGAACACCCTATATTTATTTACTATGTTTATATATGAAATCAACAGGAGGACCCACTTCTTATAAAATCCTCTTGAAACAGCTTTGACTGGAGGTAATAGGTAATGGCCAGTAAATCTAAGTCTCTGTAAAAGCCACCCCAGTCCATCCAATAACCTCTGGGACTCAATTCCCTCTAGCAAATGCACACCCGAAAGTCCAAATTTTTGTCTTACTCACAATGTCCTAGGACAGCTGTCTGCCACCCATCTTTCATGTGACACTCTTCAATGAGGGAGATGATACTTCTCCTGACCAGACTCTAAGATGATGCCCTCCAGCAAAAATCCTTTCAGCATCTCCTATCCAGGCCCTCAGCCCAGCACCCACACAGCAACTCCAGTACACAGGTTGTATCCTAGGGGCAACAACCCCAGGACAAGACACTCTGATCAGGCCTCCCAAACATTTCTCACCTCTCTAGCCACCTTCTGGGCACCCCCTGCCTTAAGATTGGCTGTGAGCAGATAAAAATTCATAACTTCAGTGTACTCTATTCTCTGGAAGTTTCTTCCAAAAGCAGGCAGGAGTAATCAATCACCAAGCTTAGGAAAAAATGACCAGACCAAAAAAAACAGATCACTACTCCAATGGGTACAGTGGAGCCAAAAGTTAATTTAGGCTAAATTTAGGCAGGGTGCTACACATCCAACACTTCCAGGTGTGTCAATTGCCTGGTTTGCCACTGCTCTGTGGTTCCTTCTGCCGACCCCTATGTCACTACTGCGCCCTGTACTGACGTAGGGCTTGGCAGGAAGAAGCACAGAATCTGATTTAGAAGATTCTTCAGGCAGCAATATTTCTTAAGCACACAGGAGAACAGCGGTTTGTACAACAGGACAAATAAGTATTAAAAGACCTCTTTTCTATTTAGCATCTTTGTTTTAATTTTTTTTTACACAATGTCAGGGTCTCTTTAACTGTTTGCTGCTTTAATTCTACATCAAAACGTCATATATTTTCTCATTAGCCCCAATAAATTTGTACACCAGTTCTTACTCCCCACTTTCTGTTTCTGACATCTCCGGTAATGAGGTGTTAGATTAAATCTAAAAATACAGCGGGGGGCTTGAAGAAATGAAGACAATAATAATAACGCAGTAACACGCTGCCAGAGATCCAACATGGCAGTGAGAAGACAGCAGGAGGGATGGAAGAATTAGGATACATGCTGGGACTAACACACTGTCTAAAATAAAGACAAGAGGGCCCCAGAGAGAGCGGTGGGGTAGGGTTGGGGAGGAAGAGAGAGCTGGGCGACGCTTAGAAGGCAGGTGTCAGAAAGGGGACTCTATAGATAGAAGAAACAGGAATGACAGATATTTTATAGTAAGAGGACTGAGGATACATCTTCTGTATACCACAAATGTACACAGATACAGATTACTCTAGACAGGTTAAAACAGAGAGAGTAGCCTCTATAGATAAACAAAAATATAAAAATTAATAGGAGTGTGTACCATCATCCAAAATTTATTATTAATTATACCTCATTCCACTCAGACTCCAGCCCCCCGTCTTGTTAATCTCCCCCAGTCGCCACGGGAGGCTTCGCCAGGTACGCCCTGTGTGCTAATCGCACTGGGACTTGGGTAAGCAGCTGCTCATTGTCAAAAAAAACCCTTCTTTTTGTTTGCTTTATTGAACTGTGTATTTTTTCATATGAATATTGTCATTGATTATATATTTACTTGCAGATGTATTTCCTGATGAAGCAGTTCATTCCGCGAAACTAGTAGAAGTACTATGCCTGACCAAGTCACCCTTGTTTTAACTCTATTGTTTTGTTTCTTGTATTAATAACATTTTCTGTAAATTTTTACAATTGTCTGTATACTCTAATTATATGTTCTATATTGTACCGTAATAGCCCACTTGCCCCTTTGCTTTTGGTGAACCTTGATAGGGGACTTGGTTCTCAAAAATCTCTATTCCACAGAAATCATGTAACCGTTCATTATCCTCTTTGCTTCCAAAAGAGTTGCAAGCAAGTGTCCTACTACAGTCATACAAACACATAAAGGGCAGATTAACAAGAGAAGGTGATTGATGAAAACCAGATGTATGGATGGCAAGTGCCCACCAACCATACAAAAAAAGTTCAGCTTTAAGCAATTATGCTTGGTCACCACTGGTCTCCACAAGCCTATGAGTGGACAATGAAGGAGAAGCAGAAGACTGATAAACTTATCATTCTGCTCACTCTGCCCTTTCCTCTATATATACAGTATATACTTATACTCACTGCATTAAAAAAATGTAACACATTGTTATTTAGTACATAACTAAATTAATTGATGCACTGTAATATCTGCCTGGCTGTCTGTTTTAAAGTGAACCTAATATGGGAGTCATTGCTGGTTTGTCTTTAAAGGTGCAGACTCCAGGGATCTGTTCCAGATACTGAATGTATGTTCTACAATCTACATAGTTTAATATATATTGAAGTGTACCTATACCCAAAACTTTTTCTTAAATTTTAGTTTCAAATACAATTTTAAAAGATTAGAACCTCTGACAGCATTTAATTTGTGGCTCTGTTAGCGAGATTTAACCTTTCTGTTCTGTTCTTAGGACAACCTTTTCCCGGACAGGAAGTAAGTAAAAATCTGCAACAAGGAAACTGACAATAAAAATCTGACAGGGGTTCTAGCATTCTCCTACTTAAAAAAAAAATGTTTTACTTCTGGCTGTGTTGCTGTTAGAGATTTACTCTCACTTCCTGTCCTGGGCGTAACCCTGTTTACCCGACAAGAAATTAACACATTTCTATAATGTAGCCTCCAGTGGCAGTAAAACCTAAAGTTCTGATCCTTCCCCACTTTATCCAAAAAAAATGTTTTGGTATAGATCTATTTTCATTTATTCTTTCACAACAAAGGTTCTGTGGAACCCTAGGGTTCCTCCAGCAGTTACTAGGGTTTCTTGAGCAATGGGCATTTTCTAAATCTTTAATACCTAACAACTGACACCGATGACCTTTTAGGTCTTTGCAATGGGCATTCTTTTCACTGATAACTAATATAAGGAGAATTTTCCCCCTTACCTCCAGTGTAATGTGGTTCCTCTCCCATTGGCAACCAATCACAGGAGAACCTGCTCCACTGACTACTAGAGGAGGAGGAGCATTCTTCTTACGGATCACCAGTGTAAGGTGGTCCTTCTCTCATTGACCACCAATGTAAGATGGTCCTTCTCCCACTGACCATAAACCTGAGGGTAGCAATCTCCACTGACCAATCACAGGACAACCCGCTCCACTGACCACCAAAGAAAGAGGCAATCTTCCTACTGACCACGAAAGTAATGGGCATTTTTGCCACTGACTGACAGAATGAGGAGCATTCTTCTTACGGATCACCAGTGTAAGGTGGCCCTTCTCTCATTGACCACCAGTGTAAGATGGTCCTTCTCCCACTGACCATCAACCAGAGGGGAGCAATCTCCACTGACCAATAATGTAAGGGAGCACTTCAGTGGCCGTAACTGTAAGAGAACACTTCAGTGATCACCAATGTAAAGGACTCAGAATAATACTCCATAGTCCCTTGGAATACATCCTTTCAGACAAAATGGCAGAGCCAAGTGGTGATGTCCTCACTCCCATACAGGAGCTGGTAGGCATCTATGTTAATCTCTGAATGTCTCTCATCTTGTAATTGTAAATATGGTATGTTTTATGTAATAAAGAAGTAGAATGTGGTTCAGTATTAACTATATTCCTTTTTCCTTCTGTTTGGATAATTAGGCATCATTATTGTGAGCAATCCTTGTGGTAAGATCTGAATAGGAGAGCCTGGGAGGAAGCAGTGCCGAGCTTAAGGAGCAATCACCACTATCATCCATTCAGGGTTGTTTCCCTAAAAAAGCCCCATTAGACCTCTTAAATATTGGGGTCTAGCTATCTGGTAAGCGGCAGCGTTAATCTTGGTGCACAGGAGTGTTTGCTGGTTTAAGATGATTCACCTACACTGATTGCTGGAATTCTTCTCTTCTTTTTACATTGGGACTTTTGTACCTAGTACTTTCTATTATTATTATGGACATACTGATTTCAAATATGTTTAAAGTCACTGGATAACATATGAATTTCTTGTGTATGTGTTAGGATTATTTATGTGGCATTATTAGATTGGATCACATTATTTATAGTGGAACACATTTATTATTTATAATATCTTGTTAGACACTGGATCAACATGACATCTGGAAAACCAGCATTTTTTAAAGACGAAAGTGGTAGCCTACGTTATTGTTCAGTACAGATTTCCTTTAATTGGCTTTTGTAGTGTTTGTAATGTTTCCAGCTTGCTTAGTTGTTAAAATCAATGTTCCCCAACCATATATTATTGTGATTTCTGTAACGCCACAACTTAATACTTATGACCTTGCCCCGTGAAATAGTGTAAAGATTTAGGATGGGTAATGTCTCACAGCAACCAATCATTTTAACGTCACACAGTTAGATGCATTAAAACGGAATTCTGATTGGCTGTTCTTTGAACATCACTCTCTGTCTTAACACCTCTTGAAATATAACCCAACTGTAAGCACTAGAAGAAAATATATATGTTAAAAGCATTACCGTATATTTTTTTGCCAACCATCCCAAATACCTAATTGAAAAACAGAATATTTAGGAGAAAAGCAGTCACACAATTTATAGTTTGAAAATCACAGTACTGTGCATAATGAACTTCTTTACATGTTGCTTGTCAGAATAGACACATTTAATTAGAGGGGATGTCCAGAAACACAACATTTCCAACGAACCCCCTTCCAACCAACATCAGAACTGTGGCTGTTCAACGCAAAGGACCCCGACAGTTCAGTAGATACTCATAATTTGCTAGCTGTAATAAACATTTCACCCAGGTTGACAGTCAAGAAAGTGCAAAAAGCATGCTTTGCATTTTAAAGACTGTCTTCAAACATGATTGGACAGGCCACAGCAGGTGACCGATCAGTTTCGCTGACAACGTTTCAAAGACCCAAGTACACTCAAAGTTTTATTAGCTCTCAAGATGTCACTGAAAAAGTTAAAGTGGAAATGAGGGCATTTTTTTATTTTTTTATCTTCAGCAATCCTGACCTCTAAAGAATGTACTTTACCATCAATATTATAGATCTGCACACAGCATTCTTGATATACAGTGCCTTGAAAAAGTATTCACACCCCTTGACAATTTCCACATTTTGCCATGTTACAACCAAAAACATAAATGTATTTTATTGGGATTTTCTGTGATAGACCAACACAAAGTGGCACATAAATGTAAAGTGGAAGGAAATGATAAATGATTTTCATTTTTTTTTTACAAATAAATATGTGAAAAGTATGGGGTGCATTTCTATTCAGCCCCCCTGAGTCAATACTTTGTGGAACCGCCTTTGGCTGCAATTACAGCCACAAATCTTTTTTCTCTACCAGCTTTGCACATCTAGAGAGGGAAATTTTTGCCCATTCTTCTTTGCAAAATAGCTCAAGCTCTGTCAGATTGTATGGAGAGTGTCTGTGAACAGCAATTTTCAAGTCTTGCCACAGATTCTCAGTTGGATTTAGGTCTGTACTTTGACTGGGTCATCCTAACACATGTATATGCTTTGATCTTAACCATTCCATTGTAGCTCTGGCTGTATGTTTAGGGTCGTTGTCTTGCTGGAAGGTGAACCTCCGCCCAGTCTCAAGTCTAAGGTTTTCTTCTAAGATTGCACTGTATTTAGCTCCATCCATCTTCCCATCAACTCTGACCAGCTTTCCTGTCTCTGCTGAAAAAAGCATCCCCACAACATGATGCTGCCACCATCATGTTTCCACGGTGGGGATGGTGTGTCCAGGGTGATGTGCAGTGTTAGTTTTCCGCTACACATAGCCTTTTGCTTTTATGCCAAAAAGTAAAATTTTGGTCTCATCTGACCAGACCACCTTCTTCCACATGTTTGCTGCATCCCTCACATGGCTTCTGGCAAACTGCAAACAGGACTTCTTATGGCTTTCTTTCAACAATGACTTTCTTTTTGCCACTCCTCCATAAAGGCCAGATTTGTGGAATGCACGACTAATAGTTGTCCTGTGGACAGATTCTCCCATCTGAGCGGTGGATCTCTGCAGCTCCTTCAGAGTTACCATGGTCCTCTTGGCTGCTTCTCTGATTAATGCTCTCCTTGCCCGGCCTGACAGTTTAGGTGGACGGCCATGTCTTGGCAGGTTTGCAGTTGTGCCATACTCTTTCCTTTTTCGGATGATTGATGGATTGAACGCTCCGTGAGATGTTGAAAGCTTTTTTTCACTAAGGTTCTCTTAGAGGGCTTCACAGAACAGCTGTATTTATACTGAGATTAAATTACACACAGGTGGACTCTATTTATTTACAAATGAGGTGACTTCTGAAAGCAATTGGTTCCACTAGATTTTAGTTAGGGTTATCAGAGTAAAATCGGCTGAATACAAATTTACGCCACACTTTTGATATTTATTTGTAAAAAATTATGAAAACCATTTATCATTTTCCTTCCACTTCACAATTATGTGCCACTTTGTGTTGGTTTATCACATAAAATCCCAATAAAATACATTTACGTCTTTGGTTGCAACATGACAAAACCTGGAAAATTTTAAGGGGTACGAATATTTTTTCAAGGCACTGTATAAAAGTCCCAGTCAGTTTAACAGTTCCTATGTGTTGTAGAAGTGGGCAGCACCACAATAAAATGGCAGCAATTCCGTCAATTATGGGGAAACCGTGGTTCCGAGTGTGCGCTATAAGGGACAGAACCCTCCATTGACATTAGCGCCTTTCCATATCTGCCCTTGTTTATAGATAGGGCCAGATTTAGACCTTGTCCTGGGACACTTTAGGTTTGGGGGGCCCCTGAAACACAGCGTTGGTTTACTTTGTCAATGACAGTCACCCATTTTGAAAATGCATGACGCAACGTCATTCTTAGGTCATGCGTGCACACACAATCTAAGCACTCTATGTGAGGTTCGCTTGGGCTGCTAAAATTTGTTTTTAAATATGATACAATATACCAGTTCAGAGAAAAATCTTTTACAGATGGTGGCCAGCAAAATATTACTTCCCAAGATACATTTAATGAAAGAAAGTCATTTTTTTAAATATATATTTTTTTATTATTGTTTTATATTATTTTTGTATAAAAGGGGGCCCCTTCTGTCTCATAGAGACTGTTTGACAGAATAGCACCTCCCTTTACCCTGCCTATTAAAGCGTAAGTCCACTTTTCCAAAAAAATAATAAATTCACATATTTTTGCAGAAAAAAAAAATGTGCATTTATATTTTCTTTTGCAAATGACCCTGCACGTGTTCAAACCTTGATCAGTGAATTGTGGGTACAATATCTGGCTCCTGAAGATTCTTCCTCCAGCTCTCTGTCCGTACCAAGGTATGGGCTTCCGTTAGAGAGCTGGAGGAAGTGTCAATAGACTATGAATGAGGTGATCACCGCATTTATTTTCTATTGACAACTACAAGCCCATCTGCCATGGTGGAAGATGGAACATGTAGTTCATTCCCTCACAGATCTCAGAGCCCCTCACAGCCATTCCAATTTCAAATTTAGCAGCTGCTGCAGGGGAGATAAACCCTGGCATGCTGCCAAAGGGGGGACCTTTTTGGGGGTGCGGTGGACTTGAGCATTAAATATTTTATTGAGCACAACTCTTCACAGTGTCATAAATAACATTATTGACTTCAGCCACTGCAACAACCCGTTCCCCTAAGCTTTGTCTGTTGAAATAGGCAGTAGGGCATCTGGATCAAGTGACCTTATTATAGAAGAGAATTTTAAGGTTCTTTTACGGTTTGTTTTTAAAAGTGTGCATTTAGATCTATTGATTAATAATCTCTCTACTAAACCATGCCCTTTTTCTGGCGCCTTGACTTCCACTTTAAATTTTGGTTCATTACATTAATATTGAAAAACATCCTCTAGCTCATTCATGACATGTATTTTTCATTTAAAGTGGACAACAACATATCAAACCTAGGTAGGTAGACAAAAAAGGTAGGCATACAAAACATATGTAGTACATCTCTGCAATTTTATATTTCTATTGATAAACACCCTCTAGCTCATTCAGGACATGTATTTTCCCTTTAAAGTGGACCAGTCATCTAATACAACAACATATTAAACCTAGGTAGGTAGACAAAAAACATATGAGGTACATCTCTGCTATACATGCGCATTTCCCTGCATTTTATCCTTTTAAAGACCCTGTAAATACAGAAAAATAACTAATGATCTGTCAAAAATGCAATCAGTTCTTAAAGCGGAGTTCTGCTTAAAAAAAAAAAAAGTCAACAGCTACAGATACTGCAGCTGCTGACTTTTAATAATCGGACACTTACCTGTCCCAGGGTCCAGTGATGCGGGGGAATGAAGCCCCGCTTGTCTCCCCCTCCTGTCTGCGGGGCCGGCATTATAACTGTGGGCGCCTGGCTGTGGCTTCACAGCCAGGCACCCACTGCGCATGCGCGAGCCACGCCATGCCGTGACTGGATGGGAGCGCCCCCCGCTGGACCATACCAGGCCACATGCCCTCAACATGGAGGGGTGGGAGCTTTGGGGCAAGGGGGGCGCAGGGCCTGCGCCCCCCCTTCCCCAAAGCACCTTGTCCCCATGTTGATGAGAACACGGGTCTTTTCCTGACAACCCTGGCCGTTGGTTGTCGGGGAGTGCGGGCGGAGGCTCATCAGAATTTGGAAGCCCCCTTTAACAAGAGGGCCCCCAGATCCCGGCCCCCTACCCTATGCGAATGAGTATGGGGTACATTGTACCCCTACCCATTTACCTAAAATAAGTGTCAAAAATAAACACAATACACAGGTTTTTAAAGCTTTTTATTAAGGCAGCTCCCACGTCCCTTCCAAATTCTTCTTCCCTCTCCAGCGATGTCTTCTCCCACTTCTGGCAACGTCTTCTCCCTCTGCCAGTCCTTCACCCTCTCTGGTTCTTCTCGATCCGCTGTCTTCTCTCTCTGCTGGCTTCTCTCTGCGCTGGCTTCTCTCTGAGCTGGCTTCCTGCTCTTTTGCCGGGTCTTCTCCCTCTGCTCTTCTTGCAATGTTGACTCGACGCAATCTCCTGATGTAATGCTGGGTTCGCCGCGTGCAATGACTTATATTGGCATGGGCCACCTGCTGACGTCATCCAAAGTCCCCGCCCCCTTATGACGTCATCACCCCATCATGCACCAGGCAATGACGTCACAAGGGGACGGATGGCTCCGGATGATGTTAGCGGGTGGCCCCGCCCCATGCCAATATAAGTCGTTGCACACGGCGGACCCAGCATTAAACCGGGAGATCGCGTTGAGTCAACATCAGAGCAAGAGCAGGGAGAAGACCAGGCAAAAGAGCAAGAAGACAACGGAGAAGACCCGGCAAATGAGCAAGAAGACAGCAGAGTGAGAAGACAGTAGAGCGAGAAGAACTGGAGAGGGTGAAGGACCAGAAGAGAGAGAGAAGACGTCGCGAGAAGAGGGAGAAGACATCGCCGCAGAGGGGAAAAGAAATTGGAAGAGACCCTGGAGCTGCCTTAATAAAATACTTTAAAAACCTGTGTATTGTGTTTATTGTTGACACTTTTTTTTTAGGTGAATGGGTAGGGGTACAATGTACCCCATACTCATTCACATAGGGTAGGAGGCCGGGATCTGGATTGTTAAAGGGGGCTTCCAGATTCTGATAAGCCCCCGCCCGCAGACTGCAACAACCAACGGCCAGTGTTGTCGGGAAGAGACCCTTGTCCTTATCAACATGGGGCCAAGTTGCTTTGGGGTGCGGGGGTGCACGGCCCCCCCTGCCCTAAAGCACCCACCCCCCATGTTGAGGGCATGTGGCCTGGTATGGTCCAAGAGGGGGGGCTCGCTTGTTCCCCCCCCTTTCCTGACCTACCGAGCTGCATGCTCAGATAAGGATCTGATAAGGATCTTGGGGGGACCCCCACACCATTTTTTAGGCATGGGGGTTCCCTTTAAGATCCATATCACACCGAAGGGTCTGTTATCTTTCTGGGGGGGGGGGGGGGACACCACGCCAATTTTTTTTTCGTTTTGAAGATCCTCAGCACACAAGTCACTCCACAAGCCGGATCATCATTATCCGACTTCTGGTGCAACTTATATTCAAATCAATGGGATCCCATAGGGAAACATTGATTTTGAATAGAGGCAGAGAACGCCTGACGTACAGATGCTGGTAAAAGCTGTAAAACGAGGCTTAACGCTGTATACACAGCGTTAAGCCTCGCTTAACAGCTTTTACCGGCATCTGCCATTTTTACAGCTCTAGCGCTGGAACCTCAGAACGCGCTGGTCCTGGTTTTTTTTGGAGTGGAGAGGCATTTTTAAGCTATAAAAGAAGCTCCTAAACGCCCGTGGGCATGAGGCCTAACTGATAAAACTGAATTTGGTTTTTAGCCTTTGACAATCACTGTACATGACTAGGGTTTTGAAAGATGATTTGTCCCTCCAACTGCTTGACCATCACTCCCCTCATACCTTACCCATGTGACACACATGACCCAAAAGTGGAGATTAATGGCGAAAGCAGCCCTTTTATTAACAAAGTTGTCTAAATAATAAATAACATATACATAAAAAACAAAAACAGTCAGTATGACAAAATGGAGCCTCAAGGCCCCTGTGGGAATCAAGTACTTGATTTAACCAGAAATTAGGACTCAGGTCACAAATTACTGACTCAGAGACGACCACTACTAGCAGATACAACCCAAACTACTGGGAGCCGTGACCTACCAGTGGACATTTTTTTCTATGATAAAGCACATACAAGGACCTTTTACCTATCAGCTGCCATGGCAAATAGCACCAAGGGAAATGTCCAAATGCCTAACCACTGTACCCAAAGAAGAGAAGGAGGGTAGTAAGTTGACCCAACCCAGTCCCTCTTCCAAGTGAAGCACCAGGATCCCCCTACTGATCATCTCCTGAAGCTCCACCTGCTCCTTCCAACCCACCAATTCCGTAAATACCCCTGACACTGTTTCTTCTTAACCTACTTAAAACTCCTCCTGGGCCCCCTTTTAACCCTGTCATGCCAACCCTACATCTAGGCTTGTTTCTCCTTATTGCAGGACCAAATATCTGTAGAAACTGTAGTTGAAGAAGACCAGGTCCCCTACCCTGCAAAGTAGGGTTGTGCTGTGTGATAAAGCTGGGTAAATCTCAGGACTGGATGGACAAAAATACAAATCATTTGGCAGGGAAAAAAGCATTGCAACGTGTACCCATCTGTGTTTTACCTGCTTACCTTGAGCTCAGCTTGAAAGTTTACTTCTAAATTTTAACTAAAATTTAAAACAATGTCTATTTTCTGAATACAGGACACCTGAGAGTCATTCATGTGCGCTCTTACCTTTTACGCTGAGTTCTGCATAGTTGGACACTCCAGATCCGCCAGCTGATCTCAGGACACAACGATACTTGCTGGTGCTACGCAGAGACGTATCCCCGACACTGACGGTAGCGGAGAACCTTCTGTGATTTACCACGCGCGTTACCATGAGACCGGTGTCGCGGCCATTCCACTGCTGCCGAACAGAGATAAAGGCGAACAATCAGTCACGCTGCTGTCGGAGGGACAGGAAGGACTGCTGGGCTAATCATGTCTGCTTTATATAAACTTTATGTCAAAATGACTAGACTTTAAATGTGGAATGGTTAAACAGGCCGGTTCATCTATCTAGTGGTGTTCAGGGGGTTCCTACCCCAGTTCCACATCACAGAAGTATAAATCCTTTCATCTCCCAGCAATCTGTAAGTATGAAGTAGCATAAAGTAGGCAATAAAAAACTGTCAGGTTTAGACATAAAGATGGTATTTGCATATTGCACGGGAATTCTAAAGTGAAAATTTATTGGTCTGTCTCCTGGTTATTTAAATATGCTGGTTATAAGCCACTTATGAACATGGAAATGCCGGCTCCACATGGTAGACGCATAGTTATTAGGGCTAAAAGACACTCAGTACATTTTGTTCCTCCAGGAAAAAAGTGAAACTCTAGTAATTGGAGAGTGGTGGTTCTACCATAGATACTCATAAAACTGAATAGATAGAAAAACATAAAAGAGTAACAGCAAAAAAAAAGAGCAAGTGGTCCATTGAGGCTGCCCCATTTCTTATATATATATATATATATATATATATATATATATATATATATATATATATATATATATATATATATATATATGTGTGTGTATGTATATATTTTTTTACTTTTTTCATATATAGGTCTAGTTTTGTCCTAAGCATGTTTGAATCCACTTACTGTTGACTGACTCACTACCTTTGCTGGAAGTCTATTCAAAGCATCAGTGCTCATTCGGTAAAATATTTTTTTTCTAAGATTAGATTTGAATATCCCTCCTGCTTGTTTGAGGTCATGTTCCCATGTTCTTGATCTTGGCTTCATTTTGAAAATACCGCCCTCCTGAACCCTATGCACACCCTTAATGTATATAAATGTTTCAACCATGTCTCCCCTTTCCCTTCTTTCCTCAAGACCATACATTTGAAGCTACTGAAGACTCTCCTGATATGTTTGTAAGCAGGTTGAAATACTGGTTAGTGAGACAGCTGCTGCCCCGGCCAGGAGGGAAGCAGTTAACCTGTTTGCCACACTATTTGCTGAGCTCTGCCTCTCTCCCTGTGCTGATAATAAAATGGGGGAGGGCTCTGCCCAGTCTCACAGAGTCTGCATGGGAAGGGAAGACACAGACAAGACCCAACGTGTAATCTCCATCTGCTTACAGAGAAGAGAGAAGGGGGAGGGGTTCCACCTTAGAGAGCAAGCCTGCCTCCTATCACATCCCCATGTAGGGTGGGTAGGAATACTAGCTCTGGATATCTGCCACTGTGGACTCTTGCCTGTGCAGGTATGCTGGGGCAGCCACAAGCATGAGTTAGGGATTAGTTTGTTAAGAGTTAATACAGTGTGAAGAAACAAGTGGTTATTAAGGGTAATAAAGGTTTCTCTAGCAGCCTGTACATGTGACATGTGGGATAGCTTCTAGTAGAAGGAGTTGTTGTCAGCACTCTCCATGAATGGTTGGCTCCCATAGCAATGGGAGCAGATCAGTGCCGCAGAGGTCCCCAGCCTATGCACAGGTATGGAAGAGTTAACTAAGTGCACACATGGAGTCTAGTTTATTTGTTCAAGTGTACACAGTGTACAGCCATCTCTAAGTTGGTGGTCCACCTTAAGGTTGAGTTATCCCTGAGAGCGGCTACCATCCTTTTCCCGGGTCATTGATGGGCACCAGTAAAGCTATCCCATGTGCAGGGTGAGCGACCCAGTCTACGATGCCTAGCGTAGCCAGCCACCCACATGTTTTATTCCCCAGACTCTTTACCATTTTTCTTGTCCATCTCTGGACTCATTCTATCTTATCAGTCTCTTTTTGTGAGTCTCAGTTCAGTCTCTAAAACCAGTAGCATTCACCCCAACAACCAGCCCTTCTCAGCAATGCCAGTTTCGGCTAAGGTTTCAGACTCTACTCAGATTGCTGCCCTTCCTTGGAAGATGACAAGCTGAAGACTGTTTGAAAACAGCCCCATTTGTGAGTCAGTAAAAACAGCAAAAATGTTATGGAGGACCCCTTTAAATGCCACCCAAGACTAAGTTCTCAGTTTTGTATGGGCATCAGTGGCGGCTGGTGCTCCATTTTTTTGGTTGTGGCGGGGTGTCGCCCAACCATATTGAAGCCTCAGGCTCTAATCATGTGCTAAAAAACCCCCAAAAAAAGTTGTAAAAATAAATGTGTCTGGCGTCCCGCATGGAGATTAGAGGCCGGTGCATAGAGATTAGGGGGGCGGTGCCCCTGCACCCCTTGTGGACCGGCCGCCGCTGGTGGGCATCACAGTGCTGGAAGACCTTTTTCTCAGCATTGCCATCTCTTCCCTTTAGGGCAACCTTTCTCAACCAGGGTTTAGTGGAACCCTGGTGTTCCTCCAGTGATTGCTAGGGATTTCTTGGGCCTTGACTAACGTATGCCTTTCAGATGAGCAGCCACTGACAACAATGCTATTTTTTTGCTATATGTAAGGGGAAAATGTTCCCAATGACCACAAGTTAGGAGCATCCTTCACACTAATGTATTACAATCTGTAGATTATTATCAGGGGTTCCCAAGGACCAGAAAAATAATTCAAGGGTTCTTTAATGTTAAAAAGGTTGAATAAGGCTACTCTAGAGGGACACCACAGTAGAAAATGTTATGTAGAGTTGGCTTTTAAAAACGGTAAAAGGGCAGGTTAATTGACTGCATTTCAGTAACATACAAAGATACTTAAATCCTGCATTTAAGATGAGTATTTGGGTGTATTTTACACCTATATGTTTTCAAATACATATAAGCGTGTGTACATGCTTAAATGTATTCTAGTGCATGAAGAGTAGTGGATGAAGACTTATAGGTTTCTAGATGCTGTACGGATGTATAAACGTCTAAATGCGCATATTCGCTAGTAGTTTTTTTGCTGGATGTTTGATCCAGTGTAGGAATAAGTATTTTAGCTTGTTTGTGTGTGTGTGTGTGTGTGTGTGTGTAAAAAGTATTGGTTTAGGTTTAGGAGAGTGTATTAAATTCAGAATAGGGACCCACCTCTTCCTGGTGTGCAATTACTAAGCCTTTCTCTTGCAGGTAAAAGCATGGAAAATTCAAGTATTTTTCAATTTGCTTAATTATTTGACTACTCAAAAGAAATCACTTCTCTAGCACAACCCCCTCCATCCATACATGTCATAGCCCTTCCCAATTTTGGGAGTGTCTAATTACTTTCTATGCTGGCCCAGCTCCTTCACCCTTCCCCTCACATTCCTTCATAATATTTTATGTAGCTGCCGGCGAAGGAGAAAAGGGCAATACTATAATGCAGAGGTCCCCAACCCCCAGGCTGCCGACCGGTGACAGTCCGTGGCCTATTTGGGGTGGGTCAGTGAGGGGTGGATGGGGGCGAGCAAGTAAGGCTTGATTTGTATTTGCTCTGCCTGGGCTCCACCTCTTGTTGGGTTGGCGGAGGTATTTTAATACTGTCAGGATGTCACCATGTCACCCAGCGTTCTTGTTCCTGCTGGGGTCTCTATTGTCTCTGGGACAGCAGCAGGGCCAGTCCAGAGGGGCTCAGGAAGGAAAGCTGAGCCTCGCTGTCTTGCAGCTGTGCCATCTGCCTGGTATGCACCCTTTGTGCTCTGCTGCTCCAGTCAGTATGTGCCCTGCATTGGAAAAGGTGCTCTGCTGCTCCCCTTCACCCAAGCTAGGACCGCCAGACAATCGCTGCTGGAACCAGTCATAGGGGGCAATGTGCAATACTGACAAAGTCAAAGTACCAAAGTCTTTTACCTCTTCCAGTTTAATGAGAACCTTTGAGGCCATAGACCACTGACATCCTTCAATATGTAATGGGTTGTGAGGCATAGTGGGTGCAAAGATGGTGAAAGTCATTGGGCGCCAGACACTTCTTTGATGCAAAAGAGGTTTAATTTCTTTAAACAGTCCTTTTTATATTTTTGAAAGGGAAAGAGGGTTAGGGCCAGGACACCCTTAAGTAGTTATAAATTCAATTGGCAGACTCCGAGACTTCAATAGAAGGGCAGCTGTGCAGGGAAAGGCCCCAGCAATAAGCCACATCTGCACTTGCAGGAATGCTATCTCCTATGTGGTAACAGTCCTTTAACAGTTTCTTGTAAATGTAACAGTTCTTTTAGCTTCACTACAACTGCTCCTTGTAGTTCTTCAATACTGAGCTCCCAGTCTCTCAGTAGACCCACTGATTCACTGACTCTGAATCCCTTTAGCTCCTCCAAGGTTTGCAGTGGTATTCCCTCAAGCATCACCCTTGCTTCTCTGCTGGGTCTGTAACTTTGTACTCCAGATACTTCTCAAGCTTCACCCCTGCTAACCGGCTCGGTCCCTGGCTTGACACACAAGGCTGCTCTGCAAGCATCTCCTACGCTGCTTGGGTCCCTGACTTGATCACTGCCTGAAGTTTCCAGATTCTCCACCGAGCCTGTTCGGTGAGAATATGGTTCCAGTACTTGTTTCAGTTACTCACTGTGGTCCCTGGTAAAGGTGGTTGGTCCCTTGGTGGGGACAGATTCCCTTCTACCTCCGACCACTGACAGGTTCTCCGGCCAATAGAACCGTTACTTCTGGTTGGACTGCAAGCCGCAGTCCCAACCCTGAGCTGCCCTCTTACTTCTGGATTGGCCCTCACACAGCCTGGCAGCCCCAATCTCCGGCCTAGCAGCCTGGGGCATACGACACACATCCACCAGACAGCCATCCAGGTGGCACAGAACATAGATCACCTGACTCCACCCGAATATATAGGTTCTCCCAGCAGGCTAAGGGATTCAAGAAAACCCTGGCCCATTGGCTGAAATATCCCAAATACCCATAACTTGACCTTGAAATGTCCTTATCATATCTAATGCCACCAAGTGCCCGGCCACCTAGTGGCAGAAGAGAAAAAGTACAACAAGGCCAAACTTAGGGAGAAATCAATGGATCTCTAACAACTATCTACAGTAGCTACTCCTGACAAGGAATTTGGTGAGGAGCTCCCTGACCAAACCACAGGGCGCTACATCAACATTTACCAATAAAGAGAAATTTGTATTGGAAGCCATGGATGCAAAGTAGTGTAAGGCTTGATGCAGAATTCCATGTGGAAGCCCTACAGAAATGGGCATTCACAGCTGGCACCCCAATGTTACATTAATGTTGTTGAGCAGGCTTTAATTCCCACCTGAGCATGAATGGCTTTGTGCCACAAACCATTACAAATGGTGCATTAATGCAGCATTTAGGGTCCATATATATTTTAATACCACCGTACCCCACTGGTGCCAGGTTGGTTGGGGACCTCTGCTATTGAGTGTTGCTAAGGCTACAGCTCTGAGTGTGCTGGGGCTGCTGACCTCACAATCAAGAATTAGACTCAGGGCTTTTGGATGTCTACACAAAAAAAAAAGGCTTTCACGGTTAATTAACATTCATAGAATACATTAAATGCACATTAAATCATATGGGAAGAATATTGTTAAAATAATTTAACTGGTGACAGTGTCCCTTTATGGTTGGGAAATGAACAACACTGGGAGAACATTTAAAGCTGAACTGCAGGAATCCAGACACTTTGTAAAATATCCTGGATTAGTAAGGGTTAAGTCCAACAAGGTGCATAGCTTTACATGGACTTTAAAAATATGTCACAGCAGAACCCTATCGGATTTAACCATCAGCTATGCAAAATGGTTGGGCTTGTCATCTGTGGCAATATAAACAAGAATGTGAGCATCCTTATCCGTTGGTTAATGGTTTTCTATTAGGCGTATCAAATTTTCCTGCCTTTTGTTTCTACTGAAGTTAGCGTATTTCCCTCTGCTATAGCAAGACAGTCGAGCGTTCCAAATATGACTAATGAGTATTGACAGATCTGTCACTTGTTTTGTAGCAAACACACCACCTCCTACTGGGCGCATTTGGGATAATTTTGCAGAGCCATTATTGAATAATGATCCTGAAAGTCATTATTAATTCCTCTAAAAATGTATTACCAATCCTAAGCACAACACGGCTAAAAAAGTCCTGGCTGAATTCTGCACAATTTGCTTGTTAAATCAGAGCCACAGGAAGATAACAAACCTGGATGATTTAATCCGCTTATGTTTTTCCAAAATAAAATGTATTGTCACATAGTGTACATAGCCAAATCTGTCCTGATATCAATCTCCAGGTCAGTGCACACAGTTGTGCCATGGCCTCATTCACTTGAATGGATTGCAATCAGCTGGTGGTACTGGCTGCCAAACACAATGGGGTTTAAAAGAGAATCATACTTACCTAGGTGGATGCAGCATCAATCTGATGCTGCATCTGTCCCCCCGCCGACTTTAACACTGTGAACCGAGCGATCAAACACCGCTGATCACTCGGTTGTCAAGACTCCCTGAGCAGAGAGCGGTGACTGCTGCTCCTTCATTGTCCTGGCAAAGCCTAGACTAGATTAATGCTCAAAGCGTATCTAAACCCCAAAACCACAGATCTAATATATTGCAATTTACCAGTTATTTTCACCTGGTAATGCTGCAAATAACACACTTCCTGTCTCTTTGTGGCTACACTCAATTCTCCAATGTATCTATGGAGCGAGCCATGGTTGTCACACAGGCTGGACGTCATACATGTCTGCCCTTGTTTATCTCCATTACAAGGTGGATTGATGGGGTTAGTAGTTTACATAAGAAAGATACAGGGAAACTGCATTTCTGGCAAGATCAACAGATATATTCTATACTTGCTGAATGTGTCCTTACCTGCAAAATTAAAACTAATGGGGCCTGGGCTCGGGTGCGGATGGGACCCTCTGAGAACAAGTTGAGGTGTCCTGGATTGAAGGCACGAGAGCAAGGAGAAGACAGCGGGAGAGAGCACTGCCAGGCAAGTCTTCAGGGAGGAACAACAGGTCGCAGCCAAGAGGGCTGGTGAGTTATGCACAGTCCGGAGGACTGGGAGACAGCAGTCTGGGATGAGTACAGATCCAGAGGAGTGGTCTGTGGAAGTATGGGCAAGAGAAAAGAGGCAGCTTCTGCCAGCAGTAGGAGTGGCTACTGCTCCCAGTGGTACTGGGAGCAGTAGCCAAGAGTAGATCATTTAGCACCAAGGACTGTCATATTTTTGCTACACCATAGGGATCCCAGGTCCCTACCCGCAAAGGGAATTTGCAAGGCCTGGCCGAGTGGGTGTCAGGCCTAAACCTGTGCTAATTGGTCCTGGAAGTAAAAGCAAGAAATGTGCTGGAGTTGTTGAGGAGGAATAGTCTGCAAGCAAGTGTTGTGCTGGAGTGAAGACTGGAGTGTATATACAAGGAGTGTATATAGTTGGTCCCATGTAAATATTCTGCAATTCAGTGGGCATTCCATATTCTCTTATCCCATCCAAGTTAATTACCCTCAATAAAAAAACAAAACAAAGTGCATGGACTCTTTTCTGTCCAAAGAGTGACTGGAAATCATGTGCCTAGCTGGGCAGGGTGACAGGTAGACTACATCACTCAGCGGCCCTCACAAGGGTACCACTACACATGTAACACTCTCCTCCCCCTAGACTGACAATGCTACTGTCCAAAAGTGCCCCCTGTGCTTCTTCATCCAGAGTTGAGGCACTCTAATACAGGAGGTGTGTTACTGGCCAGATAACGTGAAAACAGAGGGAAAAAAAGCCTCAAAAAGAAAACAAATACAGTTATCACATCTAAGGATTGGTAAGCTGAAATTTTGGTTTTGGATTTAATATCACCTTTAACTCTGGTAAATTTAAAAAAAAAAAAGTTTCCCTCTCACTATACCACACTTTAAAAAACACATAAGTGCAGTACTAAATAATTCATAAAGTCATATATATAAACATATGTCACAAGAAAAGTATATGAAAATCACACCACATTAGTGCAAAATGAAAAGTTCATAATAGAAACAGTCCATAAACAGCCATCAGGCCGTTTAGCCCTAGTCTAGCTGTTTATGTCCATACATAGTCTAGCCCTATGAGGAAGTCATGTTTCATGAAACGCGTCAGTCAAGGTCATTCTATACAACAAGCGCTGTATACTTCCCTTTTCTGTAAGTGTTCTGTACTTTTAAATAAAATCATATAATGGTATTACACTATATGCGACTACTTGATTTGTTTTACACATATGTGTTTTATCTGAGAAACATGGTTCATCCAAGTAGAGGTCCATTCCTACTAGAACCAAGTGGATTTGTGAGATCCATCCATATATGTGACACCTGAGCGATTGGGCTGCTTCCTTATGTGATTTGTAATTATCCCTGCTTGTGTGACTCACTGCCGTAAGGTATTGGAGTCCACACTCTCTGGTAAGAGCAATAATACTATCCATGGTGGGATTGTCAAGCTGGTGGCCATCGATATCTGTGGACTATTACTCCCAGCACCATTGTGGATTTTGATTGTATACAGACACAGCATTGATGGCGCTTTGTGGACTGTTTCTATCATGAACTTTTCATTATGCACCAATGTGGTGTGATTTTCATATACTTTTGTTGTGACATATGTTTATATATATGATCACTTTATGAATTATTTAGCGCTGCACTTATGTGTTTTTTAGGTTTATGCAATTTTTGTCAATTGTGGTGCTAGCAGCTCTTTTTCTGTCCATTAGCGCGGTATTTTATTTTTTTTTTCCTTTTCTATGCCACACTTTAGGTAATTTGCTATCCAGATGTCTTAAGACACAATGATGTAAAATATGTATAATGGTTACATTGATGGGTTTTTGCCCCATTAGCCTTGCCTACCTGCAGCCACAGTTTGTCATGTTGAGACCATTTTCCTCCCGCTATGCACTGGAAAGTAGCATTCTGCCCGACATTTACCTCCACATTCTGCAAGCGCAAGAAATGGGGCGCGTTTCCTAAACAGAAAAGAAAAAAGATCTGGATATTAGTTCAGCCACCTCTAGAGGAACAAATAAGATTTCAAGCCCGATGTACTTATTAGCAGATAAATGTATAGGTGCCGTCTGCACAGCCTCTTAAATGAGCCACTGGCTGAGAATTACTGCTCATTCTGTGAGCGCCTGGCACAATTTCAAGGCAACTATAAAAAGATCAGAGAACAGAGAGGCATTTACTGAAATGTCAGGGACATACCTCTTATCTTGTTCTCATACACACACAAGGGCTTACACCTTAATGCACAGTCCCCTGGTCATATATTGCTCATTTTATCTTTGCTTCCAAATACTGGACACATACTGCATTCCAATTAAGTCCAGGCTCTGAACAAAAAAACTCTTCTAGTAAATCAATTCAATCTGAGCAGATTGTGATTTTTTTCGATATAACTTATTACCTACTGTCTTCATATGGTTGCCATGAAGGCCCTATGTGTTATGAGGTTCCTGTTGCATCAGGTGCGACTGCTGGTATTAAAGTTTGATGACCAGTATCTTGCAACCATTAACATATAATGAACACATATACATCCCTATGCATAACCTTTAAAATGAACCCGTGGCCAGGCTATTGGCATTTGAGTATTTCAATTTTCATATGAAGCAGCAAATGAGCTTTGAAACAACCCCTGTTGTCTGTAGCTGCAGGCACTATGGAGCAATTAATTGTCAATGTTAACAGCAGAAGCTCTAAAGGCGTCAAAGTCAGTAACTCAGCTTACTCTGCTCCCTCTAACCAGAGCTTCTGCTCCAGGGAGATTAGAAGTCTGGAAGGCTTAATAAGTTTCTGCTGAAAATGGGGAGCTCAGCGGCTAGAGAGAACAACTTTACTGTAGTGTTGTATGAAGTTGAGGATGAATTGCTCCACAATACCTGAAGCTACAGAGGTCAGTGAATTTTAATTGTTTTAAAGTTACCGTAATTTACTGCTTGCTAAGAAAATTTCTAGAGGTATCATAAGCCTGGAGGAGTAGTTTGAGATATACAGTACATGAGAGCTTAACTGTTGACTTCTGACAAAAAGTAAAAAATTGCATAAGAATACCAGTAGTATAATCTTTTTTTTTTTTTCCAAGAAAAAGTTTATTAAGAATATACATAAGAATACAAGCTTATCAGAAATCACAACAAGTTACAGTGTATGAATAGCAAGTATAGGATAACAACTAGTAAGCAAGGTCAGAAATAAATTGTTAGGTAAAATCAGTTTAAGATAAAATATAGAACATTTGACAATTACCATAAAGACACTGTAAATTATATTGAAAGAGTGGCCAGTATATAATCTTTTTAGGCTGTTTATTTCAGAGAGTTCATTGGGAAGCTTTGAGTTTATGAAAGTACCCCTATGTTATATGCTTGGGGAATGAAAAGAGTCTCTTTAACTGTTGACATAAGACATTGGCCACATTGTCATAGTCATGTATTGTGAGAAGGGTTAGTAAAACATCAGTAGAGATGTGGACCAATAACAGCCTTCTCCAGAATTCTAGAATTATTGCCAAGGTCCTCCCACACAAACTCTTACGAAATTACCTTTCCAGTCCTATCTCCCAATAATTCCTGCATTATCTCTTTCTCAGTAATTATTATTATTATTATACCGGATTCATATGGCGCCAACAGTTTACGCAACGCTTTACAACTTGAGGGTAGACAGTACAAATACAATCACTTCCCGCCCAAGGTATGTCCCAGGACGTCCTTGAATTTGAGCGGGTATATCTGAGAGATGGGTGCAGCTACAGGCATCATTCAGATATTGGCTTTTTCAGCCGGCAATTCCCTACACCATAAGAATGATCATAACGGCTGTTTCACCGCTTGATCGTTCTTACGGGCGGCGAGAGGGGATGACCCCCCTCCCGCCACCCTCCGGTACTTCTACCGACTCACCGCTTCCATTGGTGAGTCGGAGACAGGATCTGCTGGCCCCGGATGGTGACCATAGAGATTTCCGGAGGACCAGATGATCGCGGGAGTCTCTATGATCGTTCAAAGGTTGGGCGTGATGTTATGACATCACGCCCCATCTCTGCATTCAAATGAATTGCGCCGCCTTGGCTGGCAAGCCAAGATCGTTTATTTTTTTTTTATTTCAGGCTTCCCAGCCTAGTGGTGAGATGTGGGGTCTTATTGACCCCATATTTCACTGTAAAGAGGACCTGTCATGCCATATTCCTATTACAAGGGATGTTTACATTCCTTGTAATAGGAATAAAAGTGATTTTTTTTTTTTTAAAGTGTCAAAAAAAAGAAAAAGTAAAATTAACAATAAAAAAAAAAAAAAAAAAAAAAAAATTAAAGCGCCCCTGTCCCCGTGTGCTTGCACGCAGAAGCGAACGCATGCGTAAGTCCTGACCACATATGAAAACGGTATTCAAACCACACATGTGAGGTATCGCTGCGAACGTTAGAGCGAGATAAATAATTCTAGCCCTTGACCTCCTCTGTAACTTAAAACATGTAATCAGTAAACAATTTTAAAGCGTTGTCTATGGGGATTTTTAAGTACCGAAGTTTGGCGCCATTCCACGAGCGTGTGCAATTTTGAAGCATGACATGTTAGGTATCTATTTACTCGATGTAACTTCATCTTTCACATTATGCAAAAAAATTGGGCTAACTTTAATGTTTTGTTTCTTTTTTAAAGCATGAAACTTTTTCTAAAAAAAAGGTTAGAAAAATTGCTGCGCAAATACTGTGCGAGATAAAAAGTTGCAACGACCGCCATTGTATTCTCTAGGGTCTTTGCTAAAAAAACATATATAATGTTTGGGGTTCTTTGTAATTTTCTAGCAAAAAAAATGATGAATTTTAACATGTAGGAGAGAAATGTCAGAATTGGCCTGGATGGGAAGTGGTTAATACAGTAGGAATCAGAGGGCCCTGCCCCTTAGAGCTTACAATCCAAGAGGGAAGGTCACAATCTCAGTTAACCATCCATCAGATGTGTTATTTAAATTCTACACACACCCAAAAAGATGAGCTTAGGTGCTCTTCAGGAAGGATTATGAAATCTGGTGATGAAGAAACATCGGGTGGCTCTCCAAATTCTCCCAAGGCTCATTTATTATAGGACAGCCACCGCTAAGGATTGACAAATCTGCACACTAGATCACGTCACTACAGGGTTTATACTTTTATTTACATCCTATATGCCTGATAGCAACCTCTACTAATTTTGTGGGGTATCCTTAGTGCAAAATATCCAGCTGAAGTCCACATAATTTTTCAGTAGGATCCTTCGGCTTGCCACCATCACAGATCTTATGAGACAGAAAATGCATCGCCATTAATGTCCTTTAGTTTGGCATGCTTTTCCACCACTTTGCGGAGTTCTTTCAAATAGATATATATTTTTTTCAGCTGCCTCTAACTTCCAGGTATAGTGACAGGTCCTGAATATATGTTCCTGGAAATTTTTACCAGTGGAAAGATAGCTGGTTTAATACTCATTTTATCATCTACAAGATGTCTGAGATAAAATGTATTTATAATTATATACAGTATAATATATAATTTAAAATACAAAAAGATGGGTTTGTGTTTCTTGCAGCTCAGCAGACACTGGCCAAGGCTTGGCACCAGCCGTTCAGAAATTTTGATGAAGTTAAGCAAAGGCTCATGGGAACCATGGTTCACAAGAAACTCACCTCTATCCTTTCAGATACTCACACTAAATTCTTGAAGACTGAAGACCCATGGGTAACCTACAACTCAATCCTGACCGTTCCCTGCTCTCTGTATGAATACAGATATGGCCCACCCCAGTGTCGAATAATGCGCTGGACTGCATGGGCATCCTTCCTGTCCCCTTACCCTCCCCAGGAAAATCATTCCTCCTTTTTTCCTCACTTTTTTTTTTGCTGCCCGGAGAAGTTTGGGCAGCTTTGTTCTCTCCCCCTCTCTCAAAAGTGGTGTTCCTTTTAAGTCCCGGAACATCATACCTCTCCCCTTGGCCCTCTATCCCCCTTTCCTCTTTTTTGGCATGGGGCAATGCTTTGGCTGGTAGTCTTTATTACCTTTATGGACTATTTTTTCTGACAACTATATTGATATTTTAGTAGGTCTGTTTGAATTGTAATTATTTTCTCCGCCTCTGAGGCTCTTTGTACGCTGCTTTCAAATTTATTTGTTTGCTTTGTACTACTTTTCTAAAGAAACTAAAAAAAAAAACAAAATTCAATAAAATACAAAAATATACAAATTTTCTACATTGATAACTTCAAAATTTATGTAAAGACAGTATTTATTTATTTTGGATAGAGTAGGAAATTGTTAAAACCCCTATCTTTTTTTTTTTCTTTTTATGCCCCATTCAAGAGACTACCTTTTACTTCCTGTCCTGTAGACACAACAGGAAGTGAGAATAAATCTATCCAGAGTGAAGTAAATCTCTTCTAAGACAGTTGTGGCTGGAATAAATAAGCCAACTGAAAAATTTCTCCTCTGTCCCTTTTCTTCTGACAACTCAAAATGTCACCTTCAGTCCTGGTGACAATGGTAACAAGAACAAAGAAGAAAGTTAAAGCTTCGCACACATCACTATTTTTTTATTTTTTGTTGTTGAACCCAGCAGGTTGAACAAAAAAAACTGACAGTTGAGGTCGGAGCCGCTGTAATAACAATCCGATGTTAGTACAGCGATCTCCCCTGCTGTGCTATTGTGTTCTGACAGTAGGATGGCCCTCCCGACAGAACGCTCCAGTCACCGCTCTCAACCATTGGCTGAGAGTGCTGATCAAGAGCCAGTCGGCAGACCTTTTTTTGATCATGACCCTTTGACAGAAGCAGGCCGAACAGCCAGCTTCTCTGGGACCGGCTGCCGTACACACGCGTCGAATGCCGGCCAGTTTCTATTGAACCAGTTGATGCTGCCCGACATTCAGCCATGTGTACTAGGCTTAAATCTCCCCAGTGATGACACAGACAACAATATAACCTTGATCCCCTACCACTCTATCCAAAACTTGAAGATAGTTACAATTCAGTTACATATATAGTAAATAGTTCAGGTATTTATACTATAGTGCTCAATGGTCCACTAAGCCAGTATAGTACGTTATGCACATAGATACAAAAGCTTTAAAAAAAACTGTTATGAAGTGTCTTTTAAAAGTCGTCAAGTATGACTTACATAGAATGCTATATATTGACAAACATTGGATATGTTGGTTGGGGGACACCCTGGACATTATGCCAGAGTAGGTCCCTTACCCAACATTCCAATTTATGAACTTCTGTACGCTTTTCCATACAACTTTTTCTCCAATTGGATGAGAGGGATGACATTACCTCATGTGGCTTCATGCTACCTGTTGCATGACCAACACAAACTCACTTGGAATGCCATTCATAATACCCGCTCACCTCTACCAATACATGGACTCTGTACTGCACTCCAATAGCTCACAGCCCTAATTGATTTTTCTTACAATTTTGTTTAATTTTGATTTTTAGAATCATTACTGTGCACATCTGCCATCGGCAGTGTGTACATGGCACATGTTGATATATGATGCACTGACATTTATATGTGTTACATATTATATGTTACATATTTTTAAACATCAATTTCTCCCCCCTTTTTTTCGTTTTACCCCTGTTTAGCTCTACCCCTGGTCCCTGGTCTGCCAGTTTGGCGAAATTTGAGACCCCTGCCTTACCGTACCCTCCTGGCAGGGTGGGGAGACACAAGGGCCCTGTGCCTCCCCAAGCACCCACCAGATGGCAGCACCACCTGGAGTGCAATTCTTTTCCCTGCCAGCGGCATCCCGGATCGTTTCAGATCGCCGTGGCTGTGTCCGCGTGCGCGCGAACCCTCGCGCGTGCGCAATTGTGACTGGAACAACGGCAGAGACGAGACTCCTTCTTCCAGAACGCCGGGGGAGTCAAGCTTGGAGTGACGCTAAGCGTCACCATCCCCACCAGGGGGGGAACTAACTGGGGAATGGATCCGCGGCAGCTGTTTATCATCAAGGTAAATGGCTTCATAATAGGCTCACTTATATAATGAAACTGGGCACTATGGGGACTCTAATAAGGATATCCCCATTTCTCCACTTGGACACTAGGGATGAGCTTCGTGTTCGAGTCGAACCCATGTTCGACTCGAACATCGGCTGTTCGACCGTCCGTCGAATTGCGAACGATATGGGCCGTTCGCGCCAAATTCGTGTGGCGCGTCACGGCCCATAATTCACTGCGGCATCGCAGTGCATTGCTGGCTGATGATTGGCCAAGCATGCACTATGACCCGCATGCTTGGCCAATCACAGCGCCGTCAGTAGAGAGAGCTGTAATTGGCCAAAGCCAGGGTGGCTTTGGCCAATTATGGCTCAGGGGATTTAGTACACACCCCACACTATATAAGGCCGCCTGCACGGCGGCCCTGTGTAGTGTGTGTTCCGGTGTGCTGAGAGATAGAGAGAGAGAGAGACAGTGTCATTTGATTTGAGTTAGATAGATTAGGCAGAACAGTCAGTCAGTTAGCTGCACTTACAGTGTATTGTGTATATATATGCATCCCAGGTGTTGCATATATATATATACACTGTATTCAGTTTAGCTAGATCCGTTCCTGTTATCTTCTATCTAGACTATTTAGTGCAGTGTGTCCTGCTCACAGTGTTCAGCTAGATCCGTTCCTGCTATTTACATTCAGTGCAGTGCGTCCTGCTCACAGTGTTCAGCTAGATCCGTTCCTGCTATTTACATTCAGTGCAGTGCGTCCTGCTCACAGTGTTCAGCTAGATCCGTTCCTGCTATTTACATTCAGTGCAGTGCGTCCTGCTCACAGTGTTCAGCTAGATCCGTTCCTGCTATTTACATTCAGTGCAGTGCGTCCTGCTCACAGTGTTCAGCTAGATCCGTTCCTGCTATTTACATTCAGTGCAGTGCGTCCTGCTCACAGTGTTCAGCTAGATCCGTTCCTGCTATTTACATTCAGTGCAGTGCGTCCTGCTCACAGTGTTCAGCTAGATCCGTTCCTGCTATTTACATTCAGTGCAGTGCGTCCTGCTCACAGTGTTCAGCTAGATCCGTTCCTGCTATTTACATTCAGTGCAGTGCGTCCTGCTCACAGTGTTCAGCTAGATCCGTTCCTGCTATTTACATTCAGTGCAGTGCGTCCTGCTCACAGTGTTCAGCTAGATCCGTTCCTGGTATTTACATTTAGTGCAGTGCGTCCTGCTCACAGTGTTCAGCTAGATCCGTTCCTGCTATTTACATTCAGTGCAGTGCGTCCTGCTCACAGTGTTCAGCTAGATCCGTTCCTGCTATATACATTTAGTGCAGTACGTCCTGCTCACAGTGTTCAGCTAGATCCGTTCCTGCTATTTACATTCAGTGCAGTGCGTCCTGCTCACAGTGTTCAGCTAGATCCGTTCCTGGTATTTACATTTAGTGCAGTGCGTCCTGCTCACAGTGTTCAGCTAGATCCGTTCCTGCTATTTACATTCAGTGCAGTGCGTCCTGCTCACAGTGTTCAGCTAGATCCGTTCCTGCTATTTACATTCAGTGCAGTGCGTCCTGCTCACAGTGTTCAGCTAGATCCGTTCCTGTTATCTTCCTACTGACAGGCAGGCTTGTCTGGTTACAGTATATAAAGCTACCTGAAGAAAATTACAGGTGTTCTTTTTGATCCTATTAGTACCACGGTCAGGCAGCTAGACTATTTACATTTAGTACAGTGCGTCCTGCTCACAGTGTTCAGCTAGATCCGTTCCTGCTATATACATTTAGTGCAGTACGTCCTGCTCACAGTGTTCAGCTAGATCCGTTCCTGTTATCTTCCTACTGACAGGCAGGCTTGTCTGGTTACAGTATATAAAGCTACCTGAAGAAAATTACAGGTGTTCTATCCCAGCTTAGTGCAGCTACAGGCCATTAGTATGTCTGGAAGGCCAAGAAGGAGAGGCAGACAGTCACAAGCCAATAAGAGAGGGCAAGCAGGCTCTGTGTCTAGTGCTGGTCGTGGAGACGGTGCATCCTCATCAGCACGTGGCCATGGGACACGCTTGGCCTTTTTTTCGGCAGCTGGCCGTGTTGAGCCGCAACATGCGGAAGACTTGGTCGAGTGGATGACCAAGCCGTCCTCATCCTCCTCATCCTCTCTCACCCATGCCCAGGGTGCTTTGTCTGGCAAAGCAGCGGCCTCTTCCCTCAGCTCAATGTCATCAGTGACTCCTTCCCTAGCTCCACCATGTCCTCATGAGGATTCCCTCGAACTGTTTGACCACAGTGTTGGGTACATGCTCCAGGAGGATGCCCAGCGTTTGGAAGGCTCTGATGATGATACTGAGCTCAATGAAGGCAGTAACATGAGCACGGACAGAGGGGGTGCCCAAGAAGGACAGCAATCTGGCAGTCATGCTCCCCCTGCTGCAGCATACTGCCAGGTTTGCTCCAGTGATGAGGAGGGAGGGGATGATGAGGTCACTGACTCAACGTGGGTGCCTGATAGGAGAGAGGAGGAGGAGGAGGAGGAGGAGGTGGCACATCACCAACTAGGCAGGATGCCCTCCAGGGGCCAGCCTAAGGGCAGCACATTGACTGCATCACACCCCAAAGCTCCACATGTGCAGGGCGCTGCAGTCTCTGCGCGTTATTCAAAAAGTTCTTTGGTGTGGGCCTTTTTTGAGACGAGTGCATCAGATCGCACCGCTGCTATTTGCAACATATGTCTCAAGCGTATCTCGCGTGGCCAAAACATCTCCCGCTTGGGTACCACATGCTTGACCAGACATATGTTGACCTGCCATGCAGTTCGTTGGCAAGCGTATCTGAAAGACCCACACCAAAGAACAAAGAGGATCTCTCCTTGCTCCTCATCAGCTGAGATTTCCAACCCCACTAGACCTTCAGTCCTCTCTGAGACCTGCAGTGAGAGGAATGAAGGTGTAGAATTAGGTGTGTCACAGCCAAGTACTTGTGGGCAATCTGCTTTTGGTACACCGACGTCAGATTGTACCAGGCAAATTTCCCTGCCCCAGCTGCTGCACCGCCGAAAGAAGTTTGCTCCCAGCCATCCACATGCCCAGCGGTTGAATGCTAGCTTGGCAAAATTGCTAGCACTTCAACTGCTGCCTTTTCAGTTGGTAGACTCTGCCCCCTTCCGTGAGTTTGTGGAATGTGCGGTTCCTCAGTGGCAGGTACCCAAACGCCACTTTTTCTCACGGAAGGCGATTCCGGCTCTCTACCGGCATGTGGAAGGCAATGTCCATGCCTCGCTGGACAGGGCGGTCAGCGGTAAGGTGCATATTACCGCTGACTCATGGTCCAGCATGCATGGACAGGGACGTTACTTAAGTTTCACGGCGCATTGGGTGACTCTGCTGGCAGCTGGGAAGGATGCAGGACAAGGTGCAGTAGTGTTGGAGGTTGTTCCGCCACCACGCCTCCAAAATGCTGATTGTGACACACCTCTCTCCTCCACCCCCTCCTCTTCTTCTTCCTCCATGGCCTCTTCCTCGGAACCAGCGGTGCTCCGTAGGCGTTCAAGGGGCTACGCAAGTACGCAGGCCAAAAGATGCCATGCGGTGCTTGAGCTGGTGTGCTTGGGGGACAGGAGCCACACTGGGGCAGAGGTTCTGTCAGCTCTGCAGGGGCAGGTTCAGAGGTGGTTGACGCCACGCCAACTTAAGGCAGGAATGGTGGTTTGCGACAATGGCACCAACCTCCTCTCTGCCCTCCGACAGGGACAACTGACCCATGTGCCCTGTTTGGCTCACGTCCTTAACTTGGTGGTGCAGCGGTTCTTGGGCAGGTACCCGGGCTTACAGGATGTCCTGAGGCAGGCCAGGAAAGTCTCTGTGCATTTCCGCCGGTCATATAATGCCAGTGCTCGGCTGACGGACCTCCAAAAGGAGTTTAACCTGCCCAAGAACCGCCTAATCTGTGACATGCCCACCAGGTGGAACTCGACGTTGGCCATGCTGCAGCGGCTGCACACGCAGCAGAGGGCCATCAATGAGTACCTGTGCGACTATGGCACCAGGACAGGGTCAGGGGACCTTGGTTTTTTTTCCCCACGCCAGTGGGCCATGATCAGGGATGCATGCACTGTCCTGTCACCATTCGAGGAGGCCACGAGGATGGTGAGCACTGACAGTGCATGCATCAGTGACACTGTCCCCCTTGTCCACCTGTTGGAGCACACGCTGCGTGGAATAATGGACAGGGCACTTGAGGCAGAACAGAGGCAGGAAGAGGAGGACTTCCTTAGCTCTCAAGGCCCCCTTTATCCAGACAGTGTTCCTGCGTGCCCGCCGATCACACAGGAAGAGGACGAGGAGGAGGAGGAGGAGGAGGAGGAGGAAGATTGTGTCAGTATGGAGGTGGAGCCTGGCACTCAGCATCAGCAGTCTTTAAGGGATCAGTCCCAAGGAACACATGGACTTGTACGTGGCTGGGAGGAGGTGGCTGCGGACGTTGTTGTCCTTAGTGACCCAGAGGACTCCGGACCGAATGCCTCAGCAAACCTACGCTGCATGGCCTCCCTGATCCTGCAAAGCCTGCGTAAGGATCCTCGTATTCGTGGTATCAAGGAGAAGGACCAATACTGGCTGGCAACCCTCCTTGATCCACGTTACAAGGGTAAGGTTGCGGACCTTATCTTGCCATCGCAGAGGGAGCAGAGGATGAAACATCTTCGGGAGGCCTTGCAGAAAGGTCTGTGCAACGCGTTCCCAGAGACTGGGAGGTTACAAACTCCTGTTTCTGGACAACGTGTTGCTGAGGCTTCGGTCAGTCAAAGAAGGAGCGGTGGAGAAGGTGGCCGTCTGACCGATGCGTTCAGACAATTTTTTGGTCCGCAGCCCCAAGGTATGATCGGTTCCAGCAACCATCGCCAGCGTCTGTTTTACATGGTGCAGGAATACCTAGGGGCAAGATCAGACTTGGACACCTTTCCCACCGAAAATCCTCTGGGTTACTGGGTCTTGAGGATGGATCACTGGCCAGAGCTTGCACAGTATGCAATTGAGCTACTGGCCTGTCCTGCATCCAGCGTTCTTTCGGAACGTACATTCAGTGCTGCTGGAGGCGTGGTAACCGATCACAGGGTGCGTCTGTCCACTGACTCGGTCGATCGGCTGACCTTCATAAAAATGAATCAGTCTTGGATCACCACCAGCTACCAAGCACCTGATGCTGATGTAACTGAATAATTTTTTTCAGATCCCTTCAAAGACTGCCTATGCTGATGCTGAGTGATTATCCCTGAGTAATTATCCTCTTCCTCCTCAATCATCACGCTGATAGCTTGTAAGAACATTTTTGGTTCTGGGCGCCACCACCAGTGCCTAAGGCCCAATTTTTCTGCCCCTGTCTAACAGGGGCGTGAAATTACAATTTTTGATGCAATACTTTGCAGCAGGGCTCGTTCCTGCGTTCCAACTAGAGTGTCTGTGAGGGGTTGCAGTGTTGTGGCACCAGCACCAGTGCCTAAGGCCCAATTTTTCTGCCCCTGTCTAACAGGGGCGTGAAATTACAATTTTTGATGCAATACTTTGCAGCAGGGCTCGTTCCTGCGTTCCAACTAGAGTGTCTGTGAGGGGTTGCAGTGTTGTGGCACCAGCACCAGTGCCTAAGGCCCAATTTTTCTGCCCCTGTCTAACAGGGGCGTGAAATTACAATTTTTGATGCAATACTTTGCAGCAGGGCTCGTTCCTGCATTCCAACTAGAGTGTCTGTGAGGGGTTGCAGTGTTGTGGCACCAGCACCAGTGCCTAAGGCCCAATTTTTCTGCCCCTGTCTAACAGGGGCGTGTAATTACAATTTTTGATGCAATACTTTGCAGCAGTGCTCGTTCCTGCGTTCCAACTAGAGTGTCTGTGAGGGGTTGCAGTGTTGTGGCACCAGCACCAGTGCCTAAGGCCCAATTTTTCTGCCCCTGTCTAACAGGGGCGTGTAATTACAATTTTTGATGCAATACTTTGCAGCAGGGCTCGTTCCTGCGTTCCAACTAGAGTGTCTGTGAGGGGTTGCAGTGTTGTGGCACCAGCACCAGTGCCTAAGGCCTAATTTTTCAGCTCCTGTTCAACAGGGGCATGTAATTACAATTCTTGATCTAATATTTCACAGCAGGGCCCTGTGAGGGCTTACAGTGTTTTGGCCACAGCAACACCTAAGGCCCAAATTTCTGCTGAGTATATAGGGCAGGACCCTACTTTCAAACATCTAACTTACAAACGACTCCTACTTGCAAACGGAAGGAGACAACAGGAAGTGAGATGAAATCTACCCATAGGAAGGGAAATTCTCTCATGTAAGAGTTAATATGGGAAAACAATTTCTCCTTTCCACTGATGCTTTCCAATCCTTGTTCCACAAAAAAACCCAAATTTTCAAAAAACATTTTTCATTGGGACAAAAAAGTGAGGTGAAATCTTCTGAAGAGGAGGAAAGACGCAAAACAAATGTCACAGGGGTGATAACCCTTCCCTATGTTTTCCAAAAAGCTTAGAAAAGATTTTTTGGCTGGAGCTAAACACATTAAAAATGTTCAAAATTACAAACAGATTTTACTTAACAACAAACCTACAGTCCCTGTCTTGTTTGCACCGCCTGTATACTGCTGTTCAGAGTATATAGGGACCTTTCCTTATTTTAATTTGGGTGCGGGGTTCCCCTTAATATCCATACAAGACCCAAAGGGCCTGGTAATGGACTGGGGGGTACCCATGCCGTTTGTCTCACTGATTTTCATCCATATTGCCAGGACCCGACATGACATTAAACCCGCAAGCAGTTTTAAATGAGATTTTTTCCTTTAAAAATGACATTTGGTGCAGGGACTGTTCTAAACATGGGAAACACGCGTCACTTTACAGGCATACTATAGACACCCCCCAGGTACGATATTTAAAGGAATATTTCACTTTTTTTTTTTTACTTTAAGCATCATTAAAATCACTGCTCCCGAAAAAACGGCCGTTTTTAAAAGTTTTTTTTGCATTGATACATGTCCCCTGGGGTAGGACCCGGGTCCCCAAACCCTTTTTAGGACAATACCATGCAAATTAGCCTTTAAAATGAGCACTTTTGATTTCGAACGTTCGAGTCCCATAGACGTCAATGGGGTTCTAACGTTCGTGCGAACTTGCGGTCCGTTCGCGGGTTCTGGTGCGAACCGAACCGGGGGGTGTTCGGCTCATCCCTATTGGACACCCACATGCTTGCAGCGCCAATTGAGGACCGGTAAGACTACCTATACAATTATATAACATCCCATGAGGTGTGGTTTCCATCATGGTTGTTTGCCTATACTTTATAGCTTGGACAATTCATTCATTGTTATAATTCCTTGATATTGCAGATCGTTCCACACTTGATATTGTGTACAAAAAAGGGGGTACACTTCCCTGTGCCCCCTTTTCTCCAATTGGAATGACCTTTATACCGATTAAGGTAAATTCACTTCACTTTTCACTCTTTTTTTCCCTATCCACGTTTTTCTGGGTGTTTTGTGTGTGCACGGGGCATACTGTTTTTACTTATCATTTAATGTTGGTGTGATTCTGCACTCTCCTGTTGTACATTCACATACTCACTTTTTTGCACTCACACTCACAGTCTCACTTTTACTCTCACACACATTCTCATCATTCTCATCCGTCTTTTTACCCGCACCCACACAGCCACTTACCCCCACAAATAGTCCCAATCCGTTTAGATGTATTTCAATTACTTCATTCAATTCATTCATACTTCACCCACAGTCACTCTAACTGGTCTATGTCCTTTCCCCCTCCCCTTCCCCCTACCCTTCCTTCATACTATTCCACACTCCTCTTCCCCCCCTTTTTTCCCCACCTTTCCCTTCCCTCTTTCCATCCCCTCTTTTCCTCACTTGGTCCTTTTCCATCACTTCGTCTCACATCCTCTGTTTCAATCATCCAGACCACTTAGTGGTAAGATTTGATATTTAACACACACATAGTGTACATACAATAGACTAATGTACAAGAACATTTTTCAACTACCCCCTGGAACTGTCCATTTATTACGATATATAATACCTTTATCACAGGTGCTGCCTGTCCTTTCCCTTAACCTCCCTGGGAAATGTTGGGATTACCCGCTGCGTGACTCCTCGTAAGGCGCGCACGAGCAGCGGTCTCTCTCGTTGACTGAGTTGACCACTTAGAGACGCTGGGATCGAGTAAGGGGGTCCTTTCCACTCAGAGGCCACCAATGTGGCTCAATAAATCATGATTGGTAAATATACGAAAATAAATACTCAATACTGTTTTTTCTTTTTACTACCAATGGAGAATTACAATATATGTTAACATTTTACAGTCCACCAAATCCTCTGAAGAAGACCCGAGGGGGTCGAAACGCGTCAGTATTCATTCGCAAGACTTATATACCATCTGTTCATGGTGCACGATCAATATTTATCATTATTGTACACTGCCATGTCAGTGATGTTGTTTTTATTTATTAACTGTGTATCACAGCTCATGTCCTGATCATTTATGTCTAAGCTAGAAATTTTTGATACTTTGTTATAAATAAAAAGTCTTAAACACAACATTTTTTCGATATATATTTTTTAATACTTTCTGCTGCCTAGAAAACCCCTCATGGGGGACAATTCCTTTTTCTGATATTTCCACTCGGGGTGTACAGCCATTTTTTGTCTTCTCGCATACGAGTGTCTTTCTTTCTTCAGAATGCTATATATTGTCCTCTTTGATATAGAACATGTGACAATGAGAAAACCACTCAGCTAACACTAACAAAGGCATGAACCACTTCGCCACCCACTTCTCATATATATATATATACACTGTGGAAAATTATAAACGCAACACTTTTGTGTTTGCCCCTATTTATCATGACCTGAACTTAAAGATCTACGACTTTTTCTATGAACACAAAAGGCCTATTTCTCTCAAATAATGTTCACAAATCTGTCTAAATCTGTGTTAGTGAGCACTTGAAAGTGCACTTGGAAGTGAAGTCGCTGTAGATCTGAGGGGGACATGCAAGGAAAATAAAAAACAGCATTTTATCTTGCACATGATGGGATGAAAAAATAGGCAGAGCTTCCCCTCATTTCAGATCTTCCTCTCAGATCTACAGCGACTGAACTTGAAAGTGCACTTGTAGTGCAAAGTGGATTTGCCTTTAGTAAATCAACCCCAGTATCTGGTGTGACCACCATTTGCCTCATGCAGTGCAGCACATCTCCTTCGCATAGAGTTGATCAGGTTGTTCATTGTGGCCTGTAGAATGTTGGTCCATTCCTCTTCAACGGTTGTGCGAAATTGCTGGGTATTGGCAGGAACTGGAACACGCTGTCGTATATGAATGAATGAATGAATGAAGGATTTGTAGAGCGCTGCAAATGCGAACTAAATCGCCTCAAGGCGCTACACCGATCCAGAGCATCCCAAACATGATCAATGGGTGACATGTCCGGTGAGTATGCTGGCCATTCAAGAACTGGGATGGTTTCAGCTTCCCGGAATTGCGTACAGATCCTTGCAACATGGAGCCGTGCATTATCATGCTGCAACATGAGGTGATGGTCGTGGATGAATGGCGCAACAATGGGCCTCAGGTTCTCATCACGTCATCTCTATGCATTCAAAATGCCATTAATAAAATGCACCTGTGTTCATTGTCCATAGCATACGCCTGCCCATACCATAACCCCACCGCTACCATGGGACAACATTGACATCAGCAAATCGCTCACCCACACAACGCCATACACGCTGTCTGCCATCTGTCCTGTACAGTGAAAACCGGGATTCATCTGCGAAGAGAACACCTCTCCAAAGTGTCAGACGCCATTGAATGTGAGCATTTGCCCACTCAAGTTGATTACGACGACGAACTGCAGTCAGGTCGGGACCCCGATGAGGACGACCAGCATGCAGATGAGCTTCCCTGAGACGGTTTCTGACAGTTTGTGCAGAAATTCTTTGGTTATGCAAACCGATTGTTACAGCAGCTGTCCGGGTGGCTGGTCTCTGACGATCTTGGAGGTGAAGAAGCTGGATGTGGATGTCCTGGGATGGTGTGGTTACACGTGGTCTGCGGTTGTGAGGCTGGTTGGATGTACTGCCAAATTCTCTGAATTGCCTTTGGAGATGGCTTATGGTAGAGAAATGAACATTCAATTCAAGGGCAACAGCTCTGGTGAACATTCCTGCAGTCAGCATGCCAATTGCACGCTCTCTCAAAACTTGCGACATCTGTGGCATTGTGCTGTGTGACAAAACTGCACATTTTAGAATGGCCTTTTGATGTGGCCAGCCAAAGGCACACCTGTGCAATAATCATGCTGTCTAATCAGCATCTGGATATGCCACACCTGTGAGGTGGATGGATTATCTCAGCAAAGGAGAAGTGCTCACTAACAGATTTACACAGATTTGTGAACAATATTTGAGAGAAATAGGCCTTTTGTGTACATAGAAAAAGTCGTAGATCTTTAAGTTCAGCTCATGACAAAAGTGTTGCGTTTATAATTTTGCTCAGTGTATATATATGTATATATATTTATATATATTTATATATAAAATGAGAATATGAGAATCCATGTACCACTCCATCACTCATAATATCATACAATTACACATACATCTCAGCCTATTCTATTGCTATCACTATCGCCCACTTCTAATAAAAATACTTCAGGGTGTTTTTTTAAACTACAGTAATACACAGATACCACTACACATCCTTCTAATGTACTGCTATGACAGTTCTATAATTTTTTTCTACTACACATCCATCAATCCTCTACAAAGACACATAGTAAACCACATATATCAGATATTTTGTCTATACAAAGATCAAGTAGCATTACCCGTTATCCCACCTTACACCTGCTAAGTGTCCGGAGCTAAGCTGTCAAGGGTCCAGACCCAAGAAGCAAAAACCCAGTAAAGTCAAGTACATTTTTTATGGTTTTATTGTTTTTTGGGGTTTTGTTTTAAATTTTGTTACAAATGTGTAAGGCCTTATGTACACTGCTGCTGGTAAATGGACGTTTAGGAGCAGTTGGGCATTTTTTTCAACTACTCCTGAACTCTCCTCTATGTTATCTTATTAGTACATGTACACAGGTTCATTTACAGTCGTTTCTAGGCAGTTACGTTTAGAGGCTTTTTTTTGGAACCCAAAAAAATGCGTTCAGAAGCTGTGTTTAGAGGCATTTCAAATGCCAAGCGCGGCTAAACGTGGTAACTCGCGTTTAGCCGCGTTTTGTTTACAGGCCTTTTTCATTTTTGCCTATTTAAAAAAAAAAAATATATATATATATATTTATATATATATATTTTTTTTTTCAAACGCTTCTAAACGCAAATGCAGCAAAACGCTGCTAAATGCGGCATGTAAATGCGGCAAAACAGGCATTTTAAACATGGGTTACTATCTGTCAAGTTAAATTGTTCAGGAGAGGTTGTAATAACATCCTGTGTACATGACGCCTTAAGGAAATTTGTAAATTCTGTATATAATTGTATTCTATTTTGTATGTTTGCCTATGTATTATACACTGGACTCATTGTGCATACGGCACTCATAATGTTTTGATTACATGCTTGCATTCTTTCGAGTCATGATTAGAATTAGCCTGCCTATGTTATGCCCCTTGTTACCATAAAAATACAATTGTAATCTTAATGTGATACCTACGTAATCAGGTGTATAAAAAACATTTGTCGAAATTGTGTCAAATAAACAGAACAGTTATTTTGGAAAGATACTGAGTGTATATTTTTGTGTCTGTTCCCTACTGCAATAGTTATTATTAACTTGGAATCACTAATCAATATGAGGATAGGAATTGCCTAACTATAAAATTTCCAGAACAAATGATAATTATACAGACTGATAACAGTAATGGAAACAGGTCCAATTTTTTTAAGGTAATATAAATTGACCTAGAAACTGGTTGGTTGTGAAAAAACAATAATACATTGTCTAGACCAGTGGTTCTCAGTCCTGTCCTGAAGTACCCCCAACAGGCCATGTTTTGGGAATTTCTCTTAGGCCCCTTTCACACTGGGGTGTGGGCGGCGGCGTTTGTTAGTGGTGCTTTACCGTCGGTATTCGGACCCTAGCGGGGCGGTTTTACCCCCCGCTAGCGGCCGAGAAAGGGTTAAAAACCATCGCAAAGCACCTCTGCAGAGGCGCTTTGCCGGCGGTATAGCCGCGCTGTCCCATTGATTTCAATGGGCAGGAGCGGCGAAGGAGCGGGTTGGTTTGCAGGCGCTATTATTAGCGCAATAGTGCCTGCAAACCGCCCCAGTGTGAAAGGGGCCTTAGATAAAATAGCTGTCCAAAATACCAAGCCATTGACTCTGATTTAAAGCACCTGTGCAAGATAAAGGAAAACCTGCAAACATGGCCTGTTGGGGGTACTTGAGGACGGGGTTGAGAACCACTGGTCTGGTTGAATGAGACTAGACATAAAAAAAATTGAGTTTACTGAAACTAAATTTCATTAAATGGAAAGTACATGGAAGGCTATTGGTGAGTAGGCCCGTGGTCAGACCCTTTTCAAAGGCCTAGTAGGCTAGGCAAGCAACTGTTCCAAGGGGAAGGCAATGTCTAAACCAGGGGTCTCCAAGCTTTCTAAACAAAGGTCCAGTTTATTATCCTTCAGACTTTGGAAGGGCTGGACTATGGCCCGTAGGAGTTGAAAATGTCCTGGTGTCGGTAACTATGCCTCATTATTGGTGTCAGTGAGAGGAACAGTGCACTATCATTGGTGTCAGTGGAAGGAATAGTGTCCCATCACTTGTGTCAGTGGAAGGAATAATGCCCCATACTTGGTTTCAGTTAGAGGAATACTGTCCCATAGTTAGTGTCAGTGGGAGGAATAGTGCCCCATCATTGGACAGTGAGAGGAATAGTGTCCCATCACTAGTGTCAGTGGGTGGAATAGTGCCCCATAGTTGGTGTCAGTGGGAGAACAGTGCCCCATAGTTGGTGTCAGTGAGAATAATAGTGCACCACTGTTGATGTCAGTGGGAGGAATAGTGCCCCATAGTTGGTGTCAGTGGCAGAAATTATGTCCCATTGTTAATGTCAGTGAGAGAAGTAGTACGTCAAGGGCTGAACAAGTTTGGGGATCACTGGTCTAAATCAAGGGTACCAGATAGCAAAGTACTTCCCTATTGTGTCCGATATCCTGGCCTCTGCTTTCTCATGTAGCATAATCTGTGTGATTTTCAATGGAAAAAGTAGGCGTTCTCCAGTTGTTGCCAATGTTCTGCTTAGCTGTTGTAAGGACATGGACCGTAAGTTTAAATTAAACCTTGAATAGATCAAGCGGTCTGATACATAGGAGAGTGAACTTTTAATTAATTATTTTTTAAACTGTAATCTTACTTCCAAAAAATGTGCTTTACCATTAACATTATTGTTTTACAAGGCTTCTAATGTGGCTATTCACCCACTCAAATTCCTACATGCTATAATTTAAAACAGAAAGCCACTGATCCCAAGTGATGCAGTTGACCAAATTTGATCATTGAGCGTATTAGGTCAATGAAGTCACCTGGGATCCCAAACGCTGTGTTTATATTTCTACAGCGCCGGGGGCCTGTGTTTTAGCACTGGGAGTGTGATGTGTACACTTCAGTTGGAGCTTTAGATTGATGCTCATTTACATGGGGGAAAAACAACATTTTTTAAAATTGGTATGTTATTGTAATGAAATTAAAGGATTTTTTCAAGGTGTGTGTGTTTATCTACATGTAACTCTTTGTGGGAACGGGTTAGGGGTAAGAGGTACTAATGTACATATTCACCAGGGATGGGACAGACATCTGGGTGGCTTATTATTATAAAATGACAGTGCACATTCATAAAAAGGGAAAAGGGCATGGGGTTCCCCCTAAAATTCCACCCAGACCCTTATCCAGGCATGCAACCTAGGTGGCCAGGAAAGAGTAAGCAGCTAGTGTGTGCCCCCTCCCCACCTCCTGTCTTATTGTACTATACCAGGGCACATGCCTTTTAACTGTGAGGGAGGAAATCTTTAAATGGAGGGAGAGGGTCACAAAAGCTCCCCTCCTTGCAAGGTACCCTTGTCCCAATGTTGAGGTGACATGGTCAATGACATCTCCTAGGATATCCAGCACATGTGGGGTAAACATGATCATGTGTTGGGTTGTCCTGACTATCAATGGATTACATCACTGCATGCCGTGATTGAAGATGGATTTGCATCACTGTATGATGTGATGATACTGTATTACATGGGAGAGGGGGCATTATTGAAAAATAGGATTGTATTTTTTATAATGCAACTAAAGGACTTTTTCTAAGGTATTTGGTTGTTTACATTTAACTGTTTGACGGAATGGGTAAGAGGTACTAATGTATCCCTGTACTCATTCCTCTGATAGGGGACAGATATCTTAATGCCCCATTAAAGGGTGCTCCAAGAATTTTCTAAAAGCCCCACCCATATTACCCCATCTCCTTCTTGGGGTATCAACATTGGGACAAGGGTGCTTTGCAAAGGGGGGGAGGCTTTGTCACCACCCCCCCCCCCTCCTCCATTGTTAAAAGACATGTAGCCTGGTCTGATACTGGAAGTGTGCTTGCCTTTTCTGTCCACCCAGGCTACATGAATACCTGAATAAGAGACTAGGTGGAACAATAAGTGGAAGCCCACAACATTTTTTTCATGCACCACCAAGCATGTTATTTAAAGGATTTGTGTATTTTCATTTTGCCCCTTCAGCCACAAATAATAAATACATAAAAAATCATGAAATGGGGCGGCACAGTGGTGTAGTGGATAGCACTTTCGCCTAGCAGTAAGAAGGGTTGCTGGTTCAAATCCAAACCACCACACTGTGGGTTTCCTCCCACACTCCAAAGACATGCTGGTAGGCTAATTTGATCCTGTCTAAATTGTCCCTAGTATGTATGAATGTGAGTTAGGGACCTTAGAGTGTAAGCTCCTTGAGGGTAGGGACTGATGTGAATGTACAATGTATATGTAAAGCACTATATAAGTACCTGAAATAAATAAATAAACAAAAAGACCCTCTTCCTTGTGTAGCACCCTCTAGTGTTAGTGTAGGTAATTTTGTTTTGGTATGATTCATGGTAACTGTGTAAGTCTGTAATTAGTTTGGGTTACTACAGGTCAGGCTGGATGGCTCTACAGTGCATGTCTCTGGTACCTCCCCCTGGATCCAGAAGTTTGGAGAAGCTTCTGGAAGTTAGTGGATGGAGGCCAGGGTCCTGGTCTGCATACTTAAGGGAATTTGGCCAATCCCCAGGCAGAGAGCCTGGCAGGGTGGCTAGTTCAGCCCTTACAGTGCCTTGCAAAAGTATTCACCCCCCTTGGCTTTTTACCTATTTTGTTACATTACAGCCTTTAGTTCAATGTTTTTTAATCTGAATTATATGTGATGGTAGTCTAAGTTGTTGAAGTAAAATTAGAAAAAATATATACATAAAACTAATTTTTCAGAAATAAAAAACTGATAATTGGCATGTGCGTATGTATTCACCCTCTTTGTTATGAAGCCCATAAAAAGCTCTGGTGCAACCAATTACCTTCAGAAGTCACATAATTAGTGAAATGATGTCCACCTGTGTGCAATCTAAGTGTCACATGATCTGTCATTACATATACACACCTTTTTGAAAGGCTCCAGAGGCTGCAACACCTAAGCAAGAGGCACCACTAACCAAACACTGCCATGAAGACTAATGAACTCTCCAAACAAGTAAGGGACAATGTTGTTGAGAAGTACAAGTCAGGGTTAGGTTATAAAAAAAATATCCAAATCTTTGATGATCCTTAGGAGCACCATCAAATCTATCATAACCAAATGGAAAGAACATGGCACAACAGCAAACCTACCAAGAGACAGCCGCACACCAAAACTCACGGACCGGGCAAGGAGGGCATTAATCTGAGAGGCAGCACAGAGACCTAAGGTAACCCTGGAGGAGCTGCAGAGTTCCACAGCAGAGACTGGAGTATCTGTACATAGGACGACAATAAGCCGTATGCTCCATAGAGTTGGACTTTATGGCAGAGTGGCCAGAAGAAAGCCATTACTTTCAGCAAAAAACAAAATGGCACATTTTGAGTTTGCGAAAAGGCATGTGGGAGACTCCAAAAATGTATGGAGGAAGGTGCTCTGGTCTGATGAGACTAAATATGAACTTTTTGGCCATCAAAGAAAATGCTATGTCTGGCGCAAACCCAACACATCACATCACCCAAAGAACACCATCCCCACCGTGAAACATGGTGGTGGCAGCATCATGCTGTGGGGATGTTTTTCAGCAGTCGGGACTGGGAAACTGGTCAGAGTTGAGGGAAAGATGGATGGTGCTAAATACAGGGATATTCTTGTGTGTGATTTGAGGCTAGGACGGAGGTTCACCTTCCAGCAGGACAATGACCGCAAACACACTGCTAAAGCAACACTTGAGTGGTTTAAGGGGAAACATGTAAATGTATTGGAATGGCCTAGTCAAAGCCCAGACCTCAATCCAATAGAAAATCTGTGGTCAGACTTAAAGATTGCTGTTCACAAGCGCAAACCATCCAACTTGAAGAAGCTGGAGCAGTTTTGCAAGGAGGAATGGGCAAAAATCCCAGTGGTAAGATGTGGCAAGCTCAGAGACTTATCCAAAGCGACTTGGAGCTGTGATAGCTGCAAAAGGTGGCTCTACAAAGTATTGACTTTAGGGGGGTGAATAGTTATGCACATTGACTTTTTCTGTTATTTTGTCCTATTTGTTGTTTGCTTCACAATGAAAAAAAAAATCTTCAAAGTTGTGGGCATGTTCTGTAAATTAAATGATGCAAATCCTCAAACAATCCATGTTAATTCCAGGTTGTGAGGCAACAAAACATGAAAAATGCCAAGGGGGTGAATACTTTTGCAAGGCACTGTAAATATGGTGGAGTCTGGTCAGCAGGGAGTCGGTCAGCGGGGACTCCAGGCTGGGGCCTGGGCTGGCTTGGCAGAATCCTTTCGGTTTCCAGTTTGAGATGGAATCTTGCCTAAGAGCCGCAGGGTGCAAGGAGGACAGAGTGAATACATCAACACACCCAGGGATTTATAAGGGGAGAGACTGCCACATGCAGCAATCTTTTAAAGGACAACGCTGTGCTTAACCATTTTATCCTTTGTCCTGGGAGATCTTCAGAGCAGCCAGGTGGGCTGGAAGACAAGCAGCCAGGAGGGCTGGTAGTACGTGCAGGCAGTGGAACTGGGAGCAGTTCTACAGAGGAGAGAAGATACTCCTGCATGCAGTTTTGCAACATTTTGTGCTATTTTCCAAAGGGGACTAATGCCGCGTACACACGACTGGACTTTCCGGCAAACTAGGTCCGACGGTCTTCCCGACTAACTTTCGGCAGAGTTCCGACGGACTTTCGGCAGAGTTCCGACGGACTTTCAGAACAAACGGACTTGGCCACACACGAATGGACTAAGTCAGTTCGAAAGTCCGTCCGTTTTGTATGTGATGACATAAACGGGACAAAAAAAGGAAGTTCAATCGCCAGTAGCCAATATCTTCCCTTGCGTCGTATTTTGTCCTTCGGACCAGCACACAGACGAACGGTTTTCCTGATTTTTAGTCTGTCGGACTTGAGTCCGTTGGACAGATTTGAAATATGTTCTATTTCTAGATCCGTCGGGTTTTTCCCCAAAAAACGATCGGACTAGCCCACACACGATCGAATTGTCCGACGGACTAATCCTGTCGGACCTAGTTTGCCGGAAAGTCCGGTCGTGTGTGCGCGGCATAAGAGCTCCCAGTCCACAAGGGACTTTGACCACTGATCCTTAACCACTTGACGACCGCCTCACGCCGATGTACGTCGGCAAAGTGGCACGGACAGGCAAAATCACGTACAGTGTACGTGATTTGCCTTCCGCGGGTGGGGGGTCCGATCGGACCCCCCCCCGGTGCCCGAGGCGGTCGTCCTTTGTGCCCCGGCGATCGGTGGTGAGGGGGAGACCATCCGTTCGTGGCCCCCCCCTCGCGATCGCCGCCGGCCAATCGAATCATTCCTTTGCTGCTGTATGCTAAACAGCAGCAAAGGAAATGATGTCATCTCCCCTCGGGTCGGTAATTTCCGTTCCGGCCCGAGGAGAGAAGACATCAATGTGAGTGCACCAACACACACACACAGTAGAACATGCCAGGCACACAAAACACCCCGATCCCCCCCCCCGATCGCCCCCCGATCCCCCCCCCAATCACCCCCCCCCCCCCTGTCACAAACTGACACCAGCAGTTTTTTTTTTTTTTTTTTTTTTTCTGATTACTGCATGGTGTCAGTTTGTGACAGTTAGTGTTGGGACAGTTAGTATTACCCCCCTTTAGGTCTAGGGTACCCCCCTAACCCCCCCTAATAAAGTTTTAACCCCTTGATCACCCCCCGTCACCAGTGTCACTAAGCGATCATTTTTCTGATCGCTGTATTAGTGTCGCTGGTGACGCTAGTTAGGGACATAAATATTTAGGTTCGCCGTCAGCGTTTTATAGCGTTGGGGACCCCCATATACTATCTAATAAATGTTTTAACCCCTTGATTGCCCCCTAGTTAACCCTTTCACCACTGATCACCGTATAACCGTTACGGTTGACGCTGGTTAGTTTGTTTATTTTTTATAGTGTCAGGGCACCCGCCGTTTATTACCGAATAAAGGTTTAGCCCCCTGAGCGCCCGGCGGTGATATGCGTCGCCCCAGGCAGCGTCAGATTAGCGCCAGTACCGCTAACACTGACGCACGCAGCATACACCTCCCTTAGTGGTATAGTATCTGAACGCATCAATATCTGATCCGATCAGATCTATACTAGTGTCCCCAGCAGTTTAGGGTTCCCAAAAACGCAGTGTTAGCGGGATCAGCCCAGATACCTGCTAGCACCTACGTTTTGCCCCTCCGCCTGGCCCAGCCCAGCCCACCCAAGTGCAGTATCGATCGATCACTGTCACTTACAAAAGACTAAACGCATAACTGCAGCGTTCGCAGAGTCAGGCCTGATCCCTGCGATCGCTAACAGTTTTTTTGGTAGTATTTTGGTGAACTGGCAAGCACCAGCCCCAGGCAGCGTCAGATTAGCGCCAGTACCGCTAACACCCACGCACGCAGCATACGCCTCCCTTAGTGGTATAGTATCTGAACGGATCAATATCTGATCCGATCAGATCTATACTAGTGTCCCCAGCAGTTTAGGGTTCCCAAAAACGCAGTGTTAGCGGAATCAGCCCAGATACCTGCTAGCACCTGCGTTTTGCCCCTCCGCCCGGCCCAGCCCACCCAAGTGCAGTATCGATCGATCACTGACACTTACAAAACACTAAATGCATAACTGAAGCGTTCACAGAGTCAGGCCTGATCCCTGCGATCGCTAACAGTTTTTTTGGTAGTATTTTGGTGAACTGGCAAGCACCAGCCCCAGGCAGCGTCAGGTTAGCGCCAGTACCGCTAACACCCACGCACGCACCGTACACCACCCTTAGTGGTATAGTATCTGAACGGATCAATATCTGATCCGATCAGATCTATACTAGCATCCCCAGCAGTTTAGGGTTCTCACAAACGCAGTGTTAGTGGGATCAGCCCAGATACCTGCTAGCACCTGCGTTTTGCCCCTCCGCCCGGCCCAGCCCAGCCCACCCAAGTGCAGTATCGATCGATCACTGTCACTTACAAAAGACTAAAACGCATAACTGCAGCGTTCGCAGAGTCAGGCCTGATCCCTGCGATCGCTAACAGATTTTTTGGTAGCGTTTTGGTGAACTGGCAAGCGCCAGCGGCCTAGTACACCCCGGTCGTAGTCAAACCAGCACTGCAGTAACACTTGGTGACGTGGCGAGTCCCATAAGTGCAGTTCAAGCTGGTGAGGTGGCAAGCACAAGTAGTGTCCCGCTGCCACCAGAAAGACAAACACAGGCCCGTCGTGCCCATAGTGCCCTTCCTACTGCATTCGCCAATCCTAATTGGGAACCCACCGCTTCTGCAGCGCCCGTACTTCCCCCATTCACATCCCCAACCAAATGCAGTCGGCTGCATGAGAGGCATTTTCTTTATGTCCTCCCGAGTACCCCTACCCAGCGAACTCCCCCAAAAAAGATATTGTGTCTGCAGCAAGCGCGGATATAGGCGTGACACCCGCTATTATTGTCCCTCCTGTCCTGACAATCCTGGTCTTTGCATTGGTGAATGTTTTGAACGCTACCATACACTAGTTGAGTATTAGCGTAGGGTACAGCATTGCACAGACTAGGCACACTTTCACAGGGTCTCCCTAGATGCCATCGCATTTTGAGAGACCCGAACCTGGAACCGGTTACAGTTATAAAAGTTAGTTACAAAAAAAGTGTAAAAAAAAAAAAAAAAAAATATATATATATATAAAATAAAAAAAAATAGTTGTCGTTTTATTGTTCTCTCTCTCTCTCTATTCTCTCTATTGTTCTGCTCTTTTTTACTGTATTCTATTCTGCAATGTTTTATTGTTATTATGTTTTATCATGTTTGCTTTTCAGGTATGCAATTTTTTATACTTTACCGTTTACTGTGCTTTATTGTTAACCATTTTTTTGTCTTCAGGTACGCCATTCACAACTTTGAGTGGTTATACCAGAATGATGCCTGCAGGTTTAGGTATCATCTTGGTATCATTCTTTTCAGCCAGCGGTCGGCTTTCATGTAAAAGCAATCCTAGCGGCTAATTAGCCTCTAGACTGCTTTTACAAGCCGTGGGAGGGAATGCCCCCCCCCCCACCGTCTTCCGTGTTTTTCTCTGGCTCTCCTGTCTCAACAGGGAACCTGAGAATGCAGCCGGTGATTCAGCCAGCTGACCATAGAGCTGATCAGAGACCAGAGTGGCTCCAAACATCTCTATGGCCTAAGAAACCGGAAGCTACGAGCATTTTATGACTTAGATTTCGCTGGATGTAAATAGCGCCATTGGGAAATTGGGGAAGCATTTTATCACACCGATCTTGGTGTGGTCAGATGCTTTGAGGGCAGAGGAGAGATCTAGGGTCTAATAGACCCCAATTTTTTCAAAAAAGAGTACCTGTCACTACCTATTGCTATCATAGGGGATATTTACATTCCCCGAGATAACAATAAAAATGATTAAAAAAAAATAAAAATGAAAGGAACAGTTTAAAAATAAGATAAAAAAGCAAAAAAATAATAAAGAAAAAAAAAAAAAAAAAAAAAAAGCACCCCTGTCGCCCCCTGCTCTCGCGCTAAGGCGAACGCAAGCGGCGGTCTGGCGTCAAATGTAAACAGCAATTGCACCATGCATGTGAGGTATCACCGCGAAGGTTAGATCGAGGGCAGTAATTTTTGCAGTAGACCTCCTCTGTAAATCTAAAGTGGTAACCTGTAAAGGCTTTTAAAGGCTTTTAAAAATGTATTTATTTTGTTGCCACTGCACGTTTGTGCGCAATTGTAAAGCATGTCATGTTTGGTATCCATGTACTCGGCCTAAGATCATCTTTTTTATTTCATCAAACATTTGGGCAATATAGTGTGTTTTAGTGCATTAAAATTTAAAAAAGTGTGTTTTTTCCCCAAAAAATGCGTTTGAAAAATCGCTGCGCAAATACTGTGTGAAAAAAAAAAAATGAAACACCCACCATTTTAATCTGTAGGGCATTTGCTTTAAAAAAATATATAATGTTTGGGGGTTCAAAGTAATTTTCTTGCAAAAAAAAAAAACTTTTTCATGTAAACAATAAGTGTCAGAAAGGGCTTTGTCTTCAAGTGGTTAGAAGAGTGGGTGATGTGTGACATAAGCTTCTAAATGTTGTGCATAAAATGCCAGGACAGTTCAAAACCCCCCCAAATGACCCCATTTTGGAAAGTAGACACCCCAAGCTATTTGCTGAGAGGCATGTCGAGTCCATGGAATATTTTATATTGTGACACAAGTTGCGGGAAAGAGACAATTTTTTTTTTTTTTTGCACAAAATTGTCACTAAATGATATATTGCTCAAACATGCTATGGGAATATGTGAAATTATACCCCAAAATACATTCTGCTGCTTCTCCTGAGTACGGGGATACCACATGTGTGAGACTTTTTGGGAGCCTAGCCGCGTACGGAACCCCGAAAACCAAGCACCGCCTTCAGGCTTTCTAAGGGCGTGAATTTTTGATTTCTCTCTTGACTGCTTATCACAGTTTCGGAGACCATGGAATGCCCAGGTGGCACAAACCCCCCCCAAATGACCCCATTTTGGAAAGTAGACACCCCATGCTATTTGATGAGAGGTATAGTGAGTATTTTGCAGACCTCACTTTTTGTCACAAAGTTTTGAAAATTGAAAAAAGAAAAAAAAAAAAGTTTTTTCTTGTCTTTCTTCATTTTCAAAAACAAATGAGAGCTGCAAAATACTCACCATGCCTCTCAGCAAATAGCTTGGGGTGTCTACTTTCCAAAATGGGGTCATTTGGGGGGGTTTTGTGCCACCTGGGCATTCCATGGCCTCCGAAACTGTGATAGGCAGTGAAGAGTGAAATCAAAAATTTTCACCCTTAGAAATCCTGAAGGCGGTGATTGGTTTTCGGGGTCCCGTACACGGCTAGGCTCCCAAAAAGCCCCACACATGTGGTATCCCCGTACTCAGGAGAAGTAGCTAAATGTATTTTGGGGTGCAATTCCACATATGCCCATGGCCTGTGTGAGCAATATATCATTTAGTGACAACTTTGTGCAAAAAAAAAAAAAAAAAAAAAATGTGTCACTTTCCCGCAACTTGTGTCAAAATATAAAATATTCCATGGACTCAATATGCCTCTCTGGAAATAGCTTGGGGTGTCTACTTTCCAAAATGGGGTCATTTGGGGGGGTTTTGTGCCACCTGGGCATTCCATGGCCTCCGAAACTGTGATAGGCAGTAAAGAGTGAAATCATAAATTTACGCCCTTAGAAATCCTGAAGGCGGTGATTGGATTTCGGGGCCCCGTACGCGGCTAGGCTCCCAAAAAGTCCCACACATGTGGTATCCCCATATTCAGGAGAAGCAGCAGAATGTATTTTGGGGTGCAATTCCACATAGGCCCATGGCCTGTGTGAGCAATATATCATTTAGTGACAACTTTTTGTAAATATTTTTTTTTTTTTTTTTTTTTGTCATTATTCAATCACTTGGGACAAAAAAAATAAATATTCAATGGGTTCAACATGCCTCTCAGCAATTTCCTTGGGGTGTCTACTTTCCACAATGGGGTCATTTGGGGGGGGGTTTGTACTGCCCTGCCATTTTAGCACCTCAAGAAATGACATAGGCAGTCATAAACTAAAAGCTGTGTAAATTACAGAAAATGTACCCTAGTTTGTAGACGCTATAACTTTTGCGCAAACCAATAAATATACGCTTATTGACATTTTTTTTACCAAAAACATGTGGCCGAATACATTTTGGCCTAAATGTATGACTAAAATTGAGTTTATTGGATTTTTTTTATAACAAAAAGTAGAAAATATCATTTTTTTTCAAAATTTTCGGTCTTTTTCCATTTATAGCGCAAAAAATAAAAACCGCAGAGGTGATCAAATACCATCAAAAGAAAGCTCTATTTGTGGGAAGAAAAGGACGCAAATTTCGTTTGGGTACAGCATTGCATGACTGCGCAATTAGCAGTTAAAGCGACGCAGTGCCAAATTGGAAAAAGACCTCTGGTCCTTAGGCAGCATAATGGTCCGGGGCTCAAGTGGTTAAAGACTGATTGTGTCCAGGAAGGAGAACAGTCCAGGATCTTTTTCTCTGTACATAGGAAGGAAGTTGTTCCCATCTGTTTTTTCAAGTTGGGTATCCCATAACCCCTCTACCTCATCCAAGTTGTTATCCCTAATAAAAACAACAACAAGCACAGGGACTGATTTCTGGTGTCCAGATGCAAGTGGAAAATGCATGTTGCCTGGCCGTGCAGGAATATGGGAGCCAGTTACCAGCAGCCCTTGCAGGGGAGGGGGGGGGGGTAGTGTTAAATTTGCAAAACAGTATTTTTACAAAAATTTTGCCAATAGCAGTGGCCAGCTCCCCATGCCCCTTTTGTAACAAAAAGCTTGCTTAGTAACCTTGAAAATGGCCAAAAATCTATACAAGATTCGCCTTTCCATAGACTTCAATGGGGGTTGGTGTTACGTTTGGAGTTCAAGGACTTCCTACAGGTTTCCCCTTAACCTCTGGCGAACCAAACCCAAACAGATTCACTCATCCCTAATGGTAACCAAAGGCACGTTACCAAGGTCAGGTAAGAAAACAAAGAGTATTATTAACAACCAAATACATTAAGACCTGTGTTGACAGACTTTGAGCTTGTGTTCATTGGCAAAAGCAACTTGCTATCAATTGCATTCTGCTCACAGTTGACATCAGTTTGAGACACTTCTGAGATCATTCAGACTTCATTGACAGATACATTTGACCTCCTTTTAAGCTGCATCAACTTTCTCAAGCTGCTTTTGATGTCTTTATTAGCTTGTATGAGGAGCGAAGCCGTTCTGCCGTGAACAAAAACCCATCAGCACAAGCTCTAAACATGTTCAGTTATTATTTACAATTTCCTAGAACCATGGTCAGAAAGAAGTTACCAGAACCACGATCAGGGCTAGATTGCAGGTAAAGAGAATCAGATTTTTCACATATAGGACAAAAGCTAATATTAGATCTAATCTTCCCCCATTAAAAATTCATTAAAACAAGTACTTCGTCTGTGCCTATAATATGGAGACAATAAAGAGAAAATTCCTTCTACAGTACATCATCAGGGTATTAGAAATCAACAATGGGTGCAACGGGCTCACGCATCACCTAAGACAACACTTTATTTATAAAAGGCAGTAAAATACTCACAAACAAGTCAAAATTACAGTCATGTAATCATGCAGATAGATCAATGGGAGTATACTCGTAGCAACATGCTGTTGGTAAACCGTGAGGAGTAGATGGATTCCGAGGGACAAGCCTTCTTCCTCAGATGGATTTAAAAATAAAGTGATGTAGAAGGCTGTTGTATTCTCTCTTTTTTTTTTTTTTACTTTAGCACTATTTCAAGATTACCCAAAAGTGAGCTGCAAGGCCAAGTACGATTACATGACATCATGCACATCTAACTACTGAATGAAAAGAATTTATCAATTCTGTGCCTACATCCTTTAGTACTCGAGCGCTGGTAGTGTGTTTGTGTTATATTCTCTGCAGATCAAATATTATTCACAGACAAAAAAAATAGTGAATGAGAAAAAAACTACATTATGACCACTAGAAGGAGCTGAGGAGCATACTTTTCTCTTATGACACTCAGTGCCTCCCAATGGCCAAAATTTATTTTTTTCCCATTCATAATTTTTTTTTTTTGATCAATAACATTAGATCCGCAGAGATACCAGTCTGAGAACATTAGATTTTGCCCCATTTACAAAACATGTACATGCAGTTTTGACGAATGAACAGCTACGCACATTTTTTGATAAATACACCTCTATAGTTTCAATGAACTGACAAAGTCTAGCCATTTTTACCACCAGATGGTGACCACTTTTTGGTAGTTCTAATTCACAGGGACAGCCAAATTCAATGTACAGAAAAGACCTATATTAAAGCTAAATGATTAAAGAATTACAAGGGTAGCCACGGCACTCTATGTTTGAAGTAAATGCCCAGGTGCTCACCCACAGCAGTGTTTTTATTGTCAACATTTCGATGAAACTCAATCCATCTTTCTCAAGACTTGAGAAAGATGGACTGAGCTTCATCGAAACGTTGACAAAAAAAACACTGCTGTTTTTGATTTTCCTCCTCTGCAAGACCCATGAGTGCCTCTAAACCAGTTTTGGATTTTCAAAGCTAGATGATAGTATAATCTCTGGTGCCTGATAATGTTAAAATAAAGACGAAACGCATTGGCCGGGGCTATAGGTCCATTGCGTAATTTCTGCCTACGCCACTTCCGATACATAGAGCTCATACCCAGGCATACAAGAAGATGAACAAATGAGAAGCACCATTCCATTATACTGGTAATGATATTTTATATTTGAACCTGTCAGGAGTTTCTTTTAAATGTAAGTGTGCACTTGATTTTTTATTGTTTTTTGCACAATATCATTTTTTGTTTTGCACAATTTATTTTTGCTATATGGTTGCGATGACTAAATAAGAATATTGCTTTGCATATGATCATAGTATTTTTGTGTGAAACTACTAGGAATATTTATAAATTTTTGTACACTAGTTATTATCAGTTTTATGAGCACACAATTCAATGTTAATTTTGTGTACTGATTTCATCATTGTGGTTTATATAAATTTTCGCACGGCTCTTAAGCCCCGTAAACACGATCAGACTTTCCGACAACAAATGTCCGATGGAGCATACACACGGTCGGACTTGCCGCCAACAAGCTCACATCCAACATTTCCTGTCGGAAAATCCGATCGTGGGTACGCGGCATAAGTGTTTAAATTTTGTATATTAAAGCTACACATTCATTGACCCATACCGTTTATACAATAGAAATCTCTCCTGCGCTCAGGTGTCTAGTTCCTCAATGTGTGGTGTGACCGAATTCATTCAGTAGTATCTGCTGTCTTGCAGCCCTCCTCAGAATAATGGGTATTCACAGGCTAAAGAAAAAAGAGAAAAGGAGGGCGCACCGACTCACAAACTAGCATGGATAACAGGCATTGACAATGTTACAGGTACGCAGTTCTGAACGTCGACAAATCAGGACCTGACGTCAAGTGGATATAGCTATGGCTGACGCTTTTCAGGGGAGAACCCCCTTCCTCAGAGCCTAAGCGGGCAATCTTCCTCAGAGCCTAAGCGGGAAGGGGGTTCTCCCCTGAAATGCTTTAGCCATCGCTAAATCCACTTGATTTGTCAATGTTCAGAACTGCGTACCTGTAACATTGTCAATGCCTGTTATCCATGCTCGTTTGTGAGTATATATTTTGCTGTTTTACACTTCAATAAAGCTTTACCAGTGGTAATGCACTAGGTCAGTGCGCCCTCCTTTTCTCTTTTTTCCCATACCGTTCATACCAGAAAATGTTACGATGACTTTCTCCAACCCAGCGGAAATGATTTCATGACCCTACTGCATCCTAGAACACCAACAATAGGATTTGTAGCTCTCAACTTTTTGTAATAAACAGACACCAGAGCCACACAAGGGAGACCTCCATTTTCACAATGCAGAACGCTCCAATGTGCTCTAGATTAGGTCTGTAAATCTGTCTCCGCTGCTAGAGAAAACAATTATTATAAGTCTCTCAGTCCCAACAACAGCAGCGATAAGCTCATGCATCACACAGATCCTTTAGAGTGAAGGGGTTTCTAAATGCTGAGAAATCCCCTCTCCCAAGGCCCTAATAGAGGCAGCTGCATCACTGCGGTCTTATTAAGACACTGAATCTTGTGCTATGGGACTGAAACATGGAAATAATGAGAGCACCAGTTTTACAGAGGATTTCCTAAGGTATTTCTCATTTTAAGGTTAACTCTTTCAGCAAGATGTAATCCGATTATTTGTTTTTGACCTCCTATGCTACCCTTGCTTTGGAATCCTCACAGCCCCCACGAAAAAAAAAACTCTATAAAAGAGATGCACATGCATGGTAAATTACCCAAAGTGCTTTTTGCATGGATGTAAACTCAAAATCCATATTTAAAGATCTAAACCCTAATTTCACCATTTTGTTTGCTGAAGCAAATCCTAAACAATGGGCACGCTCTTCTAGAATGTTCCTGTAGCCTCCTTCAGCAACTTTGTTTCTACAATGTACATGCATTCACTCCAGTGTTGGTTGCTGACCATTGCTCTGGACTGGCTTTTTGGTGGTGACTAAGGCCCAGTGCACACTGGGCACTTGGCATTGCCTAGCTCTGCTGCTGGCAGCCTGTCAAATTTTATAAGACAGCAGCTGTGGGTGGACAAGTCTGGGCTGGGCAGCTAGCGGTATGTACATTTACAATACATCCCAACTGTCTATGACTTTGAGAGACTGTACCTGATTTGGAACAAAGTCCCTCTGTCTATCTTTCCTCCACTTTTGTTTCTCAATTTGGTCTGATCTATATAGTTGTATATAAAATGCACTTTTAATCTTCTAAAAAGTGTTTCCCAGTGCTAAACTATTCATCCAGTGTGACAGAACCGCTTTGGCACCCTGCTTGGGTGCTTCCGTCGACCAAACAGTGCCTCCTGCCCTCCAAACTGTTCCAAGCAGATCGAGAGGTTATACCGGCCCTTTTTACCCCAAGCATCATACACAGACAAGATGTTGGGATAGAACCAAAGGAATGACTCTTCATTGAACAGAAATACAGGTTTTTATACACTTCAAAAGTAGGTCAGTCACCACATGAACAATAAAACAAAATATTTACCCAAAACATCACACAATGGTTTGGATAATGAGGTGGAGCTGACACAAGGCTAATCCCATCATGTAGGATCCTCCAAGAGTTATCCAAATTAGCCAACAGACAGAGACAATAGGTGATTCAATTAACAATGGGAATGTACACCTAGAGACACACAATGGGAGAGACACAAACTTGTGTATTCTGTCCACTAGACAAGTCATCTGAAAACAAACAATGTTCCAGCAGTCTGATAAAGTGGAATTTATTTATCTTCATTGATCTCTTGATTCTCCCCAACCCAGTCTGCAGGAGGGCCACCATATTCCCTCTGACCATTAGCCTGTACAAGATTAATATTACACCTTTCCAGCCACTCTAGTAGGGAAACTTTATTGTCCTTTTTCAGAGAATGAATCCAAGCCTTGGTCTCAGTGTCCATTACATTGTTGTCCATTTTTATAGAATGATCTGCTCTCTCCATTGGCCATAATCAGTGGGTAGGAGGCTTGCCTCTAGTCCTCTCCAAAAGCCACTGTCCCAGTTGGGTATGTCACATCCAGTTTTGAAATTGCTGCATTTCTACATTTTAAAGCCAGTATAAAGGAATTGGTAAAAAAAAAAAGCACTTGCGAGTTTAACTAATTTTTTTTTAGTGTAATTCTCCTTTAAGGGGGTGTGTCAAGGGATGTGTCCTATGCCTACATATTTTTGCTAATAGGTGTCACTCGTTTCCATCTCAAAAAGTTGTGAGGTATGCATTCATCCATAGGCACACGCTGCTCTAAACTCTCATAGAGTTTTATAGCCTGATGGGGCTGGACGGTGTGCCTGTGCCCTCCAGCGGCAGCTAAATGGTGGAGCTAAACGTCCAGTGTGCATGAGGCTAAAGGTTGACCATGGGAAGGTAAAAAATACTGCGCTTACACTAATTGGAAAAAAGCTGCGACTAGAAAGTAGTAAGCTGTAAATAATGTGGACCTCAAAAAGTCGCGCTAAAGGCTAAAGGTGACAACAGGCGAATGCCTAGAAAAAACTAATATAGATATGAGGGTTGAATAGTGATCAATAAGTGAATAAATGATATAAGAGTGTCAAGCACTATGAAAAACAAAACTAAAAAATACTAATAAGTGAATAGGACATAGATAATAATAACTATGCCTGTGGCGAAAAACAAATATTGCATGACACAATCAATAAACGGTGAATTCCTCTAGTATCAATAGAGATGATAATATACCATAACTGTGACTACAAAGCTAAACCATAATTGATATAGGAAAATGGTGTAACAATAAAGGGAAAATAAAACCAAAAAAAGTCCGTAGCTGTTGTGACGAAACGACGTAGGGAGGAGGAGCTACGTCCCGACGACACCGCGATACACACACCCGGAAGACACGGGTTACCTTGGAGCCGGCCGGCTTTTTTCATACACGCTTGTAATCTACCATGTTTCTGTAAGTGCAACCTTTACTTTTTATTCAATAAATCGCTGGATTTTATGCTATGTGGAGCACTTTGTTTCTTACATGGTGATATTCCCATATTTGCTGAGGCTGGTTGGAGTGAGTCCCTGGACCTGGACGTTGAGTGCCTGCTTTAAAGATACCTGGCTGGGGTTGCAGCCATCCGCCTCCTGGGTCTCCTGTAATTAAGAGACCATTCCCATCTGGTAAGAGGCAGCAATTTTTCTTAGAGGTGGAGGTCTATCTACGCACTCTATTTTTCACCACAGCGAGATCCTGTTACATTACTTCACAGAGCACTTGGAGACCAGTTATAATTTATGCATGTCAATTTAATACGGATGGACTTTATTCAATACTGTCCTTTTTGAGCTACGGACTTTTTTTGGGTTTATTTTCCCTTTATTGTTACACCATTTTCCTATATCAATTATGGTTTAGCTTTGTAGTCACAGTTATGGTATATTATCATCTCTATTGATACTAGAGGAATTCACCGTTTATTGATTGTGTCATGCAATATTTGTTTTTCGCCACAGGCATAGTTATTATTATCTATGTCCTATTCACTTATTAGTATTTTTTAGTTTTGTTTTTCATAGTGCTTGACACTCATATCATTTATTCACTTATTGATCACTATTCAACCCTCATATCTATATTAGTTTTTTCTAGGCATTCGCCTGTTGTCACCTTTAGCCTTTAGCGCGACTTTTTGAGGTCCACACTAAAGGTTGACCATGCCTGCACATTCAGCACTGGCATGTCCATTTGTAGCTTCCAGTTAAACAACAGACTGACAATGCAGAAGAGCATTTTGGAGACAATGATACAGCATTAACACCATATACTGTAAGAGCTGGTGTCTGAACAAGGACATTTATGGCAGGATTATCTGGTATTATTTTAATGAAAGCAACGTATTTAAAAAAATGTTAAGTTACCTCTGAAATTACATTACCATGTTATAGATTAACTTGAGATGTTAGTGATTGGGAATACATATACTTTAATCCCTTTACGCTAGCACTGTGCATATATGCAGTGGCAGGCAGAGCCAGGACAAGGTCATGTAGAGCCCTGGGCGAACATGTCCCCCCTGCCCCCCCCCCTCAAGATATATGAGCATTACGCATTAATGTATGAGCATTATGTGTCAGCAAAAATCCGCCCCCCAAAAAAGAATTGAGCACTAATCTGCATCCTCTTCCAGCTCAATTCCCCTACCTCCCTCCACCATATCACCTCTTTTAGCACAAACCCCCAAATCCCCCCTCCTAGCACAAATCCCCTTCCCCCACCCCCCCTCCTTACACAAATTCCCCTAAATCATCACTCCTAGCACACACACCCAAATTCCCCCTCTTAGAACAATTCTTATCCCCTGCAGCCACCAAATTTCCCCCTCTCAACACAAATCCCCTCCCACCCAATCTCCTCACAGTGCCCCAACCCCCACCTCACATGATACCACAGTGCCCAGGGCAGTCCCCCCTCCTGCCAACCCCTTGTCCCAGCCCTGGTGGCAAGGCCTTAACACCTAGCCGTCATACATACTGTATGCATTGCTGTGTTGTTCTGGAGCACGCTCCACCAGCACCCCTAGAACCGTGACCAAGCTGTCACTGACAGCTCTCAGTCAGCTACCAATGCTCAGGAGCCAGACAGGACAGGCTCACAATTATATCAGCACTGCACAGCCAATCACAGTGCTCCATAATCAGGGGTGCTCCTACCAGCTTCGGGCTTCATGGCCAATTACAGCACTGGCTCCCACTGGGATAAACAAGTTAGGTGTGTGCGGTAGCATACATTAGTATTTATAGATTGCTCAAGATAATCGTATTTTGGTCTTGGTATGATGTATTACCTAGTGATCCTGCTAGTAACAGCACTACCCAATGAGCTTCTGGTTGCAGGCTGACAATGCCAAGCCACTGCCTCATATTTATCAGTAGTGATGGAGTCTGACGTACATGGTCCTTCAGTGGGACTACAGCACGCGGAGCCAATGCACAGTCCCTGTAGTCAGCCAATATCAACCTACCTATATTCTGTAGCAACTTTACTCCAAAGCAGCCCAATAGTGCCAAAACCTGGAGAAATATGGTTTGTGAGGACAGGTCAAAAAACTGGACACATTTTTAATGATATTGAATTGTTTAATAGCTACAATAAATGGCAATTAGGGCTTGGTGCATAGGTATGATAGAAAAAAAAAAAAAAAGATTCCGTACTCCTGGCAGCTTCCAGCTATCCAGTGGAGTACAAACCATCCATAGGAAAGACTAGGGTTGCAATGCATGTCTGCACTAGGCACAAGGATGTTTTGCTAGCAAAGGCTGTACAGCTCCCGGTTGGGCCTCACAGTAAAGAACCCAGGAAGAAGGGATAAAGGTAAGTGTTTTAGTATGCGGAGGGTGGTGTTTATTAAAAGGATAACTTCACTTAAAGTTTTCATTTCCAGACTCATACTTAAAAGACTAGTTGGTAGGGTCACATGTTCCATTTCACTATGCAAAATGTTGCTTTGTGTAGAAATGCACAGTTAATAACATTTCTACTGTAAAGCAGCTGTATCACTGAAATGGGGATAAATAGAAAAGAAGATTACACAGAAAATATATCTGAACTAAGGGCTTTGAGGAAATGGAAAATCAGGACACTGAAATAGATTCAAAATGTAAAATCTATAGAGCCTATTTGTAGAAATTGGAAGACACCAAAACTGGAGGTATTGCTTGCAGTAATATGCCAGCTCTCAGTTTCCAGTTTCTATTCCACACATAAAATATAACCACTGGAACCTGGTTGGTTCATAGTTACATAGTAGGCGAGGTTGAAAAAGTCCAACCTATGTGTGTGATTTTATGCCAGTATTACATTGTATGTCCCTGTATGTTGTGGTCATTCAGGTGCTTATCTGATAGTTTTTTTAAATTATCGATGCTCCCCGCTGAGACCACTGCCTGTGGATAGGAATTCCACATCCTTATGCCGCATACACAAGTTTTCCCGTCGGAATAAACTCCGAAGGTTTTTCCGACGGAGTTCCGACGGAATTCCGCTGAAACTGTCTTGCGTACACACGATCACACCAAAGTCCAATCGTCAAGAACGCGGTGACGTACAGCACGTATGATGGGACTAGAAAAAGGAAGTTCAATAGCCAGTAGCCAATAGCTTCCGTCTCGTACTTGCTTCAGAGCATGCGTCGTGTTTGGTCCGTCAGAACAGCATACAGACGAGCGGTTTTCCTGATAGGAATTGGTTCCGTCGGAAATATTTAGAACATGTTCTATTTCTAGGTCTGTCAGAATTTAAAAAAAAAAAAGGCCGATGAGGCATACACGCGATCAGGATATACGATGAAAAGCTGCCATCGGACTTTTTCTGTTGGACATTTCGCTCGTGTGTACGCGGCATTACAGTAAAGAACCCTCTACGTAGATTAAGGTTATTCTAATTTTAGTGAATGGCCGCGTGTCTTATTAAATTCCCTTACGTGGAAAAGTTTTATCCCTATTGTGGGGTCACCAGTACAGTATTTGTATATTGAAATCATATCCCCTCTCAAGTGTCTCTTCTCCAGAGAGAATAAGTTCAGTGCTCGCAACCTTTCTTCATAACTAATATCCTCCAGTCCCTTTATTAGTTTTGTTGCCCTTCTCTGGACTCTCTCCAGTTCCAACACATCCTTCCTGAGGACTGGTGCCCAGAACTGGACAGCATACTCCAGGTGAGGCTGGACCAGAGTCTTGTAGAGTGGGAGAATTATCAATTTTTTCATGGGTTATCCCCTTTTTAATGCATGCCAATATTCTATTGGCTTTGCTTGCAGAAGCTTGGCATTGCATGCCATTGATGAGCCTGTCATCTACTAGGACCTCCAGGTCCTTTTCCATCCTGGATTCATAAGTGCAAATCATAAAGTCAAATCAGAAAGCAAATAATAACCACTGTGCTTAAACCTTTAAAGTCTAACCCCACTTTTGTTAAGGAAAAAAAAATCAGTCCCCTCTGGGTCATCTAAGTACATGACTAGGTGTATAACATATGCTTTGTTCTCCTAATTGTTGGATCACCACTCCACCAATAATCTTTTCCTAAGAAAAAACACACAAAACCCAAGATGGGGTTTGATAGCCATACCAGCCTTTTATTAACAAAAATATTAATAACATATCAACATATAAGCATATGAACCTATAAACATATGCAACATATTAACATCCAGTACAGTCTGACAAATAGGAGTCACAAGGTCCTTGTGGGCATCTACCTCTAGTACCTGTGTAATCACTGCAAATTTTTAGGCCTCCAACCACAACAAACACGTCTCTGAGACAAACAACTACTTGCAGATACCACCAACCATAATAATGGGAGCCGTACCCAGGATGGGCCCATACAAATGTACATATTTTTCAGTAATCAAACCCATAGAAGGACCTTGTATACAGCCGGCTGCCATGACAATGCCACAAGATCCCGGTCCAACCGCAGATGGAAAAACCCCTGAACAAAAGGGTGGCAGGGTGGGCAGTTGTCTCAAGCATGCTCTCCTCCGACTGAAGGCTTCAAAGATCCTCCAACAGATCCCCTTTCTGCAGACCCACCTGCTACCGCCCACCCCATCAATCATGTAAGTACTATTTAAATAATGCTTTAAACTGCCCTCAAACCCCTTCCCCATACCAAACCCCTTTTAACCTTGCCATGCCAGCCCTGCATTCATGCTTTTCCTTTTCCAACTCTGGGCCTTTCTTGATTGCAAGGATTTTAACAAACTTTGTTGCAGAGTCCTACATTTTCTGCCTGAAAAAATAGCCATCACCATGTCCTTTACACACTGATTCTGATTGGGAGTGTCTGGTTCATTATAATCACCCTGTGTTCTCTCAGTGTTTTGATGGGAAAAGCTGCAATGTCTACAACCCTGTAGTGCAGAAGTATTTAACCCTTGGGGAGTATTTCCCCAAAACTGAAATTCCTCTTAAGTGGGTGCCTAAAATTTATCTTAGTGCAGATGTCTGGAAAAATCAGGGAGCCAATCACACAAACAGGAAATTACATTTCTGGAGTCGTTGTTTACACCAATGCAAGACAAGGCAAAAAGCCTTGTGCTTTGAACAAAATTACAGCTTGCAGTACTTTTTACCAGCACAGTGTGGTGTGATGCAATTCACCGCATCACACCACACTGTGGCATGTAGAACTTAATAATATTTCAATAAAGTTCTCACAAAAAAAAGTAAACAGAGTACATTTTCCCTAAGTGAGGATAAGAAAACTTAGAACCTCCATTCACAGTTTTTTGTTGTGTGATTCCGACAACAATCAAGATGAAAAATCTAGACTTGTGCACAACGGAAAATTTTGTTTAGTTTCGGTTCGTTGTCATGTGTTAAATACATAATTTCGTTCTGTTATATTCGTTACGTTACGTTAATACGTTTTCGGTTAATTCGTTATTATTCGTAGAGTGTCGATATTTGTTATACTGAATCTCGAATCATGTCGAATTCATTCGTTATATGCGCTATAATTTAGTTCGTATTCGTTGAAATTCGATATTTATGTATGTAGATATATTCGAGATAATGATTGGTAGTTTGTAAAGTCGTTTGTTTATAGAATCTTTGAACACACAATGACAATATCTCTTCTCCTCTGCTCAAATACAATACAACACCCTTCTCACTCAGTTCTCAGGAATGTACTTTGCCAGTAATCCAACCTCCAGCACAAAATGAATCAGCTGATTGGACTGTAAGATTTACTTTGAGTTGACCTTTTGTTTAATTAGACCTTTAAAGAATTACCGAATAATGTCAAATTCATTCGTTATATCCGCTATAATTTATTTTGTGTTCGTTGAAATTCGTTATTTTTTTATTCGGACATTCGGATGCATCCGAATGTCCGAAAGAAGCAAAATTCGGCCAAATTTCGATTCGTTACAAAACGAATTGCCCAAGCCTAGAAAAATCCTATTATTCTCAATCAGCCTGTTCACACATGAGTGTTATGTCACTTGTCACTTGAACCTTGAAGCCTCTTTAGGGGCAGAATTTAGCAATTTAGCATTTTGGCCCCATAGACATCAACAAATACAAGTCCCACTTACAAATACAAAACAGAAATCCCTCTAAAGCACCTGGCTATGCTCATGATAAGTTTTCGCTCATGATAAGTTTGAATTTTGTCTTTGAGAATTTTTCACCAAAACAGAAGTCACCATTAAATAAATTCCCTTCTCACAGAGACAATGGTCACTAGGACCAATAGAAGAAGAGAATCTTACTAGCATGGATACAGATAGAAAAAAAAACTGACAGAAGGTCTAACCCTTCTGTATTCTATCCAAAATAAAAAATACAATTTTGACATAGAAAGACTTTAAGTCACTGAGCAACAGAATAATATCAAGAAAGGGAATTAAATAATACAATGCCTACTAGTTAAATTAAATAAATAAATACATGCATAGATACAGTAAATAAAACAAATACATTAATTAAATGATAAACAAAATAAAAAAAATGATGTTAAATAAAATAAATTTAAATAAATTAAAAAATACTAAGTAGTATTAGAAAATGTATACTTACGGCATGGGTGAGCCAGAACACGAACTTCATCCACAGCAATGTATCCTGGGTGATCCTTGAGGGATACAGCTTCAAATATAATCTACAAAATAGGACAATATCAATAGAAAATGCCAACAAAACTACACAATTAAAATCAAAGATAAAACAGCTAACATTTGAGATTCGTGTATATAAAATGCACTTTTTATCTATCAAAATGTGTTTTCCAGTGCTAAACCTTTCATTTGATTCCTAAATTGCTGCATTTGTAGATTCCATACGCCAATATAAAGGAAAAGCAGTGGTAAAAAAACACTTGTGGGTTTAACCAATCTTATTTTTTTGTACAATTCTCCTTTAAGGGGGTGTGGCAAGGGGTGTGTCCTATGCCTGTATACTTTTGCTGATAGATGTCCCTCATTCCCTTCTCAGAAAGTTGGGAGGTATGCATACATATATTGTGGCAAGCTGGATCAATGTAAATATGCAATGCAGATCAAAATTGGAGTTCGACTTAATTGTCTGGTTGTCTTTGCCTTCCTTCTTGAGCAGGGATGAGCGAAATTAAGAGCTCTTTCTATGCCAGAATGTTGGAGAAAATTGGGATATTTCAGAAAAAGTCTCCATTTTGGTGAGAAGCACTGGAGTCAATGAAAAGGCAACTTTTTGGCGTTTAGAAGGCAGTCCCTTTTTTTATTTTTATTTTTTTTCTTTTGAGTTGAACATCAAGAACACTGATGCCGTGTACACACGAGCGGTCTTTCCGACGGACTTTCTGACTAGGTCTGACGGTCTTTCCGAACCAACGGACTTGGCCACACACGATAGGACTAAGTCCGTTCATAAGTCAGTTCGGTTTGAACGTGATGACGTAAACGGGACTTAAAAAGGAAGTTCAATAAGCTAGTAGCCAATAGCTTCCCTTGCGTCGTATTTGGGCCAGCACAAAGACGGACAGTTTTACCAATTTTAGTCCGTTGGACTTTGAGTCCGTCGGACAGATTTGAAACATGTTCTATTTCTAGGTCCGTCTGATTTTTATCCCGAAAAGCTATCGGACTAGCCCACACACTATCGGATTGTCCGCCGGATTAATCCCTTCGGACCTAGTTCGCCCGAAAGTCCGCTCGTGTGTACGCAGCATGACTGGACAAATAAAGCTATTCAGGAAAATAAGACAAAGTGCTATTTAGTGCTGATAAGGTGGTCACGTGGCTTTGTTCAAAAACAAAGCCAAATGTATGTCATGAATGAAAATTTTGTATAGATAGTCAGCAATGTAAAACTAATTTCATCTAATGCAAAATTGATAACTTTTTTGCAAAAGGTTTTCAAAATAACTCATGCTCGCCCTTGAGAGAAATATAAAAGCTGCCACTGCTAAGCGTTGCATTTATATTACGTGAAGGTGAAATTAACAGTGGATCTGTTTTAGTAGTAAAGTAACAAAATAATCAGTTAAATTAAATCAGTTAAATGCATTCATGGTTCACTAAAACAAAGAGTGCAAAGTCTTAAGACTAGTACACAAGATGAGATTATCAGTAGAAGGATCATTCGTTTTATTTTTTTTGGGGATGCTAGTGTCCATATCGGAAATGAATAGGTTACTAAAGTATGAAAATTCTCGTACAACAGAATAAAAATTCGGAAGTGATGTCATGTATTTGTGTTGTATTTTCGGACGTAAACTGTATTGATTAAAACCACTTCAGCGATGAAGTTTTGAGAAAAGTCCTGGACAGCCGCACTCAAAATAATTTTCGCCTTTATTAAATAAAAATCAACAGAAATACATGCCTCAGCAGGACGTGCAGGGGATCTGACGCGTTTCACATTACAAACAGTGCTCAGCAGGTGTGTTGGACCTCTATAGAGAGAGTCCACTGCTTCCAAAGCTACGGGGATGCCAAGGATCCAGTTTTTTTTTGTTGTTACAGCCCCCTCCCCTTAACCCCCTATGTAAATTACTGCATTGGTCTATTCCATTACTTCCAGAGCAGAAGTAGGTAAGAATTTGAAAATATGTTTTCTAGAATCGTTGCACTGCGTACATTTGATGTTGAGGGGATTGTTTTTTTCTTCCTTGAAAGAAGAGTTGTACTTTAATACAGCGGGTTCATTAGTTTGTGTGTCATGAAATGTATAATAGAAAAGAACATCCCCATTTGCTAAAAGTCAATAGGAAATAGGTAGATCACTTCATGTGCAACAGTAATTACGTTGGTGTTCTTGTCAGGAGCAGAGCCCATGTGATATAGTGCTGTGCAAATGCCAGAGCCGAGCATATGTGTAAAAGAGCAAATTACACAACCCATCAGAAAATGTCACCGTGGTATCTGCTTATATCTTCCGAGGCTACGAGAGACATTATATCTCCCTGATGAAACAAGGCTCTTCATTCAATCAATTTTTTTTTACTTTTTTTCAAGCTATCTTCGTATTAGGTGAACCCTATTAACCCCTCCATAACTAGGAGTCTTTAAAGTGACAATTTAAAAACTGCAGAAAAAAGAATTAAGGGCTCTAAAAGCTTGCTGAATCATCTTCTGCACTGAAAAGTTCCAGAAGCACCAGATGTCTGCACACTGTGGTTCCATTGGCTGCATCACTACTGGTGCACTACAAGTTCAGTTACAATGGTCATGGCCTCAAGTCCCCCTGCCCTTTGGCACAATGGAGATAAGAGCTTGGAACTCCCCCTAAAAGCTTGCTGAAGGATCTTCTGCATCTAGCACTTCCAGGAGTGCCAGATGTTTGCAGACTGTGGTTCCACTGGCCATGCCTATGTCCCTACAGGTACACTATTAGTACGGTTACAAGGGTCAAGACCTTCAGGCCCCCCTTCCCTTTTGGCACAGTGGAGATAACAGCTTGGGACTCCCTCTAAAAGCATGCTGAAGTATCTTCTGCATCCAGCCCTTCCAGGAGTGCCAGATGTGTTTAGACTGTGGTTCCATTGTTGAAGGCTCTCTTGCATCTAACACTTCCAGGAATGCCTGATGTCTGCACACTTTGGCTCAATTGCCGGCTCCTATATCACTGCAATGGTCAAGGCCCCCTGGTCCCCCTGTCTCTGTGGCACAATGGAGATAACAGATTGGAACTCCCCCTTCCCTACAGCCTTAAGAGCAATGCCTGCTGTGTCTCTTACCTGGTAAGAATTTGGCCAAAAGGTGCTGATTGCCAGTTCTGCCTTCACCCAGCCTTCTGTTACCACTTCAGATACATTCCACACCGGGTTCCCTTGGGGTCCACCATTCACTTTCACATAGACGTTCAGAGTCCCGGGACTGATGCGGCCAGACATGTGGTAATGGAAGTCGATACAGTGAGTGTCGTTCTCCTTAAGTACAGGGAGGAGAAGGTGCGCCTTCTGCCCGGTGGCAAACCCTGAGCTGTTGACCAGCATGAACGATCCTGGATGGAATTTTGGAAATAAGGTGTCAGTTGAGAGAAACAGTAGAGAAAACCAAAAAAATTATGATGAAGACAGCTTGCGGTCTTCTAAAGAGAAAAAAACATATAGTTACATAGTTACATAGTAGGTGAGGTTGAAAAAAGACACATCAGTCTATCAAGTCCAACCTATGTGTGTGATTATATGTCAGTATTACATTGTATATCCCTGTATGTTGCGGTCGTTCAGGTGCTTATCTAATAGTTTCTTGAAACTATCAATGCGCCCCGCTGAGACTACCGCCTGTGGAAGGGAATTCCACATCCTTGCTGCTCTTACAGTAAAGAACCCTCTATGTAGTTTAAGGTTAAACCTCTTTTCTTCCCATTTTAATGAATGGCCACGGGTCTTGTTAAACTCTCTTCTGCGAAAAAGTTTTATCCCTATTGTGGGGTCACCAGTACGGTATTTGTATATTGAAATCATATCCCCTCTCAATCGTCTCTTCTCCAGAGAGAATACAGTGGGGACGGAAAGTATTCAGACCCCCCTTAAATTTTTCACTCTTTGTTATATTGCAGCCATTTGCTAAAATCATTTCAGTTCATTTTTTTTCCTGATTAATGTACACACAGCACCCCATATTGACAGAAAAAACACAGAATTGTTGACATTTTTGCAGATTTACTAAAAAAGAAAAACTGAAATATCACATGGTCCTAAGTATTCAGACCCTTTGCTGTAACATTCATATATTTAACCCAGGTGCTGTCCATTTCTTCTGATCATCCTTGAGATGGTTCTACACCTTCATTTGAGTCCAGCTGTGTTTGATTATACTTATTGGACTTGATTAGGAAAGCCACACACCTGTCTATATAAGACCTTACAGCTCACAGTGCATGTCAGAGCAAATGAGAATCATGAGGTCAAAGGAACTGCCTGAAGAGCTCAGAGACAGAATTGTGTCAAGGCACAGATCTGGCCAAGGTTACAAAAAAATTTCTGCTGCACTTAAGGTTCCAAAGAGCACAGTGGCCTCCATAATCCTTAAATGGAAGACGTTTGGAACGACCAGAACCCTTCCTAGAGCTGGCCGTTCGGCCAAACTGAGCTATCGGGGGGAGAAGAGCCTTGGTGAGAGAGGTAAAGAAGAACCCAAAGATCACTGTGGCTGAGCTCCAGAGATGCAGTCGGGAGATGGGAGAAAGTTGTAAAAAGTCAACCATCACTGCAGCCCTCCACCAGTCGGGGCTTTATGGCAGAGTGGCCCGACGGAAGCCTTTTCTCAGTGCAAGACACATGAAAGCCCACATGGAGATTGCTAAAAAACACCTGAAGGATTCCAAGATGGTGAGAAATAACATTCTCTGGTCTTGGGATACAAAGATAGAACTTTTTGGCCTTAATCAGTATGTGTGGAGAAAACTAGGCACTGCTCATCACCTGTCCAATACAGTCCCAACAGTGAAGCATGGTGGTGGCAGCATCATGCTGTGGGGGTGTTTTTCAGCTGCAGGGACAGGAGAACTGGTTGCAATCGAGGAAAAGATGAATACGGCCAAGTACAGGGATATCCTGGACGAAAACCTTCTCTAGAGTGCTCAGGACCTCTGACTGGGCCGAAGGTTTACCTTCCAAAAGACAATGACTCTAAGCACACAGCTAAAATAACGAAGGAGTGGCTTCACAACAACTCTGTGACTGTTCTTGAATGGCCAAGCCAGAGCCCTGACTTAAACCCAATTGAGCATCTCTGGAGAGACCTAAAAATGGCTGTCCACCAACGTTTACCATCCAACCTGACAGAACTGGAGAGGATCTACAAGGAGGAATGGCAGAGGATCCCCAAATCCAGGTGTGAAAAACTTGTTGCATCTTTCCCAAAAAGACACATGGCTCTATTAGATCAAAAGGGTGCTTCTACTAAATACTGAGCAAAGGGTCTGAATACTTAGGACCATGTGATATTTCAGTTTTTCTTTTTTAATAAACCTGCAAAAATGTCAACAATTCTGTGTTTTTCTGTCAATATGGGGTGCTGTGTGTACATTAATGAGGAAAAAATGAACTTTGGCTGCAATATAGCAAAGAGTGAAAAATTTAAGGGGGTCTGAATACTTTCCATCCCCACTATAAGTTCAGTACACTAGCTATCATTGCGGACCTCTTTTTAACAAAGCTGACTTTCTTTAACCACTTGGCGTCCGCGCTATAGCCGAATGACAGCCACACGCGGACCTGAATTTCTGGAAGGCCGTCATATGATGTCCTCTCCTTTGCGTGCTGTGATCACCGAGTCACTGAGACTCGGGTGATCACAGATCAGAGTAAGGGGCTGTTCCCGGCCCCTTACCACGTGATCAGCTGTCAGCCAATGACAGCTGATCACATGATGTAAACAAAAGCTCGGTAATCTTTTTTTTTTTCTCCTCACGCTGACAGCGTGAGGAGAAACAAAAGCCGGTCACCTGGCTTATTTGCAAGGGACATCGGTCCTGAAGAGGCAATTCTGCCTCATCTGTGCCCACCAGGACCCCCTGCCAGTGCCACCTGCCATTGCCACCTGCCAGTGCCCACAGTGCCCACCAGTGCCACCTATAAATGCCCACCAGTGGTGCCAATCAGTGCCACCTAGCAGTGCTGCCTATCAGTGTAACCAACCAGTGCCGATCAGTGCCCATTATTGCCACCCATCAGTGCCCCTCACTGCCACCTATCAGTGCCCATCAATGCCGCCTCATCAGCGTACATCAATGAAGGAGAAAAATTACCTGTTTGCAAAATTTAATAACAAAATATAAACAAATATATATATATTTTTTAAATTAGGTCTTTTAAATTTTTTTAACAAAAAATAAAAACCGCAGAGGTGATAAAAATTCCACCAAAAGAAAGCTCTATTTGTGGGGGAAAAAAAGATAAAAAAATCATTTGGGTACAGTATTGTATGACCGCGCAATTGTCATTCAAAGTGCGTCAGCGCTGAAAGCTGAAAATTGGTCTGGACAGGAGGGGGGTTTAAGTGCCCAGTAAGCAAGTGGTTAAAGCATGTCTAAACCCAAAACAATTATGTAACATATTGCAGCTTACCAGTCCTTAGAGTTAATGGATGCATTTGTTTTCTTTTTTAGTCTTTTTTTCTCTTTATTGTCTCCTAGTGATCCTGCAAATAAAACTTCTATTCTCTGGGTGTCTATGCTTACTCAACCTTATCTATGGAGATAGCCATGGTTGCTGTCACCCAGGATGGACTAATTCCATTGTGGTTGATGGCCTTGTGGCTGATGGCATTAGTAGTTTACAAATGACAGATACAATTTTTCTGTATTTAGTGCAGCTCTCTAACTTTTAAAGTTGACTAAAATCAGCAATAATTTTCTTACTTACCGAAAACGTTTTTAGCTTGAAAAAAATAATAATAATGTAACCATCCATATGTTAGGACTGATGAGCTGCAACATATTAAATTTGTTCTTGGGTTTAGTTATGCTTTAAGATGTAAAATGTAATTAAAAGTGTAATTATTTTACAAATGCTAATATTTACCAAGTACCCCTTGCATCCTGATGTACCTCTTTAAAGCTAGTCTTCAGGCAGATGTAAAATGTATGAATTAATAATAATAAATTAATTAATTCAGTTGATTACAAGTAATGAGATTCATTTTTAGCAAAAGGGTAAGAACCTAAATGTGGTTGGGCTTAGCCTTGTAAAATGCCCTACACAGCAGTAGTCCGACGTGGGACATGGAAGCCAATCAGTCAAGTTACTGACTATGCTGTTTGGCAGGATTGTGTAAATCTCAAGTATGGATAGAGAGAAATAAAAATCCCTTTATAGGTATTTACCTGATTGCCTGAAATTAAGCTTAAAATCAAGACCTACCTAGACCTACCTTTAAATGAAGACATAGCAAGACAGAACTATATGGGATGCTACTGGTGATGTATTTTCCATGTTGCTAGTCTCTAGGTTTTCATCTTTTCCCCATTGTTTTATTGCTTAGTGAGTCAATTACTCTAAGGGAGATCATGCATTTCGCTGAACAAGAACAAAATATGCCGATTCCCCCATCCACACATATGAGGTTGACGGGGGAATTGCCCCATTGTACTATTATGTTCTGAGCCTTCCCCACCATTGAAACCCAATAATCAGTGTTTCTGCCTATAGCCACATATAGCCGGTGGCACCGACTGACTTCTGTACAACCATGGTGCCAATATATGGATCGAAATTTGGAGGGTCTCTGCTGAACCGGCAGAATTTCGATCCATGTATGGATGGCTTAGAGTTGGAACTCCACTTGTAAAGCCATAGAATGGCCATGAGCCAAGAAACTAGCACCTTGATAGGTCCCATATGACAACCATTGATTTTTACATGAATATTTTATTGCCCCTCCTACTTGTGTATAAATATTATCTAAATAAATCCTTACTACTTTGTTTATGGTACATGAATGAAATATTTTTTTTATTCAAAGCTGTAAGAACCCCTCTATGTTTTGTGATAGTATATTAGTGTTTGATTGGTAGACTTCTGGGAAATGGATGATGCTAAGTGTATTTCTTTGAGGCAGGCAAGATCAATATGTAAAGATCATAGGTAGTGAAAAACTTTGACCCTTTTTTCAGGTGAAAATGTGTATATATACATATATAGAGCCTTGTTGAGAAGAGGTTAATGTGATAGTTTTGTGGCGTGCAGAAAACAATTTGATCCTGAATACTAGGGAGATGAAAGAACTTATTGTAGATTTTAGGAAAAATAAGGCTGCCTTGGCCCCACTTGTTTTAAACGATGAATGTATGGAGAGGGTTTTTGCTTTTAAGTTCCTTGGCATTTATATTTCTGAAAATCTTTCATGGTCAACAAATATGAGGGCAGTTATAAAAAAAAAAAAAAAAAAAACACTGAAAGGCTTATATTTTCTGAGATTACTCAGGAAAAGCAGCCAGGAGAATAAATTACTGGAGATCTTCTATCAGTCAACCATCGACTGTGTACTGGGGTACTGTATTTCAGTGTGGTACTCCAGCTGCTCAATGGTTGATAAGGGTGCTCCTCAGAGGGTTGTCCATACGGCACAGAAGATTGTGAGCTGCAAATTTCTTTTTTTAGCTATAATTTATCAGTCCCATTGCCTCTGCAGAGCAGAGAGAAGAGAGAATGATTTTTCTGATCCTGGCCATCATCTATTTAAATTAATGCCTTCGCGTAGCCATTTTAGGAACATCAAGGTGAGGCCAAATAGATTCAGGGATAGTTTTTTTCAAGTGATATTAACACAATAAATGCAAAAATTAAAGCCAGTAAGGCTTAATGTACATGGGATGTTTTACAACCTCCCCTGAATTATCTAACATGACAGATAGTAAACAACGTTTAAAAACGCCTGTTTTGCCGTGTTTGGATGCCGCATTTAGCCGCATTTGCGTTTCAAAGCTTTTTTTTTTTCAAATAGTAAAAAATTTAAAACGCCTGTAAACGTAACATGGCAAGTTTACATGCGTTTACAAGCTGTTGTAGGCATTTGGTGTTTCAAATGTCTCTGAACATCCATCCTGAATGCATTTTCTCGCTTTCCAAAAAATGCTTCTAAACTCAACTGCCTAGAAACTACTATAAACGACCCTATGTACATGTACTGTTAAGATAACATAGAGGAGAATTCAGGGTCAGCTGAAAAAAAACATCCAACTGCTCCTAAACGTCCGTTTACCAGCAGCAGTGTACATGAAGCCTTAGCCAATGGAAATGGATTTTGTTATATTATAACCAATTGATTGCTATGGTTAGGGTAGGAAAGACAGTGAAAGTAGAAGTATGTATGGCCTGGCTTGAGGATGGGGGACATTTGGAAGAGGGTAAAAGACAAGAAAAAAAACGGGAAAAAAGTAGGGTAAGAAGGGGGATCAGTATGTATTCTAAAATCTGGCAAACATTATTGGCCAACATGGCCTATAACAAAAACTGGGCTAGGGGAAACAGGGTAGGGGAAACATATGACCACCTGAGCACAAAATCCCAAGAAAAATTGTGTAGTAATAATTGTATTGACCTTAGGGTTTTAAAAATTTTAATAATATTTAGAACAGTTGTAGAGTTGGTGGATATAAGCGTGAAGACCATAATAACCACATTAGATATTCAGAGATTAAGGTTGGGTATGACAATAACATGTCTAAGGCAACTTGGGAGCTTCCAGGTTGTGTTTGATGTGGTGAAAGTGAGAAGGAATTGTATAATTATTATTAGTATGAATGTCTCCAAACAAGTGTATGGATCATAGAAAATGCTTAATTCTTAGTTCTTTCTAAAAATCGTAATTCTTATTTTGAAATAATTGAAAAAACGTAATCAGATCTGTTGAAATGTCATTAATTTCATTACTATTATTGTATTAATTAAATTTAGCAATTACAACATTCATGTAGACCTTCAATGATCTACAAGATACATGGCTATCATCAATATACTATAATAACTACAATTACTTCCCATGCCCAAACTTTTTTTTAGGTGTGCAAAATGCAGGAACTGGTTAAAACCCCTCCGATGTATTTAATAAAGCATATCCACAAATTTTCTGTTCCAAAGACAGCTGTGACCAAAAAAAAATAAAGAGGGTGAATCTCCGCAGTGGGAACATAGACAGAAATAAAAACCTGACAGGAGCTCCAGACCTTCTCAGTCCTTCTAAATTCTACCCAAAACCTAAGATAAATATACTTTGGCTACACGTCAAATAAGCAGCATGCTGAGCTTTGATAAGCACAAGTTACCTGTAGGCACAGTGGAGTCCAGTGGAGGTTTTTCCCATGTGTTCACTTGCTCCCAGGTAAATCCATTGGTACCCAGAGCCACACTATACCCACAGCTGTTGTAATGTTCTTCAAAGGTACAGCCACCTGCAAAGAAAGATAAGATTCCTCATTAAAGATTTCCAAGCCAAACCAAAGATAAAAGTTGGAAAAAAAAACTGAAAAAAATCATTAGAAGCCATTTTATTCTGTAATTTAAAACCTAATTGAGTCTTTAATTATAGTCATTTATCCTTGGATGTTATAATCTGTGACCGATGTATGCTTGTCCAAGGCTTGAAATGTCTTTACATATCTTTTTTGAGAAAGTGTAGTTTCCTGTCCTCACACTGCAGCGCTCTGCGCTGGCAGAGCTAAGTAACAGCCACACCCCTCATCATTTGTGAACAGGTAACCACATGTGTCCTTATGTAGACAGTATTTCTGACCAGGTCTTATTAGGAGCTGGATAAAGCAGGGAAGGATTGAAAACTCCTGACCGTAGATGTTTTGTTGTCTATGTTTTATGGGGGAAATTTCACTTCAACATAGTTACATAGTAGGTGAGGTTGAAAAAAGACACAAGTCCATCAAGTCCAACATATGTGTGTGATTATATGTCAGTATTACATTGTATATCCCTGTATGTTGTGGTTGTTCAGGTGTTTATCCAATAGTTTTTTTAAACTATCTATGCTCCCCGCTGAAACCACTGCCTGTGGAAGGGAATTCTACATCCTTGCCGCTCTTAGTGGCCACGTGTCTTATTAAACTCCCTTTCGCGGAAAAGTTTTATCCCTATTGTGGGGTCATCTGTATGGTATTTGTAAATTTAAATCATATACCTTCTCAAGCGTCTGTTCTCCAGACAGAATAAGTTCAGTGTTCATAACCTTTCTTCATGACTAATGTCCTCCAGTCCCTTTATTCGCTTTGTTGCCCTTCTCTGTACTCGCTCCATTTCCAGCACATCCTTCCTGAGGACTGGTACCCAGAACAGCATACTCCAGGTGAAGCCAGACCAGAGTGTTGTAGAGTGGAAGAACTATTGCTTTATCTCTGAAGGTAATCCCCTTTTTATTGCATGCCGATATTCTGTTTGCTTTGTTTGCAGCAGCTTGGCATTACATGCAATTGCTGAGCCTATCATTTACTAGGGCCCCCTTTTCCATCCTTGATTCCCGCCAAGGTTCTCCCCCCAGTGAATAGATTGCATTCACATTTTTGCTACCCAAATGCATTGTTTTACATTTTTCCACATTAATCCTCATTTGCCATGTAGTTGCCCACCCCATTAATTTGTCAGGCAATGAGGAGGGCTTATAACACCTCCTCATCACCCGGTTTAAGTCCGCGCAACCACAATGCAATCGCATGTACTGCACCTGGTTGTGGTGTGGCACTGTTAAACTTAATGGGCAAGGTTCGCAGGTGATACTGGTAAACCTTGGCTCACACACCTGTTATGACCAGCCCCTTGGCCACCCCGTCCGAAAGAGCACTAAACAGTCTCCATGTACTGTATGCATTTCACACGTTTATTTTACTTGGATATCAGCTTTAAAAGAACTCACTAATGGCAGCCAGCTACTTCATTTATATTATTGTAGGTTCCTTTTAAAAAATTGCTGACCCTGTGTCCTTTGGTGGAAAATGTGGAGTAAGTATTTCCCAAAAAAAAGGAGACTGCAACTGCCATTTTTCTTAGTGTGGGTTAGAAAGTAAAATACAGTTTATAATCTTAAACCTTCGTCCGTTTTTTATGACAGGTCCCTCTTTCCATTGTATGACATTGATAAGCCCCCCCCCCCCCCCCACTGCATGCATGGCCAAATCTAGGTGAGGGGTTGCTGAGGATGCAGAAGATCAACACTGGAACAGATGCTCACAGCCAAGTAATGAGGCTGACAGGAAAAAAAACATTTGGAGTGAAAGATTACTGCTAAAAAAGTACCACTTAAATTGAGATAAAGTAGAGAAATTAGGCCATGGAGAAATTTCTGCACGTTCAGCAGAGAAAGGAAGTGACCTGACGAAAAAGCCACAGAGCTCACAAACTGCTAAGAATTATGAGCAAAATAAATGTGATAAACAGACAGAGGCAATAAAGTGAATGCACACCGCGCCGGGAAGAGTAGGCTGAGAGTCTTATGTTAAATGGAGGAAGGAGAAATCGCATAATCCACATACATGCAAATGTGCAGAAAACAGGGCTCCTGCCGAATGCGAGATTGCTTCAACACAGTGCAGGAAATTAAAGCCAAGTATGAGTGGAGTGTTTCTTTCTGCACTATAGTTTGTCATGGCAATATATATTGTACATCCTTAAAGGGAATGTATGCACCCTTCTATGTTTTTTTTTTTGTAGATAAAAAATTTAAAGAGATCAGATCATAAATAAATGTTATAGTTGAACTAAACCCCTCCAGTACACCTATCCTCGACAGCGAAGCAATGTCCGCAAGCTCCAGCATCTTGTTCCAAGTTTCAAGTTCGGGGCCATCTTGATTGGCCAGGCTGGGATGACATAACTTGTCACAAAAACACCCTGTAACTAAACTTTTGGAAGGCAGGACAGTAAAACTGTATAAGTCAACCAACCCTCTGACCTACAAGTCAGTAGGTGAACCAACAGCATGGTGGGGTTTATCAACTCTGAAAAGCATCCTTGTAATGATATCACGTACTGGACACACGAAAAGCTGTAGCTAGCGGCCATGTTGTTGGGGAACCTTATGGCAGCCATGACAGTCTTTGCTAACGGTTAAACATTGCAGTAAAAATCCCCTCTCTCCTCCCTTATTTTCAGGAATTCATAGGCTTAACTCCAAACACTTCAAAAGAGTTGTTATCTCAACCTAGAGAACCAGGATTGGGCCTGTGAAAACAACTATAGAATGTCCAGGCCTATCGTAAAACTATCACCCTCTCAATTCAGAGAACCAACAGATACCAGTCGTAAATACCTCCATTCACATAAAGCTCAAATAGTCGGTATAATTCTGAAATTTCAGCATGTTTCATAACTTCCAAATTAATAATAGCACAACCATATTATGGACATATTTTTCGTTTCTTCAGATAATTTTTAACATTTCAAGTCCAGACACCCCTATGTCAGATCATATGGGAAACCACTGGTACCCCTTATTCCTCCTAGGTAAACTAGACATTGGAGACCTGCCATGTTTATATTTGTTTTGAAGGAAATCTCACGCTGAACAATAATATGGATATTCACAGTCTGTAACTGCACTATAGATGCAGAGACATGAATATGTATCACAAAGTGTACCTGGGACATGGTCATGAATGTAGAGACCTCCCAGCAACCAACCCCTAAACAAGATGACCGGACGATTGGTCACTGGTCGCTGTCAATACCCCTTTGATCTGACAGAAAAGAGGAGATGCCAAGACAATGGTCAGTTCTCCTTTTACCATCCAAGCAGGAACATCTGCCAAGTTTGAGAACACATTACCCAGCTCATCGATCGAACTCTGATCAACCCTCAGACATTAATTGCAAGTATTCTTCCTCCTTAATTCTACCTTATTTCTGTGTGGCTGTACAGTATATTGTCTTTATTTCTTTGAAACATCTTTTTTCTGTAAATATTTTATTCGTATCAATTTTGACCTTTTCATTATTAAACCCTTGGTTTGAAAAGTGTTAACCTTCTCTCTAAAGCTCTTAATGCAAGCTATAAAAGAACCTGCCTCTTGAAGAACGCTACTGTTGTAGAGTAAGGCCTCTGAGCAGACCTGTCTGTGGTGGCAGTGTGTGTTGCAGATGCTTATTCTAAAATCATAATTGGTATTGCTAAATTGATGGAAGTCCTGACCCATCCTAATCAAAGGTCGGTGGTGGTAGTGAAAGGGTTAATTGCGTAATTAGCTCTCATGCTGCTGGCACCTAGATTGTGGTCCCGCAAGCTGGAAAATCTTTGTGCTGGGTGCAGCTGAGAGTGGCATTGTTACGTAAGTGACAGCGTGGTGTGAGCTTGGCCGGTCCTTCGTCGCGAGTTAGCGAGGAGGGCAGGGATCTGACACCCTCGTTTGTCACAATCTTAAAATGAGGTTAAAGCAGTGGTGGCCCGTCCATTAGTGGCACACTTGCTCCACACCCCCTATCCATGCATCCAGGCCCCTAATCGGGGCGCCGGATGCATGGATTCCAATTGGAGGGGTGGGTTTAGGCACGTGATTAGAGCCAGAGGCTCTAATAGGCTTCAATAAAGGGTGGGCTCGGTTCACCCAGTTGTGTGATAATAGTGAATGAACATTTGCTAATTTTACACTGATTCTCTCGCCAGCCAATCTTGAAGCGGGTCCTGAGACAGCGGAACCCGCCGTGATCCGAAGGAGGAAGAGACACAATGGAATACGCTGTCGTTCGTAGGCCTGCTACCTAGATGGGGTAAGTGCGGGGCTTTGATGTCCGACCACGGGGGGGTGGTTGTTTGCTGCCCCCCCCCAAAAAAAACACCAGGCGCCACTGGTGTAAAGCCTACTAAATTATGAGGACCCTTCAACAGTGCACAGAGTGTGGTGAGAGTAGGTTCTGTTCTGCAATGTTTTTGGAATGTGGCCATCTGGGTGTGCTACCATCTTGAGCATTGGTCTCCAAACTGCGGCCCGGGGGCTGAATGCGGCTCTTTGCTTGCCATTATTCGGCCCCTGGGGTATTATGCCTCCCACTGATATGAGGCTCTATTCCTTCCTCTGAAACCAATAGGGCAATAGTTTCTGCACTGACATCAACAATGATGGACTATTCCTCCCACAGACATCAAGGATGGAGTGCTATTCCTCCCACTGACACCAATGATGGGGCAATAATAATTTTCCTAATACCAAAGATGGGACATTGTTTATGCCCACTGATGCTGGGACATTTTCTACTCCCATTGGCCATTATCTAGCCCCCCTAAAGTCTGAAGCACAGTAAACCAGCCCTTTGTTTAGAAAGTTTGGAGACCTCTGATCTTGAGAATGAACAACATAAGGTAGAACCTGGAAGTGCAATCAGAATGTTGTGTATATTTTGTGTGTTTATTTTGTGTATATTCTCTGTGTATAACTCTAGAGCAGGGATAATTAGTGGACCTCCAGCTGTTGCAAAACTACAAGTCCCATCATACCTCTGCCTCTAGGTGTCATGGTTGTGGCTGTCAGAGTCTTGCTATGCCTCATGGGACTTGTAGTTCTGCAACAGTTGTAGGTCCGCTAATTGAATATCCCTGCTCTAGAGCAACCAAGGGTTAAAATCCCTGTCATTTTATTTTTTGCTGTATGTGTCCTGTTATAATCTATATGCATGATATCAATATATTATTGATTATATATTATGTATATGTATTATTGTTTATCCATTTATTGATTTTTGTTAAAGACCTGATGAAAGGGGATTCTTTGCCCCTCAAAATGCTTTGGCTCTTGCTTGTCTACCTATTGTCACTTCATAGTCAAGAATAAAGCTATATGAACATTAAATGTGGTCATCTGGCACTTTTTTTTTCTCATTTGGGCTTCTAAAGTCAGGTGGCACCCACCTGGTGAAATTTATCCCCTACTTTCTGTTTTTTCAGTGGCCAAAGACAACCGAATATCATCCTCTATTTGATGTCCTAAATAAAAAAAATGTAATGAATAAATAAATATTTGATGATGAAATCTGAGTCCAGTACCTCAAGTTTTATTTGCTCTTGAAGCATAGCACTGAGCCCTCGTGGCTTATCTACAGTGGCTTATATATACAAGGTGAACACAACAATAATCGACATTGAAACTAGACTATTCTTCCCCATTGCCCGATTTTTTTTATCTCTCACCTCAGCTATTGCAACTCCCTCCTCATTGGCTTACCTTTTCAGTCCATCATAAATGCTGCCAGACTCACCCACCTTATCAACTGTTCATTGTCTGCTAACCTGCTCTGCCAATCTTTCCACTGGCTTTTGCTCACCTAATGAATACAGTTCAAAATACTAATAACAACTAGCAAAGCCATCTACAACTCTGCCCCCAGCTACATCACTAATCTTGTCTCAAAATACCAACCAAACCATTGTTTTTGCTCCTACCAAGACGACCTGCATTCTAGCTCCCTCCTTTCATGCTTGTCTCCAGGACTTTTCCAGAGTCTCTCCCATCCTCTGGAACTTCTTATCCCAATCAATTCAACTATCTTCTACTCTCTCCATGTTTAGGTGATCCCTGAAAACCATTCTCTTTAGAGAAGCCTAGCTTGCCTTGACCTAACAACTGAACTTTTACTTTCTCCATCATCCACCCCAGTTATTTCTTTTTGTATCATTTGACTCTTTCTTTAAGGGTCCATGCACACTGGCTTAAAAATCGCTGCTTCTACAGGAGTTTTGTGTTCTGCCTGTAGAAGCAGCTCAATGTTATTCTATGTGTCCATGCACATTAGGACTATTAGAGGCATGTTTTAAGCTCAGCGTTTAGGGGCAGGAAAAATAACCCTACTGGTATGATTGGAGCTTTCTGGCAGAAAAAAAAAAACTAAACTCTCCTGAACTCATCTAAACTGTGTACAAAAAGGCTCTATATGAGCATTTTTCTCTGCCAGGGGAGCTTCCGTTTTTTTTAAAATCTAGTGTACATGGAGCTTTGGCTTGTAAGCTCTAACGTGCAGGGCGCTCTGATTCCTCTTGTAATGAATCGTATTGTAATTGTACTGTCTGCCCTCATGTTGTGAAACACTGCACAAACTGTTGGCGCTATATAAATCCTGTATAATAATAATAATAATAAAAATACTATAAATAAAAAAATACTATATATATATATATATATATATATATATATATATATATATATATATATATATATATATATTCACTTGCAGTAGTAGGCTGTCCAATAAATGTTTGATACATCAATCTATTGCAGTAGAATCTATAGGCAAAGTGTGTCCAGTAATTCAGGGACAGCACACCATTTATCATAGTTTCTGGGCCATGTCGAAAAATCATTCACCTCACAAGAAGATATGTTATGTGAGGCTTTAAGCACGTCTTTCTTCATAGAAGTTCTGTCTGCTACATCGTCTTTCATCCAAATGAAATGCAGCCTCATCAAATTCCTGTGTTTTGCAGCCTCCCCAGAGGTTTGTCAGACAATTTACCTCAGGGTTAGAACTGGAGTTTCACGTACGCAATATGAGTTTCTGTCATCTGAGACTCTGTACAGCACAAGATGTACAAATTAGTGACTGTCCCGAACCATACCTTGTCTGCTCCAGGCCAATCAGGGCCTTTAAAAAAAAAAAAAATTACAGCCATTGCCAAACACACAATTGCAATAGCATGGTTTCTTCAGGAAGGTTGTTGTCAAGAAAATGGCAACCATAACCAAAACAGCCAAACAAATATCATGTGTTATGTTTCTATTATAGAGAAGTGATATGCAGAGTCAATTGGGTGGAAATTATTTTTGCTGCAAAAATTTGCTAGAGTGGAAACTCCCAATTCTGCTTATTTTAGGTAACATTTGCTGGGGATAGAGTTCTAGTTTACTTAGAGGGTTCGTTTTTTTTGTACATAGGATCGTTTATTTTCTATCATGTAATGCTCCTTGCCTTCGTGTTTTTCCTCTTTTTTGTGTAATTGATTGTGTATATGATTGCTGTGTACTGTTACATTACATTTTTTATTTCATTTTCCTTTTCTAAAAAAAACCCCCACAAAATCAGAAGTCTAAAGCCGCGTACACACGAGCGGAATGTCCAACAGAAAAAGTCAGACGGAAGCTTTTCATCGTCTATTCCGATCGTGTGTAGGCCTCAGTTTTTTTTTCCGAAAATTCTGACGAACCTAGAAAAGGAACATGTTCTAAATATTTCCGACGGAACCAATTCCTATCGGGAAAACCGATCGTCTGTATGCTGTTTCGACGGACCAAAAACGACGCATGCTCTTAAGCAAGTACGAGACGGAAGCTATTGGCTACTACCTATTGAACTTCCTTTTTCTAGTCTCGTCGTAAGTGCTGTACGTCACCGCGTTCTTGATGATCAGACTTTGGTCGTACTTTGGGTTGACCATGTGTAGGCAAGACCGCTTGAATGGAATTCCGTCGGAGTTCCGTCGGAGTTCCGTCGGAGATTCCTTTGGAGTTTATTCCGGCGGCAAAACCGGTCGTGTGTATGCGGCATAACAAGGGGTTTTTGGCCCTAGAACATGTCCAGTATATACTAAAAAGAGCTTCTGTGACCCTCAGGAACCATTGTAAGCCCATTACATCCATAATAACCAACAACATCCTAATTTTGCCTTTTCCTTCGACTCCAAAGCTTTTGCTGGAGTCTCCATATTTCCAAAATTATGAGAAAATGAAGAGTGACTGCACTTGAAAGAAATAGGCAATTGGTGTCAGACCCACTTTCCTTTGTTTAACCCTTACCTAAGGGTAAAACAAATCTAAATGCCTAAGCACAATTTTGCAACTTTGACATATCTTAATAAAATTGTACATATCATCCAATCACAGCTTTGTGCATCCATGCAGATTATACCTTGTTTTTTGGGGGACAAACTGGGCTTTCATTTGATGGTAAATTGTAATGGATATCTCCTGTTTTTTTTTTTTCATTATCAAAGGAAAACTGGCCCAAAATAGTAAAATAATATATATATTTTTTATTTAACGGTATATTTCTTGTTACTACCATAACCTACGACCAAAGAACAACCCAAAATAAATTCTCTTGCCCCTAATGATCACAGCAATACCACATATGTGTAATTTGTTGTTTGTACCCATAGTACAGACCAGAAACAATAGTGCATACTTTTCTTTTCTTTTTTTTTTTACCTTAGCTAAAACACACTGACACTAGATGGCACGGTTACTAACTAAAAATAAAAAATCTGTCCAAAAAATACTGACCCTGACCTTTGGCCCTGACCTTGATCTTTGACCCTGACCTTGACCCAAACTCTAACCCTGTCCCTGAGCTAGATCAAACCCTGATCTAGGTATTTTTTTTTTACAAAAATGTATTTTATATTTTAATTATTATTATTTTTATGATATATTTTGCAGAAATGCACTCAGCTGCTCAGTCCTGCTGTGAGCTTACAAAACACAGCATTTATTAAAGTAACTAATTGGTGTCAGCCCTCCCAGTTGTCTTTTGCTATACTTCTCAGCCACTCCCTTTTAGATCTTTACATAGTAAAGGCTAATCATTTTGTAGTTCAAGATAAGACCCTAGAGGGCTCTTTGAGATAATGTAAGATGTGTGTAGAAGACACAGGACAGGTTTGGATTTCTGACATAATCAACAGGTATTTTTTGCACTCTTCAAACATATGTAACAAATTGCAATAATAAACAGACCAAAAGTGAACAATTAAAAGAATTTCAATGGTAGGATTTACATGCCCTTTGATTTTTTTTGATTTTTTTATAGCTTTTCTTTTTAAGTCACAGTCTACAGCAGGATTTCTCAACTATGGTTCCATGGAAGCCTAGGGTTCCTCCAGAGGTTGCTAGGTGTTCCTTGAGCAATGAGCAATTTCTGTTCCTCAGATAAGTTCCCACTGACACCATACATGTAATATCTTTAACAGCAAACTATTCCTCTGAAGAAGACCCCAGTTACATGGGTCGAAACGCGTCAGTATTTTATACAACTGACATTCTAATATGTAATGTTATGTATAATTTTTTGTTTGCAATTTCTGTACTTGGAATAGTTTTTATTCTCCTACCAGAGCTCATATTTTAACTACCATGGTATTATCTTTTGTACAATATAATAAAAATACCTTTTCTATACACGTCATTTTATTGAATTATATACCTTGCTGCTAAAAAACCCCACTGGGGGAGCCTTCCCATTTTGTACTATTTGGGGTGTGCAGCACCAATACCTCTCCCTATATGTGTCTTTCCTATGCTGACACCATTCATCTTTTTAGCTATCTGAAAGGTGGTAATTTTTCCCAATGACCACAAATGTAAGGAGTATTCTTCCCGCTTACCATCACATAATGTATCATGAGTTGTAGATAGTAATTTTTAGTAGGGGTTCCCTGAGATCAGAAAGTTGTTTCAAGAGTTCCTCTATGTTCAAAAGGTTAAATAAGGCTGGTCTACTGTCAGGGCACCATTGGCACCGAACCGGGGCGTCGGCGTACGCCTATGCGCCGGCGCGCGCCGTTGCGCGCTGCTCAGCAAATACCTGCTGTTCCCGGGCATCGGCGCGGCGCTAGGGCGCGCGCGGGTTCGCGGCGCTTGGGCGCGCGCGCGTGTGCACGTGGGCGCGGACGGGCGTGCGCGCGTTCGCAATAGCGCCGGTTTGGCGCCAAAGTGCATTTAAAAGCCCCTCTGTGCTGTGACACATTGCTGCTTCGTCTCAGCTTCGTGATTCTAGTATTAGTTATCTGATTGTTTGCTACCTATCTGACCCGGCTTGTTTGACCATCCGTCCTGCTCCTATCCGACCCGGCTTGTCTGACTACTCTTGTGCTACCTACCTGATACCGTTGCCGAACCCTGCCTGTCTACTGACTCTGCCTCTGCCTGCTGTACTTGCCTGCCTTATATCCTAGCTGACCCGGATCGTCTGACTCTGCTTGTTCCTGTTGTCCTTGCTGTTGCACCTTCAGCTTCAGCTCCAGAGACCTCTGCACATTCAAGCGTTCCAGCCTGCTGCTTCCAGTCTCACCTGATCTGCAGTCCAGCCATCCCTGCGGGATCTCTCACCTCTTCTGCATCAGAGACTCAGCTCAACAGGCACTCCTACCCCACTGCGCTCAGGAGACCACTGTCCCCACTCCAGTGGCTCCTGAACCAGCGTTGTATGAGAGGTCTTCTCCTACAAGTCAGGCTCTCCTACCAGGTACCTAACAGTACGAAGCAGCCATGTCTGAGCCTGCAGGAGATACCTCTCCATTAAAGGAGATATGCACACACCTGGCAGCCCTCACCCAAGCAGTACAGGCTCTTCAGGCCAATTACAACAGACTGGAGGGACAAGTCCAGAACCTCGCAGGGGTTAATCCTTCAACCTCCTCTTCACCGGCCGCCCCAACACAGACTGTTCCAGGGCCTTCAGTGGTAATGCTCCCTCCTGAACCACGAGTTCCCACTCCTGAAAGATTCTCCGGAGACCGGTCTAAGTTTCGAGGTTTTCGCAATGCCTGCCAGCTCTTTTTTGCCTTACAGCCCAGAACCTTTTCATTGGAAGCCACAAAAGTTGGATTTGTCATTTCCCTCCTCCAAGGGGAACCACAGACCTGGGCACACCGTTTACTTGAAGGGGACTCAGCCCCAACCCAATCCTTATCAGCCTTCTTCGAAGCTATGGCACAATTGTATGAGGATCCTCAACTGACTGTCACAGCTGAATCTGCTCTGCTCGCGCTCCAACAAGGCCGCAAACCTGCGGAGGACTATGTTGCTGAATTTAGACGTTGGAGCGCGGATACCCAGTGGAACGACGCGGCTCTGCGTCATCAATTCCGCATTGGACTGTCTGAAAATCTAAAAGATGAACTGGCCCGAGTCGGTATTCCAAACACCTTGGAGGCCTTGATCACCCTATCTATCCAGATCGATCGTCGCCTCCGAGAACGCCGATCTGAACGAGCAGTCCAACCTAACCGCCCGACCTGGATGACACCACGTGCACCAATTCCTGCATCTCGCTACCTACCTGTGCCAAGTCCACCGCCAGTCAATACCACATTGGATACCTCCGAACCAATGCAGCTAGGTCTGATGCGACCTGCCCTGACCCCCGAAGAACGTGCCCGTCGCCGACAATTGAATCTGTGTCTCTACTGTGGAGGAACCGGGCATTATGTCCATAATTGCCCAATCAGAATGAGTAAGTGTTCATCTCCTATACCTACCAATCTCTCTGCTTTATCCACAAATTCTACCCATCTTGCCATTCCTCTCTCATTACAGCTTCAAGAAAAGACACTCCAAGTCAACGCAATTATTGACTCCGGGGCATGCAGCTGCTTCATAGACTTAAGTTTTGCCAAACTGCACAACATCCCTTTACAGACTAAAGCCCATGGACTCTCTGTCTTCCTTGCTGATGGCTCCCGTATCAGATCTGGACAAGTGACACAAGAAACCCTGCCATTACCCGCTACGACTTCTTCTCAACACAAGGAACTGCTGACCCTTGACGCCATCTCCTCTCCCATGTTTCCCATTATCCTGGGCATTCCCTGGCTTCAGGCCCACAATCCACACATCCATTGGGCAACTGGAGAAATAAAATTTCTGTCACCCTACTGTCAGGAACACTGTCTGGCGAAAGTCTCGGATCCCCAAGCTACTCTACTTTGTGTGGACTCCGACCAGACCAATCGTCAAGCTATTCCCAAACACTATCATGACTACTTGGATGTCTTCAGCAAAAAAGGGGCAGATTCTCTTCCACCTCATCGTCCCTACGATTGCCCCATCGAGTTGCTGCCAGGATCCGAAATTCCCTTTGGACGCATCTTCCCCCTATCCGAAAAGGAACAAGAAGTGTTGAAAGCATACATTGATGAAAACTTAGCCAAAGGATTTATTCGCCACTCTACTTCTCCAGCAGGGGCAGGAATATTCTTTGTCACCAAGAAGGACAAATCTCTCCGCCCGTGTATTGACTACCGGGAATTGAATAAGATCACGATTAAAAATCGGTATCCCCTACCCTTGATACCCGAACTATTCCAGAAATTAAGGACTGCTGTTATTTTTTCTAAGCTTGATCTAAGAGGGGCCTACAATCTGATCCGCATTCGGGCTGGGCATGAGTGGAAAACAGCTTTTCGGACCCGATTCGGGCATTATGAATATCTAGTCATGCCTTTTGGACTCTGTAATGCCCCTGCAACTTTTCAACACCTAATTAATGATGTGCTTAGAGACTTTTTAGACCTGTTTGTGATCGCATATCTAGACGATATTTTGATCTTCTCGGAATCCCTAGAGCTCCATCGGAAACATGTTTGTCAAGTATTGGGTCGTCTCCGCTTACACAGGCTGTATGCAAAAGCGGAAAAATGCGAATTCGAGAAACAAAGCATCCAATTCCTGGGCTTGATTATCTCATCGACTGGCATCAAGATGGACCCACAAAAGGTTTCTGCCGTTCTGGACTGGCCGGTACCCCTGGACAAAAAGGGGTTCAGCGATTCATCGGGTTCGCAAACTTTTACAGGAAGTTCATCAGGGGGTTCTCTGCTATAATCGCACCAATCACACAACTGACCAAGCAGAATACCCGTTTCTCCTGGAATCATCTAGCCCAAGAGGCTTTTGTGAACCTTAAGAGACTTTTCACTTCAGCACCTATTCTTAGTCACCCTGAACCATCCTTGCCATTCATTCTAGAAGTGGACGCTTCTGAAATAGCGGTCGGTGCAATACTCTCGCAACGAAAGGGCAGTAAGGATATTATGCATCCCGTAGGATTCTTCTCCCGAAAACTCTCCCCTGCAGAAAGAAACTATGATGTCGGTGATCGAGAGCTTCTCGCCATCAAGACTGCATTAGAGGAGTGGAGGTACCTGTTGGAGGGGGCTGTGCATCCAGTACTAATTTACACTGATCATAAGAACCTAGAATATTTACGATCCGCTAAAAGGTTGAAACCTCGTCAAGCCCGTTGGGCGCTGTTTTTCTCACGCTTTGCATTCCACATTACGTATCGACCGGGTTCAAGAAATGTTAAACCAGACGCATTATCTCGAATGCATGACAACCCAAAGGATCTATCTGCCCCAGACACCATTTTACCTGCAAACAATTTTTTGCTCATTCAAGCCGATCTTCTTTCTCAGATTAAGGAAGCATCTTCTGAAGCAACCAGACCCTCAGGCCTTACCCTAAGTAGCAAGGACGGACTGTTCTGGAAAGGTAGTCAAATTTTTGTTCCTGAGGAGGTTCGGGTCAAGGTCCTGGCACTCCTTCACGACCACCCATTGGCAGGTCACTTTGGGGTTCGTAAAACTCTGGAATTGGTACAGCGTACTTTCTGGTGGCCCAACTTGAAGGACTTTTGTGAGAGATACGTCAAATCTTGCCCTATCTGTACCCAGAATAAGACATCCAGGAGTAGAGCTTGGGGTCTGTTAAAACCCTTGCCTGTACCCGATAGGCCCTGGAAGATGATATCCATGGACTTTATTGTGGAACTCCCATGTTCAGAAGGTTGTTCTGCTATTTTTGTGATAGTAGACCGTTTTACCAAGATGGCCCACTTTCTCCCATTAAAAGGAACTCCGTCAGCTATGGAAACAGCTCACATTTTTATTAAAGAAATCATTAGACTCCACGGAATTCCTGTAAACATAACCTCTGACAGGGGGGTACAATTTACCTCACGTTTTTGGAGAGCCCTGTGTGAATCTTTAAAAATCAAGCTGGCTCTGTCTTCGGCCTATCACCCTCAGACCAACGGTCAGACGGAAAGGACCAATCAGACTCTTGAGCAGTACATCAGATGTTTTACCTCTTTCTCACAGGATGATTGGGTATCCTTGCTGCCACTAGCAGAATTTGCCTACAACAATGCCAAACACTCAGCCACCGGTCAATCCCCCTTTTTTGCCAATTATGGGTTCCATCTAACCTTTTTACCTGATTTCCTTCCAGAGTCTTCAGTCCCGGCAGTACAGAGTACGGTAGACTTCATCAACCACAACAACCAGATGTTGCAGGAAGCAGTATCCAAGGCTCAGGCGGACAGCAAGAGGATCTTTGACCGAAAGAGAAGAGGGGAATTGAAGCTTCAGCTTGGTGACCAGGTATGGCTATCTACAAGTAACATTAAACTAGCATGTCCCTCTAAGAAGTTGGCACCTAGATTTATGGGACCGTTTCCGGTCAAAAGAAAGATCAATGAAGTTTCATATGAACTGACTTTACCTGACTCTCTCAAAATACATCCCGTGTTTCATGTGTCATTGCTCAAACCTGCTGTACCTGATCCCTTCCCCGGCAGAGGAACTAGACCTCCTGAGCCCATTGTGGTTGATGGCAACGAGGAATTTGAGGTCGAGGCTATCCTTGATTGCAGGAAAAGACAAGGTCAGATCCAGTTCCTAATTAAGTGGAGGGGCTACGGCCCAGAAAGTAATTCTTGGGAACCAGATTGTAATGTACATGCCAGACGTTTAGTGCAAGCCTATTTTTCTAGTCATCCGGAGAAGAGAAGGCTTTTGGGCACCCGGAGGTTGCCCCTTGGGGGGGGGCAATGTCAGGGCACCATTGGCACCGAACCGGGGCGTCGGCGTACGCCTATGCGCCGGCGCGCGCCGTTGCGCGCTGCTCAGCAAATACCTGCTGTTCCCGGGCATCGGCGCGGCGCTAGGGCGCGCGCGGGTTCGCGGCGCTTGGGCGCGCGCGCGTGTGCACGTGGGCGCGGACGGGCGTGCGCGCGTTCGCGATAGCGCCGGTTTGGCGCCAAAGTGCATTTAAAAGCCCCTCTGTGCTGTGACACATTGCTGCTTCGTCTCAGCTTCGTGATTCTAGTATTAGTTATCTGATTGTTTGCTACCTATCTGACCCGGCTTGTTTGACCATCCGTCCTGCTCCTATCCGACCCGGCTTGTCTGACTACTCTTGTGCTACCTACCTGATACCGTTGCCGAACCCTGCCTGTCTACTGACTCTGCCTCTGCCTGCTGTACTTGCCTGCCTTATATCCTAGCTGACCCGGATCGTCTGACTCTGCTTGTTCCTGTTGTCCTTGCTGTTGCACCTTCAGCTTCAGCTCCAGAGACCTCTGCACATTCAAGCGTTCCAGCCTGCTGCTTCCAGTCTCACCTGATCTGCAGTCCAGCCATCCCTGCGGGATCTCTCACCTCTTCTGCATCAGAGACTCAGCTCAACAGGCACTCCTACCCCACTGCGCTCAGGAGACCACTGTCCCCACTCCAGTGGCTCCTGAACCAGCGTTGTATGAGAGGTCTTCTCCTACAAGTCAGGCTCTCCTACCAGGTACCTAACATCTACAGGGTAGATATTCTAAACAGGCCATAACAATGTAGCAATCAGGGTTATTCAGTAACAATGATTATCACCTATGACAATTACAGTGGAACTGTTCCACTGTTCCAGGAGAGTGCTCGTAATCCAGAGTACTCGCATATCAAAGGCAGTTTCCCCATTGAAGTCAATGGAAACGAAAATAATTAGTTCCGCATTGACTTCAATGGCATGCAATACTGCATGCGGCCAGAGGTGGGGGGGCGCCGGAGAGCCTCGGAAATAGATGGAAAGGCCCGAGCACACCTCGGCTGACCTCGGCAAACCTCGGAAAGACTCCGTTCCCAAGGTTTGCCAAGGTCAGCCGAGCTGTCCTCGGGCCTTTCCGTGCATTTCTGAACGGCGCCGAAAGGCGCCGCTCAGCTCCGGCGCTCCCCCACCTCAGGCCCCACCTCAGGCCAAACGCCATACTGCACGCGCTTTAGCCTGAATCGTGCTCGTTTTGCGAGACAACACTCGCAAACCAAGTTACTATGTTTAAAAATACAATGCTCGTATTGCGAAACGCTCGTTAACCGCGTTACTCGCAATCCGAGGTTCCACTGTAGATTATTTTTAGGAACTGCTGATATATGCTAGTTTCCATAGCATTTAACAAGACCATATTTATGGTGGATATTAAAAAATTTGAATCAGTATTGAGTGGTTCATAATCATGTTTCTTTCTTTCAGTTCATATAAATATTTTAACATTGCACCACTTACTAGAGCCGATCCTATAACTATACAAAACACAATTGTTTGTATCGCATGCGATGAATAGATCATTAAAGACTATCCAATATAAAACCAATTATCCTATGTATGTTCCACTTACATTAGAGCTTGTGGGCAGGGGCAGTAGCAGTCACCCAGGGCAAACTCCCTAAGGATCCGTTCAAACTAGTGCGATTTCAGGTGCGATTTGAATTGCATTCATTCTGAAGCTTCCCCCCAACGACTTTGCATATTATTTTATATATACTGTGATTCTGTACTTGCCAAATATGCTGCAGAAATCTCCCTCCACTGAGTCTGGCTGCAGCCATTTTAACTGTGGGCAGCTGAAGCTGCTGCCTGTTCACTTCCTGGATTTACACAGACACACAGAGGCACATCTCCAGCTCTGCAGCCCCGCCACTGTCATTGGTCCTCTTATGACTCACCCCCCCTTCCTTCCTGGCAAACTCTCACGAGAGTGAGAGATAGAGCTGTGCATGATGTCATAAGCCTAGGCTAATGACCAGACAAGAAAGAGGAAGATGGCTGCATAAGGCTGCTTACACACTGGAGCGGGCGGGGATTTACCGTCATTTTAGCGCACATTTAATTCATTTAGCCGCTAGCGGGGCGCTTTTAACACCGCTAGCAGCTGATGAAGGGGTTAAATGCACCCGTGTATCGCCACTGCCGAATCGCTTTGCAGGCGCTTCGGCAGCAGTGCCCATTCATTTCAATGGGCCGGAGTGGTGGAGAAGCGGTGGAGGAGCGGTGGAGAAGCGGTGGAGGAGCGGTGTCATTGCCAGCTCATCGCCTCAGTGTGGAAGCACTTGGACTTTCACACTGAGACTGCAGGGGAGCCGTTTTTAGGCGCTTTACATGCGCTATTTTTAGCCCAAAAGCGCCTGAAAAACGCCCAATTGTGAAAGGGGTGTCAGGTCACATTCGGCTACCCATCACATTTTGCTACCCGCTGAAGTACGCATGTGCGACGCCGCCATATGTGTACCAACACTGTTGTAAGACCACTTTGCCACAGGGCCCCTCGCGGGCTCGCTTCGTTCGCCACGCTTAGGGCACAGCCTCGCTTCGTTAGGCATAATTATAATCTAACTCTATGTCCACTTGGATGGTGGGGCTTGAACCTGGACTCAGGGGTGTGGCCACAAAATTCTGCACAAGCGCAGATCACCACAGTGTTGGAACGCATATGGCGGGGTTGCGCATGCGCAGTCCAGCGGGTAGCTAAATGTGATGGGTCGCCATATGTGACGCTACAGGGGTCTAAGGTATTTACTGGGAGGAAGAAAAATGTTTTACTATCCAAAGTTAAAACAGCAAGGGCAGAACATTTAATAGATGAAAGGATGAAAAAATGACTGAAGGTCGGCTTTAATGTGTTGTGACTTAGCACCGAGTGATGTTCTGTAACATGGAAAAGTGCCATAATATGTATATGTGTGAATGTGAGTTTAGGGACCTTAGATTGTACGCTCCTTGAGGACACGGACTGATGTGAATGTACAATATACACTCACTGGCCACTTTATTAGGTACACCTGTTCAATTGCTTGGTAACACAAATTGCTAATCAGCCAATCACATGGCAGCAGCTCAATGCATTTAGGTATTTAGGCGTGGTGAAGACAACTTGCTGAAGTTCAAACCGAGCATCAGAATGGGGAAGAAATGGGATTTAAGTGACTTTGAACATGGCATGGTTGTTGATATCAGGCGGGCTGGTCTGAATATTTCAAAAACTGTTGATCTACTGGGATTTTCACACACAACCATCTCTAGGATTTACAGAGAATGGTCCGAGAAAAGTGAGCGGAAGTTGTTTGGACAAAAAATGTCTTGTTGATATCAGAGCTTAGAGGAGAATTGGCAGACTTGGTTAGAGTTGATAGAAAGGCAACAGTAACTCAAATAACCTCTCGTTACATCTCTGAATGCACAACACATTGAACTTGGAAGCAGGTGGGCTACAGCAGCAGAAGACCACACCGGATGCCACTCCTCTCAGCTAAGAACAGGAAACTGAGGCTACAATTCACACAGGATCACCAAAATTGGACAATAGAAGATTGGAGAAACGTTGCCTGGTCTGATGAGTCTCGATTTCAGCTGCGACATTCAGATGGTCGGGTCAGAATTTGGCGTAAACAACATGAAAGTATGGAGCCATCCTGCCTTGTATCACCGGTTCAGGCTGTTGGTGGTGTAATGGTGTGAGGGATATTTTCTTGCTACACTTTGGGCCTCCTAGTACCAATTGAGCATCGTTTAAACACCACGGCCCACCTGAGTATTGTTGGTGACCATGTCCATCCCTTTATGACTACAGTGTCCCCATCTTCTGATGGCTCCTTCCAGCAGGATAATGCACCATGTCACAAAGATCAGATCATCTCACCACTGGTTTCTTGAAGATCACAATAAGGTCACTGTACTCCAATGGCCTCCACACTCACCAGATCTCAATCCAATAGAGCACCTTTGGGATGTGTAGAAACAGGAGATTGGCATCATGGATGTGCAGCCAACAAATTTACAGCAACTGCGTGATGCTACCATGTCAATATGGACTAAAATCTCTGAGGAATGTTTCCAACACCTTGTTGAATCTATGCCATGAAGAATAAAAGCAGTTCATAAGGAAAAAAGGGGGTCTAACATGGTACTAGCAAGGTGTACCTAATAAAGTGGCATGTGAGTGTATATATGTAAAGCACTGCGGAAATTAATGGTTCTATATAAGTTCTATATAAGTACCTGTAATAAATAAATATATAATATTCAGACAAATTGTTTTACTATTTTGCATGTATTTTAAACTTTATGATTTAAATATGTTTTTTTTGAACATTCACCAGCACAATTTAAATTCCGATCATGATCAAGCAATGTGTGTGTGTGTGTGTATATATATATATATATATATATATATATATATATATATATATATATATATATATTTTGTTTTCTTCTTTAAACCCTCCTCGACCAGGCAACATATAAACACTCAATGCATGCACTACGCGCTTTTCCCAGTTCCGTCATTTAAAGATTGGGTGCATATTTGTTAGTTCAATTATACGGAATAAGAACTTCAAAAGCAAGACAAGGTCTCAACAGGCAGTCATGTAATATACAATATTTGCAAAATCATGATGCACAGCAAAGTTTTGACGGGAGATCTATCACTCCAGCTGCCCAACCTCCTGGGATGGCTTTAATCATGTGAGCTCATTTATGTAAATAGCTAATTCCTATCCAAACCAATTACGGATTTTCAAAAATGGCTTTTTAAAACCACAAAGACATAGAGAATATGTGATTAAAGCTTTTATAACGATGGTGCATTTTTTATTTTGATTACCATGTGTTGCTATCTATAGGATACCTAATTCTCTAGAGCCAATATTAATAGTCAATTAATAGTCAATATTCCTAAACTCTCTGGGGGTTCTGTAATAGGGAAGATGTTGTTATGAATGATCAGACAGGGCTAGGTATATTGACAGGACCCACAGGCCCATGCCTAAAGGGTACAAATGACTTGAAGTGATCTAAAAGGTTTAGCCAAGATGAGAGATGGGAGGATCAAAAGGTTTGGCCAAGATGGTAGATAGCAGGTCAAAAGGTTTGATTAAACCAGGGATCTCCAAACTTTCTAAGCAAACAATCATTTTACTGTCCTTCAGAATTTAGAGGGACTGGACTGGGACCAGCGGAAGTAGAAAATGCCCCGGCATCAGCAAACGTAAACAATACTTCAAGCTTGGTGGTCAGTGGCAGGAAAAAATGTACATAGCACCTGTGGTCACTAGGAGGAGGATCAGCGTCCCATCTTTGGTATTAGTGAAAGGACCATCGTTGGTGTCATTGGGAGGAATACTGCCCCATCATATTTGTCAGTGGTAGGCATACAGGCTACATGCAATGCCAAGCTGCTGCAAGCAAAGCCAGCAGACTATTAGCATGCATTAAGAAGGTGATTTACTCCAGAAATAAAACTATAATTCTGTCACTTTACAAGACTCTGGTTTGACCACATCTTCAGTATTCTGACCAATTCTGTTCACCTGTCCTCAGGAGGGATATGCTGGTACTGGAGAGTCCAACGAAGGTCAACAAAGCTAATAAAGGGACTAGAGGACCTCAGGTATGGGGAAAGACTACAAGCATTAAACGTATTTAAGAGACGCTTGAGAGGAGATATGATAACAATGTAAAAATTAGGCATGTGCAATTCGTTTCGTTCCGAATTCGTTTTTTAACGAATTTCGACAAATTCGTTAATTCGGGAATATCCGAATTAACGAAAACCCGTTTAACGAATTTTTTCAGAATATTTGTAAATTCGATAAAATTGGACATTCATAAATTTGGGCATTTGTACATTCACAATTTACGAATGTACATTCGTACATTCGTACATTAGTAAATTAGTGAATTCGTAAAATTTTAAATTTGAAAATTCGGAAATCTGAAATAATAGTTAACTAATAATAACTTAACTATTAGTAATTACTAGTAACTTTTAAATTATAGGTATTGTAATTTCCTTTCAAATTTGGCTGTTAGTGAACGTAACACATACAATTTTTTTCCAAAGTTATGAATGATCCAAAAAAACTGAATGAATTAATAATAATAAATAACAATAATATTAATAACAACGTTTTATTATTATTATTTATTATTAATTTGTTCCGTTCCATCTGCTTAGATGCAGCATTCGTTTTGGATAATTCGTAACTTCGGTTAAATTTGAATTTGTTACGTTCACTGACAGTCAAGTTTTAAAGGAAATTACAATACCTATAATTTAATAGTTAGTTACTTTTTCAGATTTTTGAATTTTCGGGTTTTTGGATTTTCAAACTTCGAATTTACAAATTTCCGAATTTTTTAATTTACAAATGTACGATTTTCCGAATTTACGAATGTACAAATTTACGAATGTACAAATGTACGAATGTACGGATGAACCAATGTACGAATGAACGAACGTTCGAATTTACGAATGTACGAATGTACATTCGTACGAATGAACGCATTTACGAATTTACGAATCGCGATCATAGCGAATGACCCGAAAAACGAAAAAAAATAATAAACTAATGAAACGAAAACGAAAATGAACGAATTTTTTGGCTGTGCACATGTCTTGTAAAAATACCTTACTGGTGACCCTAGGATAGGTAAGAAACTTTTCAGTGGGAGGGAGTTTGAAAAGACACGTGGCCATTCAATGAAACTGATGGAGAAGAGGTTTAACCTTAAACTGAGTAGAAGGTTCTTTACTGCCAGAGCGGTGAGGATTTGGAACTCCCTTCCACAAACAGTGGTATCAGCAGGGAGTGTCACTAGTTTCCAAAAACTTTCAGATTGGCATCTTAACAATCGCAACATACGGGGATATGGGATTTAATACCATAGAGCAAGTATGTATTTTATGGAGTCTATGTGAAAGTGAAATTGAACTTTGCAAAGGAAATTTTCCTCAGTGAATGTGATGAAGCTCCGTTGACTTCCATCATCCAGTCATGTGCAATCAACAATACTGTTTTTTTTAATTTTCTTGAATATGATTGGGTATGCTTTGTAAAAATTACAGTCACTCTGGGGCAAATTCCCTTGCACTATGCCATGTCCCTTGAAAACTGAACTGTCCATTTGACTTTGGTAACTCAACCTTGATGTGTAATTATCAGCTTTAATATTGTCAAATGTTATGTTAAAAGTTCCAAAGAACTTTAATGAAATAATCCACACAGCTCTTTCTTTAACCTTGAGCAAACCTAAAACCCAACCAGGTTGCATGGTCCAATGAACTATAAAGAATTCCCAAGCCCTGGCAGCGATGCTTTCTTCACCCGAAGTTCAGAGTAGGGCCTTTTATGCTTTTTTTTCATCTTGGGCAGTAAACTTCCTGAATAAAAACATGAAAACTGTTTGAGCATATTCTCTTTTTCTGGATCATGTCTTTGACCTACATTGCTCAACTGCTGCCTGCATTATTGTGGGGAGATATTAGAACAGAAGAAGTTGAAGGGAAAGTGCTTAGAAGAGCTGTGAAGCATCGGATGCCTGGGTTTCTGAAGGTAGCTAGATATATGTATTTTCTTTAGCATCTGTTTTCTGTTGGTTTTTAATTTTTTGGGGATTTTCATTTTACAAAAACTGTAATATTTAAGTGTATTGAAAGCTAAAATGCATTTTTTTAAGTGATGGAGAGTGGTGCTTATTGTCTGAAAACAAGGAAAATGTTGAACTTTCACCAGGACAGCAATAGGGGTAATGTCAGGAAAACCATGCTCAATCCTGTGCCCAAAGGAACGTGCATGCGTGCAGAATGGTCCATAGATCTGTGCACGTTATTAGGACATCTTTGCACATCTACATGAGCATGCGGGCATGCATGAGCATTAGCATGCTGCACATGCTCATCATGAATGAGAGTGTGCATGTTTACTGGACTTTGGCGCCCAGTGGCCTATTTAAAGCTATACAGAATAATTGATGAGTGGTTGTCAGCTCCTACTGCTTGTTAACGGGTCCCATGTATATCCGTATCCCAACCCAACTTATTGACCCTGCGTGTTCCTCAATCTATGTCGCTGACTCTGACTTGTGACCTGGACTGGCTCTGACTTCGCTCCTAGTTCCTGCCTCTGTTCTGCTGCCCGGTTGTTGTCGCCCTTTGCCTGTCTAACTACGCATCCGAGACCATGCATCTGCCTTGCTTCAGCACCGCATCTGCTACCAAGATACTTCAAACCAGATCTCCTACAGGCACCCATGCCACGCTATACCCTGCAATACTCTGTCATCATCCCCAAGGGAAACAGGACAAGGGGTGTAAGGGCAGCCCTCTTATAAACTCGACCTCAACGAAGTATGTGGCAGGTAGGGTTTTCCAATGGGCACAGAGATAACAGTGAAGGATTTCCACATAGAGATATGCTCTTACCTCCTGTTGTGTGTACAGGATGTGAAGAGGAATCTCCTCAATTGATTTCAGATGGTAAAAAGACTGGCAGCAGATTTAAAGCTAAACCCCAGCCTTACACAACCTCTCTTACAGTTGTACCGGCTCCATACGGAAATTGCTTACTCTGATTTCACTGCACACTGTGAGCTTCTCTGAAGCTACAGCAAGTGAGATAGAGCCCACCTCATTTCCAGGCTGGATGATGTCCACCATCATCTGACTCTTTCCCTTATAGCCTTACTGACCCCTTTTATTCATTGGGTTTCAGTTCTTTCAATCATGAAGGCTCAGCATTACAGGTGGGTGGGTGTTACCTAGGATAGTCTGTACCCCAATGCAGCCTACATAGGAATACCCACTCCTCTACACTGATGTCCATCCATCAAGACATTGTGATATTTGTATAGTTCATCCACTCCTTGATTTAGGGCTGGGGGGTGTTTTCAGGAAGCTATGTACAGCACCCTTCAAGCGCCTTCCATCATAACCTGCCTGCATTGCCTAGAGAAGCACAGAGAAGCACAGAGACTCAGTTATGACACCACTGGGTATAAAATAAGGCGTGTATTATTTAAAATTATTATTTAAAATTTTAATTAGCATGTTGATGAGGGGGTAAATGAGCAATCAGGGAAGGCAAAATATAAGCAGATACAAATTAATCAGGTACTGAAGTATAATAATAAAAAAAATTAAAAAAACACAGACAGGCAGGGTTTTTCTAACAGAAGACACCCTAGTAGGTCATTCAAGCGGCCAAAAAGACAGCTCCTGTAAGGAAGGCTGGGCGAAGATAGAAGCACCGGGGACCAGCAGGAGCAGTGACAATGCAATTCTGCAATTCAGTCTCTGACCATCTCCAGTATCATGTCTGCAGCTACTGTATCATGCCCATAGTCTTTGATTAAATGAAGTTGTGTATCTGCTGTCCAGTAGCGGCCTGTGTTTTTGTTTGGAGGGGCAGCAAACAACAACCCCCCGCCCGGCCGACGGCACTACCCCCACCCTTGCCCGCTGTTTGCTGGTCGGTCTGGCACTTACCCCATCTAGGTGGTGGGTGGCGGCTGCGGGCAGCGGCTCCAGTGTCCTCTGCTCCAGCACACTTTTGCCGTGCGTCTCCTCTCTCCTCCTCCTAGGCGCTAGGCATCCAAACAGGTGGCCTGACATTTTGGCCAATTGGGAAATGGGTCTCACGACGGGGCGCAGTGCCCTCTGCCCCGAGCCCACCCTTTTTTTGAAGCCTAATAAAGCCTCTGTCTCTAAACACGTGCTTCAAAAAAAACACACCCCTCAATGGAATCCATAGTCCAGCGCCCTGTATGTAGATCAGAGGGCCGAACGTCATGGATGGGGGGCGGTACCCATGTGCCCCTAATGGACGGGCTGCCGCTGTAGGGTCTCTGACACTGAATTTTATGTGTGGCCCTTTAATGATGTCATGGGCTGCACTTAAGGCGCATTATATCCAGAAAGTTGACCACCACTACTGTGGACATTATAATCTTTTATATACCTTAGAACCTACAGATTATTTGATTATTGATTAATATTCATATAAGCTTGGTGTGCCTGTTATCAATAATACTCTTCTTACATACTACTAAAATATATTTTCCAGGCTCCCAGCACCATTGTCTTCTGGATATGATTTATTTTATGTGACAGAGGAGTAAAACATATTTTTGACAGCTGGCAATCCTGGTGTTGACATTGTGACTTTGGTATTATTCACACTTGGATGCCCCTACAGCAGGCTTACAATAAGGAGGCTAAATCCAGTCTTTATGTGCTTATGGTTTCCTGCTTGCTCCACACATTCTAATTAGACAAACCTATATAGAGACTTTTACATCAACAAGTACAGGAAATATGCATTGATTCTGCTGTGAATATATTTTTAATCCAAAACATATTTCAATAGATTAATGGTGGCACAAAAGCAGGTACTCGTACATAAAGTTATATTAACCCTTTGGGGTCTATTAATAAGACATTTGTTGGACAAATGTCATACATATTCATGCAGGCTGGATGAATTTTTCCCATATTTTTTCTGTAATAGGTAACTTCACTCAGCTCCATTTAGTGGCAAAAGGTAGTACAGGAGGTCCCCGAGTTACGAACCTGCGACTTGCGAACGACTCCTACTTACAAACGGGAGGCGGCGTGAAGTTCTGCGCATGCGCAGCCACTTTTTGACAGCGGAAACATTGGAAAACATCGGAAGACAGCGGAAAACGACGTCTGCGCATGCGCGGCTACTTGACAGAACATCGGAAAACGACGTCTCTGCCATTCTGTGCATGCGCTTCCGAGTTACAAACAAATACGACTTAAGAACAAAGCGGCAGTCCCTAACCCGTTCGTAACTCAGCGACTGCCTGTATAGTTTCTGAAATACCTCAATGAGAAAATATACTGCATTTTGGCCCCTAGATGGAACTGACGATCATGGGAGTTAATCTACTACAGAAAATACTGGTAAAATCTACCCAATTTATACAAATGTGTGCAACATTAGTCCAACACATTTTTTTAAACAGACCTTAGTCCTAGAATTTACTACTTTTCTCTAACTTTGACTCTCTGTCAGTCTCCCTATAGGGGACGTGTCTGATGATACAAAATTGAAAGATTGCATGCAAGAAAGGGGTGGGCTGGCACTGAAGAAACTGGTTAATGAAGGTCAGCAGAGGATGAGCCTTTAAGAAAGTCACCAGAAGTCAAAATGTCGCAAAACCCGAAGTGAACATCCACATAGCCATATTTTCGATTTCGCTGAGGTTTGCGTCTTCCCGTGGTCGGCGTTCAAAACGTTCCTATCCTGAATGCGTTTCTTCCGCATTCAGGAGAGGGAAATTGAAGCTCTGCTAACCGCAGCAGCTCCTAAACTCTGCTAAAAGCCTATGTGTACATTGGCGTGGCTTTTATGGAGTTGAGTTTAGGAGCTTTGGCAAAAAAATGCTAAACTCAAATGTAGGAGCTGCTAATGTACATGAAGCCTTATGCCCCGTACACACGGTCGGACATTGATCAGACATTCCGACAACAAAATCCTAGGATTTTTTCTGACGGATGTTGGCTCAAACTTGCCTTGCATACACACGGTCACACAAAGTTGTCGGAAAATCCAATCATTCTGAACGCGGTGACGTAAAACACGTACGTCGGGACTATAAACAGGGCAGTAGCCAATAGCTTTCATCTCTTTTTTTATTCTGAGCATGCGTGGCACTTTGTGTGTCGGATTTGTGTACACACGTTCGGAAATTCCGACAACGGATTTTGTTGTCAGAAAATTTTATAGCCTGCTCTCAAACTTTGTGTGTCGGAAAATCCAATGGAAAATGTGTGATGGAGCCTACACACGGTCGGAATTTCCGACAACAAGGTCCTATCACACATTTTCCGTCGGAAAATCCGACCGTGTGTAAGGGGCATAAGGGTTGTTTTTAAGGTTGTGCAAGTTTACTAGTCTCTATGTATTTCTTTTTCCTGAAAACATACTTAAGAACATGTGAATATTGCCTTTATTTTAGTTTATATGACTAGTGGGCAGACTCCAGATAAATTTGCATTCAAAGCCCATCGCTCTGCCCAACGTACTGGGAGTAGACACATCTCGCTGTTCCGGTAAGTCTGCAAACATACTGCCAGGGTGGGATGGATTATTGCTGAAATTCTACTATAACCACTAATGTTACCAGTAATGCATATTGTTTGTGTATATAGTTTTTTCTTTTTTTTATCATACTTAAGAAAAATTTATATTATTAATTATACAGGATTTATACAGCGCCAACAATTTACGCAGAGCTTCACAATATAAAAGGGAGACAGTACAGTTACAATACAATAAAATACAAGAGGGTTAAGCCTCGTACACACAGTCTGATTGTTGGACACCTGAGCATCTGATTTTTGTCAAAAGAGCATGTTCAGGATTTTGCCTAGCATACTAACTATCTGCAAATTGTCGTTTGACAAACACAAACGTAGTGACGTACTATGATAGTATAAAGAGGAAGTTAATTTCTCAAGCGCCACCCTTTGGGCCCCTTCTGCTAATTGCATGTTAGTAATAAATTTTGTGAGCGTTGATTCGCGATTTTCAGATCGTACAAAACAAATGCCTTTTAAATACGTTTGGCATAACTACATGCAAAGCAGCTTCATTATTATCCCATTAAAGAAGATGTGAATTTTGACATTTCATTAATTGCCGCGTCACAATGTTAATTCTAGATCAAACTTTTACCAGTCGTTCCTTGATTCCGAGCATGCGTGTTTGTACTTTCGACTTTTGTGTGACGGATCTTTGTACTGACCATCTGAAAATCAGAAGTTGAGTTTACATCAAACAAAAATGTTATAGCCTGCACATCCAGCTTTTGTCTGATCTAAAAGTCAAATCGTCTGTCGAATGCACTGTGCTAATGGTCCAGAAAATCCGTCTTTTCCCTTCTGATTTTCGCACCGTGTGTATGAGGCCTTAAAAGGGCCCTGTTTAAAATAGCTTACAATCTAATAGGGTGGGGCAAATGGTACAAAAGGTTGTACCTGTGGGGGAATGAGCTGATGGAAGTGATAAAATATTAGTTGGAGGTGCGATAGGCTTCCCTGAAGAGATGAGTTTTCCGGGATCGCCTGAAGGCAGCCAGAGTAGGAGATAGCCAGACAGATTGAGGTAGAGAGTTCCAGAGGATGGGAGAGGCTCTGGAGAAGTCCAGGAGATGAGCATGGGAGCAGGAGACAAGGGTGCTTGAGAGACGGAGGTTTTGAGAGGAGCAAAGAGGACGGTTTGGGTGATATTTGGAAACAAGGCTGGTGATGTGGCTCAGGACAGAGTTGTGAATGGCTTTGTGTGTTAATGTTAGTATTTTGACCTTAATTTGCTGGGCAATCGGAAGCCAGTGTAGGGATCTACAAGCTTTTGACAACCATTGGATTTGGGGCTGAAAGGACAAGTCAGAGTCTAGGATTACACCTAGTACCCTGGCGTGAGGGAAGGGATTGATAGTTGCATTATTGAACTTGATGGAAAAGTCATGGAGGGGGCATGGGCAGGGGGGAAAATTTCAAGCTCAGTTTTATAAAGATTTAATATAATGAAGTGGAGCGACATCCATGCTGATATGTCAGTTACTAAGTTAGTAATGCGAGCGGAGACTGAAGGAGTGGGGTGATGAGTAGACAGATAGATTTGGGTGTCATTGGCATAGAGATGGTATTAGATGTTGTGGGAGTTCATCAAGTAACCAAAGGAGGAGGTGTAGATAGAGACGAGAAGGGGTCCAAGAACAGAGCCTTGGGGGACCCCTATAGAAAGAGGAAGTGGAGAGGAGGAGACACAGTTGTAGGTAACACTGAAGGAGCGCTGTGATAGGTAGGAGGAGAACCAGGATAGAGCAGAATCTTGAAGACCGCGGAAACAGAGTTTATTGAGAAGGAACGGGTGGTCAACAGTATCAGAGGGCGCAGAGAGGTCAAGTAGTGGGAGGATGGAGTAGTAGCCATTGATTTTAGCAATTTCTGTACTTTTTTTTTTTTTTAAATTTATTTTTATTCAAATTTTCCTTATAAGACACAAAGACATAAAGACATATACAAATTGGTTGTCTAGCTTGTACAGGTAATATCGCAAGTACATCAGGTAAAAGAAAAAAAATGAAAGGGAAAGAAAAAGAGAGAAATACATCCATGCAATACAGTTTTAGCATGTAAGTGAAAAGGGGATTTTTGGAATTTTTGGGCCGCCCCCCCACTGCCCATAAAGGCCTATACCTATTAACTAGGAATTACATTTAATCGTCGATTCTTGGTATCGTAACTGAAGCTAGTCCAACATTAGTAAGCAATGTTCATTTCCTCCAGCCACCCACTCCAAACCTTATTAAATTTCAATTGGCAGCCTCTATTAAGATAGGTATCTTTATATAGTGGAAGATTATCGTTAACCAAACGTTTCCACTGGACATTTGTGGGGGGGATAGGGCTTCTTCCATTGAAATGTTATGGTTTTCCTAGCGTAAAATAGAAGCAAACCAATCATCGTGCGTTTAGCTACAGCAGGAACTAATTTTTTTATAAGGCCCAACATACAAATCTCCATAGACAGTGGTAGATTAGTGGATGCAATTTTATTGATTAGGCCTAGTACCTCCCCCCAGAATTGTTGTATCTTTGGACAATGCCAAAAGATATGGGAAAAATCTCCGGGGGTGTAGCTACATCTCCAACACTTAGGGGAGTGGGCAGGGTTTATCAAATGAAGTCTGTGGGGAGTGAAATACGCCCGGTGGACTATTTTAAATTGGACTAACTTGTCACGTATAGAGACTAGCGAACTAAAAGGGAAGTCCCAAACACCATCCCAATCTTCGCCACTCAAAGCTGGAATGTCACGCTGCCAACGGGACAAAAGGCCGTCCAACGGAGGCAAGGACTCATAGATTAAATGCTGATATATGTGAGATGTAGGTTTTTTTGTACAACCGGATCTAAGAGTAGTCTCCAGTTTAGACTGTATTAATATACAGGACGAACGTGGGAATTGGGCTTCGAAAGCATGCAAAAGTTGAAGATAACGGAACTGATAGTGCTGCGGAAGATTATACTGGGAGGAAAGCTGACAAAAAGAAAGCAGTGAGGTGCAAGACACCACTTGTGAGATTAATTTTATACCATATCTAGTCCATATCTGGGGGTCAATAGATTTGTAAAAATGTGGTAAATTGGGGTTTAGCCATAGGGGTGTATTAGGGGAAATTCCCATCTGGCTGTGTTTTTCAATAGCCAAGCCCATTTTCCAGGCCCGTAAAGTAGTAAGCATAGACGGAGTTAATAAGTGTGGGGCACATGGGCCTCTGTAAATTAGGTATTGAAGAGATTCCCAGGAGCCTGCCACGGTGGCCTCCAAAGCGGAGGCCACATTGGTTTTATCAGGATTTAGCCACCAGACCACTGTCACCAGCTGTGTCGCCAAAAAGTACTTATAGCAATCCGGAAAGGCCATGCCACCCTGCGATAGTGGCCTCATTAATGTAGTTAACTTATATCTCGGTGGTAAGGAGCCCCAGAGAAACTCTGAAAAGCGTTGGTTTAGTTTAATAAAGAAGGATTTAGGAATCCACTGCGGGGAATGGCGGAATAAATATATGAATTTGGGGATGACCTTCATTTTAAGCAAGTTGACCCTTCCCCATACCGATAGGGGGAGATTATTCCATGCCTTGAGTTTAGCTTTCATATCCCCCACTACCGGATCCAAGTTTAATTTAAGAAAATCTGAGGCTTGTGCAGAGACACAAACCCCAAGATATTTAAAGGAGTCAACCCACTTTAATGGGCTATCTGGAGAGGATGTCAATTTGGCTGCTTGATCTATTGGAAATAGAGTAGATTTTGGCCAGTTTACCCGGAGGCCCGTTACCATGGAGAAAGTGTTGAGGAGTGACAGAGCACCCTGAAGTGATGGACCCGCGTCCCCCAAAAATAAAACCATGTCGTCAGCATACAGGGCTACCCTCTCCTCCAGCATGCCTATCCTAAGCCCCTTAATATGAGGCGATGTACGGAGAGCCTCTGCAACTGGCTCTATAGCTAGAGCAAATAGAGCCGGAGAAAGAGGGCAGCCCTGTCTAGTTCCCCGAAACAGTTGAAATGGGGTTGAGAGTCTGGAGCCCAAGCGAATCGATGAGATGGGACACCTATAGATCACCTGCAACCATGATATAAACCGTAGTGGAAAACCCATTCGACGTAGAGTCTCCCACAAAAAGGGCCACTCTACAGTGTCGAATGCCTTTTCTATATCTAGTAGGACAATAGCTCTGGTACCGGAGTTGTTATGTTGGGCATGAATATTGGTAAAGAGTCTCCTAAGATTAACGTCGGTTGACCTTTTAGGCATAAATCCTGTTTGATCAGAGTCAATAACCGAAGGTAATAATGGATATAGACGGGTAGCCAGCAGTTTGGTTAAGATTTTCAGGTCATTATTCAATAGGGCTATTGGCCTATATGAGGCACATAGCTCTGGGTCCTTAAGGTCCTTATGGATCAAAGTAAGATAGGCCTGGTGCATTGAAAGGGGCAGATCACCCTTGGATAGGCAGAGGGTGTATAATTGGGCCAGGATGGGTGCCAAAAATGCTGCATGTGCCCTATAAAATTCTATAGGAAGGCCATCCGGCCCTGGCGCCTTACCCAAAGGGAAGGACCGTATAATTTTTAAAACCTCTAAGGCCGAAATAGGGCGTACCAACGATTCTCGTTCCTCATTCGACAGCCAGCCAAGTGCTAGTGGATCTAAAAGGTTTTGCAACATCTCTGGCTGGAAGTCGGGGGGAAGAGCAGAGGTATAAAGGGTTTGGTAAAAGGCTTTAAACATTTGTAAGATTTCTACCTGAGAGGTCACCTTATCCCCAGTTGAAGACCGCAGGCCCGAAACCACTGTGGATGGATATTCATGCTGTGCCAACATGGCCAGGAAACGACCATTCTTGTCCCCCTGTTCAAATAGTCGCTGTCTACCTTTATGCATATCCAATCTTGTAACTTCCGTTAAATGTAAATTTAGTGAACTGCGGGCGGCATTTAATGCGTCAAAATGAGCTGCTGTAGGATCTGTACTATAGATTACTGTTTGATCCTCTACCATCTGTTGTAACCTGTAAGTTTCCCGGCCCTGCTGTTTCTTGACACTAGCGATAATAGAGATATATTGCCCTCTTGTATAGGCCTTAAAGGTGTCCCAGACCGTCTGTGGGGTCGAGGAGCCTTCATTAAGTTCCCAAAACTCAACTAGTCTGGGTGGGATAGTGTCAGCCACCTCAGGGTGGGAAATCCACTGTGCCCCCAGCCTCCACAGGGCCGCATCTCGGCGTGCAGACGAGCGAAGCTCGATTACCAGTGGGCTATGATCGGACAACCCACTGGGTAGGTATTTAGCCCCTATTACATCCGTCAACAGGATTGAATTAGAGAAGGCTAGGTCAATCCGTGAGGCAGTCCTATGTGAGGCCGAAAAGCATGAGTATGCCCTAATAGCCGCGTGTTTCCATCTCCATATCTCCTGTAGCCCCATTGCCTGTGCCCATATAGATAGTTCAGAGCTATAGTTTTTTGATGGGACTGGTCTGTCCAAATCTGGGGAGATAGTAGAGTTGAAATCCCCCATCACCAGCAATTTCGCTGGATAAAAAGGAGCTGCTTTTTCCAAAACCTTATATAATAAATCATGTGTAAAAGGTGGAGGAATATAAACATTTATGATTATATATCGCTGAGACCAGTGTGAAAACACCACCATTGCAAACTTGCCCTGGGGGTCCGTGCACACGTCCTCAATAACACAGGGGAATTTCTTGTGTATTAGGATTGAGACCCCTCTAGCATAAGAGGAGTAAGTCGCATGGATGGCCCTCTGAATCCAGGGTTTTTTTAGAGTTAAAACCTTGCTGCCTGTGAGGTGGGTTTCCTGTAGGAGAATAAAATGTGGAGAGTGGGTTTTTAGATATCTTATCAACAGTGCCCGTTTAAATTTAGAATTAAGACCTCTCACATTCCATGAAAGGACCGAAAAGGTTTCAGCTAAGGAAGTGGCCATATAGGTTTAAGAAGCCATGGCCAAGTAAAATGACTAGGGGAACACCATTTGGGGTAACTCACAAGCAGCAAGATTTTTACAATATACCATGTACCAGCAATGTTAATTTTTAAGGCAATTTTTGAAACAAGCTTATACAAACCATGACAAAGACCAACATAAAACAACAAAAAAAAATATATACCCAAGCACGAAGTGCTTATCCGACTAAGTCCCATCTCCTCTCAAAAAACAAAAAAAGGAGGAGGAGAGTTGGGATTAGTTTTCTCCCAAAAAAAAAAAAAAAAAAAAAAAAAAAAGAACACACACGTAAGCTGCAACTGTATTGCAACTATATTGCAGATATACCCCTAAAAGGGGATATCGTACTACTACTACTATTTGTTCAGGCACCCTATAGCCGAACAAATATATAAAAAAGGAAAAAAGGAAAAACCTATCCAATACCTATCCAAAAAAAAAAAAAATAATAATAAAAAAAAGGGGACGGGATGGGGAGAAAAGGGCAGGAGGGGGAGGGAAAAAAAAAAAAAAAGAAGAAGAGAAAAAAGGGGACAAAAAAGGGAGCAACAGAAAGTAATTGAGGTGGGGTTGGGTTCTAATTATCTAACTCTTGGCTCTTAGTGTAAGAGATATAGTCCAAGTCCAAGTCCAAGTCCAAAGGGCTGAGCAATCCAACTCCAAATAAAGTACATTTATCTAAGCATTCATTAGGAGACCACAGAATAGCAAGAAAATTTTAGACACTATAGGGGTGCACTATAATGGACTATAGTAGTAAGGATGTTACAAAAAAAAACAAAAAAAAAAAAACACATGCGTCACCCACGGCCATCTAACCAGGATATAGCGGCCTCCGGATTGGTAAAAAAGAATGCTCGGTCCCCGTCTGCAACTCGAAGCTTGCTGGGATATAATAAGCTAAATTTAAGACCTTTATCCCTTAGGCGTCTTCTGACCTCTGTAAAGGCCCGGCGTCGCTGCTGGACTTCAGGGGAGTAATCAGGAAACAACATGATTTTTGCATTATTAAACCGCAGTTCTTGTTTATCTCTAGCTGCAGCTAATATCTTATCTCTGTCTCTGAAATTCAAAAGTCTCAATAAAAGAGGCCTGGGGGGATTACCAGGGGCTGGAGGGGTTGGTGGAATCCTATGCGCCCTCTCTACCACGAATGTAGGGGGCATAGCAGGTAAGTCCAACAATGATATAAGAAAGGATTCCACAAACTCAGCTGGTTTATTACCTTCTGTTTTTTCCGGTAGGCCTATGATCCTTAGATTGTTTCTCCTCATGCGATTTTCTGTGTCTATCGACTTATCTTGTAGGGCTTTTACCTGCAGCTGCAAAGCGCGAAGGTTCCTGGAGTCTGCACTGGTAACGTCCTCCAGTTGTGAGATCCGACTCTCAGCCTCTACGAAGCGGGATCTAAATTTGTCCATATCATGCCGAATTAAGCTGATATCTGAAGCCAAATGGTCTATTTTAACCATCACCTTTTCATTTCCAGCTTTAATTGCTGCCAGCAGCTCAGCATGGGAGGCCGCGTGAGAGGCTACAGGTGGAGACGGATCAGGGAGCGTCTGCGTGCTAACTGACATGTTTGGTATGGGAAGCCTCGGAGGTAATATCGCGGCGGCGGCAGCAGGCGCAACAACAGCAGCAGGCTTAGCAGGCTTAACAGAGCCAAGAGCAGCAGCAGCAGAGGCGGCAGAGGTGGTGGTGGAGACCGCAGGCACTGTGGAGGACCGGAGCCTACCCAGAGATATAGTGGGACCTCGCGGTGCACCGAAAGCCTTTTTCTTTCCCAGGGTGCCTGTATACGAACGGATCTGGTGAGAATCGGCACTGAGAGTCGCTGGAAGTCAGAGAGTCCGCCCGGCCAGTGCCAGAGAAATTTTCAGGATGAATGGTTGGAGCGGAGCTCAGCCCGCACACGTCCTCTCACTCACTCACTCTCTCTCACATCCCGGAAGTGTGGAAGGGCGTCCAGCAATTTCTGTACTTATCGGCGTATAATACGCACTTTTTTCCCCTTAAAATCAGGGGAAAATAATGGGTGCGTGTTATACGCCGATCCCCTGCCAATTGTGAGCCTTTTGGCGGCTTTCGGATGCTTTCGGACGTTCTCAGCGGCTTTCGTGGCTCTCGCAGTCCCGCCGAGTGCGTCCAAAAGCTGCCGAGAATGGCCAAAAGCCGCCGAGAGCCGCCGAGAACGGCCGGGAGCTGCCGACAGCCACCAAGAGCGGCCGAGTGCATCCAAAAGGCGTCGAGAGCGGCTGAAAGCTGCCGAGAACGGCCGAGAGCCGCCAAGAGCCGCCGAAAACGGCTGAGAGCTGCCGACAGCCACAAAGAGCGGCCGAGTGCGTCCAAAAGCCGCCGAGAACAGCCGAAAGCCGTTGAGAGCGGCCAAGAGCTGCCGACAACGGCGGCACTATTTTTAAATGGCAGTGTACTGACAAGTCTGCAAATGACACAGGGGCAAGGCTGCAGATGGACACTGACAAGGCTGCAATGATGGACAAGGCTACAGATGGACACTGACAAGGCTACACTGACAAGGCTGCAGATGGACACTGACAAGGCTGCATTGATGGGCATTTAAATGTAAGTTTTTTTCCTTAAACTTCCCTCCTAAAAGTTTTTTTCCTTAAAATTCCCATCTAAACTTGGGGTGTGTGTTATACGCCGGCACGTGTTATACGCCGGCACGTGTTATACGCCGATAAATACTGTATTAAATCGTTAGTGAGTTTTAGTAAGGCAGTTTCTATGGAGTGCTGCAAGTGATAGCCAGACTGTAAGGGCGCAAGAAAGTTATTTTCAATGAGGTAGGAGCTAAGACAGTTGTAGGCTAAGTTTTCTAAAAGTTTAGAGGTTTAGAATGTTTAATAATATGTTTTTTATTGGTCAGGTAAAAATAACATAAGAATATTTTGTTTGTTTTTTCAGTATTAGCCAGCAGGTGGAGCTTTATGTTACTTTCTATGTGTTTTTCAGGGTATCTCTATCTGCTTTGCTGAAAAAGGTCTGTTGTTAATAGACTTTAATGGCTCAAGTTAAAATTTAAACGCAAGTGAGTGAGTTAGCTCAGTCATTAGACCAATTTTTTCTCCTCCCTGGTTGCTTTTGAAGATATCTTCCTAGTATTTTTCAATCAGACAGAGAGCCTGAAAGCAAACAGTTACTACTGCACTCTCTCTTTATGGCAACAGTGTATGAAATTCTTAACTGTAAAGCAACAAATGTACCTAAATATTTAAATTGGTATATAACAGCACTTAAAAATGTATGAACAGAAAGCTTAACTCTAATGGGGCGTACACACGGTCGGACTTTCAGCTACAAAAGTCCGACAGCCTGTCTGACAGACTTTCGACTGACTTTTGGCGGACTTTCGACGGACTTGCGGCGGACTTTCTAACGAACAGACTTGCCTACACACGATCACACAAAAGTCCGTTGAATTCTTACGTGATGACGTACACCGGACTAAAATAAGGAAGTTCATAGCCAGTAGCCAATAGCTGCCCTAGCGTGGGTTTTTGTCCGTCGGACTAGCACACAGACGAGCGGATTTTTCGACCGGACTCGAGTCCGTCGGAAAGATTTGAAGCATGTTTCAAATCTAAAGTCTGTCGGATTTGAGGCTGAAAAAGTCAGTTGAAAGTCCGGAGAAGCCCACACACGATCGGATTACCAGCCAGCTTTAGTCCGTCAGCGTCCGTTGGACTTTTGTAGCTGAAAAGTCCGACCGTGTGTACGCCCCATAAGCATGCAGAAAATTATTAAAATGCCCCCCCCCCTTAAGGTTTAACGCTTGTTTTTACCAGGGATTTAATGAAAACATTATTTACTTAAACCCTGGGTCCCACAGTCTTCTTCTCTGCCAGTTCTGGTTATGAGAACCAGTTCCCCAAATTCGTCTTCTTGTCAGGCTCTGGCTGGTCACGTTGCTGCTCCTCTCACCGACATCATCACTTACAATGCAGGTCCAGTGGCAACAACTTGCCCTGCATTGTACATAATGATGTAGGATGCCCCCCACATTCCAGTCCTGGAGAGAAGAGGACCAAACTGCCAGCTGTTATTTTTTTGTAAATGCCCAGCAATTAGCTTTAAAATAAAATTGATCAAATAACTGTGCCGTTTCTCTTTAGGGAAGGTGCACCAGATTTTTTAATTTATAAGTTGAACATCTCTTTCACATTCTATTTATTTCTATGCAATAATCTATACATTTTTGGTGCTCCTTTACTGTAACAACCATGGTGAGGGCAATCAGGACTAGTCAGAGGTTTGTGGTGCATGTTGGGAAATTTCTGTTTCAGCAACATTCTCTGAAAGAGATGCTCGGTGTCAGTAAATTGGATGTTCCCTTTTACGTTACTAGTCATAAATATTTATATCTACCTACATTACTGTATTTATGTGCAGGAAACACATTTGTACAAAGGTAACAACTGTGCTATGGCTGTCCAGAGATACCTAGGAATTATAAATGAGTTCTCAATCCTAAATGACTACTTGTTATTTTGAGAAATATGTCATTTACTTGTGATCTATAATTATAGACAATAATAGAATTATTAATTAATTCAAATATGTCCCTTGTAGGAATAATAAAACTTCCAAGTGAGGTCTCTTGATTTTATATACACAAACAAACTGTAATAATTTTATTGTTGGCCACAAAAATGTCCTAATTGCAGCAAACATAATGGTAGGATAAAAATGGTTTGATCTGAGCTACTGGCATATGCAAATGTTTGCGGCCAAGAAGGTCGACAATAACAATTTGTCAAATTTTAAAATTGATTGTGATGTATTACTGTTTTCTTCTGGGTGGGATGTCTACTTCAAAAGATCAAAGAACAAAAAGTTTAATGAGATACTAAAAGCATTGCCAAATAAACAGTAAACAGTTTTTGTTTTATTTCTAAACTGATTTTGTAAAATGTATTATATACTATATATATATATATATATATATATATATATACATATATATATACATATATATATATATACATATATATATACATATATATATATATATATATATATATATATATATACATATATATATATATATATATATATATATATATATATATATATATATATATATATATATATATATATACCGTATATACTCGAGTATAAGTCGAATTTTTCAGCACATTTTTTTGTGCTGAAAGTGCCCCCCTTGACTTATACTCGAGTCAAGCACTTTTCTGCAGCAAAAAATTTCATTTTCCGAACCGACTTTGGGGCCCTGTATCTCAGGGCCACTTGGTGCTAGGAACCCCAAATTTGGTGTGCAAACCCAGTGGAACTGGTACCACAACATATCCAAAGATGGAGTTCCTAGCACTAAGTGGCCCCGAGATACGTGGCCCCAAATCCAGTTCGGAAAATGTCATTCTCTGCTGCAGAAAAGTGCTTGACATTTTCTGAACCGACTTTGGGGCCCCGTATCTCAGGGCCACTTAGTGCTAGGAACCCCAAATTTGGTGTGCAAACCCAGTGGAACTGGTACCACAACATATCCAAAGATGGAGTTCCTAGCACTAAGTGGCCCCGAGATACGTGGCCCCAAATCCAGTTCGGAAAATGTCATTCTCTGCTACAGAAAAGTGCTTGACATTTTCTGAACCGATTTTTGGGGCCCTGTATCTCGGGGCCACTTGGTGCTAGAAACCCCAGCTTTGGACATTTTATGGTGCTAGTTCCACTGGGTTTGCACACCAAATTTGGGGTTCTTAGTACTAAGTGGCCCCAAGATACGGGGCCCCAAATTTGGTCAACTGTGTCCATCTGCAGCAATGTCATTTTGGGACCCTTTGGGTTCAGTGACCCCAAATTTTGGCTGTAGCTAGGGGGCATCTAGGAACCCTTAACTACCGAGTTTGAAATTCGGGGGACCTATGGCTGCAAATGGGCACAGTGAGGCATGCAAATGGGCACAGTGAGGCTGCAAATGGGCATTGTTGACCCTCTTTTCCACTTACAGTAGCTGTGCATTTCTCACCCTCGTCTTATACTCGGGTCAATAAGTTCTTCCCATTTTTTGGTGGTAAATTAGGGCCTCGACTTATACTCGGAACGACTTATACTCGAGTATATACGGTATGTATATATTACACTATATATATATATATATATATATATATATATATATATATATATATATATATATATATATATATACACTATATTGTCAAAAGTATTGGAACGCCTGCCTTTACACGCACATGAACTTTAATGGCATCCCAGTCTAATGTACACACGGTCGGATTTTCCTACGGAAAATGTGTGATAGGACCTTGTTGTCAGAAATTCCGACCGTGTGTAGGCTCCATCACACATTTTCCATCGGATTTTCCGACACACAAAGTTTGAGAGCAGGCTATAAAATTTTCCGACAACAAAATCCGTTGTCGGAATTTCCGATCGTGTGTACTTAAATCCGACGCACAAAGTGCCACGCATGCTCAGAATAAATAAAGAGATGAAAGCTATTGGCTACTGCCCCGTTTATAGTCCCGACGTACGTGTTTTACGTCACCGCGTTCAGAATGATCGGATTTTCCGACAACTTTGTGTGACCATGTGTATGCAAGACAAGTTTGAGCCAACATCCGTCGGAAAAAATCCTAGGATTTTGTTGTCGGAATGTCTGATCAATGTCCGACCGTGTGTACGGGGCATAAGGCTCCATTCACACTAATGCGTTTTTTGATGCATTTTGCATTTTGCAGAAATGCATGGCAATTTTTTAACATGGGTTCCTATGGAACATGTTCACATTGATGCATTTGTGTGCCTCTGCGTTTTTGGAAAGGGTCGGGGACTTTTTTTTCATGCAAAATGCAGCGTTTTGCATGTAATAGAATTCAATGGATCCGCATCCAAAAACGCAAGTTTTTTTCAATGTTTTTTTTAACACTGTATACAGTATTAAAAAAAACACTGTAAAAACAAAACAAAACCGCAAAACGTGGCAAAAACGCAGTAAAAAGGTGGCAAAAACGCATGTTGAAAAACGCGGCAAGCACTGCAAAAAACACTGCAGAAACGCTCAAAAGCAACATGCATAGATGTGAATCGAGCCTCAGGCCTGATTCACACCTATGCATTTTTAGTGCTTTTTGCATTTTGCAGATTTCCACTACAGTCCATTTAACATGGTTTCCTATGAAACATGTTCTTTAGTGCAAATCTGCAAAATGCAAAAAGCACTAAAAATGCATAGGTGTGAATCAAGCCTTAGCCCGTAGGGTTCAGTATTGAGTTGGCCCACCCTTTGCAGCTGTAAAAGCTATAACTCTTCTGGGAAGGCTGTCCACAAGGTTTAGGAGTGTGTCTCTGGTAATGTTTGACCATTTCTTCCAGAAGCGCATATTTGAGGTCAGGCACTGATGTGGATGAGAAGCCTCTGCTCTAATTCATCCCAAAGGTGTTCTATCAGGTTGAGGTCAGGACTCTGTGCAGGCCAGTCAAGCTCCTCCACCACAAACTCGCTCATCCTTGTCTTTATGGACCTTGCTTTGTGCACAGGTCCAAATCATTTGGTGGAGGGGGGATTATTTAAAAAAATTTAAAAACGCACTAAGCTATGAAATTGAGTATATCCAAACCAGAACTCCAATTGAAGTAGATGGAAATCTAAAGCATGCTCCAAAAAATATTACAGAGCAGCAAATGATGCAAAATTTGTACAGAATGGTTTGTAAAGCTCCTAGGTGCCCTTCCAGTATAGGACAAAAAAAAAATGCTTGCTCAACTGCTTGTGCCTGGAATGAAGATTCTGAAGACCGTTCCACAGGCTGGGGTGTCCGTTGCCCCATGGAATACAATCCACCGTAGAAAAAATCCGGCAACTCGGTACTCCTCTTGTCAACCTTTATTGGCAAGATAGCATAGATACAGTACAAAAATTCTAAAGCGTTTTATGCTACGAGGAAGGCTGTAATAGCTGAATTGTGTTAGCCCTTTTGTACTTTATCTATGCTATGTAGCTAATATACACTGACAAGAGGAATACTGAGTTGCCGGCTTTTTTCTACACCAAGAACAAAAAAAAGCCTAATCTATTTTTTTTTAATACTACCAGGGACATAAAATACAAGGGTGGGACCTGGTGGCACTGGCAGATGCTCAGGCAATAGCAGAAGCAACTACAAGGGAGAAACAGCAGAGACCCTATCTCTGTTTCGAAAATCTGAACCACCAAAAATAACATTAAACGTCAGACTTGGACTTGGCCACCTAAATCCATGGAATTTGGTCCAAACATAATATCATCCACAATTTGGGATCAGTTCTATTAGCGACTATAAGAAATGTCCTAGTACTGAGGTTTCTATTCAATTTTCTGCAGGTGAACAAGGAACCCACAGTAGGTACATCTACAGTTGGTGCACAGTGGGGTCAATTACAGACAGGTAACTTAAAGGGGTTTCACTCAATTGTAGGTGTGTATAACTCAGCTTGACTACATCCCCTCTGGGCATTTCAAGGCGTGTTTTTTTATTTTGACAGGAGTGTATATTTAAATATCCCTCTATATGTACATGTTTCGATCAGTTTTAATTTTTTTTTTTTGTATTTTCTCTCTGTAATTTAAGACCAAGAAAAAGGCTTAACTGTATTTTTTTTTTATTTTTTTTGCTTACAAGTGGACCCTTGTACCTTAGCAAAATATTCCATGGAGATCAGAACTCCATTTCAAAAGTACTTGATTCCAATGAGTACGTGCAATGTCATTTCAATTTTCCTCCCTTTTAAAAGCAGAAACAATTCTGAAACGTCTTGCGATTGTATGTTTATAATACAGAACTACTACAACATATGTTCCAATCCAAGTCTATAGCGGCAGCAATTTTTTTTTTTGCTGAAATAAAGTTGATTTTCTCAAGTCTTAACACTCTGTGTGAAGGTGAACTGCAGTGTGTGTTGGCAGCATAACAGCTTGTGTTATGTCAGCAGAAGAACACAATTAAATAATTGGTAGAGATAAAACATGGCGTTCTTTTTGACAAATAATGTGCACATCCAAAAACTGAATGATATCGCTTAGACCAGCCATTGTCCACCTTTTTTACCCCGAAGAACCCCTGAAAAAGCTTCCAGGTCTTGGGGAACCCTTACTAAGCCAATTTATTGGTGTGTCAATGGGAAAAATGTCTATTACGTTGGAAGGCAGCAGTGCTGGGGTCATCTAAAGCCCAGGGCAAACATGCCAAATTGCATCTCCCCCAAGATGTATGAGCATTATGGCAGCAAAAATCCCCCTCTTCCCATAAAATAACCGAACACTAATCTGCATGCTTACCTCCTAAGTATAAATTCCCCCTCCTCCCAATACAAATTCATCCCCCGCTGAATTCCCCCCTCCCAGCACAAGTCTGTGCCCCCCCCCCATCCCTCCAGCTCAAATCCTCTCATTATGCATATCCTGGCTCTCTGCCCCCCCCCCCCCCCCTCCCCCTGCACTCTGTATCACACTACTGCCTTACATAGACTCATCATTGGACCTCACCTCCTTATCCAACCATTTGCTCGATCTCTGTGCTCCCTCCCACAGTCTGTGACCAGCGATTCCATTGGAAGCCCCCATTTAATTTACAGAACATGCCCATGACTTTGAAGATGTTTTTTTTTTTTTTTTTTTTTTTGTGAAGGAAACAACAAATAGGACAAAATAACAGAAAAAGTCAATGTGCATAACTATTCACCCCCTAAAGTCAATACTTTGTAGAGCCACCTTTTGTGGCTATCACAGCTCCAAGTCGCTTTGGATAAGTCTCTATGAGCTTGCCACATCTTACCACTGGGATTTTTGCCCATTCCTCCTTGCAAAACTGCTCCAGCTCCTTCAAGTTGGATGGTTTGCGCTTGTGAACAGCAATCTTTAAGTCTGACCACAGATTTTCTATTGGATTGAGGTCTGGGCTTTGACTAGGCCATTTCAACACATTAACATGTTTCCCCTTAAACCACTCAACTTTTCCTTTAGCAGTGTGTTTGGGGTCATTGTCCTGCTGGAAGGTGAACCTCTGTCCTAGCCTCAAATCACACACAGAGTGGTACAGGTTTTGCTCAAGAATATCCCTGTATTTAGCACCATCCATCTTTCCCTCAACTCTGACCAGTTTCCCAGTCCCGACTGCTGAAAAACATCCCCACAGCATGATGCTGCCACCACCATGTTTCACTGTGGGGATGATGTTCTTTGGGTGATGTGTTGGGTTTGCGCCAGACATAGCGTTTTCTTTGATGGCCAAAAAGTTCAATTTTAGTCTCATCAGACCAGAGCACCTTCCTCCATACATTTTGGGAGTCTCCCACATGCCTTTTCGCAAACTCAAAACGTGCCATTTTGTTTTTTGCTGAAATTAATGGCTTTCTTCTGGCCACTCTGCCATAAAGCCCAACTCTATGGAGCTTATTGTCGTCCTATGTACAGATACTCCAGTCTCTACTGTGGAACTCTGCAGCACTTCCAGGGTTACCTTAGGTCTCTGTGCTGCCTCCAACAATGGGGCATAATTCCTCTCACAGACCCCAACAAAGGGGCACAGTTGTTCCCAATGACACCAACAATGGGACACAATTCCTCCCACTGATACCAAAGATGGAGCATTGTTTGCTCCCACTTATGCCGGCACATATTCTACTCCCACTGGCCACAATCCGGACCCCCTAAAGTCTAAAGGACAGTAAACTGGCACTTTGTTTAGAAAGTTTGGAGACCCCCTTATCTAAAGAACTAAGTGTTACAATGTTTCTCTTTATCTCTGCCTAAGCGATGTTGTGATAAACTTGGCAGACTGCTTGTTTGATGTTTTTTTTGACAGCTGTCAGCTGTGAGCAGAGAACTCTCTGCACTGAATCGGGAAAATGCTATGTTAAAGTGGTTGTAAACCACTTTTACCTACAGGTAAGCCTATACTAAGGCTTACCTTTAGGTACTGGAAATATCTCCTAAACCTGCACAGTTTAGGAGATATTTAACATATATGCTTGTGCCAACGTCATTGGCGCATGCGCACTAAAGAAAGGGTACGATCGTGCCGTTTCTATAGGGTCCGTGCTATGACCGTTGGCTCCCGCGCACATGCCAGTCACAGAGCCGGAGTCCACAGCCCCGGAAGGAAGAGGGGTGAAGATCGATGCGGCCACCAGCGGGGACCTCGGAGACATTGCAGGCTTCATTTGCAGGTAGGTGGCACATAAATGGGCTAGTATGCGATCCAATATGCTTTTACTTTGCAGGGGAATAAAGAGGAAGTAAAACCCATCAGGGTTTACTTCCTCTTTAAGATGGCAAGGGGGGTAAATTTGTGGTCTCGATTCTTTAAAGCAAGGGTCTTCAAACTATGGCCCTCCAGTTGTTCAAGAACTACAATTCCCATCATGCCTAGCCATGTCTGTGAATGTCAGAGTTTTACAATGCCTCATGGGATGTGTAGTTCCGCAACAGCTGGAGGGCCATAGTTTGAGGATCCCTGCTTTAAAGATTAATCGTACAGCTCTAGTTCTGGGCATTTAAAATCATGCAGAATATACCTGTAACAAGAGATAATGTAAAGAATCCTCAACTTTTTTTTTTTTGGCGGAAGTATTTAATTTTTAAAGTTTGCCCCAGGCAGTGATTAAATACCACCAAAAGAAAGCTCTAGTTATATAAACAAAACGATAAACATTTCATATGGGTACAGTGTTGCATGACCGCACCATTGTCATTCAAAGTGCGACAGCAGGAAGGGGGTAAAAGTGCCCGGTTAGCAAGTGGTTAATTTTTTTTAGTTCTGGGCATTTAAAATCATGTAGAATATTCCTGTAACAAGAGATAATGTAAAGAAACCTCAACTTTTTTTTTTTTTTTGGAGGAAGTATTTAATTTTAAAGTTTGCCCCGGGCAGTAAAAAAAGTTGTCAAGGATATGCATTCTATCCATTTTCCTCTTTTTTTTTTTTTTTTAAATCAAGTTAGTCTTTATAAAAGGCAGAAGGAACATTCTTAAGTCAACCTGTCACTGGAAGCGGCCTGAATTTAGCCGCAACTCTATCATGGCAAGCCGGTCCAACTCTCAAAATGTCCCCTTTTTTTGCCTGTTATCTTTGGATTATTAGACAGTACAGAGACATATCTTATTGTGGACATTTATCACTGATCTGCCATTAGTCTGCACCAGTTTAATTGGCCGAGACACCAATTACCACTCAGGGAAGCATTGAAAACAAGATTCACCGAGGTAACTTGAAGAGAGTATTAAGACAAACTCATCTGTCTCTCAACATTTAAGAAGCGGTTGATCTGTAGCCACCAGAATTAGAGGAACTCTTGAGTGGGGAGTGTTGAAAGAACAATGGGTGTTAACATCTTATTTGACACTGAACCTGTCACTGTGAGACGAGTATATTGGTTTGTACGAAGACAATGTGATGAATAGCGGCAATCCAGAACAATGTAATAAATTGACTGGTGGATTAAAGAAAAGATTTAAAGACAAAGGCTTCGAGTTCGAACTATTTTAATCCTCTCAAGTGTTTTTAAAAGTTATTAAAAATAGTTTTCTGTACAATAAGATAATTGACTGATCAAATTTTTTTCCCTTGGTTTTTTTTTTTTTCCTTTGGGTGCTGCAATGTGAAGAATGTATAGACATGCCTGGAGATTGAACAAAGTGAATAAGCAAAGGGCATACATGACAGGGTGGGAGGAAAACCAGAGAGTAGTGGGTTAAATTAGTTGTTAGGTTATGGAAGGTTAAGACCTTATTGGATGGGAAGACGCGGTGATGGAGAGGAGCAGAAGAGATGGTAGTGGAGGGGAGAAGTGAAGTGGGCTTCACTTGCAGACTGGAAATCGTAGAAGAAACGTCCCTCCCTCCCGCCTGGTGATTTGTTTGTCATTCTTGCTGATGAGGGTGGATGTTGAAGATTGGGGTCTTTGACGAGGGTCTAAAATATGGTGTCTATTAATAAAACAGTGGGACCCATCTCTATGGAGTATGGAGACTCTATGGAGTCTTGGGTATGGAGTCTTCTGGTTGGTCTTGTTCAGTTTAGACTGACCGGGTAGTGTAAAGTTGGTAGGGGTCTGTGGTCAGGTAGGATAGTCCTTGGGTGGTGTTTTGGTGGCTGGGGACAGAACCTAGATTAATGGTACCACAGACTCCAAAGTTGTGGGAGATGGTGTCATCAAGGATCTGCAGGTATTCTTGGATCTGGATTCTTATGACTGTCTTATGTTTTCTGTTATTTATGGTTTTTGTTTTATAAAAGTCCAAACTGGCCATTTAACTCCACTCTGGGTTTTGGTGTCATTATTTAAAGATATGGGGGTGGAGATGGGTGCAGGTTTATAGAATACTGGTAAACAGGTGGGATCTGAGGCTCTGAAGGTATCCCTTTGAAACGCGTCATCTGGAGACTGTTGTAACCAGACTGATTGCCACCATTTGGCTTTTACATTGTGCTTTTTCTTTCATGTGCTTGTGAGTAGTTTTTAATCTGTTTCTTTTAATAAATGTATCAAAGGATAATGCACAAGGCTGGTGCGCCCTCTTTTATTTATTCCTTTTTTTGGGATCTGAACTACCCTAGTCATGACTTTCAATGCTGGGGTGATGCTCCTTCTCACTGCACATCTGTTCCACTGGATCCTCAAAACATAACTTTTCTTATATCAAACCATGAAATTAATAAATAAATAGCTAATTATCAGTGAGGTTGAAGACATTTGACTTTAAAGTGGTTGTAAACCCTTACATATACCCAGTGAAGTGACTGGTCTCAGGTGAGACACAGAGATGAAACAAATCCCCCTACATAAGTTGTACCTGTTTATCTGCAGTCTTCTCTTCTTTACACCTCTTCAAAGTGCTGAATTATAAAGCTTGTCTGAGAGTTCAGGTAAAAGGGGGCGGAGAGCTGAAGTCACATACTGCAGAGCTCAGTGAGGAGAGCTCTGGGAGCTGTTTGGAGGGAAAGGAGGCTTCTCCCTCCACACAGCACACAAGAACAGAGCTGACGCTGTCAATTAGCTGGAGGTCCCTCCTCTGTCACCATTTTTCTCTTGGTGTCAGGAAAACTTGGCAGAAGTGACTCATGATGATAGCAGAGGAACAAAGCAGCAGACACATGTGACACTTAGTGGTTGATTTACTAAAGTAAAATTTACTGTGCACTTTTGAAAGTACAGTTGCTCCAGAGCTTAGTAAATGGGGGAGAGCTCATCATCCAATCATGTGCAAGAAAAAAAAATGTATTGCATGTGATTGGTTGTTACGTGTAAAATGAAGCTTTACCTCATTTACTAAGCTCTGGAGCAACTGCACTTGCAGAGTGCATCTGCACATTCAAAAGTTTACAGTCTATTTGCCTTTAGTAAATCAACCCCTTTGTGGTCTTAATTGGGACAAGTACACACTATAGAGGGATATGCTTTGTTCATATTTCATGTCTGAGGTTTACAACCACTTTAAGGAAATTTACTGTAGTGAGTAGAGAATGACCACCCCAGACCTTCTGGTCCATCTGAAACAATCTTAAAGCTGTATGCCTAAGTTGGTCCTCATGGTCCTCCTTGAAACTTTAAGAGATTCTAAACATTTTTTATAACAAACATGATATACTTACCTGCTCCGTGCAATGGTTTTGCACAGAGCAGCCCCGATCCACCTCTTCTGGGATCCCCTGCCCATGCTCCTGGCTCCTCCTGCTTTCTCAGTACCCCCCCCCCCCGCCCATTAAGCGGCTTGCTAGAGGGGGTACTCATGTGGGCTCGTTCTAGAGCCCCACTGCCTGCGTCCATAGACACAGACAGAGCAAAGAAGCTTTGCCCAACCCCCAGCTCCCTCATCATAGGATTTAAACTAACAGCACCAGGAGCCTCCTCCAAATCTCCAAATTCCTTTTTGTTGCTGCTGTGTTATGACTTCCTGTTACATGGTGGCTACGTTCATTCTCCGTGGTCCAACTGTATGTAGGAATGTAGTCATCCTCTCTTGCTTGCTCCTGAGATGGACTATGGTATTTGTAGTGTGCATATAGCCATGCACATGATCGAAACACGCACTGCTCTATCCAAATAATTAGATAGTAAGAAATAATTTCATGAAAAATAGATTACAGGGCCATTAAAAGAGAAGTATGGAAATATATATATATATATATATATATATATATATTTTTTTTTATAATACTTACCTAGGTGGATGCAACATCGGTCCGATGCAGCATCTGTGCCCCGCCAGCTCTAACACTGAGAACTAAATGATCAAACACCGCTGATCGCTCGGTTCTCAAGGCTCCTGGAGCAGAGAGCTGGTGACTGTCAGGCACCAGCTCTCTGCTCTGCCCTGCCGCGCTCACTGGAGTGCTGGGCTGTGGAGGGGGCGGGAGCCACCAGCTCAGGCTCTCAGGGGTTTGCTTAGAGGCTGAGCCAGGTGCCGGTCCAGGCATGTGAGCGGATCCCAACTTCATTTCCGCGATCTTGCCTGAGCCTGGACCGGCTCTGTGACGTCAGCCTGGTGAAAACTGGGTAACAGGGTGCAGAACGAATTCACAGGAGAAGTACAGCCAAACGAGCTTTGGCAGTGCTTCTCTTTTAAGTAGTGAATGTATATGCATAGCTCCCAACTGTCCCTGATTCGGAGAGACTGTCCCTGATTTGGAGCAATGTCCCTCTGTCCCGCTTTCCTCCTCATTTGTTCCTCATTTTGGTCTGATCTATAGAGATGTATATAAAATGCACTTTTTATCTATCAAAAAGTGTATCCCAGTGTTAAACCTTTCATCTGATTTGTAAATTCCAAAAGCCAATATAAAGGAATAGTAGTGGTAAAAAAAAAAGCCCTTGTTTAACCAATCTTGTTTTTTGTACAATTCCCCTTTAAGGGGTGTGTCCTATGCCTGCATACTTTTGCTGATAGGTGTCCCTCATTCCCATCTCAAAAATTTGGGAGGTATGTATATGGATTCTTTTTTGGAGAATAAAGGCCCATACACACGATCAGACTTTTTGACAACAAACATGCAAATTACCTGTTTTAACAAATGTTGGCTGTGCGAACAGACAAACTTTCCTGCAACAAAAGTACTACGTCGGCTAGTCCGATCGTGTGTACACAAATCCATCAGACTTTAGTCCAAAGTACAAACACGCATGCTCAGAACCAATGCAAAAGATCAGACAACAACACAGAAGTTGTCCAAAGGGTGGCGGTAATGAGCTGAGAAACCACGTGATTTGGTGAAAGTTAACTGAAAAAGTCCTGCCGTTTGTATGCATACCAAGTTCACAGCCAACGCCCTTTGGACAGAAATCCACCGAAAAGTTTGTTTGAAGTCTGATCGTGTGTACGAGGCTTAAGGATATTTTTTAGTGTTCCTTTAAGGGCTAGCATTAAATCAGTGACGAATTGTAGTTGACTCAACCAGCTGATAGAGGATCTGGCCATAATGAAAACTAGAAAACCCTTCCACAGAATGTAGCAGTGATTGAGGAGGGCAGACTGGTGACACGGGCGCGCTCAGCAATTGAGTAATTAGTAAATATTAAAGTAAAATGCTAATGAGAACAAGATGAGAATAGTAAACAAAGGATTATGAACAAAGAAATAAATAGTGAACAGACAGCGAGACGGTACAAATCTGAAGATTACAATGCTATAGGCGTCTGCTCACTCGTACAGCTGAAGTTAATTGTGCATCATCTGTTCTTGACAGTGAAGAATGAGGATAGTTAGTAAACAGTCATGTAATTAAAGAAGAATTCTCAGAAAATCATATTTCCTTCGTCTATGCGGCAGGTAGAACTCAGCTCACTCATAGGCAGGAACAAGTTTTTTGTTTTGTCTTTATATGTTTCATTTTGTACATAGACGTACAGATCTCAAACTACTTTTGCCCAGGGAAAAAAATTAAGTCATTAAACAACATCTGCCTATAGATCTTCGTATAAAGTTGCAAAGTGGAACTTCACCCTCTCAATCAACATTGACTATGTTTAATCCCCATGCTGCTAGCATTCGTAAATTGATAGCAAAGTACACTATATTACCAAAAGTATTGGGACGCCTGCCTTTACACGTACATGAACTTTAATGGCATCCCAGTCTTAGTCCGTAGGGTTCAATATTGATTTGGCCCACCCTTTGCAGCTATAACAGCTACAAGGTTTAGGAGTGTGTCTATGGGAATGTTTGATCATTCTTCCAGAAGCGTGTTTGTGAGGTCAGGCACTGATGTGGACGAGAAGGCCTGGCTCGCAGTGTCCACTCTAATTCATCCCAAAGGTGTTCTGTGGGGTTGAGGTCAGTCCAGTTCCTCCACCCCAAACTCGCTCATCCTTATCTTTATGGACTTTGCTTTGTGCACTGATGCACAGTCATGTTGGAACAGGAAGGGACCATCTCCAAACTGTTCCCACAAAGTTGAGAGCATGACATTGTCTTGGTATGCTGACGCCTTAAGAGGTCCCTTTACTGGAACTCAGGGGCCAAGCCCAACCCCTGAAAAACAACCCCACACCATAATCCCCCCTTCACCAAATGACTTGGACCAGTGCACAAAGCAAGGTCCATAAAGACATAGGTGAGCGGGTTTGGGTTGGAGGAACTTGCACTTTCCTGACCTCAACCTGATAGAACACCTTTGGGATGAATTAGAGCGGGGACTGCGAGCCAGGCCTTCCCATTCAACATCAGTGCCTGACTTCACAAATGCGCTTCTGGAAGAATGGTCAAACATTCCCAAAGACACACTCCTAAACCTTGTGGACAGCCTTCCCAGAAGCTGCAAAGGGTGGGCCAACTCAATATTGAACCTTATGGACTAAGACTGGGATGCCATTAAAGTTAATGTGCGAGTAAAGGCAGGTGTCCCAAATCTTTTGGTAATATAGTGTATAACATATTTACTTGTTTAAAACTTTTTTTTTTACACTTTTTTACTTCCTGGATTATGGCCTAGGACAAAATGATGTCATACAGCCAGTTTCGGGACAAGGTCATCTAGCTCCCAGGCAAAGATTCCAACCCCCCCCCCCCCCCCCCTCCATAAAATGTATGAGCATTATGTGTCAGCAAAAATCCCCTCCCTCTCCTCCAAAAAAATGTGAGCACTAATCTGCATGTTTAACCCAGGCATAAATTCTCCCTAAACAAAAATTCCTCTTCTTCCAGTACTCCTGCCAGCTTGTAGGCAGGCACTCTACATGCACCGCCTCCCACCTCACATAATACCACAGCACCCAGGGCAGCCGCCCCTCCTGCCCACCCTTTCTCCTGTATTTGGTATATATTATTTATTTGGGTTTGTCTGGCTCTACCCCACGCACCTCATCTAAAGTTCCACCCCCCCTCTTTTTTTTCCTGCCCACCCTTTCTCCTGGCCCTGCATACATACCAGAAGTCTTCAGGAGAGGAGGAGGGGTTTTCTCAGCTAAGCACACCCTCCTGCCCGCATGTCTGAGCTAAGGGCAGATGGATTCCAGGAAGTAAATGCTGCATGAATCATCTGCCCTTATTTAAAGAGGGGTTCCACCCAGGGGGTCCATTAAAAAAAAAAAAATTCAAAGTCAGCAGCTACAAATACTGCAGCTGCTGACTTTTAATTGGACACTTACCTGTCCCTGGGTCCAGCGATACGGGGGATCGAAGCCCCGGTCGCCCCCCCCTCCGCTCGTCGGCGCCAGCATTTCAACTGTGGGCGCCGGGCTGTGGCTTCACAGCCTGGCACCCACTGTGCATGTATGAGCGGCGCCGCGCGCCGTGATTGGCCGCTCAATCACCTGGGACCTGTAATGGGTCCCAGATGATTGACAGGAGGGAGGGAGCAGAGCCGAGCCCTTCCTGTGCCGAGGGGGAAGTGATGTCACCAGCCCAGGCAAAGGAAAAGGCAGACTACGAGGGACCACCTAGCAAAAGGCGTTTAGAGGTAAGTAGAAAAAAAAAATATCCAAATTTTTTTGGGGTTTTTTTTTAGAATTTTTCAGGTATTTTTGTTTTTTTGGGTGGAACCCCACTTTAAGTCGGCATGGCCAGAAATTCTAGGGGGGTGTTCTTTAAAGTGACTTCTCAGGAAAATAAAGTATGGAGATATGAATGGATGGTATATTAAAAATTTTGCTTTGTATATTAAAAATGAATTAAATAGCGTTTCTGGTTTGTGGTGCTTAGATGTAGTTTTGCTTTGTTGAAACAAATGTGTATGTCTAAACCTATGAGGAAGGAGAGAGGAGCACAGTGGTTGCCAGTTTTAGCGTAAAATCTACCCCAGGCCATTAAAGTAGTATTAAACCCAAAAACAAAAATATTATATTGCAGCTTGGAAATTCTTTTATATGGTGGCAAAGATTTGTTTTTTATTTATTTATTTTTTTGCTTGATCACCTGGTCATCTGGCCATTTAGTCTGTATTTTTCAACTTCTTTCACTGTCCATTATTCCAGCTACTGTGTTACAAAGCAGTGACTGGTGTGCATTGCAATGCAGTGAAATCATTGCAATGCCAGTGAGCTGATTACTGCTCATCACATTGTTCACTTTTTTTTTTTTTTAAGAAGCTTAACTGAAATGTCACACAGTGACATTTCAATAAAGTGACTATAAAGGATATAAAAAATAAAAATAAAAAAAATAACAAACATGCTATACTTTCCAGCTCTGTGCAAAGAGTAGCCCAGTCCTCATCTTCTGGGGTCCTCTGCTCCTCCCCCCATAGAGTGTCCACCATAACAAACTGGAGCGCTCACTCCCGGGCTACGCTCGATGTGCCCATTGACACACAGAGCGCAGCTTGTTCAGCCCCCAGTTCTCTGCTCACTGGCTGTGATTGACAGCAGCAGGTGTCAGTAAAACTTACAAGACCTGCCAGACAGGTGTGCTGTGTATCAGAGCTGTGTAAATCTCAAGAAATATAAATCATTTGACAGATAAAACAGCCCCCATCCAGTATACAGTGGAACCTTGGATTATGAGCATAATCCGTTCCAGGAGAATGCTTGTGATCCAAAGCACTCGCTTATCAAAGCGAGTTTCCCCACAGAAGTCAATGGAAACAAAGATAATTCGTCCTGCATTGACTTCTATTGCATGCAATACCACATGTGGCCAGAGGTGGAGGGGGCGCCGGAGAACCTCGGAAATACTCGGGGACAGCTCGGCTGAACTCGGAAACCCTCGGAAAGGCTCGGAAACACTCGGGAACAGAGTATTTCTGAGTGTTTCCGAGTTTTTCCCAGTGATTCTGAGTATTTTCTGAACCGTTCCGAGTGTCACCAGCACCCCCGCACCTCTGGTCAAATGCGTTACTGCACACCCCATTGACTTGAATCCTGCTCGTTTTGAGAAACAACACTCGCAAACCGAGTCAGGATTTAAAAAAAAAAAGTTGCTTGTCTTTCCAAATGCTCGTTAACCGCGTTACTTGTAAACCAAGGTTCCACTGTAAGTATTTCTCTGTATTTAGCTGTTCGCTTGGAGTGCAGCTTTAGGCGAAGCATGGATTATGAGAACAAAGGCATTTTTTATAATAATAGGTAATTATGAGAAAACAGGTATTGATCAAATATAAATTTAAAAAATCTAGTATATTGCATTGTGTACATCTAAGAACTACATGAAGAAACAACATAATGAACAAAATAAATGCAACTCGTAGAAGTAAATCATGCAGCTGTGTGCATTCTTATAACCAAAAAAAGCTAGAGGCATTGGAAGTTATAAAGAGAAAATAATAGTGGAACATAATCCTGTTCCTGGCTGCATACAGATCATTTTAATTTTAATTAAATTTACCCTAAATGTAAACTCCAAAATTTATTTTGAGACTTTAAATTCATAGGAAAAGAAAACCAAAAATCAGTTTTCTACAAACAAATGGTTTGGTGTATAACTGTAACAATCTTCTTAGTTTTCATGTTTGCTTACATACACAAGTAATCCTGTATTTATTTTTCTTAGCCTTTTTTTTTCATTTCTTCTCTTTCTAGGGTAGGATGGATCTTCTACGATGTTGAGTACACAAGCTATTGCGGTGCATTAGTTGGCCCAAAGTCCAAAGTCCAAAGGGAACGCCAAACAAGCATTCAGAGAGTTCAAAAACCTTTAATTAATTACATTTTAAAGATATTCAATTCTAATTTAATAATTTATAATTTAATAACAACCTTTAATAATGTAATAATAATGCAATTTAAAAAAAAAAAGTCCAGAAAAGACATACATCCCTCGCATAATCTGAAACTGGAGACCTGCATTCCCAGTCTCTTAAGAGCCACCCCCCTCCACAAAATATATACTGTATATACTCGAGTATAAGCCGAGGCACCTAATTTTACCACAAAAAACTGGGAAAACGTATTGACTCGAGTATAAGCCTAGGGTGAGAAATGCGCAGCTACTGTAAGTGAAAAAGAAGGTCAACAATGCCCATTTGCAGCCATAGGTCCCCCGAAACTTCAAACTTGGTAGTTAAGGGTTTCTAGATGCCCCCTAGCTGCAGTCAAAATTTGGGGTCTCTGGACCCAAAGGGTCCCGAAATGACATTGCTGCAGACGGGCACAGTTGTGGTGCTAGGAACCCCAAATTTGGTGTGCAAACCCAGTGGAACTAGTACTACAAAATATCCAGCTGGGGTTCCTAGCACCAAGTGGCCCCAAGATACGGGACCCCAAAGTCAATACGGAAAATGTCAAGCACTTTTTTGCAGCAGAGAATGACATTTTCCGAACTGACTTTGGGGCCCTGTATCTCAGGGCCACTTGGTGATAGGAACTTGGATATGTTGTAGTGCTAGTTCCACTGGGTGTGCTAACTAAATTTGGGGTTCGTAGCACTAAGTGGCCCTGAGATATGGGGCCCCAAAGTCAGTTCGGAAAATGTCATTCTCTGCTGCAGAAAAGTGCTTGACTTGAGTATAAGCCGAGGGGGGCACTTTTAGCACAAAAAATGTGCTGAAAAACTCGGCTTATACTCGAGTATATACGGTAAGTTCCTGATGGAACTATACGCAAATGATCAATCTTTCAAAGGTAACTGACTATAGTCTATCCTATTGCAATTAGGTAAGGCAAAATTACTGAACCACCCAGGATGCTTGACCCAAAAATTGCCCTGTAGCCGAGAGCCCTTTAATCTAGGGCAGGACTTGAGACTAGATTTATTTTATTAAGGTTTATGCATTGTCAATTGGATTATAACTGTACTTTTGCCTTTTTTTACCTATTGTCATTGTACAATTTCTGTTCGAACTACTTGTATACTACTTTATTTTATTTCATAAATAAAAACATTTGTGGGAAAAAAAAAAATAATAAACCTAACAAAATGCAATAATTTAATGAATTGGTTCCCAAATGACAATACAGAACAGCCAACACATTTTGGGGGCTCAAATACCTACCCCTTCTTCAGAACTTAAACTTAATTGGGTAATCATTAGGAAAAATGCATTGGTTAGCCCGATGACCAGGCTTTGGGTTTCTCCCAAATGGTAAATTCTTTTGTGGTTTAGGGACTGATCAGGTGACAAGGTGAATTCCCATTCACATCCCAATATCTTTAGCTAAGCTAGCATCAATTCAGCATTTAGAGTCTTAAGCTGGTCTTAAACCAGTAGAATTTAATTCCAAATTTTTAAATTGCACTGATAAGAAAATTTCGAAGGAGCAGGATGGAATTTTTTTTTAACCGCTTCAATACTGAGTATTTTCACCCCCTTCCTGCCCAGACCAATTTTTAGTTTTTCAGTGCTGTCGCACTTTGAATGACAATTGCACGGTCATGCAACAGCGTACCCAAATGACATTTTTATGGTTTCTTTCCCCACAATAAGAGCTTTCTTTTGGTGGTATTTGATAATTTCTGTGTTTTTTATTTTTTGCGCTATAAACAAAAGAAGAGCAAAAAAAAAAACACAATATTTTTTACTTCTTGCTATAATAAATATCCCAATTTTTAGAAAAAAAAACAAATTTTTTCCTCAGTTTAGGCCGATATGTATTCTTCTACATATTTTTGGTAAAAAAAAAAAATCGCAATAAGCGTATATTGATTGGTTTGTGCAAAAGTTATAGCGTCTACAAAATACGGGATAGATTTATGGCATTTTTATTTGTTTATTTATTTTTTACTAGTAATGGCGGCGATCTGTGTTTTTGTTCATGACTGCGATATTGCGACGGACATATTGGACACTTTTGACACATTTTTGGGACCATTCACATTTATACAGCGATCAGTGCTATAAAAAGCACTGATTACTGTGTAAATGTGACTGGCAGGGAAGGGGTTAACACTAGGGGGTGATCGAGGGGTTAATTATGTTTCCTAGGGAGTGATTCTAACTGTAGGGGGTGGGAACTCACAAGGGGAGGAGACCGATCGGTGTTCCTCTGTACTGGGAACACACCATCGGTCTCCTCTCACCTGACAGGACGTGGATCTGTGTGTTTACACACACAGATCCACGGTCCTGCTGTGTTCACAGGCAGTCGCGGGTGCCCGGCGGACATCGCGGCCGCCGGGCACGCGCACCGGGTCCCGAGCAATGCCCCCCTAGACGGCCAGGAAGCCCAGGATGTCATATGATGCCCTCCCAGGATGGGAGATCCCTCCGGCGGACATCATATTACTATAGCCGGGTAATGAAGTGGTTAATTCCTAGCAGTGTATGTGGCTTTTCGATCGTGAAAATCTATTCATTCCAAAGTTGAATGTTAAAGGCAAATTCAATTTTGAAGTTCATCAAATCATTTAATGTGCACAGAATTTTCATATGAATGTTTATCGGAAAATCGATGAGGGTATAGCCAGCCTAAACCTTACAACTGGATGGGTTGGGTTGTATTCTCTCTCAAGCTGGTAGCTGAAGCTGATGTTAATACAGCAACAAATGGAAGCATTTCACAACTGTGTTAGTGGAAAAAAAGAAAGAGGACAGGAAAAGAAAACTGAAAAAGGAAATAATATAGAAAGAAGGAAGGAAGGGGGCAGAGAAGAAAAAAAGGGTAAGGGAAGAATCAAGGATGGGAGAAAAGGTAAGGGGTTAGGGTGGAAGATAGAAAGGAAGTAGAAAATGATCTGGCTTTTTTCAATGTTATCTGGATGGGTGGGAGGGAAGGAAGGAAGGAAGGAAGGAAGGAAGGAAGGAAGGGGGAAGATGCAAAGAAAATGATCTGATTTTCAACAATGTTCACCTGGGTGAATAAGGGAAGAGTGTGGAGAAGGGAGGAAGGAAGGAAGAAGGCAAAGAGTGGGAGGGTAACAACAAAAGGGAGACAGAGATGAATTAAAAGGAAAGGGAAGAAGGAACAAGGGTAGGGAGGGAAGAAGGAATAAAAAGAGGGAAGGGAAAAAATAAATGATATGTTTTAACTTTGATATAGGAATAAGGGAAGAAGGAAGGAAGGAGAAAGAGGTAAAGGAAGGAAATAATGAAGGAAGGAATGAAGAAGCAAATTATCTGGTTTCTACAATGTTCACCTGGACGAAGGAATGGATAAAGGTAATGAAAGACAAGAGAAAAAAGGGAAGATTTAGGGAGGAATGATGGAAGGAGAAAGAGAAAAAAGAAGAAAACAGAAGGAACAAGGAATGAATATTCACCTGGGTAAAAGCATAAAGGAAGGGAAGAGTATGAGGAAGTAAGGGAGGAAGAAGGAAGGTTGGGGGAAGGAATGAATTACAAAATGGGAGGAGAGAAGACAAAGGGAGTAAGGAAACAATGAAGGAAGGATGGAAGAAAGAAAACAAGAGGTAGGAAGTAGACATGTGCATTCGTTTTCGTCCGAATGCATTTTCGTCCGAATTTCAGGTATTTTCGTTATCGTTTTAACAAACGATAACGAAAGTGCAGAATCCGAAAAACGAAAGATCCAACATAAACAAATGCTTTATTTTCGTTTTCGTTGTGACAACAGTTCGATATAGAGAGAAGATTCAACATGATGATGACAATAACAATCTGTCCATCAAACCTGTGGTCGATTGTGCCTAACCTTAACGCTAATGCCCCGTACACATGGTCGGATTTTCCGATGGAAAATGTCCGATCGGAGCGTGTTGTCGGAAATTCCGACCGTGTGCGGGCTCCATCGGACATTTTCCATCGGATTTTCCGACACACAAAGTTGGAGAGCAGGAGATAAAATTTTCCGACAACAAAATCCGTTGTCGGAAATTCCAATCGTGTGTACACAAATCCGACGGACAAAGTGCCACGCATGCTCAGAATAAATAAAGAGATGAAAGCTATTGGCCACTGCCCCGTTTATAGTCCTGACGTACGTGTTTTACGTCACCGCGTTTAGAACGATCGGATTTTCCGACAACTTTGTGCGACCGTGTGTAGACAAAACAAGTTTGAGCCAACATCCGTCGGAAAAAATCCTAGGATTTTGTTGTCGGAATGTCCGAACAAAGTCCGACCGTGTGTACGCCCTATATTAGTTCAAGATTATTCTACATAGAGAGAAAAGATTTGACATAGAGAGAAAAGATTTGACATAGAGAGAAAAGATTTGACGTAGGGGAGAAAAGATCGCTGCTGGAATTGGGTGGGGGAAGTAAAATAAAAATAATGATGATGATGAATGTTATTGGCTGATTGTAACCAAAGAAGAGGAGCAGTAAAATAGCTAGAACTAAGTACACACGTACTTAGGCTTATGGTGTCTGTTAAAAGTTCTAAGAAGATTCGACGGAGCAGGTAAACTATACGGCGTTGTACAGTTTAGCTGCTCCGTCGAATCTTCTTTGAACATTCGACAGACACCATAAGCCTTCAATGACAGATTCGACCTTAATTTGGATTTTCGGACTAATGGAATTTTTAACGAAAAAAAAAAAAATAAAAACTAATTTCGGGAGTAACTAAATAAATGTATTTTTCGGACGAAAACGAAATTCCGAAACAAAATATTTCAGTGTGCACATGTCTAGTAGGAAGGAAAATAGAAGGAAGTAGAAAATTATCTAGCTTTTTACAATGTTCGACAAAGTAAAGAGTCGGAGGAAGAATGTGAGGGAGAAAAGAAGCAAGGAAGGTAGGTAGAGGAAAGAAGGAAGGAAGGAAGGGGAGGCCAGGATGATATTTTCTTTTTTTTTTATAATGCTCATGTGTGAAAATGAGAAGGGAGGAAGGAAGGAAGGAAGGAAGGAAGGAAGAAGGCAAAGAGTGGGAGGGTAAGGACAAAAGGGAGACAGAGATGAATTATGATTTATATGAATTATGAATAATGCTCATGTGTGAAAATGGGAAGGGAGGAAGGAAGGAAGGAAGGAAGGAAGGAAGGAAGGAAGGAAGGAAGGAAGAGTATGGGGAGAAGGAAGGGTATGGAGAGAAGAAGGATGGAAAAACTAGGAAAGAGAAAAAGCAAAATATCTGATTTTACTTTGGTGAAGGAATGAATGAAGGGAATGAAAGAGGAAAGAAGGAAGAAAGGAAGCTGGCTAGAAAGGAATGAATGAAAAAAGTGAGAAATCAGGGAGAGAGAACAAATGGAAGAAGCAGGGAAGGAAGGAAGGCAGGAAGGGGAAAGGGGTAAAGGAAGGAAAGAATTAGGGAAGTCTGGAAATGAAAGAAGGAGAAAAAGAGCAAAGAAGGACTGTTAATGATCTAATGTTCTCCGATAGGTCATTAGGCCTGTAGTACATTATAGCCTTTCAAAGCTTGTCTGACGGAGTGAGTAAGTCTTCGTGTTTACAGCTCTCTGAGCATCAAAGAAAGTCTAGCAGAGGTAAGATAAAGCTAATCTTACTTAATGTGCTGCTCGGTGTGTTAAATGACATTCTTCTTCAGTTATTAATCTTTATTAACATTCTGCTGAACTGTTGTTCTGACTCTTCTCCCCATGATGAAAAAATGTAATGCTCAAAGAAAAGGCACTTCAGTGTTCCTCCTCCAATGCGTCTGTAATGTAATAATGTAAATGCGAGATATATGATTACCGTTGGAAGTTTTCTGTACTGGAATGTCGAATGTAACGACCCAGCCCCTCTTAGAAAAGATTGTGTCTTACTTTTCAAAAGAAAAAATGACTTTATACAGTTATGTAAAAACAGATCACTGCCAAACGTATTGAATATTTTTTTGCAATTCAGCTAGTGTAATTATTGATCTGGGTTTATAGTACTTATATACCAGCTGAAAGTTGAAACTAGGCCCATAGTGGGTGTGCCTGCTCTGAAAATAATGGGGAGGAGGAAGAGGTACTTAGAGGGCTTACAAGAAAGACAAGGCACAGGGAGGGTATCCTCAATGTAGTGATGTTTTCAAAAATTCCAAAGAGTTGATGTAACACATCACATTGGTAGAGAGTCTGCTCAATTCTTCTTAGCTTATGATGCCATATAGCACTGAAATCTGAGTAATCAGAAAACTATAGGATTCTTTTTTTTTTTAAATATCACAGCAGGACAAGGATCCTTTTTTTTAATAATGATATATTTAGTACCTCTGATTTATCATAATTTACTTTAAAGTTACTCAATTCCCCAAATCTTTTAAATTCTTTTATTAAGTTTGGAATTGTTATGATAGGATTAGTTACATATATTAACAAATCGTTTGCATATACGACTGTCTTATATTCTATATCTTTGATCTTTATCCCATTAATATCCTTATTTTTTCTTATTGCCATGATAAGATGTTCCATTACCAATAAATATAATAAAGGGGAAAGGGGACATCCATGTCGGGTTCCATTTGATATTTTTATATATTCTGATAATATTCCATTTACTCTTACCTTAGCTCTTGAGTTGGAGTACAATACAAGGATCCTACTAAGCATTGTGGGACCCATTCCTATCTGGATTAGTGTTTCCTCCAAGAATCGTCATCCCACTCTGTCAAATGCTTTTTCCGTATCAACGGCCAGAAGACATGTAGGGATGGCGGTTCTCTGAACATATTCCACAAATGTGCAAATTTTTTTTATATTATCCCTAGTCTCTCTTCCCTTTGTGAACCCAGTTTGATCTAATTTTATATGCTTAGGTAAGATAGGTGCTATTCTATTAGCGATAATTTTTGAATATAGTCTTATATCTATGTTGGTCAATGAAATTGGTCTGTGATTATTACATAATGTATGGTGTTTCTCTGGCTTTGGTATCAATACTATATGAGCTTCTGTACTTTGTGGGACGAAGATTTGTGTATTGGATATGGAGTTATATGTTTTTTTAAGGATAGGAATAATTAAGTCCTGGAATGCTTTATAGAATCTAGAAGTATATCCATCTGGCCCCGGGCTTTTATGATCCTTATGATCAAAAAGTGAGAGGTACATTTCATCTCAATCTATTTTATTATCAACCATGTGACTGTAATTAATAAACCTAATCGGACTGAGATGAAAATTACCTCTCACTTTTTTATATTGTTGTGCTAAAGCTTGTGGCTATGTGTTTACCTATGTATTTACATGTAGTATTTGGGATTAATTTTCATTTGAAATAAAGTTTTTTTTTTTTTTACTTTCAGTAGTAACCAAATAAATTCTCCCATTGAAATTTTAAACTACAATAGTTAAATGGAAATTAAAACTTTTTTGGCTGCTGGTCTTGAAAAAAAAATCTGTGGCACCCCATATGAAAACACAAATTTTTCATCTGATAATTCCTAATGAAGATTTGAAAGGTATCTAGTATGTATTGGAGACCATGCTAGATTGGCTGAATCAGTCATTGGTCCAAGAACACTTGTTGTCGGAAATTCCAAGCGTGTGTACACAAGTCCGACACACAAAAGTCCACGCATGCTCGGAATCAAGCAGAAGAGCCGCATTGGCTATTGAACTTCATTTTTCTCCACTCGTCGTACGTGTTGTACGTCACCCGGTTCTTGACGTTCGGAATTTCCGACAACATTTGTGTGACCATGTGTATGCAAGACAAGTTTAGCCAACATCCGTCAGAAAAAAATCCATGGTTTTGTTGTCGGAATGCCCGATCGTGTGTACAGGGCATAACAGTTAGGAATAAATGGCTGTACAATATTAGGCAGTATCTGTGTTATAAACCAACAGTTCAGGATGGCCCAGGGATATAAAGGATCCATTTGCATGGCTCCCCCCAATCAGGGTTGCCAACCTCCTGCAGCATTTTTTACTGACAAAACATGGAAAATTTACGGAGCACATATTTTACTGGCAACCTGAGAAATTACAGAACGCCTATTGAAAACTAACACAGTGAATATTTGAGCAGTATAAAAATGATATGGAAACACTGACAATACCTATAACAAAGTAATTTGCTTGATTTACACTTAAAAAGTCAACACAGCATGAAATTATCAGCCCCTGATATTTACTGGCAGTTGTAAAAAAAAATCACAGATTTTTACAAACTGTCAGTAAATTCGCTGGCGGTTGGCAACCCGGCACCCAATATAATAACATGAGTAATACACCCCTTATTTTTGGATTTGTGCTGGAAGTGACTCAATCTGATATTGGTTTCTGACAATAAGGCCATATACGAGATTATTCCTACCAAACCAAGATGTTACAGGTGCTCTTTATTGCACCTCATGCAGAAAATCTCTGGGACCATTCAGCTGTTTCCTATAGAAAACAGGATTCTCTCGTACCAGAGTATGTAGAAAACCAGAGCATAAAAAAACTCCCAGAATGATCTACTACTTGCTTGTCTCTATAACAATGAACACGCAGCATGACAAGACAATGATGAATTTGTTTTCATTAAAAAGCAATTGCAGGCAACAAGTGACGCCAATCAGTAAACAGCTAGAGGAGTACTTTAAAAAAGTAAAGTATAAAAAAAAATCAAAAAACGCAGAGCTGCTTCCTTTTGTGAAACATCAGGGTCCCCATCAGAGCCCCCCTTATATCAGGGTCCCCATCAGAGTTTCTTTTTCATCAGAGTCTCCCCATACCTCGGAGTCCCAATTAGAGTTCCCTCTTACATCAGGGTCCCCATCAGAGTCCCCCATTACATCAGGGCCTCCATCAGAGTCCTCCCTTATATCAGGGTCTCATCGGAGATCCCCCTTCAGACATTTGTAAAACTTTTCCAACATTCTCAACTCTCAAACCCCTGAAGGTATCAGAACACTGGAAACGGGTTGGGTATTAGGAGAGTACATATGACATGATGTCATATGTACTCTCATATGTACTCTCCCCTAGGAGAGTACATATGACATGATGATTCATATTTGTATATTTCTTGTCTTGTTTCTTTATGGAATGTATTTTTGTATTGTGTAGACGCTTTTACGTCCTTTTATTGTATATCATTAAAATACACTATTTTTTACCATAAAGAGTTGGTGGTCTGTCAAAGTCCTATTGAGGGGGGATATTTTTCTTTTTTCCGTGATATTAGGGATGGGACCACCATACTCTACACTTGACATGATGGAGGCCTCTTTGTTCTTTACCAAATATGGAGATGATGACAGCACAGCGGGGGTGGGGCTGTGGGGGGGGGGGTGTAGGAGTGGAGACTGTAGGCAGCCCCTGCTGACCTGAATCATCAATCTGTGCACATTGAGGTTACGCCACTGACCCCAATGGACCAGATGTGGCCCATGGGCCGTTGTTTGGAAACTCCTGTTTTAGGGTTACAACTGTACACTGTACTGTATCTTTGGCAGGGCAGTGTTGTCACCCTAGGACAGGAAGTGTGTTAGAAGTAGAGAATGCCTCTCCTCTCCTGTAATCCTAGGAGTTTGCTGAGAACAATGTACTGTAACTGATAAGCTTACATTAAAGGCAAAGAGTGCACAAACAAGTCATACACAAGATATCAAGTAATAGTCTTCTTTTTTTTTTTTTTGCACTTATTAGACAGATATTATAAAATGCTTTTAATGGTATATTTATCTGACCAAAAGGAAGCAAATAAAATACTGTGAGTTCACTGTTAGGATTAATCTTTAAATGAGGGATTTTTTTCTTTCAAATACCATGCACTTTCTTTCCCATTAAAAACATGTTTGTGCTCTTGTGTTGCTGGAATATTTGAATTATTTCCCCCGCAATTAACCAGTTTGTAGTCATCATTACATGCCCACCACCAATACTTTTTATGAAGTTTAAGAGGAACAAATCCAAAACTTGAACGTAGAGGACATGACAGTGCTGGGTCCGCTAAGGACACTGACAGTTAGTACTGCAGAGGTGGACACACTTATAATGATTGCCCTAAGGCAGAGCTCAATCATAGGGGAGTGAAATGAGCCGAAGAAGGCTTGAATGAACGATATAGAGGACATACCGGCAGAACACAGGTATGCAATCTGCACGAGCAGCCACATAATGGTCCAAGTGTCACATTAAGAGCCGAAGACAGCGTGGAAGATGAGAATCAGAAGGACATTGCCGAGAGATCAATGAAGGTCATGGATGACGAGTTACATAATGGAAAAAAATTAGACCAAATCACTTCACACACAAAAAGGAAAACTCCAGAACTGGAGGTATTTAATCAAGGACAGACCTGTACAATAAATGACACGCCGGCTGTAGAGAGTATTTAGGAAGGTAATGGAGGCAGTTGACCCAAGTGCATCAGATTACAAGACCACTCAGGAGGTGAAAGCATTGTCATCTATGGAAGTGTTTGGCCATAAATGATTTTCTAAGAAACTTACAATAAATGAAAAGCCTGCCGTGGACAAAAGGTTTGATTTACTAAAAGGGCAGAGAATGTTCACTTAGCTACTAAATGTTACATTAGCTCGGTGAATAAAGTGAAGATGTGTTCACTTCAATCAGCTAATCATGGGCAAGGTAAAATTCTCATTTCTTACACATTGGCGAGTATTCAAAGTCAGGGTAGCTTCAGTTTACTTTATAAGAGCTCTTTCTTTGGTGGCAGTGCTTACTGCGATGGGCCACTTTTTGTAGGGTGGTATAGCAGTGACTGGCAGGTGTTCAGGAGGCAGGAGGCTGTTTGCTATTTTATCCCAAGGGGAATTTTGTTTTAAAACACTGCAACTGTTTGTTTCGCAGTTGTGGCGTGTTACTATTAAATGCCGCCAACTTAAAATTGCCCGTGGCAGTGGCATCTCTACAGACCTGCCTGGATGCAATGTTAGAATTTAGGTGGAAGTGGTCAGAAATTGGTAAAACTGATGCCCTTTGAAAGAGCCCAAAAGCTGAACTCGAGGCAAACAGCTAAATACACAGCTAAAATGCAAACATGGGAGTTCTATCTCTGAATATGTAGTCCATAGATTTACCCAGCTTTACCAGACCATGACACTAGCCTGAAGATCTTACTTTTCTCTATTGCAGTTAAGCAATGCCTCTAGGTGACCTTCCTGCTGCCAGCCTTGTTATTTAACAGTGAAGGAGCAGCATCATATGAAGTCAAATGTCTGCTCCCTCTTCCTTTCACAATTAGGGTTGAGGGAAATAATTTTGGTAAGGTTGAAGACACCAGTCCATTAAGTTCAACCAGTTGAAGCTGACACCACCAACTGTTGAAGGGAGGTCCACATCCTCACTGATCTAGCAGTAAGGAACCCTTTATGTAGTTTAAGATCAAACCATTTCTCATCCAACTTCATTGTGTGGCCACATGTCATCTTTCAAGACCTAGGATTAAAAAGTTTCCCAATGCATAGCAGGGCCGGTGCTACCACTAGGCAAACTAGGCAGCCGCCTAGGGCGCCCTGCTACCTTCCTCCTCTCTGGAGAAAGCAACTAGGTCTCAGCATCAGCAGGCAGCCACCGCCTCATTCGCACATAGTGTCGGAGGCGCAGCGGCGGCGGAGGACTGTGTCTGTGTCCCGACTCCCGAATGAATGGAAGCAAGCAAACATTCATTGATGGGCGCTGATGAGGCTGCATTTGATGGGCGCTGGTGAGGCTGCATTGATGGGCGCTAGTGAGGCTGCATTATTGTGCACTGGTGAGGCTGCATTTGATGGGCGCTGGTGAGGCTGCATTTGATGGGCGCTGGTGAGGCTGCATTTATGGGCGCTGATGAGGCTGCATTGATGGGTGCTAGTAAGGCTGCTTTTGATGGGCGCTGGTGAGGCTGCATTAATGGGCACTGGTAAGGCTGCATTTAATGGACGCTGGTGAGGCTGCATTGATGGGCGCTGGTGAGGCTGCATTTGATGGGCACTGGTAGGCTGCATTTGAAGGGTGCTGGCGAGGCTGCATTTGATGGGCGCTGGTGAGGCTGGATTTGATGGGCGCTGTTAAGGCTGGATTTGATGGGCTCTGGTGAGGCCACATTTGATGGGTGCTGGTGAGGCTGCATTTGGTGGGCGTTTCATTAAAAAGGTGGGGTTTACATGGGCAGGGGAAAAGGGGTGGAGCCAGGGGGGCAGCAAAATTAGGTTTTGCCTAGGGTGTCAAAAATCTTTGGACCAGCCCTGAATGCTAGAGTCACCATTCAAGGATTTGTATATCGCTATCATATCCCCTCTTGGGCGTCACTTCTCCAGGCAGAATGCTTTTAATGTTTATGGTCATTACTCATAACTAAGGTCCTCCAGCCCCCTTAGAAGATGTGTTGCCCTTCTCTGGACTCGCTCCAGTTCATGCTCATACTTCCTGAGAATTGGTGACCAGAACTGGACAGCATATCAAGATGTGGCAGAACCAGAGATTTGTAAAGTGGTATCTTATCTCTTATCTCTTGAGTAAATACCCAAGACTAATTAAAAGTCTGCTTGCCTTGCTTGTTGCATTGATATTAACTTCTATTGCTAAGTCTCTCATGATCATCTACTAGGACCACCAGATCCTTTTCCACCCTTGATTCCCCAGAGGTTCTCTCCCTAGTGTATAACTTGCATGCATAGGCGTGCACAAGGGGTGTGCCAGGTGTGCCTGGGCACACCCTAATCCTGGAGTTGGCAACCCATCAATTGTGGGCAGGTGACAGGTAAACCGCGATCCTTACTTGCCGACCCCCAGAACCTGGACAGGATAGGCGGCTGGAATGGAAATTAAGGGACCGATCTGTATTTTCTTCTGCAGCAGCTGAAAGGAGGCTTCTCCTCCTCTTCCTCTCGCTGATATTCAGCTGCCACGGGAGGAAAATACAGGGGATTGGTATCAATGTATGCCACCCCTCCCAGTTCCATTTCTTTTTGCTGCCCAGGTCCCCCTGTGTGCTCCCCTGCTCCCCCCCCATTGTTTTAGGATGACGAGTGGGGAAGAGGCCAGTTAATATGTCACAAAGGCATATGTGTTGGAGCTTTGAGGTGCACACCCTAATACAATAGGCTGCGCACACCTATGCTTGCATGTATACATTTTTAGCTCCCAAGCGCATTACTTTATATTTCCCTACATTTATTCTCATCTGCCATATTCAGTAGCTGTCCACCCCTCTACTTTAAATAGGTCTTCTTGTAAAGTTTGTATATCCTATTGTGAAAGTAAGTTTTGAGTTTGGTTTTTTTATGGTAGTTCAGTTTAGTTAATTTAATGTGTTTTTGTATTCGTGTTTTTTATTCCTTCAGTCCTTATTTGTGTACTGTCTTATTAAAATAAATTATTTTACTTTTTTCCTACTTGTGAAATCAAAAGGTAAAATAATTAGGTTCAGGAGCAGCCATTTTTTTTAGATACAAGAAAAGGTCCTGGATAGCTAAAACTAGCTTCCGTAACCCTCAGAAATTTAAAGCCCACAGCTCCCATACAAAAACCCAGAAACCACCATTAATTTCACATTACCTAATTATTTAATGCATTTTCCAAAAAATACAATATTTCACTGAAATTTCCCAATCTGTGTTAGAATGTTGTGGAAACAAAAACCCTCATGTTAACATATTTCTAGACTCCATTTTTTTTCCAAACAAATGTGCAGGACACCTGATTGGCTTTTCTAGTAAATAAAGAGCAGCATTAATTGGTGATTTTTAATCTGAACCCGGTGTTACGTTAAAAGTTAGGTGAACATTCTCCACTTTTTTAGGATTTCAATTCCAATGTGCCAGTCCTATTATAAATATGTAAAATCCTCAAGCATATGGGAGTTTTAATTAATGCCAGCACAGAAATGTTATGTCATTGCTGCAATAATTAGAGAGCCAAGTCTTGGTACTGTTTGTTCAAAACAGTGACTATGTATTTGAACAAGGCTGTGTGTTAGGACATTTACAAATGAGCTGGAAATATTATTATATAAATAGAACAATATGTCATCGCTATAGAAGATCCAAAGTTTTGTTGAAATCTGTTGCATTACAGTAATTTAAAATAATAAAAAAAATACAATAATGGTTTTGGGTATGTTTATTTTTATTGTTTTAAGTTGATATGTTTTTAAACAGATTTATTTTTATATTACAATTTTACTGATACATTTTTTTTGTACTATTTATATACAATTTTCTTTTAGAAATAATTATTTTAAAATATGCACATTTGACAAAGAGAGTACAGCAGAAGTTGTTTGCGTTCAGGTGGTGTCTCTCTAATTGAAATTCATAAGGAGCTTTTTAGAGGGAGATTTAAATTGATATCATAATTTGGAAGCTGGTTTTATCATTCATTTTGACATTTGCTTATAATTACTTCTGTAGCCCAGTGTTTAGCTGTCAAGAAAGGAGCCGATGCAGAGACATTGGGGTTGATTTACTAAAACTGGAGTGTGCAAAATATTGTGCAGTTCTGCATAAAAGCCAATCAGCTTTCAGACTTCATTGTTAAAGCGTAATTGAACAAGCTGAAGTTAGAAGCTGATTGGCTACCATGCACAGCTGAACCAGATTTTGCACTCTCCAGTTTTAGTATATCAACCCCACTGTGCTGTCGCTGCTCTGTGTGTTTGTCCACACAAGACTGCTATATTGATATAGCCAGTGTTGTTCAGCTTCCATCCACCAGGGGAAGCCTGTAGGATATGAAGTAGCTTTTACTGCAGATGGACTGGGAAACTGCCATTTCCAACAGAGGGAAATAAAAGGGGAGGAGCAGATATAGTTTTCGCAGTTTGAGATAGGAAAAACTCTTTGCCCTGTACACACAGTCGGACATTGATTGGACATTCCGACAACAAAATCCATGGATTTTTTCAGACGGATTTTGGGCCAAACTTGTCTTGCATACACACGGTTGCACAAAGTTGTCGGAAAATCCGATCGTTCTGAACGCGGTGACGTAAAACACGTACGTCGGGACTATAAACGGGGCAGTAGCGAATAGCTTTCGTCTCTTAATTTATTCTTAGCATGCGTGGCACTTTGTGCGTCGGATTTGTGTACACACGATCGGAATTTAACCGATCGGATTCTGTTGTAGGAAAATTTTATAGCCTGCTCTCAAACTTTGTGTGTCGGAAATTCCGACGGAAAAAATCCGATGGAGCCCACACGCGATCAGAATTTCCGACGTCACAATCCGATCGCACTTTTTCCGTCAGAAAATCCGACCGTGTGTACAGGGTATTTCTGTGGGAAAACCAAGACGGTGCACACCATGACCTACCTGTTTGCAGTGCAAGCAGAGAGATCAGTACACCTTTACCTGGAAGCAGATAGATGCTATCCTTGAGCTTTGGGCCACGACCCAGACTGAGGAGTGGCTGCTTTGCAGCAAGGAGACTCATGTCGAGCATAAAGGGGCATCAAGCCCCTTTTTGTCGAGCACATGGACTGAAAGTTGCTGTCTACACAGGACTAGTGAGTGGCCGCTGGCCAACCAAACACTGCAACTGCTAGTAGAGAGCTGGCTTGCCAGTTGGGAACACTTTCCCACTGCATGCAAAACTCTTAAAGGGGATGGTACATCAAGCATGCCAATGCAAGGTTCTGGGCCCAATCTAGCTGGCCAGCAGAAGGTGTAGAGCAAGTGTTTTCTTTACTGACCGTTGCTGTGAACTATAGGTCCTTTCACTAGTTAGGGCTACCCATAGCAGGTGAAAGAAAAACGTATACCCTTGGATATTTACTGTTTGTTGTGTGTTTAGTGAACTTTTCAGTGCTTGCATTATTACTATTTGATGTTTTTTGACCTATATACCACAATATTTTTTCTGATTGATTTAACATAGCCCAGCTTTCTCACATTCATCTGTGGCAATACACTTTACTACTATTTAAATGGTTTGCTGTAATTTCTCTGGTGCATTTGTATTACCGTGTCTTGGAGATATACATACTGAATATATACAGTACATGCACAGGTATCTTCAAGTGCCTCCTCACCCCAGCCAGGTGTGTCAGAGAGCACAGAGCTGTTTGCAGAGTCGTGGGCACAAGAACTGAGGACCCGATACACCAAGCAAGAACAAGGGGACCTGATACACCAAGCAAGAACAAGAGGACCTGATACACCAAGCAAGAACAAGAGGACCCGATACACCAAGCAAGAACAAGAGGACCCGATACACCAAGCAAGAACAAGAGGACCCGATACACCAAGCAAGAACAAGAGGACCCGATACACCAAGCAAGAACAAGAGGACCTGATACACCAAGCAAGAACAAGAGGACCCAATACACCAAGCAAGAACAAGAGGACCCGATACACCAAGCAAGAACAAGAGGACCTGATACACCAAGCAAGAACAAGAGGACCCAATACACCAAGCAAGAACAAGAGGACCCGATACACCAAGCAAGAACAAGAGGACCTGATACACCAAGCAAGAACAAGAGGACCCGATACACCAAGCAAGAACAAGAGGACCTGATACACCAAGCAAGAACAAGAGGACCTGATACACCAAGCAAGAACAAGAGGACCTGATACACCAAGCAGCTCCTTCTGGGCTAAGCACTACACTTCTATAATAATAATTATACAATGGCTGACATTTGATGCTCTCTAGTTTTTTTTTTTTTACAGTTTTATTTGCTTGATGGAGACTTTTTCAAATTAACCTTTGGCCAGGGTATGGATATATATCTATTCTTAACACTAAGATTTAGAAAAAAAAAATTTTTCTTGATGGTGGCACGGGACCAAGCTGTGTCTGGTCACAGTAGGTTGTCAACGGATGCTGGATCCGGTGGCTGAGCGAGTATCCATACTGTGTCTACAACACCACCAGTTAAGCAGGGGTATTGAAAAAAAAAAAAGGGGGGGGTTAGCTGAAGTTCCTGAAGTCATTCAAGTCATTCTTGCAGCAGCTCAGAACCCCCTACCAATGCTACTGGTCTGTGTTTAAAGCTGGAATATTGCTGAGTCACTGCTGTGGGGGGCTAGCATAGCTGAACTGGTTTAAAACCACTTGTGGACTACCCTCCATAGACATACTGCAGCAGGGCCCCAGATCACTTACCTAGTACATGATCTGACACTTCTGGGGCGCACGTGTCGCCTGTGGTTAGGCACAGTAGGAGATCAGCAGCGGATAATGTGGACTTGATGTCTGCTGGTACCTGCCAATTACACAGGACACAGGCGGAATGACAATCTGCCTATGTAAACAAGGCAGATCGCCATTCTGTCAGAAAGGAAGGTATTGATCCCGTGTTTCTGCTAAGCAGGAACACAGATCTTTGCCTTCTCCTGGTCAAAGCACCTCCCCCACAGTGGGTAAGCACAACCCAGGCACACAGTTAACCCTTTTATTGCCCCTGATGTTAACCTCTTCCCAACCAGTGTCATTAGTACAGTGACATTGCATATTTTTTATTACTGTATTAGTGTCACTGGTTCCCAAAAAAGTGTCAGTTAGTGTCTGATTTGTTTGCTGCAATATCGCAGTTCCGCTATAAGTCGCTGATCGCCGCCATTACTAAATAAATAAATAAAAATATCCCTTAAACTTTTGCACAAACCAATGAATTATTGGGATTTTTTTTTTTACCAAAAATATGTAGCAGACTATATACTAGCATATACTATATATGCTATATATACTATATACTAGCCACCTAAATTGCTAAAGAAATATGATTTTTTTTTAATTTTTATTGTGTATGTTTTAGAGCAGAAAATAAAAAAAAATCTGTCTTTTTTTGTTTATAGCACGAAAAAATAAAATCGCAGAGGTTATCAAATACCACCAAAAGAAAGCTCTATTTGTGAGGAAAAAAAGGACATCAATTTTATTTGGGTACAGCGTCGCACAACTGCGCAATTGTCAGTTAAAGTAACTCAGTGGGACGTCGGAAAAAATTGCCTGGTTATAAGGATAGGGTAAATCTTCTGGAGGTCAAGTGGTTAGTGAAGAACTTTGGTTCTTCTTGCCGTTTACTTTGAGATTGAATTGTACAGAAAAACTGAGTCGGCAAGCGCAATCAGCAGAACAGGGGGTTTATATGGGAAGACACATAAAGCAGTAAGAATGCCTTGACACTTTTAGCACTATAGCACTTACTCATAAGGCTCATAAAACTTTGAAGATGGATTGCTCCAAAATACCTGCAGCTACAGAGGTCGGATGAGGGCATTTTTGGTTAAAATATTTATTACTGTGCTGCAACTATCCCCATCAGTCTGTACTTTGTGTGTCCAAGCTGTGATTTGATTTTACTATGGGATTTAGTTCTTAAGGTCAGCCAGACATAGAAATTATAGTTGCATCACCCTGCAGCCTCTTCCAAACACAAATCTACCTGATTGGAGTTGAAATGTTTGCTTGCGGCACACGGGTGTTTAAAGCTGATCTATCATCTGCACAAACAACACATTAAACCTTTATTTGAACAAATACAGTACATAACTAAAATATGTTACTGCTGTAGAGTACATTTTATTTTTACCTTTTTCTCACTTCACTTTAAATATATTTTATTAATCAACAATAACATATATCAACAACATACACATGCAAAGAATGAGGACAATTCTTGTCAATCAATGAACAGTATGAAGAAAAACACTACTTTTGACTGTATTTACTTAGAATTAGAATAAAACTAAAACTGTTCCAGCAAGTTTAAATGTTGTATCAGTACTTATGGGAGAACATACCATTTACTGGTAGACATGTGCATGACGGAAAAATTTGTTTTGTTTCGCTTCGTTTAGATTCATTAATCTAGTTACCGTATTTATCGGCGTACAACACGCACTTTTTTCCCCTTAAAATCATGGGAAAATCGTGGGTGCGTGTTATACGCCGATCCCCGCCGATCTCCGCCGATCTCCGCCGATCTACGCTGATTGTGAGCGGAGCAATTGCGCTGAGATACACATAGCCGAGTGTACTCGGCTCTTCTCGGCTCCACTCACAGTCACACCCAGTCCCGCCATTGGACCTGTGTTATGTTCATCATAGGGCGGGCTGGGTGTGACTGTGAGCGGAGCCGAGAAGAGCCGAGTACACTCGGCTATGTGTATCTCGGCTCCGCCCAGCCCCTGCGATCTCGGCGGTGCCATATTTAAATCTGGACAAGGCTGCAATGAACACTGGGGGCAAGGCTGCACTGACAAGGCTGCACTAGGGCAAGGCTGCACTGACAAGGCTGCACTGACAAGGCTGCACTAGGGCAAGGCTGCACTGACAAAGCTGCACTGACAAGGCTGCACTAGGGCAAGGCTGCACTGACAAGGCTGCAACGACACTGACAAGGCTGCAGATGGACACTGATAAGGCTGCATTGATGGGCATTTAAATGTAAGTTTTTTTTCCTTAAACTTCCCTCCTAAAAAATGTTTTCCTTAAAGTTCCCTCCTAAACTTGTGGTGCGTGTTATATGCCTGCGCGTGTTATACGCCGATAAATACAGTACTTAGTTTCGCTAAATTCGGCTGATTCGTTCAATTCGTATTCGAGATTTGTATTCGGAATTTGTTTTATGTCTTTTTCAAATTTTCTTCGAATGTACCGATTTTTCTAAATTTGATCGAAACGTTTGAATCGATACATTTTGAATCGGTCGAATCACAAACTTTAGATTTTTTTTTTTTTTTTTTTTATTCAAATGTGGCAAAGTGAACAAACAAAAGAAAAATCTTGAATAATGTATTTTATAATTCACTTTTTCACTTTTAGTAAGTTAACTACTTGCCGACCAGCCAACATCTTTATTCGGCAGCAGGTTGGCTCCCCTGCGGGAATCGCCGTAGCTGTACGGTGTCCTCTTTAAGAGCTATAGAGGGTGCTCGCAATCGCTTTTCAGAAAGCCAGAAAGGGGATCTGTCAATGTAAACAGACAGATCCCCGTTCTGACAGGGGAGTAGAGAGAGATCCGCTGTTCCTAGTGATCAGGAACAGCGATCTCTCTCCTCCTCCAGTCACTACACTCCCCCCCCCCCCACAGTTAGAAACACCTCCCTAGGAAACACTTAACCCCTTGATCGCCCCCTAGTGTTAACCCCTTCCCGGCCAGTGACATCTATACAGTAATCAGTGGCTATTTTTAGCTCTGATCGCTGTATAAATGTCAGTGGTCCCAAAAAAGTGTCAAAAGTGTCTGATCTGTCCGCCGCAATGTCACAGTCCTGCTAAAAATCCCTGATCACCGCCATTACTAGTAAAAAAAAAATAATTAATAATAAGAATGCCATAAATATATCCCCTATTTTGTGGACGCTATAACTTTTGTGCAAACCAATCAATATACACTTATTGCAATTTTTTTTACCAAAAAATATGTAGAAGAATGCATATCGGCCTAAACGGAGGAAGAAATTATTTATTTTTTTTACATTTTTGGGGGAAATTTATTATAGCAAAAAGTAAAAAATACAGTTTTTTTTCAATATTGTCGCTCTTTTTATGTTTACAGTGCAAAAAATAAAAAATGCAGAGGTGATCAAATACCAAGAAAAGAAAGCTCTATTTGTGGGGAAAAAAAGGACGTCAATTTTGTTTGGGTACAGCTTTGTACGACTACACAATTGTCAGTTAAAGTGACGTAGTGCCGTATCGCAAAAAATGGCCTGGTCATTAAGGGGGAAAATCTTCCGGTCCTTAAGTGGTGGTTGTACATATATATACCTTACATATACTTAGTGAAGTGACTGGCCTCAGGTGAGACACAGAGATGAAACAAATCCTCCTACGCACATTTTACCTGTTCATCTGCTGTCTTCTCTTCCCTACAACCATTCAAAAGGGCAGAATTTTGTTAAAATCCTGCTCCATCTGTATCACAGAGGAGGGGGCGGAGAGCTGCAGTTACACTGTGTGAGAGCTGATTGGAGGAAAGGCACACACCCCCCTTTACACAGCAAACAGGAGCAAAGGAAGGATACAGAGCTGTGTTCTGAATAGACAAGCGGTGTGCTGAGCTCCCTCCCCCATCACAAATTTATCTCATGTATCAGGAAAACTTCTCAGAAATGAGAAGGAAGGAAGGACTAGGGAGAAACGACAATTAGATCTTTGGAGAGAGATAAGTAAACACTAGTGATATATGTGCTTTGTTCATATTTCAAGACTGAGGTTTACAACCACTTTAAATCCAATAAATTGCTTCCCTGCAAATAATCTTGCACATAACAAATGTCCTCTACTGTATCTATGGAGGGAGCCATGGTTGTCTCCCAGGCTGGATTTAAAACAGGCCTGTCTTTGTTCATCTCCATTGACAGATTAATGGGATTAGTATTTTATAGAAGAAACATTGATTTACATTCATTTATTCTCTAAGGCAGTGTTTCTCAACCTTTTTTCAGTCAAGACACCCTTTAAAAATGATTTTCTCAAAGGACCTCATTCTAAAATGTAAAAACTATTGTAATAGTTTTACATAATGCAGGAACATCCACACGTCCAAGTAGGACACCCAATGTTAAAGGTGATTTATTCTTCAAAAGCAAATACACTTTTGCAAACTGGTACTGACTAGTATTCCTATGTTTCTCTTCTCCCTCAGCTTTTCTCCATTACTCAGCTAAAGTGACCCCAATGCTAATGGAGAGAGGCAAGGGAGGGTCAAACAAGGACCGACTGACATCCTCCTTGTCAACTTATGATGCCATTGGTTGTTAGGATACCGGCAGCTAGAAGGTTGTAAAGGTGCACAATGAAAACCTGAGACTTAAGCCTCGTACACACGATTGGATTGTTGGCCAACAAAACCGTGGAATTTTGTCCGAAGGGCGTTGGCCCAAACTTGTTTTGCTTACACACGGCCACACAATTTTTGGCCAACAATTACAAATGTAGTGACGTACTGCGTGGTTTTTCAGCTCTTTAGCGCCACCCTTTGGGCTCCTTCTGCTAATTTAGTGTTAGTAGAAGTTTGGTGAGTGTTGATTTGCGCTTTTCTTTTCGCGTTTTTCATTTAGCGCTTTTCAGTTAGCGCTTTTCATTTCGTGCTTTTCAGTCCGTTCGTCAACCAGACATGTTGCGGAATCGACGTTGGCTCAAACTTGTCTCGCATACACACAGTCACGCAAATGTTGGCCAACAATTACGAACGTAGTGATGTACTACGTGGTTTTTCAGCTCTTTAGCGCCACCCTTTGGGCTCCTTCTGCTAATTTAGTGTTAGTAGAAGTTTGTTGAGTGTTGATTCGCACTTTTCTTTTTCGCGTTTTTCATTTAGCGCTTTTCAGTCCGTTCATCAACCAGACATGTTGTGGAATCGGAGGAGATAACGTGTTATTTATTATTGGCCTTGGAGTTATTGCTTTGACATTATTTTTTTGGTTGAATAATGATTTGATTTGGTATAATTTCTATATTTTTGGATGCATAGAATGCCCTTTTTGGTTAAGTTCTATTGGCAGATAACATGTCTAATTTTATTTGTTTTCTTTTTTTAATGCACAATAAAAAATTGTGGAGAATAATACTTGGCTATGTGTTTTACTTCAAATGACAGTTTGGGAGTAGGCAGTTACATTTTATAAAATACAATGTAAAATTAACAAGGGACACCAACATAGTTGTATCTTTGATCTTAAAAACTACGGGATAATGGTGTTGTGGTAACTTACCCAAATAAAAAATAATATTATTCTTGATATCACTAGAAAAAAAAAGCCTTTGAAAATTTGTTTGCAATAACTCCATCAGTATCACCAGCAAAGCAGCTTCATTATTATTCCAATTAAAGAAGAGGAGAATTGTGCACCGCATTTGAAGATTTCAGAATTTGCCACGTCACGAATGTTAATTCTCCATTACGAAGGCTAGTTTACAAGACTGACCGATTCTAGCTCGTCCTTGCTTCCGAGCATGCGTGTTTGTACTTTGGACTTTTGTCCGACGGACTTGTGTACACACGATCAGAAAATCCGACAACATGCATTTGTTGGCGGAAAATTTGAAGACATGCTAGCCAACATTTGTTGGCGGAAAGTCCGACAACAATTGTTCGATGGAGCGTACACACGGTCAGATTTTCCGCAAACAGCCTGACATCTAACATTTCCCATCAGAAAGTCCGATCGTGTGTATAGGGCTTTAGTGTCTCAAAAGACATAGTCTAAAAGGCAGCCTTCATCCACACGCCGGCATGTATACAATTTTTGGGCAATTTGTAGGCCTTTTGCCAAGGCACCCCTGAAAAAAATACAAGTCATCCCAGGGTGCCTGGGCACCCTGGGTGAAAAAGGTTGCTCTAAGGATGTAACAAGGACACTGCATTTTTGGGAGGATCAACAGGTATTTTCTGTATTTGCTTTCCTACACTCTCCAGTGCTCAGTTCAACTATTGGTATCAAAGTTTATTAACCGTCACTTCTGGGCTTTGGATGATCATGTGATTTGTGACTAATGCTCATTTCAGAGCACCATAATAATTGTATGAACAGGTTGTCATATGAGATTTCACCACCAGGGGGCTGGCAGAAACCTGTAAATAAAGCACCTAGATCAAACAAGGGAATCCAATATAAATCTCTAGACCATTAAATTAGCTAACGTCTTTCTAAACACTAAACAAGCTTGTAGGTAATGGTATTGACCCTTGAAATACATGACATTATAGAACCTTACCGAAAAAAAAAAACAGCATTTGTACCCAACCAAGTAGTGACTGTTTTCATTGGAAGCATTGAAGACTTTCAGTTAATTGTATGACTTGTCAAGACAATTCGGAACTCATTTAGGTTTTACCGGAGCAAAGGTCTGGAACAGTTGTTCAATTAAGAGGCTTCGGTGTTGATCGTTAATGATGTCCTCAACTAATTATTTTCCCCTGTGAACTAGTAGAGTAGGTTGTATAGATTAGAATTATTAATTCTCGTTAAATAACCCCGCGCTCTGAAGTAACTAGATCTACATTTTGCAGGTTGCAGAATAAGAGGGGGTGGCTGCTATATGATAACATATACGTGACACGTTTATAGAGACACTCTATAGCTTGGTGAGTGTGGGCGGTTTGATAAGCTGTAAACAGGTTCAAATAATAATAATAATACATATTGTATTGCTATACTTACCGGTAATTCACAGCCCTGTTGAGTGGTTTCAATTAAATATGAGAAGATTTGTAGGACTTCTTTTGATAGCACTTTACAATTTATTTTAATAAAGTTATACAATACACAAGTCATTGGGTTTACTAAAAACTCCATCACCGCCGAGTTTATCCATTTAGTATCTGTTCTTGTTATAGGCGTACACCACAAACCAATACATTCTAGTAATTGGGGAATATTCATAAAATATGTGAAATACACTCAAACTCTTTCTGCATGGATAGCAGTAATTGGCCATCCATGGTTTATTATTTTTTATAATGCCATTTTTTCTTTTTCATTTTTATTGCAGTCATATTGCAAAGAACTCGCTAGTCCTCCATGTTCCTGTCTGGTCCGTGGGCAAGGACTAGTAGCACTCCTAGGTCACCAGACTGAGAAGTAGGGGGAATCTGTAAGAGCAATAATCCCAAAAGCTCTCAGCTGCCAATGTGGTGGTTAAGTCAAATTTCCCCTAGTGGTTGGGATTCGACTACGCCAACATGTTAATGTTGGCGTAGTAAGCTGGTAAGCCAATGCCAGTCATATTGCAAAGGACTCGCTAGTCCTCCATTTTCTTGTCTGGTAAGTGGGCAAGGACTAGTAGCACTCCTAGTTCACCAGACTGAGAGGTAGGGGGAATATGTAAGAGCAGTAACCCAGAAGGCACTCAGCAGCCAATGTGTAACATGAGTAGTTAAGACAACCTCCCCAGTGGTTGGGATACGACTACGCCAACATGTGACCACCCCTTCTAGTTGGGACGCCAATGGCAGTCATATTGCAAAGAACTTGCTAGTCTTTCATCATTCTGTCTGGTCAGAGGGCAGGGACTAGTAGAACTCCTAGGTCACCAGACTGATAGGTAGGGGGAATCTGTAAGAGCAGTATTCGCAAAAGCTCTCAGCTGCCAATGTGGTGGTTAAGTCAATTCCCCCTAGTGGTTGGGACACGATTACACCAACAGGTGACCACCCCTTACAGTTGGTAAGTCAATGCCAGTCATATTGCAAAGAACTCACTAGTTCTCCATTTTCCTGTCTTGTCAGTGGGCAAGGACTAGTAGCACTACAAGGTCACCAGACTGAGAGGTAGGGGAATCTGTAAGAGCAGTAACCCTGAAGGCTCTCAGTTGCCATGTAGTGGCTACGACAATTCCTTCTAGCGATTGGGATACGACTACACCAACATTTAACCCCCTTCCAGTTGGTAAACCAGTTCCTACTAGAGGATTATCTTCCTTACCAGGCAGGTAAAGGAGGTCAGAAACCAATTTAACTTAGGGCTCACTAGTACAGAGCTTCAGTGCTATCAGGGAAACAGTTACTTCCAGAGGCCTCTCTTCACACCGGTCATTGGGAAGAAGACCAGCTCCCTGATTAGTGGTGGCCACGTGGACTAAAGTGTCACAAGTTGGTGGCTGTCTTCTATGCTTTACCACGCAGGACGTTTCTGCTGTGGTGCAGTATATTTAGCATGGTCATCAGATTGAGAGGAATCTGTGAAAGCAGTAACCCCAGAAGCTCTTGGCTGCCAATGTGTAGCGTGAGTGGTTAAGACAACTCCCCCTAGTTGTTGGAATACCACTACACCAACATGTGGCCACCCCTTCCAGTTGGTAAGCAAGTTTTTACTGGAGGACTATCTTCCTTAACAGGCAGTTAAAGGAGGTGAGAAACCAAGTCATTTAAATCAAGGCTCACTTGTACAGAGCTTTATTGCTATCAGGGAAACTGTAACTTTGAGAGGCCTCTCTTCACACCGGTCATTGGGAAGGAGACGGGATCCCTGGAAGGGGTGGCCACATAAACTAAAGTTTTACATGATAGTGGCTGTTTTCTATGCTTTCCTATGCAAGACTTCTCTGCGCTGATGCAGCACATTGTTTTTTTTAACATGTCCGTGCCAAAATGGCAACCGAAACTCCGCAAGAACCTGGTGTCCGCATGTAACCAAGGCCTGTCGAAGATCACTCTTGGAGCCCACAGCAGAGGATATACTAGTTCTATGCTGGGTTTCCCTTAGGTAAGTTCCTACACAGATAAATTGTGGACATGTGGGGACCTCAATATTTACCAAGCAGAGAGGCAGTGTTGACCATATTTTCCGCCCCAGATTGATAACGCAGTTTTATTGAAATTAGAGATTTAAAGGTGAACACTAGGCAGATATAAAAGACACACATTTTTGCATCCCTGTAAATCATTAATACATCACTAATGTGTTTTCTAAATGAAATCAGTGTAAGCATCTGAATGTGACCTGGTTTCAGCTTCTTACAGTCCCTGCACAGCAGAGCTGAGTAGAAGAGGAAGAGGCCATGTGCTGACAAGAAGCATGCTGATAGGAGGATAAAGCAGAGTAAGCGAGGGTCTGCTGATCGCAGCGCTGCTTTTTCTTTCACTGTTTGGTCACAAGTTGGGGCTAGTCCGGGACAACCCGCACAAGAAGGGTTGAATGATACTGGATAATGATAATCTAGTGGTTGAAAAAAGTGCTGCAGAGAACATCTCTGAATTAAAGGTGAGTATTACAGCCAGAGCTATTTTTTTTTCTTTTTTTCTTTGAATGGACTATTAACGTTTCTCTTGTTATATTTAGCTGGAGTTCTGCTTTAAAAAGTCTGTTCTGCCAAAATAATTGCACCCGCTAGCAAATTTTCTTTTTATTTTGAACTTTACAAGCACAATCATCAATTCTGATCACGACCACATTCTGTATTGCTTTAGAATTCCTTAATCCGTTCATGGTGGAAACCTTTTATGACTTTTTTTTTTTTTAAATAACATTCTAATAAAACAAATTGTACATTCTCCCCTACTGCTTCATATCCTCCCATTCATTGCTAGACTCATTTTCACTCACATGCATGTACGGCTTTAGCGGTACCAGTAAACAATGGAGGTATTGATTATCTCAGTCCTCTCAATTGTGCCGGTAGATCCACTCACTGGTATAATATTATATGTACACGCAGCAGAGGCAGTGTTTATCCCAGTACTTCCATCGCACACACATACACTTTTCTATTATGCGGAAAGTATGCAAAAACCACTCTGCGCTTATTCCAGGCCTTCGCTCTCAAACACACGCCGCTAAAATACTATATGTTATATGTACATACAGCTCAGACAGGAGCGGTGCCAGCCTCCATTCCCCCCTCCACCATCCCCGCTCTCTTTCAGTGGCAGAGTAAATTATAAACTCGATAAACTGCTTCTGATGTTGCCCAGCGGATGTGGTAGCAGCCAGACTGGCATAAATTAAAAGCTCTCTCTAATTGTCTAATTTAATTTAGCAGATGTGCGGGCACGTGGGATGTCGCTAATAAAAGAGACTAAAGATATTAACCCTCGAAGCATAACTTAAGCTAGCCCTACATTGAGCTATATCCATGTGTGAAATGAAGGACTGCAATGTCACTGCAGTACTGCTGGACAATTCATGGATAGACAGGACAGGAAATCAAACTGTGTGGTTTGGTTATTCCACCGGAACTATTGAGACCTGGGGAAAGGTTTGAGAACCAATGAAATTTAAATTTGGAGGAGAAGTAAACTCTAATTCCTTATTACTTTGTGTTTTCAGTTAGGACTTAAAGTGGATGTAAACCCTTCCATATACTTAGTGAAGTGAACAGCTTCAGATGATACACAGAGATGAAACAAATCCTTCTACATAGGTTTTACATGTATATCTGCTGTCTTCCCCTTTCTACACTCTTTGGAAAGTGCAGATCGTGTTAGAAATCTTTCTTCCTCTTTCAGTAGTGTATGTGGAGTCTGGGCTTACACTGTGTGAGAGCTGATTGGAGGAAAGGGAACCCCTCCCCTTCTCCTCCACATAGGCAGCTGAACAAAGGATCATGTAGAGCTGTATTATGAATAGACAAGCTCCCTGCTAATCTCCCTCTAGACACACATTTTCAGCTCATCTTATCTCATGTGTCGGAGAGCTTGTCAGAAGTGACTCGTGATGATAACAGAGGAACGGAGCACCAGAGAGAAACAGCACTTAGAGCTTTGGAGAGAAATAAGTAAACACTACAGATATATGTGCTTAGTTCAAATTTCATGAAAGGGGTTTACAACCACTTTAAAGCACTGTATACATTCCTTTAAAAATTATTTTATCTTTTTTCATTTTAAATGCAGTTAGTGTTATTAACCAAATCTGCACAGCACTACTTTGAGCCAATCTGCTGGCACAAAGAAGGCGTGGTGTGAAGGATGACTTATGGTGTGCGGCTCTGTTCCTTCATTGTCCAATCAGCAGTCCGGGAGTCCCTCTTGACAGGAGAAGAAGCAGTGTGATCAGAGGGATGACTTATAATGCGTGGTGCTGCTGTTCCTTCATTGTCCAATCAGCAGGCCGAGAGTCCTTGGCAGGAAAAGAAGCAGTGAGCAGAGGGGTGACATATGGTGTGGTGCTGTTTCTTCATTGTCCAATCAGCAGGCTGGGAGCCCTTTTTGACAGGAGAAGAAGCAGTGTGAGCAGAGGGATGACTTATGGTGTGTAGTACTGTTCCTTCACTGTCCAATCAGCAGGCGGAGAGTCTTTCTTCACAGGCGAAGAAGTAGTAGGAGCAGAGGGAAGACTTATGGTTTGTGGTGCTGTTCCTTCAATGTCCAATCTGCAGGCCAGGAGTCCTTTTTTTTTTTTTTTTTCAATATCTTTTATTATTCTTAAATTTAGGTACAAAAAAAAATCCCTTTTGACAGGAGAAGTAGTGTGAGCAGAAGGATGACTTATGGTGTGGGGTGCTGTGTCTCCATTGTCCAGTCAACAAGGTGGGAGTCTTTTGGACTAATCTGTATTGCTGCTGCTAAATAGAGGACAACAAACAGGCTCTACTGCCTAGCAGGAGTACTGTATTGCAGAACCAGATGAACAGAATTACAAATCCTTTGGCAGGCAAAACATTTACCCTAGGGGGGCCATTGCTACACAAGGCATAACTTTATTAAAGCGGTAGTAAAGTCATATGAAAAAAATATCCAGTCCACCTGCAAGTCAATGGCACAATGTGCATAATGTGCTAGTACCCTGTTTCCCCGAAAATAAGACCTAGCGTGATTGTCGGTGATGGCTGCAATATAAGCCCTACCCCCCAAATAAGCCCTAGTTAAAGTCCTTGTAGGTCTTATTTTCAGGGTAGGGCTTATTTTCGGGGAAACAGGGTAGTGCTTATTTGGGGGGTAGAGCTTATATTGCAGCCATCACCGACAATCACGCTAGGTCTTATTTTAGGGGAAACAGGGTATGTGATGCAATATGTCAGACCTATCCGTAAAATGAAGCCCTTCAGTGGCACGCTGTCACCTTTGACAGGGCTTCCTCCTTCACTTTGTCTTCCTTCTGGGTTTGCGGGGGGGCTCCAGCAGTTTGAATGCCCAGGCCGCGATGACATCACTTCTGCGTATGCGCACAGGTGCCATGGCACAGAGCTCTGAATTGATGGCACATTCACTGAGTCCTCAATTCAGAGCACAGTGCCCATGCACTGGTGATGTCACTGGCTGCAAAATAAGCAGTAGGTGAGTTTTTTCTTGGTCAGCCCTTGCCTTTCTTTACGCCATTAACACCTCTAATGCAATCTGAATGATCCACAATAATAGTAATGAACGTACTTCTCCTTTTCACTCCCTTTTGGTCTGCTGCATGTACCATTGAAAGCATTTTGTTATATCTTTTTAAGAAGTGCATAAACCCCCAAAAAATCAGTTGATCCCGCCAGAAATCGTGTGCGCAGATTGCTATCTGTGCTGTTTGCCTCTGCTGCACTTTTTGGCAGTTGCATTATTTCTAGCTCTCTCTAAAGACTACATAACACCCTCCCACCCCCACATATTATGGAGTACTGTAGAGGGAGGGGTAGGAAATTAGCAGCCAATTGTTACATATTGAACACAATTGAATGTCCAATGTAGTAGTGATTTATATGTTTATGATCACACAATGCTCCAAATTTGTGCAATCAATTGCTATATGTGTGGGTATTGTCCAAATCAGGAAATTAGTTTAAAATGACAATGCTGCTGCCCCTAAGCATTGTCACCCTAGCAAAGGAAGTGTGTTATCAGGGCCAGACAAGGGGTGGGCAGAAGGGACAGTGTGTATTGAAGTGATGGTGTGTATTGAAGGGATGGGGGCCCTGCAAATTCCTTCTACTATAAGGATGACCGGAGTAGTGACAGTGGTATTACTTCTTCTGTGAGCCCAGCGCTGAAAGCAGTAAGGAAAGGAGAATAGAGATGGGAGGAGGTGCGGGCTGTGCTCTTCCTCCCCCTCCTCCTCATAAGCTTGCAAATAATGGTGGGGGGGGGCGCAATTTGGCATCTTTGCCCTGAGCACTAGATGATCTTGTCTCGGCAAAGGTGTTACTGTCATGATCATCAGAGTAAAATAATGGGAAAAAAGCTGCTATGTATTACATTTTTGTTTTGGGGTTTGGATGCACTTTTAATGCTATTTTTTCTTAAGACGTTTACAGTACAAAGAAAAAATAACGTTCAAATTACAGCTACAAGTAAATAGCTTTGTTCAGTTTTGTTCCTTTCTCGGCATGAATTCCCTTCTGGTTTATTTGAATACTCATTTACCCGGCAAGGTGTCTGATAAAGCAGACAATTCTCTACTTACTGACTTTCACTGTCCTTATAGCTCAGGAACTAAATAGCCCCTTTCTGTTCCTCCTAATAATAATGCCTCTGGCAGCAAGTGTGCTGAAACAGAAGCTCAGCACAGCTTAACTCCTTCCGTTGTATAAATATGCATAAACAATGCGGCGGTGCTGAATGAGGGCTGACATTTTGCTGCGAGTAAACTATGTGCAAGCAAATGCTATTTTACCCGCTGAGCGCTTTGGTGCACCACCGTGTCTCTGCTCATAGACATGAGATGAAACAGAGCGGAAACGGTCAGATTTCCTCTTAATTTGTTCGCAGTCTGATCTTACAGGCACCGTAACGCAGACCTTCATTTTGATGGTACGGCCTGCTAATGTGTTCAGGCAATTGCGCTGATTCGGGCAGAGAACATTTCAGAACAGATTATTTAAGGACAATATAAACATGCTTTTATTTGGATTTCAAACATGCAAAGTGAGACCCTCATTTTCACATAAAGGAACACTTGAAGTGTATCTAAACCCATAAATGAAAATGTGATATACCAGTCCTTAGATGTGGTGGTTGCATTTGTTTTTTTGCCTGGTGATCCTGCCGGTAACATGCTTCCTGTCCTAGGGTGACAACACTATACTGTATCTATAGAGGAGCAGTAATAAAAAAAACTCTCCTGCGCTCAAGTGTGGTGCTGAAAGGCAATAGACTCTCTCTCTGTTTACACTTCACTTCTAATCTCAAATGGCGACCACGCTTTTTTGCTCTCCTAGGATTGGGGTAGTCAGACATAAGAAAGGGTGCGCCAGCCTAGGGCATTTATAAACCATTTATTGATAAATTCAAACAAATATTATACTCACAAATCAATGTAAAAAACAAGCCACGCAGGTCTACAATTGCTAATGAGTTTCAAGGGGAACCCCTTCTTCTTCAGAGCCCATTTGTCTCTTAAGAAGAGGGGATTCCCCTTGAATTATGTTAGCTTTTGTAGACCTGCGTTGCTGCTTCCTGTGATAAAAAGTTGGTGCAGTGATCCCAGCATACCTGTTTTTGGATTGCATTCATGAGCTTGTTTTCACATTGGTTTGTGAGTATAATATTTATTTTAATTTATCAATAAATGGTGTATATATTATAAAAAGCAGAGACACCACCCTACCGACAAAATGCTACATAGTCAAAGCTGTGGAATTCCCAGTAGTAACCTATGGCTTTGAAAGTTGGACTATAAGGCTTAACGCCGAAGAATTAATGCTTTTGAACTATGGTGTTGGAGAAGGCTCTTGAAAGTCCCTTGGACGGCAAGAAGATCAAATCAGTCAATCTTGAAGGAAATCAACCCTGAATATTCACTAGATGGTCAAATCCTGAAGCTGAAAATCAAATACTTTGGCCACCTAATGCGAAGAGACTCATTGGAAAAGACCCTGATGCTGGGAAACATGGAAGAAAAAAGGAGAAGAGGACAACAGAAAACAAGATCGAAAGATAGCATCATCGAAACAATGAACATAAAGTTAAGCAAGCTCCGGGAGGCAGTGGAGGACAGAAAAGCCTGGCACGCTATGGTCCATGAGGTCACAAAGAGTCGGATACGACTAAATGACTGGATAACAACAACAAATGGTGTATAAAGCCTTAGGCTGGCATGCCCTTTCTTTTGTCTTTATAGAGTAGCAGTATTAGGACAGGAATCATGTTCGAACTACAGAAAACGTACTCCTATCATGTTCTCAGTAATAGGGGGGAAATGTTCTTAAAACTCTAAGGCCCCTTTCACATGGGCGACCGATCAGGTCCACCTTTTAGTATTTCAGGCAGAACTGTTCTAACCCTCCAGTCTCTTTCTTCTACAGAGCAGCGGATGTCAGCTGCTCTGTAGAAGAAAGAGACTGGAGGGTTAGAACAGTCTCTTTCTTCTACTCAATTCTTAGAAGGACAGAGAGGGCGGTCTGTCAGAAAGACCTGAAGCGCCGCACTGTATGTTGTCTACCGGGCGCTTGGGTTTGGCACATCACAGATCTGGTGGACAGATTACTGGGAGGGGCTGGGGAAGACCCGGCTGTCATCGTGCACGTTGGCACCAATGACAAAGTCAGAGGAAGATGGAGTGTCCTAAAAAACGATTTTAGGGACTTAGGAGCTAAATTAAGGAATAGGACCTCTAAGGTAGTATTCTCAGAAATACTACCGGTACCTCAAGCCACACCAGAAAGGCAGAGGGAGTCAGCACGGAACATATTCTAATGGGTAGTATTTGGGACATTAGTGGTATGTTGACTAAAGCACCTAATCCCGAGGTAACTATTTGCAACCCCAGAGCACCCAATAAGGAGATAGTATGCGACTGGTCTAAACTACGTGGCATGTTCACCAATGTCAAGAGTCTGGTGGACAAGATGGGAGAACTAGAACTACTGTTGTACGAGGATGATTTAAATTTTGTAGGAATTACAGAGACTTGGTTAGACAGCTCTCATGTTTGGCTGGCAACCATTCAAGGGTATTCCCTATATCGCAAGGATAGAGAGGGTGAAAAAGGGGGAGGGGGAGAGATGACATCACTAAGGGAGCAAGGGAAGAGGTGGAGACCTTATGGGTAGAGCTACAAAGTGAGTAAACTAAGGGGAAAGTAATGCTGGGAGGAAACTATAGGCCCCCTAACCAGAGGGGGGAGGTGGAGGTGAACCTCCTATCACAATTTGGATTAGCGGCAAGAATGGGAAGTGTCATTATAATAGGAGATTTTAATTATCCAGACATAGACTGGGTGGAAGGAACCGTGCATTATTCTAAGGCTCGCCAGTTCCTAAATGTCTTGCAGGACAATTTCATGGGTCAGATGGTAGACGCACCAACTAGAAATAAAGCATTACTAGACCTACTGATTACCAACAATACAGACTTGATCACGGATGTGGAAATACGGGGCAATTTAGGAAACAGCAATCACAGGTCAATTGGTTTTAGTATAAATCACACAAATAGGAAACATAAGGGGAATACAAAGACACTGAATTTCAAAAGAGCCAACTTCCCTAAACTACAATCCTTGCTAGAAGATAATAATTGGGATAAAATCTTAGGAACAAAGAACACGGAGGAAAAATGGGTATGTTTTAAGAGCATATGAAATAAGGGCATTAGCCAGCGCATCCCAATGGGAAATACATTTAAAAGAGCTAAAAAAAAGTCCTGGGTGGCTTAACTCCAACGTAAAAATGCATAAAAAGCAAAGGAGAAGGCCTTCAAAAAATACAAGGCTGAGGGATCATCATAAGCATTCCAACTTTACAAACAATGCAACAAGAAATGTAAGGGTGCAATCAGGGCAAAGATAAAAGACGAAAGGCACATAGCGGAGGAGAGTAAAAAAAATCCCAAGAAATTCTTTAGGTACATAAATAGTAAGAAAGGGAGGTCAGATCATATTGGTCCAATAAAGAATGATGAAGGGAATCTGGCTACTAAGGATGGAGAGATGGCGAAGGTATTGAATTTATTCTTCTCCTCAGTCTTCACAAGGGAAGCGGGGGGCTGCAGTAACCAAAACTGCAATGTTTATCCTCATGACATGTCATAGAAGAACCCTCATGACTAACAGAGGACAGAATTAGAAATAGACTTGAAAAACTTAACATTAATAAGTCACCAAGACCAGGTGGCTTGCACCCAAGGGTCCTTAAGGAACTCAGTCAAGTAATTGCCAGACCATTGTTCCTAATTTTTACGAACAGTCTACTGACTGCAATGGTACCAGCTGATTGGAGAAAAGCCAATATTGCACCAATATTTAAAAAAGGGCCAAGATACATCCCTGGGAATTACAGACCAGTTAGCCTAACATCAATTGTATGCAAGCTCTTTGAGGGGATGATAAGGGACTAGATAAAAGATTTTAGTAATGACAACGGTAACATTAGCAGTAATCAGCATGGATTCATGAAGAATTGTTCTTGCCAAACCAATCTATTAACCTTCTATGAGAAGGTGAGCTGCCATCTAGATAAAGGAAGGGCCGTAGACGGTGTATAAACGTTTACTGTACAAAGTAAAGTCCGTTGGCATGGACCATAGGGTGAGTACACGGATTGAAAACTGGTTAAAGGGGTGAGTTCAGAGGGTAGTGATAAATGGGGAGTACTCAGAATGGTCTGAGGTGGAAAGTGGGGTCCCCCAGGGTTCTGTCCCTTGGACCAATCCTATTAAATTTTTTCCTAAACGACCTGGAGGATGGGATAAACAGCTCAATCTCTGTAATACTAAGCTAAGCAGGGCAATAACTTCTCCCCAGGATGTGGAAACCTTGCACAAGATCTGCACAAATTAATGGGGTGAGGACCTACATGGCAAATTTGGTTTATTGTAGAAAAATGTAAAATAATGCATTTGGGTGGCAGAAATATGAATGCAATCTACTCACTAGGGGGAGAACCTCTGGGGGAATCTAGGATGAAAAAGGACCTGGGGGTCCTAGTAGATGATAGGCTCAGCAATGGCATGCAATGCCAAGCTGCTGCAAGCAAAGCAAACAGAATATTGACATGCATTAAAAAGGGGATTAACTCCATAGATAAAACCATAATTCTCCCACTCTACAAGACTCTGGTCCGGCGGCACCTGGAGTATGCTGTCCAGTTCTGTGCACCAGTTCTCACGAAGGATGTGCTGGAACTGGAGAGGGTCCAGAGAAGGGCAACAAAACTAATAAAGGGACTGGAGGACCTTAGTTATGAGGAAAGGTTACGAGCACTGAACTTGTTCTCTCTGGAGAGGAGACGCTTGAGAGGGGATATGATTACAATTTATAAATACCGTACTGGTGACCTCACAATAGGGATAAAACTTTTCAGCAAAAGGGAATTTAATAAGACACGCGGCCACTCACTAAAATTAGAAGAAAAGCAGTTAACCTTAAACTGCGTAGAGGGTTCTTTACTGTAAGAGGGGTTAGGATGTGTAATTCTCTTCCACAGGGAGTGGTTTCAGCGGGGAGCATCAATAATTTAAAAAAACTATTAGATAAGCACCTGAACAACCACAACATACAGGTATATACAATATAATACTGACATAAAATCACACACATAGGTTGGACTTTATGGACTTGGTGTCTTTTTTCAACCTCACCTACTATGTAACTATGTAACTATGATCTGATCCTGTCCGCCAAAAACAGATGGATAGGGGACCTATTCCCCATCCATCTGGCGGATCAGATGACATCGGATGGAAACGGACAAGCGGTCCGTTTCCATCTGATTGCCCCATAGACGTGATCGGGCTGTGACACCCCCCCGAGCAAGCAGATCCTGCTTCACAGAGACGCCCGTGTGAAAGGGGCTTTAAGCAGCCCATAAATGGGTCCATTTTTTTCCTTCAACCAGCTGGTTGAATGAAAAATAAACTGACCCAATTCCCCCATCTACACATTCGAGGTAAATGGGGGAATCCTCCTGCTGTGTCATTGTATTCTAAAGCGGGGGAACTTCCCTGCTGTCAGAAGACACTGATCAGTGCTGCAGTCTATAGCACTAATCGAGTGGAAATTTTCCAGAGGGGCTGTTGTACAGAAGTACCACAGTGTCCATACATAGATCCATCTGTGGGTAGCTTAAGAGTGAATGCATTTCATTTATTGCTAACGATAAAAATATAATTTGTATTGAACCCACCTGAAAAGGTTCAGTGCACATAGTCCTTTGTAAGGTTCCTGAGTTTAAAACATTAGTAGAAGAGGGATTATACTCACCTTTCTGGTGTAAACTACCTTACTTCTGCTCCAGCGCTGGAACCTCAGACATTCTCTTTAGCATATAGCACTTCCAGGAATGTCGGAGGTCTATACCCCATTCTACACACTGTGGTTCCTTCCTCCAACCCTATCATTACTACAGTAAAGTAAGGGTTGGAGGAAGAAACCAGCATGCATTGGGGGACACAAGCATCTGACACTTTTGGAAGTGCTGTATGCTGAAGAGACTGATGGAGGCTGCAGTGCTGGAACAGAAGGAAGCTAATAGACACGGGCTGTCGGAGAAGTGAGTATAATCCCTTTTGAACTGCCTGGAAAGAATATTTTCTTTTATTTAAAGACCTGACAAAGTCTCTTTATCAAAGTTTTGTTTTAACAATGCTGTGTTCCAAAAAATATTGTCTATAGCGTCTAAGCCATCATTAACATTGCAAGCCTATTCTTTTTCAAAGCTTTCTCTGGTCATATAGAATGAAGCCTGAAAACACACAGGCCATGAATATGCTCTTGTTTCCAGGCCATGAATATGCTCTTGTTTCCAGTGTGTATGGGCTATTTCGGAACATTTCAAAACCTTCTAAAATTATTTAAAGGAAACCAGTAAAAGAGAAATATGTAGTCTGTCATTGCTGACCTCTTTGTAAACTGGGAAGGCTGCCTCCTCTCCCCCGTTTGCCCATTGAGTGCAATCAAGCAAAACATTGCAGCAACCTACAATCTCTATAGTCAGCCTGAAATCTCCTTGTGGATTTTGCAGCATGCACAGAGAGTTACATTGGCCATACACAGAGCAAAGTCAGCCGCTACCCCCTAACCCCCCCGGGATCCTTGGATTGTAAAATTGAAGAAGCAAGGCAGAGAATTGTTTGGGTATTTTGACATCTGGCAAAATACAATAGCCACAGCAGAATATTTAGGGCCACCAAGCAAACCATAGCCCGTTATCGGAAGTTCCCGGTGTTACATTTTTTATGAAGTTATTTTCTGCCCAAAAGGGACAATGATAAATGAAAAACTATCTGTCCTTTTCTCAGACACCCTGGAGAAATTTTCTAAAATATGGTATGCATGGTTATCCATTTCCAAATCATAGGGCTTTAAGCTTATGAACCATGCAGGTACCTGACTGGGGTGCCAAGAATAAGGAGAACAAAAAAGGAAAAGAAAAACTTCTTGTAGGTAGTGTAGATGGAGGAATCTGTTAGACTCTTATGTTCAGCCTGGGTACTGTATAGAGTTGTGCCCATAAGTTTACATACCCTGGCAGAATTTTTTGATTTCTTGGCCATTTTTTAGAGAATATATATGATAACACAAAAACATTTCTTTCACTCATGGTTAGTGTTTGGCTGAAGCCATTTATTCTCAATCAACTGCGTTTACTCATTTTAAATCATAATCACAACAGAAACTACCCAAATTACCCTGATCAAAAATGTACATACCCTGGTGATGTTGGCCTGATAACATGCACACACGTTGACACAAAGGGGTTTGAATGGCTATTAAAGGTAACCACCTGTGATCAGTTTGCTTGTAATTAGTGTGTGTGTTTATAAAAGGTCAATGAGTTTATGGACTCCTGACAGAACCTTGCATCTTTCATCCAGTGCTGCTCTGACGTTTCTGGATTCTGAGTCATCGGGAAAGCAAAAGAATTGTCAAAGGATCTGCGGGAAAAGGTAGTTGAACTGTATAAAACAGGAAAGGGATATAAAAGGATATCCAAGGAATTGAGAATGCCAATCAGCAGTGTTCAAACTCTAATCAAGAAGTGGAAAATGAGGGGTTCTGTTGAAACCAAACCACGGTCAGGTAGACCAACTAAAATTTCAGCCACAACTGCCAGGAAAATTGTTCAGGATGCAAAGAGAAACCCACAAATAACTTCAGGTGAAGTACAAGACTCTCTGAAAACATGTTGTATGGCTGTTTCAAGATGCACAATAAGGAGGCACTTGAAGAAAGACAGGCTGCATTGTCGTGTTGCCAGAAGAAAACCATTAATACGCAAATGCCACAAAGTATCCTGCTTACAATACGCCAGACAGCACAGAGACAAGCCTCAAATCTTCTGCCACAAAGTCATTTGGAGTGATGAGACCAAAATTTAGCTTTTTGGCGACAACCATAAACACTACATTTGGAGAGGAGTCAACAAGGCCTATGATGAAAGGTACATCATTCCTACTGAGTAACACTGAGGTGGATCGCTGATGTTTTGGGTATGTGTGAGCTACAAAGGCACAGGAAATTTGGTCAAAATTGATGGCAAGATGAATGCAGTATGTTAGCAAAAAATACTGGAGGAACATTTGTATTCATCAGCCAGGAAGCTGCGCACAGGATGTACTTGGACATTCTAACATAACAATGATCCAAAACACAAGGCCAAGTCGACCTGTCATTGGCTACAGCAGAATAAAGTGAAAGATCTGGAGTGGCCATCTCAGTCTCCTGACCTCAATAACATTGAGCCACTCTGGGGAGATCTCAAACGTGCAATTCATGCAAGACAGCCCAAGAATTTACAGGAACTGGAGGCTTTTTGCCAAGAGGAATGGGCAGCTTTACCATCTGAGAAGATAAAGAGCCTCATCCACAAATCCCACAAAAGACTTGAAGCTGTCATTGATGTTAAAGGGGGCAATACACAGAATTAAGAACTGGGGTATGTAAACTTTTGATCAGGGTCATTTGGGTAGTTTCTGTTGTGATTATGATTTAAAAAGAGTAAACACAGTTGACTGATAAAAAAAAGGCTTCAGCCAAACACTAACCATGAGTGAAAGAAAAGTTTTTGTGTTATCATTCATATTCTCTGAAAAATGGCTAAGAAATCATAAATTCTGCCAGGGTATGTAAATTTATGAGTACAACTATATGTATGGTCAACCACGGAGACTCCAACTGCCAATTCAAGTGGTGCAATCACAGACTGCTAAACCTGCAAAAACAGGGTGGATTGTGGAGGTCCTCTGATGGTTGTTCGTATTGGCACTGAAGATATCTGCAACTGAAAGTGAATGGGCCAGCATACTGGGAATACAGTATTTTGTTCTATGTATTTATGTTTGTGGTCTAGGTGCAGCATTGTGCAGTAGGCAGTTGAGCACACAGAGACCAAGTTCGGCAATAATAATATATTGTAGTAAATTTCAGCAAATACAAACAGGCCCAGTGGAGAGGCAACCCATTCAGAGCCACTTACAGCTGTACCAGTGGTGGAATATAGTCCTAGAGATGGATACAGCATAGACCTGGAAATACGGCAGCATATGTTACGAGGAGCATAATGCAGCCTTGATGGTTCAAAACCCAATAGGAAAGCTTCCTAGGAGACGATAGTGTAGTCCATGCACTTTGCCTACTCCACTGGATACTGTCCCTGACAGACAGGTGTCATGTCTCTATGCTAGCCACTCACAAAATTGATGCCAAGCCCCAGCGTCAGGGCCTTAAATAGACTCTGCTCTCACTCAAGATGACTGCCAAAGTCACATGGGGCATCAGCATCCAATCTGATAGCTGTCTCCCTGTGACCATGGAAATCATAGAGGAACCCAGTTCCTCACAGCTTCCACCCCATCTGCATTGCTGCTACAGCATTGGAGAACACGGACTGCACCTGCCTACATAATCAATGGACATTCCCATTATCTTTGCCAAGCCCTTCACAACTTCTGCTAAAGTAAATTGCCAAGCTTGGTTCCAGGGTTGAATCCTTAGTGACTCTTACTTGGGCCCATGGATATTACACCCTCAGCTTTCCCTCTAGGAACTTTCTAAGCGGCATCTAATATGAATGGCTGATCTTTAAGTTTAGTGCACTACTAACCGCTACATATATCTACATTTATTTTAGAATTTTTGTGATATAGAAGAAACTTTGATTTCTTTTGTCCAATAACTTTCCTTTAAGGAAAACTTTAACCTAGTTATGCATAGGGTAGTTTCTTTCCATTAGTGCAGGCACTCACATGGACTCCTGGGGAAAATGTACAGCAGTACTCTATTTTAATAGCACAGGGACTTAAAATAATTTTCACTTTAGTGCATGTTGGTCTATCAAAGGGTCATAATGTAATAATTTGCTATGGCCTTACCGCTTTCACAGCTGATGTTTTCATGCATTAGATGAACTTGTTTTGTTATAATGTGCGATTTGAAATCCATAAAATATGCAAGTCTTACTGTGTTGACAACTGCTTTTGAAAATGTGGGTCTTCATCTTAGTCTTAAATTACAGGTGGTTGTACAGTCATTTCATGCTGGTGGACTAAAACCAGATGCCCTCTTGTAGTTGCTTTTTCTTAAATGTTATAATAACTCTTCAATTACAGAAGTGACTGAATTCACATTAGCCACTTAAAGTGGATGTCAAGGCTTTAATTTTTTTTTTTATGTTACATCCCAAACATTAACTCACTATGTGGACACTCTCCCTCACCCTGTCCTAAACTGTCACTATGGATTATGCTAGGCTGATTACTGCCTGTGTATGAGCTGGTTTAATATAGCAGAGAGGAGCTCATTGTCATAGATAATGAATCCTTCATGTTATTAGAAGCAGGCAAAAGCTTGACCAGGGGCACAAACTTTACAGTATGCTCAGTTTTCACCTTTATCCCTCAAAAAGAGGGTTGGGCTTCCCACTGAATAATGTCTTAATCGTATATGAATGTATACAGTACACTTTCTGAGCTTTAATTTATCTAAGGATCGAGTAGAAGTTTTAGTGAATAAACCTCCTCAAAATGTCCTACGATCTACTACAAAACTGGCTACCTTTTTTCTTTAGTGTCACCAAGCAAACCATAGCCCGTTATTGCAAGTTCCCGCTGTTACATTTTTTCTGAAGTTATTTTCTGCTTAAAAGGGACCATGATAAATGAAAAACCATCCGTCCTTTTCTCAGACATCCAGGAGAAATTCCATAAAATTTGGTCTCTATGGTTATCCAATTTCCGACCAAATCATAGAGCTTTAAGCTTATGAACCTTGTAGGCACCTGACTGGGGTGCCAAGAATAAGGAAATGAAAAAAAGAGAAAAAACAAAAAGATAAAAAAAAACAGAGGCCGACGGAGAGTTCTTTATAGTCTAGTGGTTTAACAGATGGTTGGATGAAATGTAAGAAGAGGAGGTAAAATGCAATGGTCTACTCACATCTCAGAGGTTGCTGAGCAAACTAAAGGGAATCGGACAACCTGGAATGAAGGTCCGCAAGACATATAACTGTCCCTGCACAGAGAACGCTTGATGGGCAGATCTGGAGAATCTCTGGATTCCAGCATATACACAGTAATGCCGTGTACACACGGGTGGACTTTTCGGCATCAAAGGTCCGATGGTCTTTCCGAAGGACTTTCGATGGACTTTTGACAGACTTCCGACGGACTTTCGAACGAACGGACTTGCCTACACACGATCACACCAAAGTCCGACGGATTCGTACGTGATGACGTACAACCAGACTAAAATAAGGAAGTTGATAGCCAGTAGCCAATAGCTGCCCTAGCATCGTTCTTCTTCCGTCGGACTAGCATACAGACGAGCGGATTTTTCGACCGGGCTCGGGTCCGTCGGAAAGATTTGAAACATGTTCCAAATCTAAAGTCCGTCTGATTTTTGACCAAAAAAGTCTGCTGCAGGTCCGATGAAGCCCACACACGGTCGGATTGTCTGACGGATTCTTCCCATCGGACCAGTCCGGTCGAAAAGTCCGCCCATGTGTACACAGCATAATAGGTCTTAAAGCCCCAAAAATTGGAAAGTGATATCAACAGAGGCACCCAAAAGTGAAGAAGAAGCTGAGAAGTAGATTCTTCATAAGTTCAATATTTGTTGCTCACAGAATAGTATAAAAGCACAGTCAACGTGTTTCGTGGCACTACACTAGCCACTTCCTCAGGAAGGTTAATAAAAAAAATTTAAACCACTGTGATCTGTCTCAACTGCTGTTTGTTAGTGTGCTGGAAGTTCCACTAGTGTAGTGCCATGAAACACATTGACTGTGAGCAATAAATATTGAACTTATAAGGAATCCACTTCTCAGCTTCTCCCTCCCTTTTGGTCACCTCTGCTGACACCACTTTCACATTTTTGGGGTCCTAAGACCTCTTACATGTAGGTATCCTGATTGCTCTTGGGTTTCCCCTCCCATCACTGTTCTCTCCCTCCCTTCCAGACCTTCTCCTTTCTTCACTCTTCTTCTCTGTTTCCTATCTCTGACTTTTTTCTCCTCTGACGTTCGTTTTTTCTCCAGGCTTCACCAGAGTGCCTAATGCTGAAAGAGGACTTTAAGGAAAACTAATAGTCATGACTGAGTGTTTAAAGAAAACACATAATTTGATGAACCAGCAAAATTCAGATATTTGCTCAACGACATTGAAAAGGAGTGGATCCAGCAAGTACAAGTGAATTCAGCTGGCAAAAAGGTTTTATATGCATGAAAAATCTCCCGCCTGGTGCCCGGTAACTACAAATCAATAATTTGCCACTTTATGAATGCGCCCCTTGGAGCCGTGTGAAGTATTGATTTTTCTATGGCACGTTGTTTATGTTCTTCAGGTATGTTCGGATACCAGGCAGATTAGTGCTTTTCAGTGCCTATCCAGACACCTGAGTTAAGATACTTATACTTTCTTGCTGCACTTTAACCTCTTATCATAAGTACCCTTTTAGTTTATTTTATCCACCCAAGACTAGCAGGCAAGGTGCTATTGCTCGGTTTACTCCACTCTTCTTACCTAGAAAAATGCTTTTAAAGCTAATGTATGCAGCTTTTTTCAGCTCACTAGAGATAAGCCTTTCAAAGCCTCATCCGAGAGGCAGGTGGGGAGGGAGAAAATGCACTTCTGGCATTCACAGATGGCTCTTAGCAGAATTAAGGGGCCTTTTTTTATATCTGGCCAGATGCAGTTGGCGTGGCCCTCACTCCTGACTAAATTCCTGGGTGGCTGGATGATAAATGCTCAGAAGAAAATATATATACTTTTGATATCTGTGTTAGCAATCTATTGCTCAAAAATTCTGCCATTTAACAACACTGTATACCCAGACAACAGTGTAAGTAAAACTCCCTATATATACAATTCTAGATTCTCGCTGATCACTTATATTTTATTCAGAGAATATGTAATGGTTTTTGTATAGGTTTTCTTTTTTTTTTTTATATTGTTGGAACTAAATAAACATTTTTTTCTGTTCGTGTTTTACAATTTCTCTAAATTCCTTGCAGTAAAAACTGCTCACTGTTTACAAAGCTGAGTAGCTAAAGCTAAAATTTACACACACATCACACACCACACACCAGGATCATGGATGCAGCTACCAGTTCCTGTTATAATTTTTTTAGAGCTGGCGATCTGCTTTCCAGTAAAAGTGAGGCGAGCAGCTATACAACTAATTATCTTAGACTAATAGTATGTCACCTTCTGGTTCTATATATAGTTGTTGCATGGTATACATTGTCCGGCCAGTCCCCTGATGGTGTTGTTTGGACAGGGACTAAGGACATAACACCATCACGCAGACCTTCCGGAGTTCAGATGGGAAGAGTGTTGTTTTCTTTCTGGGAGTGCAGTGGTATTACTTCACTTTTTAATAAATGTATGGTTTAAAATCATTATTATCCTATGGATGTTGTTTGTTTTTCCTTCTATGCGATCTATGTGGTAATGTTTAAAATCAATCCCATGGTGTGAACCTGGTGGTGAGGTGGTGTGGTGGCGTGGTGGTGTGTGGACCAGGAGAATTTAACCCTTGGAGCACATTTTGACCATTTTTTAGAGTAGTCATTTTAATATGGTAAGGGCTTGTGTGCATGTTTGTGGGAGCTCTTGTTTGGTGGTTTCCAGACACTGTCGCTAGCTAAGAAGTTGAGCACAACATCACTTTAGACGTGTCTATTTGTTTGGACATATTTATGGACACTTTTTTGGTGCATTTATTGTGTATGGGACATACACTTGGTATTGATTGGTCCACAGCCCTTCACGTCTTCTGTCATTAAAATTTTTATTGTTTCACAGAAAAAACAACGGATCCATAATAGTAACAAAGAAGTCAAAATATAACATTGGTAGGCACATTGGTAACCTGTATAAAGAGGATAAAGTTAGAAGTATACATGTTTAGAATACTCTAACCATTCGTTGTTACACGGTTTTTAGTGCTGCACTGAGGGGTTGTGAGGCCCCGTCCCTCCGTGTCTAGTGAAGGCCTTCGAAGGATTTCCTGAGGCCGAGATAAAAAAACCTTCGTCCTCCTATAATAACATGTATGAGGAGTATCCCAGTCTCTAAAGAAGACATAGGACCCAATCTTTGTTTGTTTAGGATAATACATATAGACCTAAATAGAAAGCCATAAGCCAGTGCCTATCCTGTGGACTCATGCTAGAACCATAAAGCAGGAAGAAAAGATCAAAGAGAAATAAAAAGGAGGAAAGAAAGAAAAATAGATGGGGAGAAAAGAGGAGGAGATGAAGAGGCGCCTTTCTACCAGATGCAAGTCCCAGTGATCAGCGACCTGAATTGCCATCAATACCTGGGATTAGGGATATTCCCATGTATTGAGCCCAGGGTTCCCATATTGCTTCAAACTGGGGAGTTGTATCCAAAATAGAACTGACCAGTTTTTCTTGTGCCATTATCCAGGAAATCTTTCTTTTCATGGATAAAAGAGAGACTGTGGGTAGCTTCCATGCTTTGGCTATAGTCATTTTAGCCCGTGTCAAAATAGACAAAATCAGTTTGCAAGTAATTTTGGGAATGCGCGGTGCTAGGCCATTAAGCAAGGCTTAAAAAGGAGAGGTGCATAAACAAGGCCTAAAAGAGCACCTGCTCAGCGCCAGATCAATCCCACAAACCCATTAGCAGAAATACGTAAATCCTTGAAATATAGCAATCCCAATATTTACAAGGTGCTAAGCAGCTGTTAAAAAGAGCAGAGAAAAAATGCCAAACAGTGGTATAGAAATAAGTAGTTCAATCACTAAAATATTAAAATACCAAAACAGCGCTAAAAATTAATAAACGTGATAAAAACGCAATATCACAGCGTGTGGTTTTCCCCACACATAAAAGTCTATAAGCAGTAGATGGTAAAGCAGACAGTTCATAGAAAGTTTTTTTGATTGTAGATTTTAAGTGGTCAGAAGGTGCACCTTTCCCCATAAAACGTGAGCAAATTCCATCTTGTGTAGCATACTCCCCCAGGAGGTCAAACTCACCAGAATCTCATGATAAAGGGAAAAGGGATTTCCCTTTACACTTTTTTGTAAGAAGAGATCCAAATATTGTCCCATCCGTGAAGTCACTGACCCTATCCCATTAACAATGAGTCTCCCGGGAGGGCATTGTAAATCCTTATGGATTTTTGACAACGTATATATGGTCGGGATTCTACTGGAACTTGGAACACGATATTTCTTCTCTTTAATGGATAAGACTCCTGTTTGGTATCCTGATTCGACCAAGGCCTGTAGTTCCTTTTCGTATTGTATCGTAAGATCCCTATTCAACTTTATATATGTATCTTCATCCATGAGCATCTCGTTTAGTTGATTGTGGTAAAAAATTTTCGTGAGAATTACAACTCCACCCCCTTTATCCACTGGTCTGATGACCAGATCTTTTCTTTTCTCCAACGACATAATGCCTTCTTGAATTTACCGAGGGTTCACATCTTTCTTTGGTATTAGGCTGTCAAGATCTTATAGAAGTATCCACAGCTGTCTGCAAGGAAACGCTGGATCTATCCTGGACGACTGATAACGGTGATAGCGCCCTCTGGGTCACACACTTTACTTTGCTTGTGTTTTTAATCTTGATGTACGCAATTTTATTAAGGGGTCCGCTTGTTTATGGGGGTTTTTTGTCTTAAATAAACGAGGTTACGCTATGTGCCGACTTTCTTGTATTTTATGACACAAACTCTGGAGCCCCTATACTGGTGGACCTTGATAGTGATTTGGACTTAGAATCTGAGTGGCTGTTATCCATTCTACCATAACGCTGATTTTTCTTGAGATTCTGGTGAGTTTGACCCCCTGGGGGAGTGTGTTACACAAGGTGGAATTTGCTCACGTTTTATGGTGAAAGGTGCACCTTCTGACCACTTATAATCTACAATCAAAAAGACTTCTTATGAACTGTCTGCTTTACCATCTACTGCTTATAGACTTTTACGTGTGGGGAAAACCAGACGCTGTGATATTGCGTTTTTATCACACTTATTAATTTTTTGCGCTGTTTTTGGTATTAATATTTTAGTGTTTGAACTACTTATTTCTATACCACTGTTTGGCATTAAGCAAGGCTATTGCCAGCGTTTGAGGGATAGCACAACCTGTGACCCTGCGAATAAGGTGCAAGACTTTATTCCAGAACCCACAAAGTTTGGGACATTCCCACCATGGATCATTGAACCCAGGCCTTGGCATCCCCTGAAACATAAAGGTGATGCAGATGGGAACACAGAAGCCAATCTAGTTGGCACCAGGTACCACCTCGTAATGAGTTTGACGTTGGCCTCCAAGAGTGAGGTATTGTAGATGCCCTTAATTGAGCGAGAATAGGATTCGTGCCAGTCCTCTGATTCCCAAGTGGTCTGGAGGTCCTTTTCCCAAGCAATCATGTAGGGTCCCTTCACGTCTTTATATGTGTTTAGGTTAATATTAAATACATACCAGTAACTTTTATAATTGGTTATTATTGTAAGCACTGCACTGTTTATATTAGTAATGAATGCAATGACCTCTGTGATTTTGCTGTGAGAGCTGTGCTGTTTGAGGATGAATTGCTCCACAGTGTCTGCAGCTACCGAGGTCTGTGAGGGCTTAATTTAAAACATGCTTAACGCTTTTTAACAATATGAATTGACATGAATGTCCAGAGCATGGATGCATGTTAACTTTAAATCATAGACACCAAGAGGCTCATTTCAAACAGAAAGCAGATATCCCTATCTACTCTCTGTTGTGCACCACTGCGCTATGCATGCGTCAGTTCATCTGATTCATAAACATCAGAGGTGTAGCCGGTAAAGCCACAGGAAGTTCTTCCTGCTCAGTGGAACTCAGAGAACTTCATGACTGGTTAGCTGTGCAGTTATACTGCTGCTTTTTAAATTAAAGCTGTTTAATGGAAAACACCTGGCAGAGGCTTACAAAGCCTTTCAAATACACCAGCCCTTAGCTTTTTGCTTAGCTTCCTACTTTGCATCCACTGATATACACAAAGGGCTTTCCCTCAGAGCAATAATCAAACATGTAAAATATGATGGGGAATAAAAAAGAAGCACAGTCAAAGAAAAAAATGTAATTGTAAATAGCAGGAGAAGAGAAAAACATTCTACAGGTAAAGAATTATGATCACGATGAACTGTCTTTTAGGGATTAATTCGGCACACTGACAAAACCTGGCCTGTGCATGTCATTCTGCTCCTACCTTGTCACATAATGGAGGTTAGCACCCATGTGTCCCAGTCTTGTTCCCTCCTCTCACTGAACAGCTGTTACAATGGTTTTACAGGATCTCTGTGGCTCACCATCCTTAAGCTCTAATTACTGAGCCTCTGATTAGAATGAAAAGTGGCAGCATCTGCAAAGTCCTGTCCCCTTCGCTGAGCCCCCACGCTTTCCCTCAGGGATCCTAGGAACCTACGGGGACCCATTCTAGCTCCAGACATCAGTTTGTGTCAGACCATGCCAAGCTGCACCTGTGGTCTGTACCGAGGGAGGGGGGCACAGCCGGCAGGGCGGGGGTGCAGGATAGAGCTACTAAATGATTCCGCTCATGATGACACATACAGTTACAGATGCTGATGATCATCATAAATATAGCCCAGTATTGTTGAAATTACAAACAGAAGAACAGGCAGGCAAACAAAATTAGAATGCCTGCCAATTAGATATATAGCATAACAAGTTTACGAGCCTGCTTAGAGTCAATACAGCTCCTTAAGCTAAATATTATTTGCCGTTGGCCTTCAGGATCACGTTTTGGCAGCAAGTTCTAGAAGCAGTAATGACATCATTAAGAGCAAGTTAAAGTGTTACTAAACCCAGGAGCCTGCATTCCCTATATCTGGTCTCCCACATTACACGGACATGGAAATGCAATTATTTTAGTAAATATAAAGTGCTAAATACCTTTTCTCATCAGCTGTATATATCAGTCATGTGACTTCTATCAGTGTCTGGTTAATGCTTGTAGAAGGATTTTTCATTCTACTCTGACTGTCCTATGAGGCTGCAGGATCCTTGACCCTCTGCCTGGACAGTGCTGATTGCCCTGTGCCAATCACATGCACTCACCCAAGAAAAAAAAAACTCTCTAGCAATACACACCAAACTGAGCATGCACAGAGTGACTCCAAAGGCTCTGTTCTATCAGGAGATGGATTGGGGACAGTGGAAGAAGACGGGATCAAACAGACTTTTTACACAATGCAGAGCATTAACCCCTTAGGTTTCACAGTGTGTATAACAAGCATGCTTTACTGCATATACAGACTGATTTTACTGTTGTGGGTTTAGTAACACTTTAAGTTTCTAGCAAGCACCGAGACCTGAACATACAGTTCTGACTACAGGAAGATTTCGCCTGAACCCCACTAACAGGGAGTTGATGCCTGTGGGGTTTGCCTATGATCATATTCGTGCCTTGACCAAAAAAGGGGAGGCCCTCCTGCCAGAGCGACCTAAGCCGCCCATAACAGTTAGACACATCTCCCCATGTGCTGGCCATGATTGAAATCCCACTTACGCCAGCAACAGGATGCCCAGAGACAATTGTTATTATGGACAATTGTCCGATACCTCAATATGCCATCTCCAAGTTGCTATGATTGTTTTTATGAATATCCGGTCAATAATATGTGATTGTTATGCTTATTTAATATGCATGTACTCGTATTGCTATGTCATGTTTTTTAATGAATAAAACATGTCATGTTACATTGACTCATCTTTTAGCAATGCCAGATCTACCTCATTTAAAGTCCCAAACCCTCTTTTTCTTGCATATAGATAAGGATGGAGCTGTGTGATCCCACACACCTCATTTAAAGTCCCAAACCCCTCTTTTTTGCAGGATATGATAAAGAAATTGACGTGTACATACAGTATCACTATATAACTGGTGGATTTATTTGCCTGTCTAATTTTGGTGTTAGTAGACGCAGCTAAATTCATGCACTAATCATGACAGCAGGACATAGCATGCAACTGAGATACTCCTGACAGAAAAAAAGCAAGGTAAAGTTCATCCAGCTGCCTAGTCGTGCTAAGTTACACTAAGAAAGTACACCTGGCTCTAGTGATCACCATGGTCCAAGTTCCAACACCAAGGAGGTTGTCCATTAGACGCAAGTTTAGTAAAGAGTAGTCAGAAAGTTGTCTTTTACCCATCAAACCATTTACAGATCTGGGCCTGACACCTAGAGCAGGTGGCAATAGTGGAAGGTCAATGTGTTATGGAAACCCATGAGTGGTGGCAAAGAGAAAGAAAAGGTGAGGAATGTCTGGATTAATGGCCATGCCTCCAGTGGATGAGTGCTGCCTAATGAGTTCCACACAAGATATTTGAGAGCCAGTGCAGTAACATGCCAGGAGCTGTACTGTGCTGAAAATGAGCGGTGGTTCCCTCCCACATAGACCAAAATTCTAGGTGAGGGCATGTCAGGGTGCAAAAACAAAGAGCGAGACACCATTCACATCTGTTTTGTAAGTGTAGCACCCTCCTAGGTAGGTTGCTAATAGTATTGAGGCAAATTTGGTTTTGGCACCTTTGCAGCCAGTGGAGCGAAGTTTGATTGCTTTAGGCTGTTCTGGGTTCTGTTGGTTGCAGGTTCCACTGCTTCCCCTGGTTTCTAGTAAGTTCCAGAATTTAGTGGGTTAGAAGAGGCAGACCCTCAGCTTGCATATTAATTCAGCCTTAGCCAATCCCTGGTAGGAAGAATGAGCCAGTAGGGGGCTGAGGCTGGGGCCTAGAACAGCATGGTCCTTGCCCTGGTGAAGAAGACCCAACCTGAGAGCTGTGACCCTCTGGGTCACTTAGCTGAAGTTTGGAGTTGGCCATAGGGGTCCCAGCTGTGTGGGAGCAGAGGGATCCATGTCTAAAGTTTCTGGGAACAGTTCAAAGGAAGTCCAAAGAGGATCTGACCTGGAGGCTTACAGTACAGGAGCTGTCTGGTAGTGCAGGAAAGCATTCAAGTACCCAGGATACAGTGAGTACAAGCCTGAAAGAGATCCTAGAGATTGTCCTGGTTAACTCTTGAAGAGACTGCTCCAGATTCGCTGGCTCAGGTTTGCTCTTGCATTGGAGTCCCCTGAGCTGTAGTTCACTCATCATTAGCATCAAGAGGGGTTTCAATTAAAGAGACAGTCATAGTCAGAGAGTGTCCTCCATTATGTTTTGCAGTAAATTTGTAGTATTCTAAGACTAACTCCGTACCCTACCCAAGTTCTTCAAACAATACATGTAAAAAGACACTTCCTGTCTGGTTTTCGTGTAGAGAGACTGGGAAGCTACCATATACCTGGCTACTTGCGCCCACTCGGGAATAGGACTCGGGACAAACAGCAGGACCTGCCCACAGAGTCTGTACACTACATAAGCTTGAAGCTCCAAAATGCTCAGTATCCAAAATTTCATGGATTACAATGGTGGCTGTCCACATATGAGCACTCAGACTCCTATAGCTCAAAGACTGATGCTCCAAAAGCTGCATGAGGTATTTTTGAGACAGATTTGGGTGTTATATGCCCCACAGACAATGGGAATGCCTGAAAATGCTCAAATCCTATATTTGTTTGCTTTTTTTTAGGAGTATTTCAGGTTTTGAGCCTGTAAGAACTTGTTTCCTCTCCTAGTGCTTTCCATTGGCTAAAACTAAAATGCCAAAAACATGCATATACTCACGCAATAACACTCTGATAAAAACTCCCGAAAGTGCCAGATGGCTTGGTTATCTAGCAAACACCACAGCAGTGATAAATTTTGAAATTACGATTGGTTTACCCTATTCTCACATCTGTATGTGGCTAGTTTGAGCACATATTCATCAGTCGAAGTTGGGTGTTTGCTTGAGGAAGTTTTCCAGATATAATGATAAACAAGTTACAAATGAACTTTGACATTTTTAGGACATTTATGGGAAAGACAAGAAAAATGATGCACGTCTGTTCATAAATAACTCACAGGTTCACTGTTATAAATATCCCTGCCACAGGTATATTCCAGTATAAAGCAGAGCCATCTTCTCCTCTTTGTGTCTTTGGAGACTTTAGATATTTATCATCCAATACCTGGAGCGTCCACAGGATGAGATGATAATAGGGCTGTGAATGTGAACTTGGAGAGTGCAGCAGGTCTTTTGGGGTCACCATATATGCACAATTGTGAGACCTATAAAACTGCTACAGCCAATGTGAGGGGTCTAGCTCTCCCTGTTTTCTCCCTGGAACATGCAAAAAACTACCAGACAGATAGAGCTGGAAATTATGGTAAGATGATCTCACCATTTGGGCATTCAAGACATGCAAAGAACTGATTCAGGTCACTAGATTCCACCAATAAAGGAAATTCTACTTGTAGGAGGACTGACCATTTGATTTATATATCCAGATCATGCTTCTGTACAGTCATTATGTTAAAGCTTTAAAGCAACTTTTTGGCTAAAATCAAACCTAAAGTGATTGTAAAGACAGAATTTTTTTTTTTCTTTTTTTTTTTTTTTACATTATTGCATTTTCTGTACTAAGTCAAAAAACCTTCTGCATGCAGCTTCCCCCCAGCCCCCCTTAAGCTTATGTGAGCCTGATCCCCATCCATCACTGTGCACAAGAGCAAAGGCTCCCTTGGCTCTCTCTTTCCTCCTGGGATCAGGGACAGCAAAAGGTGTCTGCATTTGAATGAAATGATTCATTTAATTTGTTTTGTTGTGATTGCCCAGAGCTAATCACATGGTACAGATGGGCTCTGATTGGCTCAGTTTGCACATTGACCAATCACAATCACAGAAATTCGAATAGAATTTTACATCAAATTCCAGTTGAATTTGAACTGTAAACATGTTTCTGAAATCAAAGACTGTGTGTGTTATTACCATTTAAAAATAATGCTGTTTTAGTTAAGCCAAAGGTGATTTAAAGAGTCATTGTAATCATTTGATGAAGATTTTCCTTTTGTTTGTTCACTTTGCCACATTCAAATCGAAAAAAAACCCCAAACATACGTTTTCGATTTGGCCAATTCAAATGTTATCGATTCGAATGTTTCGAATCTTAAAAAATCTGTAAATTCAAAGAAAATTTGAAAAAGACATAAAACAAATTACGAATACGAATCCTGAATACAAATTGAACTAATCAACTGAATTTAACGAAACTAAAAAACTAGATTAACAAATCTAAACGAAACTAAACAAATTTTTTCATCATGCACATGTCTAATAAAATGCCTCCTTACCAGAGGTCTAGACTCCAAATTATAAGAGTCTAGACAGGCGTGATATGCAAGTATATAAGATTCAATCAGCTTCCTCTATTATATTGGAGGTGGTGGTACTGTCATGGCTGATGGTAAAGTTTACTCCATAGTAGGGCCCATGAAGGAAAGATAAAACAGCCACATAGTGTAAAACTGCTTAACAGTTTATTAAAAGTAATCAGTGCTAAACACTTACAGAAATCCAGTATAAAACTTGCATTAATAGATTCAAGATATCGTAGAAGTCGATCGACCAGTATACAGGGTTGGCCTGCATGGTACCTCACGGATGTAGACTCCACACAACGTGTTTCGTTAGAATTAACGTCATCTGGGACATCCATTGCTTACAACTGTAATGTGATCTGCTGTGATTGGTCACAGTGGTCACATGGTACACTAATCAGTCATCGGTTGTGTCTGGTGGACACAGCCGGTGACAGATTGCGCCGCCGCGCGGCGCCTTCTGAAAGGACGTCATGTGAAGTCCAGTGTCCAAAAGGCCCGCCCGGCCTATAGCAGGGAAGGTGTTAAGCCAGTGGTTTCCCTTCAGTACTGCAGACATTAGCAGCAGGAGAGGTGGAGCAGTCTCAAGTGATTGTAGAAATTAGATTTTAGTTGCTCTAAACAGTATTTACAAAAGAGTTTCCCCTGATTAAAAATGTGGCTTGGCACTACTTTGTTGCCTTCATTTACATACTAATACATTATGTCTCCTAGCTGTACCGTTCGAGAGCTGAAGAGCAACTTAGGTGGATGGAGATGTAGGCATATGAGAGAATGCTAAAGCAGCCAGTAAGCCTAGCGAAGCCTCATAATGAGCTGAAAGTGAGGAATAGAGAAAAGGAAGGCACGCATACTATGTCCCTGACAGCCATGAAGGGAAAAGTCTGGAGCAGGTAATGGTAGCTCAGTTGAGCAGTCTGTTCCAGGCCGGTGTGACACACTGTTCCGTTATGTCATCTATCTCCAGTTCTTCCCACCTCTCTCATCTAGGATCAGAAAGGCTTTAGATGTGGTGAGGCAGCTCTGGTACCTCATTACAGACTAGTATGCGGCTTCTCCTCCCCAGGAATCAGAGGGGAAGATAAGAAGCAACAAGTCGGAGAGGGAGGGAGAGAGACATTATTCAGACGCAAGGATGGAAGACGAGTACTGAGGCAGAATCCTAAAACAGCGACTATGTACTGCAAAACATGGAGCCCATCACGTGAAGACTCCAGCAAGGCTGGCTTGTTACGGTTGTTCCATATTGAAGACGAGAACAGGTGTACCGATCTGCCCGGAGGAGCCAAAATCCAGAGGCAACCGTAGTATAGGGCTAGGCCGGTGCCCTGGTTTGATACAGGATCTGCAGCTATGACATTTTGGCGCACACACGTGAAAATTTGCCAGCGTGAAACGTTTTATAATGGATTCCTGAGAGCAAATTAGTGTAGAAGATGTTCTGCCAAACTGACATGTTTATGCATTGTGAGAGGCATACTACAGATGGATGGTTAATCTTTATAATAGCACCTCATTAAATATGCTGGCCTCAGACGCAATGATAAAGATTCACAGATTTAAATGTTACAAATGGTCTTTGCTAGAAAATGTTCGTTCAACTTAAAGCTAAAAAACTTTATTTTATTTTATAAAGATATTCCTCACTAGTCAAAACGGATATACGGTAAATCTGCTTTGTTTGCAAAAAAAGGCTTTGCAAACATAGATATTACCTTGCACAGGTTGTAATTAGGTGCAACCATAAAGGTAGCTTAGACAGCCGCCTTAGGGCGCCAGGATAGGGTGGGGGTAAAATCAGAATCCCCAGCCACTGTGGAAGCCACTGATCACTTCCAGATGCACTGCAATGTGACTCCCCCCCATGCGACCCCCCACCATGTTCATTGGGCTCCGCTGTCCCACCTGTGGGCCCGGTACGGTCATGGTGGGTGTCGCAAGGGCGGGAGCTCAATGGCCCGGAAGGGAGGAAATGGCGTGTATGACTAATAGACCCTGGATGTCTCATAAAGAGATCCTGTCACCTATATGCCATTATATAGGGGCTATCGGTCCCCTTGGTGATAGCAATATAGTCATGTAAAGAAATAAATGTAAAAAAAAAATTTATTACACCCCTGTAACATGCGTTAGGTCACCTACTTAGGAAAACGGTGATTGCCCTATGCATGTTATATATCACAGCACACACTGGAGTGAGGGCGTTACTCCAAACTGATGACCTGTAGGGGCTTTTAAAGTGTTGCCTTTGATTAACAGCTTCAGCCCCGGAAGATTTTACCCCCTTCCTGACCAGAGCACTTTTTGCAATTTGGCACTGCGTCGTTTTAACTGACAATTGCGCGGTCATGCGACGTTGCTCCAAAACAGAATTGATGTCCTTTTTTTTCCCACAAATAGAGGTTTCTTTTGGTGGTATTTGATCACCTCTGCGGTTTTTATTTTTTGCGCTATAAACAAAAAAAGAGTGACAATTTTTTTAAAAAAGCAATATTTTTTACTTTTTGCTATAATAAATATCCCCCAAAAATATATAAAAAAACTAAATTTTTCCTCAGTTTAGGCCGATATGTATTCTTCTACATATTTTTGGTACAAAAATCGCAATAAGCGTATATTGATTAGTTTGCGCAAAAGTTATAGCGTCTACAAAATAGGGGATAGTTTTGTGGCATTTTTATCATAATTGTTTTTTTTTTTTTATTAGTAATGGTGGCGATCTGCGATTTTTGTCGTAACTGCGGCATTATGGCGGACACATTGGACACTTTTCACACTATTTTGGACCATTGTTATTTATACAGCGATCACTGCTATAAAAATGCACTGATTACTATGTAAATGACATTGGCAGGGAAGGGGTTAAACACTAGGGGGCGATCAAGGGGTTAAGTGTGTCCTAGGGAGCGATTCTAACTGTGAGGGGATGGGCTACTGCTCACATGACATCGATCACTGCTCCCAATGACAGGGAGCAGTAGATCCCTGTCATGTCACTAGGCAGAACTGGGAAATGCCTTGTTTACAGGCATCTCCCCATTCTGCAGCTCTGTGGCATGATCGTGGGACACCGGCGGACATCAAGTCTGCGGGACCCACGGGCACGGTCACGCTGTACGCAGCGCGCACGCACACGCTAGCCCCGCCAATGCAGGTACGCCCATTTGCCCACCGCTGCCATTGTGCGGACGTATATCAACGTGTTGTGGTTGGCGAGTGGTTAAAGTTAGGGTACTGAAGTTTTTCACCATTTTACTGGTGCACGCAATTTTAAGGTTTGACATGTTGGGTATCTATTTACTTGGCACAACCTCATTTTTATATTTTACCAAACAATTGGGGGGGCAGCAAAATGCACCTTCGCCTGAGTAGACTAGAATTCTTGCACCGGCACTGGTTGTAATGACATCATAACTGTACCAGACATCGCCGGTGCAAAGAGCTGTGGGAGGGGCCTACCAGGCCCCACTCACTACAGACTGCCTGCTGAAAACTACAGGAGGGGGAGGAGACAAGACCAGTTATCCTGCACAAGGAGAGAGAGCAGCATTTACCAGTCTGAAAGTTTTACACTAGATTACTGCACAGATCTGGAGGAAATGAACAAAGCACAGCAAGATTGCAGTAATAATTCACATGGCTGTTGTATTTAGACAATATTTTCTTATCCCCAAGCAGTGCCACCTTAACTGCATCATGAAGCATTGGGGAAAAGTAATGCACTGGGGCCCCTACCAGGAAGATGGTGACCTGTGGCACACAGTGAGTGTAGCAAAATGATGCCACATATTGGGTGTGGCTTCTTAGTCTGATTAGAAATTTAAGTCTGGTATTTTACTGATACCCAATGCATACCAGGGGTTTGATATGGATTTTGAGGGGAACCCCATGCTAAAATGTTTTTTTAAAAATTGCCTGGGGTCCCTCCGAAAATCTATACTAGTCCCTTATGCGAGCATGCAGCCCAGAGGTCAGGAAAGGGAAGGGATGAGAGACGCCCCCCCTCCTGAACCATACCTGGCCATGTGCCCTCAACATGGGGGGTAGCTTTGGGGCAGGGGGGGCTCTGCCAGCCTAAAGCACTGTGTATATTGATGGGGACAAGGGCCTCTTCCCCACAACCCTGGCCAGTGGTTGTGGGGGTCTGCAGGTGGGGGGCTTATCAGAATCTCGAAGCCCCCAGATCCCGGCCCCACCTTGTGAATGAGTAGGGGTACATAGTACCCCTACTCATTCACCCCCCCCCCCCAAAAAAAGACAATAGACAGTTTAAAAAAAAAAAAAAGTCACCCGGTGTAGATTCATTGTCAATCATGATGCCCCCCGCCACAGCCGACCTGAAAAAAAAAAGTCCACTCGCGCTAAAGGCTCTTACCGTCAGTCCACTCCATATCTGACACTTCCTAAATAACTAAGGGAAGGGTCACCCGGTGATTCCACCAGGTAACCCTGCCCCTTGGGATGTCATCGGCCAGGGCAGCGTTTGTCGGTAAATACAACAGAAATGGTCTAGTGGATTTACAGTTTCAGGATGGCATGCGATATTTAAGCAAAAGATTTAAAGATCGCATGCGAGTTTGTTCTGTGAATGGAGCCGAGAGCCACTAAAATCAAAACACCACGATGGGGCTGTGAAACTATATGGAGCTTTCGGTCTCCATTCAGGCTTCTGTAGCCATGACTATAGCCATGACTGATGGATTATGCAATCTGCAGACAGAGAAAGTATCCCTACGCTACTACGTCATTTCCGGCACGGAAGTAGGGGGTTGGAACGCAGGTGGAGCGCAAGCTGTGAACCAGTGCCCTTACAGATTGCCTGTTTCATTGTGTTTATAGGTTTCCCTGTACAGGGACACTTTTTGTTTTTGCTTATAACTTTTAATAAATACTTTTTTTAAATACTACACAATGGAAGCCCTATCTTTTTCTATGAGGATCTAACCATGAACAGCTGATGAATCAACTTTGGGAAAAGTGACCAGGAAGACTCCCTTGGATACCTTCACTGGGTGAAGTGAGCTGCTGAGGGCTTACAGACCACAGATACCACATGCGGACTACGAGGAGAGATACTAGGAACCATCCCAGGCTATCTATACATGCCCATTACCCCTGCAGGGGTGCAGGGAGCTGGTGAGAGGGGACCCATTAGGGGAAACACACAAGTCACTTGATTCTCTGAACACAAGAGTCACCTAAGCACTTTTTGAGGACTTTTTTGATTTTTTGACTGGTCAATTTGGAGCTTCACTAATATATTATATATATATTTTCTTATATATACGTTATATTTTTCATTTTATGCTGATTTTTTATTACGGTTTATGACTACACATATGCGCCACTGGACTTTGCTGCTTTTGGGTTTTATACATATATATTTTTGCACATACTGTATATATATTTTTGATTTTTTTTTTTTTGGACATTAGGTTTTTTGATGGTACATGGCTTATTTTTCAATGTTATTCCTATATACACATATATATGTGAAGTTTTTTGGGATTCACTTAATATTTATTTTTATTTGTGCATTGTAAAATATTTTTTCTCTATTTCCTTTGTTGCACATTGGGATGGATGCACAGAGCCTGTATTATCAGGGTAACTAACCCTCTTGTACATGCATTCACCACTGGCATGCACATTGCCACTATATTTATCCTTATATGATAGCCAGTAGGTAGCGCCACCAACCCCACACCTGCACACCATTAGAGAAAGTATCCCGATCACCGCACACCGTCTAAGAAAAGTCAGATGCGTTTCACCCCAATCATGACTAAGCCCGTGGCTCAGACGAAACGTGCTGGGGTGTGATTTAGACAGAGCTGCTATTACTTGTGTGACGGATGGCCGGGATACTTTCTCTGCCACCAGGATGGGGCTGCTGTTTCCAAACTTTATAAAGAAGACAACTCTACGCATAGGTTCCTGAAATGTAAAGACAGAGACTCTGCCTTATAACCCATACAAAGTTCTTCTCTTTTTTTCCCCATCTACCAACCAGTTTTTCTTCAAGAAAATTAAATTACAAAGTAGATGAATGACCTTTTAAGATAATGCTTCTGAAAAACTAGGTTATAATCATTTTGCGTAGGTACTGATGTCTTAAATTACTTTTATAATAAGAAGACTCTGAGTATGTTAGGTACTAGTTTGAAATAATATCAGGTATAATTAAAAATTATATTAAATTTATTCCACCATTTCGGCAGTCAGGTATTTTATGTGTAGCAAGATAAACAAACACCAATGTCCCATTATTGTAATACAAATGTGAAACTGATCAGGGTTGCTTTTCTTTTAGTATATAAGTGTTACCATTACAAAAGACCATATATAAGCTGACTTGTGTGCACATCTTTTTATTTTCTTAAACTGACCTACAGTTTGGAAGGATTACGTAAGCAATGTTTGAATTTTGAAATGGATCCTAAGATGAACAAATAATGTGGTGTCTGCGAATATCTGAATCACCAGGCTGAACTTCACCCAAAGGAGCACCACATTCTGTTGTGTCTTGCTTATGATGTATTTTCTGTTGGTGCATTGAATTGCATTTTTTTATTGACGTTACAATGTATGCTGACTAGTAGTCTTAGTTCAGCGCTATTACAACTTTTTTATCTGTGTCTTTGGTGCTTCCCTCTGTTCTCCCCACGCCCACTCGCTAGACCCTACATGCTTCTTCCATGTTGCTTCAGCCAACATTAGTCATCGTGGAGACAGATCTTAAAGATGTTCCTCACCCTGTTTGTAAAAAAAAATTAAAGTCAGCAGCTACAAATACAGTAGCTGCTGGACTTTTAATTAAAGGACACTTACCTATAGCTCCTAACTGTCCCTGATTTGGAACAAAGTCCCCCTGTCCTTCTTTCCTCCTCATTTGTCCCTCATTGTGGTCTGATCTATATACAGTGCCATGAAAAAGTATTCATACACTTTTTTTCCCACATTTTGTCATGTTACAATTAAAAGTGTAAATGTATTTTATTGGGATTTTATGTGATAGACCAACACAAAGTAGCACATAATTGTGGAAGTGGAAGGAAAATGATAAATGGTTTTCAATTTTTTTTTAACAAGTAAATATCTGAAAAGTGTGGCATGCAATCTTAGAAGAAAATCTGTTATGCCGCGTACACACAAGCGGAATCCCGACAGAAAAAGTCAGACGGAAGCTTGTCATCGTTTATTCCGATCGTGTGTATGCCTCATCGGACTTTCTTTTTCGAAAATTCTGACGGACCTAGAAATGGAACATGTTCTAAATACTTTCGACGGAACCAATTCCTGTCGGGAAACTTGATCGTCTGTATGCTGTTCCAACGGACCAAAAACGACGCATGCTCTGAAGCAAGTACGAGACGGAAGCTATTGGCTATGGGCTATTGCACTTCCTTTTTCTAGTCCCGTCGTATGTGTTGTACGTCACCGCGTTCTGAACGGTCGGACTTTGATGTAACCGTGTGTAGGCAAGACCACTTGAGCGCAATTCTGTCGGAGTTGCGTCGGAGAAACCTTCGGAGTTTATTCTGACGGCAAAACCGGTCATGTGTACAGGGCATTAGAGTCTGCAAAAGACTTGAGACTGGGGCGGAGGATCACCTTACAGCAGGACAGCAACCCTAAACATACAGCCAGAGCTACAATGGAATGGTTTAGATCAAAGCATATTCATGTGTTAGAATGGCCCAGTCAATGCCAGACTTACAGTATCTCACAAAAGTGAGTACACCCCTCACATTTTTGTAAATATTTTATTATATCTTTTCATGTGACAACACTGAAGAAATGACACTTTGCTACAATGTAAAGTAGTGAGTGTACAGCTTGTATAACAGTGTAAATTTGCTGTCCCCTCAAAATAACTCAACACACAGCCATTGATCAAAAACCGCTGGCAACAAAAGTGAGTACAACCCTAAGTGAAAATGTCCAAATTGGGCCAAAAGTGTCAATATTTTGTGTGGCCATCTCTTTATTTTGACAGCATGGCCTTAACCCTCTTGGGCATGGAGTTCACCAGAGCTTCACAGGTTGCCACTGGAGTCCTCTTCCACTCCTCCATGATGACATCACTGAGCTGATGGATGTTAAAGACCATGCACTCCTCCACCTTCCGTTTGAGGATGCCCCACAGATGCTCAATAGGGTTTAGGTCTGGAGATATGCTTGGCCAGTACATTACCTTTACCTTCAGCTTATTTAGTAAGGCAGTGTTCATCTTGGAGGTGTGTTTGGGGTTGTTATAATGTTGGAATATTGTCCTGTGACCCAGTCTCCAATGAGAGGGGATCATGCTCTGCTTCAGTATGTCACAGTACATGTTGGCATTCATGGTTCCCTCAATGAACTGTAGCTTTCCAGTGCCGGCAGCACCCAGGCAGTCCCAGACCATGACACTCCCACCACCATGCTTGATTGTAGGCAAGACACACTTGTCTTTGTACTCCTCACCTGGTTGCCGCCACACACGCTTGACACCATCTGAACCAAATAAGTTTATCTTGGTCTCATCAGACCACAGGACATGGTTCCAGTAATCCATGTCCTTAGTCTGCTTGTCTTCAGCAAACTGTTTGCGGGCTTTCTTGTGCATCATCTTTAGAAGAGGCTACGACAGCCATGCAGACCAATTTGATGCAGTGTGCGGCGTATGGTCTGAGCACTGACAAGCTGACCCCCCACCCCTTCAACCTCTGCAGCAATGCTGGCAGTACTCATACATCTATTTCCCAAAGACAACCTTGGGATATGATGCTGAGCACGTGCACTCAACTTCTCTGGTCGACCAGTTTCAGGGTCTTGCCAATCTTCTTATAGCCTAGGCCATCTTTATGGACATCTTTATGTAGTGCAACAACTCTCTTTTTTCAGATCCTCAGAGTTCTTTACCATGAGGTGCCATGTTGAACTTCCAGTGGCCAGTATGAGAGAGTGAGAGCGATAACACCAAATTTAACACAGCTGCTCCCCATTCACACCTGAGACCTTGTAACACCACCGAGTCACATGACACCTGGAAGGGAAAATGGCTAATTGGGCCCAATTTGGACATTTTCACTTAGGGGTGTACTCACTTTTGTTGCCAGGGGTTTAGACATTAATGGCTGCGTGATGAGTTATTTTGAGGGGACAGCAAATTTACACTGTTTTACAAGCTGTACACTCACTACTTTATATTGTAGCAAAGTGTCATTTCTTCAGTGTTGTCACATGAAAAGATAGAATAAAATATTTACAAAAATGTGAGGGGTGCACTTACTTTTGTGAGATACTGGGGGTTATTTACGAAAGGCAAATCCACTTTGCACTGCAAGTGCACTTGAAATTGCACTGAAAGTGCATTTGGAAGTGCAGTCCCTCTAAATCTAAGGGGTAGATCTGAAATGAGTGGAAGCTCTGCTGATTTTATCATCCAATCATGTGCAAGCTAAAATGCTGTTTTCTATTTTCCTTGCATGTCCCCCTCGGATCTACAGAGACTTTACTTCCAAGTGCACTTTCAAGTGCATTTGCAGTGCAAAGTGCACTTTCCTTTAGTAAATAGCCCCCACTGTATACATATAAATATTTTTTACTTTCTGCTATAAAACATACCCAAAAAAATTAAAAAAAAAATCAAATGTCTTCATCAATTTAGGTCAATATGTATTCTGCTACATATTTTTCGTAAAAAAAATCCCAGTAAGCGTATATTAAATGGTTTGCGCAAAAGTTATAGTGTCTAAAAACTATGGGATATATTATTATTTGGAGTTTTTAATTATTATTTTTTTTTTTTACTAGTAATGGCGGCGATCAGTGACACTAATACAGTGATCAGTGCTAAAAATGTCTTTTTTTGTTTATAGCGCAAAAAATAAAAAAGAACCTCATTTTTTGGGGGGTTACAGATTTGCACGACCACGCAATTGTCAGTTAAAGTAACGCAGTCTGATCAAAATCCCAAAACTATACCTCTCACACGTGTACAGATAGAGATAGCGGCGCTAATATAAATTGTGTAAAATAATGGGTCAGAGCAGTATAATGCCTACGACCCTCTACTTATGCATAAAAATAATAATAATAGTGTCATGAAAAATATTAATTTTATCATGAAAAGAAATTTCCTTAACACCCAGTGAAAAGTGTCACTATAAATAATAAATTACAAGAAATGAATGATCAAGTTCAACAGTTGTTTTTCAATCTTCTTGTGAAAAATCTTCTTCTACTCTTCCACCACACCACCGTGATAGTGACACCACTCCCTCTGAAGAGCGCACTCACCAGATTGTATAGCCTCCCACTCTCGTGTTTGGCAAAACAGCAATTGAACCACACCTGGGTTGCATGTGATGAACCGTGACTCCAATCAAGCCAGCTCCATATGTGAAAAAATGAATAAAGTGCTCCACATAGCGTGATACCATTTTGACAGATTTATTAAAATCACTTCAAACACACTTCAATGGTTACACTCACTTTTAAACATAAAGGCCTTTAAAAAGAAATCCACAGCAAGCACAGCAAGCAACAGGATCAGTGATCCAACGGTGCACCGCGGTCACAGCGGACCTGAAGTGTAAACTGGTGACGAAACATGTCTTGGGCATGGTTACACGGCATTCTATCGCACTGACATTAGATGCCGCTGTCTGAGGAGGACTACACCGATCGGCTGGCTGGGCCTTAGAAGGTTGGGTGAGAGATACACCAGTTTACACTTCAGGTCCGCTGTGACCGCGGTGCACCGTTGGATCACTGATCCTGTTGCTTGCTGTGCTTGCTGTGGATTTCTTTTTAAAGGCCTTTATGTTTCAGTTTAAAAGTGAGTGTAACCATTGAAGTGTGTTTGAAGTGATTTTAATAAATCTGTCAAAATGGTATCACGCTATGTGGAGCACTTTATTCATTTTTTCACATATGGAGCTGGCTTGATTGGAGTCACGGTTCATCACATGCAACCCAGGTGTGGTTCAATTGCTGTTTTGCCAAACACGAGAGTGGGAGGCTATACAATCTGGTGAGTGCGCTCTTCAGAGGGAGTGGTGTCACTATCACGGTGGTGTGGTGGAAGAGTAGAAGAAGATTTTTCACAAGAAGATTGAAAAACAACTGTTGAACTTGATCATTCATTTCTTGTAATTTATTATTTATAGTGACACTTTTCACTGGGTGTTAAGGAAATTTCTTTTCATGATAAAATTAATATTTTTCATGACACTATTATTATTAATATTTTTATGCATAAGTAGAGGGTCGTAGGCATTATACTGCTCTGACCCATTATTTTACACAATTTATATTAGCGCCGCTATCTCTATCTGTACACGTGTGAGAGGTATAGTTTTGGGATTTTGATCAGTCTATGTATTTATTTAAGTGGCAGCTTTTTTACACTGTAGATGTACACATATTTTGTATTCATTTACACATCTTTCATGCAGCTTTGCACTTTTCTTTGGCGCAGTGGAGTAAGAGAGATTCAGGGGCGGTTTATTTGTATCTCTTGCTACAAACCAAAGTAACGCAGTGCCATATCGCAAAAAATGGCCTGGTCATGAATGGGGGTAAACCTTCCTGAGCAGAAGTGGTTAATTATATTAGAAAAGCACCCAAAGCTCTTATTATGTGTCTGGCTCCCAAAAAATAGGTCCCCTGCCCGGCTAGGCAAGACTGCGTTGTGTAGCAGAGCTGTGTAAATCTCAGGGCTGGTCAGACAAAAATACAAAGTGGGTTATTTACTAAAGGCAAATCCACTTTGCACTGCAAGTGCACTTGGAAGTAAAGTCGCTGTAGATCCTAGGAGGACATGGAAGGGAAATAAAAAACAGCATTTTAGCTTGCACATGATGGGATGATAAAATCAGCAGAGCTTCCCCTCATTTCAGAGCTTCCCCTCAGATCTACAGCGATCTAAAGCGACTGCACTTCCAAGTGCACTTTCAGTCAGGGTCAGGACAAGGGGTGGGCAGGAGGGACGGCTGCCCTGGGCACTGTGGTATCATGTGAGGTGGGGGGGCACCACAAGGAGCTTGAGGGGAGGGGATTTGTTTTGGGAGGGGGGAAAGCTGGGGGCAGCAGGGGATAAGAATTGTTCTAGAAGGGAAGATTTGGGGAGGTGTGCTAGGAGTAGTGAATTGAGGGGATTTGTGTTGGGACAGGGATTGGGAAAGAAAATTTGTGCTAGGAGAGGAAATTGAAATGTAATATGGTAGGGGGGAGGGGATTTGTGCTAGGAGGGATGATTGGGGGTATTTGAGATCGGAGGGGAAATTTGGGGGAGGGGGGATTTGTGCTAGGATGGGGGATTGGGGAAAACTTTTGCTGGGAGAAGGGGGATTTGTAGAGGGGGAGAGAATTTGTGCCCAGAGGGCAAATTTGATGGGTAGAGGATTTGTACTAGGAGGGGTGAATTTCTTTCGGGGAGGGGGTGGATTTATGCTGGGGGCATATGAAGAATGAGGGGATTTGAGCTGGGGGGGGGTTGGGGGCAAAAATTCATGTTGGGAAAGGGGATTTCAGCAGGGGGCAGATTTTTATTGGCAGGAGGGGGATATTTATGCTTAGGGGAATTTCGCTGACACATAATGCTCAAACATATTGGAGGGGGGGTGTAATTTGGCACGTTCGCCCTAGGCTCTAGATGACCTTGTCCCAGCACTGCTTTCAGTGCACTTGTAGTGCAAAGTGGATTTGCCTTTAGTAAATCAACCCCAGTGACTCCTGAGCCCTATCTCTGCAAAGTACTATTATTGACTGAGAGCCAGTTCACACCAGAATGCAGTGCGGGAAACTCACATTCCATATGCATTTCCCGCACCTTGTTCAAAATGCAATCTGCAGCAGGTGTCAATGTTAAGGTAATGACAACGCAATCACAGGTGGCAAATGCAGTGCATTAGCACTCACCAGATTGCATGGTCCAGAAGTACCATGTGATCTGGTTGTATTGGGTTTCCAAAAGTAGTGCATCCACCATTTTTGGTGCTGTGCGGTGCGATTTCAACCCATTCAAAATGAATGGGCTGAAATCGCACCACATAGAACTGCATGTGAATCACATAGGAACACATAGCGGATTTCTGTGCCACTCCCGATGTGAATCAGCTCTGAGGGAGCCAGTGTTAATTTCGACAGCAAATTTCAATTTAGTTTTAGTCTTAGTCTTTTGACTAAAATGGCATTTTAGTCCCATTTTAGACTTCTGCAATTGTTTTAGTTTTAGTCATATTTAGTCGACTAAATCTCCAGTACATTTTAGTCGACTAAAACTCATTTTAGACGCCTAAAATCGAATGGGTGTAGTTAAATTGTAATGCATTTTTCAAGCATTTCTCTACAATTTCCAAACTCATATACTGCTGGAGTATAAAATCAAATATGTTATTATTTATAGTATTAAGGTTTGAACATGCACTACAGACCAGTGTTAATTTTGACGTCAAATTTCAATTTAGTTTTAGTCATATTTTAGTCATCTCAATTGTTTTAATTTTAGTGGTATTTTAGTAGACTAAAATAGTATTAATTTAGTCTAAGAAACGGAATTAACACTGGAGGGAACATAGAAGAAACAGAGCAGGTTTAGATAGGACTGAACCAAATATCACTAAACAGGAGGGGAGGACAGAGGGAAGTAGCAAATCACATAAGTAAACATGTTGTGGTGCCTCAAAACCACCACAAGATGTCAGCATACTACAAAACAATAACAACCTGATGTAGTTCAATACAACACAGAAAAAATACATGTAAGTGGACAGAATACCTCCATGGCAGGATCACCAGGTATTATTTGAATGAAATATAAAGATTAAAAATGATGAAAAATTACTTTTGAAGTGATATTACTCAGCTTACACAGACCATTTTAGGTCATTGCTGACTTTTTTTTACAAGTTCCATTCTCTACGGCTTGTCCAAACTCTTCCTACTGAAGTAGCAGGTAGAATATCGGTAAAATTACGTTGCTGGACACAGGACTCAAGTATGGGAGATTTATTCCACCTTTTTGGCCAAAAAGTGGACACACTTGACCCGACTCGTGTCTGAATGTCAAATGTGTAAAATACAGCTCATACAGTGTACATATAATTTCAGCATATTGCGTCACAAGCGAACAGGCGGTACATTTCCGTTATACAAAACATTCTAACATTTTAAAAATCAACCTAAAATCAACCTACGCATCCTAAACCAGACAAGTTCTGCAAAACATGTATTTTTAAACCTTATGCAAAACTTTCGTTTTCCTTGCACAGAAAGAGGAACAACTTAGCAGGTTTCTTTGATGGTAAGGGGAGTGATTAAGTCCAGTGTCTTTAACCACAACCTGTCGCAAGTAGTTTCAACATGAAATACAAGAATTATGATTCTTATCTGAAATTCTAAATCAGTCTTACTGCACACATAACTATGGCCATATAAACTGACCCTCGTTGCCACTTCATTACCTTCCCCCCAGACTCCAATAGGCAGTCACTGCCCTCAAGTTTATACAGTCCAATGAGAGTGCCAAACATCCAAGAGACCAAAGTTTTTAATGATAAAATTGTTTTTTTTGTTGGCGCTCCCATTGGACTGTATATATGTATGTAGCGTACCCCCTAAAAGAGCCACTGGTGAATTGGTTTCCTTTCTCCTTAGTTATAACACACACAGCCAGGCAGACAGCATTTTCTGCACTCCTCTACTGGCTCGAAGGAACAGTCTAGTGTTGTCTGTTTATTCTTTTATTGGAACAATGAATTTGGATGGGGTGAAGGGAGCATGAGATACCCCAAAATAGATGATCTAAAAAATATTGAGGCTTGCTGAGCTACAAAAAAAATGTCCCACAGGTGACTAGGACTTTTCCCAAAGGACCAAAAGCTGCACACAGTCACTTCCAGCAGCAGGGTCATTTACTCCCACGGCCTCAGGATCAGCGGTTGCCTCCTTACAATATCCACCAGGCATTCCCCAGTGAGGGAGATACAAACTAACATGACCATAGAACATCTGGACACCTTCCCTCAACTTCTTTCTGGTACTCTCCAGTAAGCTTCTGCAGAACGAAATGAACTACAGGACTATACTTTTGTGAATAGCCCCCCCCCCAGCTGAAGCCTCATCTGGGACCTTGATGTCTTCTTGTTGGCACCTACAGAGTGGACACAGACCTGTCATCCACCTGCTCATAGGGGATCAGTGGAGAGATCCCCTGCTGAGCCAGCGGAATCCACTTAGCGGAGGCCCGCGTGTAAAAGGGGCCTAATTGAACAAACTGAAGTTAGAAGCTTATTGGCTACCATGCACAGCTGCAACAGATTTTGCATGCTCCAGTTTTACTAAATCAACCCCACTATTTAGTATAGAGAACAAGTAACGTATTTGTGAACTGTTATGGACTTAACTTAACTATAAATTATATTCAAAAAAAAAAAAATACTCTGGTGCTCCTGCCCAGACTATTTATGGGCTCTCCCTCCACCTTCCCTCCACCTTCTAGGCATACTTCCCTAGGGATTGGCTGGCATTTTGTTAATATTCAGACTGCTTACTCTGTCTGTCCTCCCACTATAATTCCTGTAGAAGGGGGAAGCAATCAGAGCGCAGCCTGTAAAACACTGAGCAGACCTGAATAATCAACCTCTGCTCCGCCGATTACAGAGGAGCTAACTAAATGTACCTAATAATCTGCCTGTAAAACACTGAGCAGACCTAAATAATCAACCCCTGCTCCTCCGATTACAGAGGAGCTAACTAAATGTACCTAATAATCTGCCTGTAAAACACTGAGAAGACCTGAATAATCAACCCCTGCTCCGCTGATTACAGAGGAGCTAACTAAATGTACCTAATAATCTGCCTGTAAAACACTGAGCAGACCTAAATAATCAACCCCTGCTCCTCCGATTACAGAGGAGCTAACTAAATGTATCTAATAATCTACACTACCCTAGGAGGGTGCTACATATACATGGATTCTCAACTCTTTGCCCTTTTCAAGAGGTGTCCCTGTTTTGTGGAGTGCTGCCAAACCAGCTCTAGTGTGCCAAGTAATTATTTGATCGACCCATTCAACATCTACATCCATTTTTACTTATGTTTGAAATATCTACAAGTTGTCCTCCATATTGCCTATGACGCCACCTTACCGTCTATGGAACTTTAGAAGCTTGTCCCTTTACTTGGATGAAATAGCTTTATAGGAAACCATGGGAGAACTGCGGGATTTGGGGAAGATTAGAACACTCAATATCTGTTGCTTGAAGGCTTTAGAACCTTCTCTTCAAAAGAATAGATTTCCTCAATCACAAGCAGAATGCGGCAAGGCAATGAACAGAAAATTGCCTCATTTCCAGCTTTAAGGTAAATAGGATTGTGTTGTTTGATGACAATTTATGCTGCATGTTTGTGTACATCCAAGGAAGAGATGTGATGGGCTTAGCAGATAACATTACATTTCCCCATTTAGTTATAATCCATATTATGCATATTTTTCTTAGCTGTACTAACCTTATGGCCAGCAATATCTTTAATTAGTGGACTTTCCTAACGTATGTGAGAGATTAAAGCTGAACTCCAGGGAAGCAACTACATACACAAGAGCTGTTTTGCCTGTCAAAGACTTAGGGGGTTATTTACGAAAGGCAAATCCACTTTGCACTACAAGTGCAAACTACAAGTGCAAAGTGCCCTTGAAATTGCACTGAAAGTGCACTTGGAAGTGCAGTCGCTGTAGATCCGAGGGGGACATGCAAGAAAAATAAAAAACAGCACATGATTGAATGATAAAATCAGCAGAGCTTCCCCTCATTTCAGATCTACCCCTCAGATTTACAGCGACTGCACTTCCAAGTGCACTTTCAGTGCAATTTCAAGTGCACTTTGCACTTGTAGTTTGCACTTGTAGTGTAAAGTGGATTTGCCTTTCGTAAATAACCCCCCCTAGTCACACCGAGCTTGCTAAAAAGGATAGAGCAGAGTGACAACTTCTGTCAGTGAACAGGCTGTACTGCTTGGAGAAAAGTGAGGTCACCAACTTGGCTGTATTGTCTGGCAGGTGTGCCTGAAGCATCAACAGCTTGTATATGCTGTGCCTCCTTGCTGCGCTAGACACAGGCCACGTGTGACTTTATTAAATACAACCCTGACTATTTCACATTATTCCAAGCACTTGTTAAAAAATTGCTAAAACAAGTGACTACATTGTGTTTCTGTTTTAAAGCATTTATTTGCAAATGTGTTACTTGTTAATGCATGCATTTTCTCCCTTTGAAATGCTAAGCCTTTTATAAAACCTCAGTATTACATATAACACAGGGGTTTAGTTTAATGCTTTATTCACTGTTCTGAACAGAAAATTACCTCCTTCAGTAATTATATGAAATATACTGTATCATGACGCTGACATGTACTGGTGATGGAAGGCGGCAGTATGTGTTTATCTCTTTTCATGACAGATATGTCACAGCACAACTGTTTTCCCTGAATTGGCATTTTAATATTTTTAATATAAAGAATATATATATATATATATATATAAAATATACACTATATTGTCAAAAGTATTGGGTAGCCTGCCTTTACACGCACATGAACTTTAATGGCATCCCAGTCTTAGTCTGTAGGGTTCAATATTGAGTTGGCCCACCCATTGCAGTTATAACAGCTTCTACTCTTCTGGGAAGGCTGTCCACAAGGTTTAGGAGTGTATCTATGGGAATGTTTGACCATTCTTTCAGAAGCACATTTGTGAGGTCAGGCACTGATGTTGGAGGAGAAGGCCTGGCTCAAAGTCTCCACTCTTATTCATCCAAAGGGTGTTCAGAACTCTGTGCAGGACAATCAAGTTCCTCCACCCCAAACTCACTCATCCATGTCTTTATGGACCTTGCTTGGGACCATCCCTGTTACCTGCAAACTGTTCCCACAAAGTTGGGAGAATGAAATTGTCCAAAATGTCTTGGTATGCTGACGCCTTAAGAGTTCCCTTCACTGGAACTAAGGGGCCAAGCCCAACCCCTGAAAAACAACTCTTGTACAGTGTGCTGCTTTTACTAAGGACCCTTTCACACTGGTATTCTGCCGCTAGCGGGGCAGTTTTACCCCCCGCTAGCGACCTGAGAAAGGGTTAAAAACCACCGCAAAGCGCCTCTACTGAGGCGCTCTGCTGGCGGTATAGCCGCGCTGCCTTATTGATTTCAACCGCTCATTGATTTACACCACTCCTTCACCGCTCTGAAGATGCTGCTAGCAGGACTTTTTTCCCTGTCCTGCTAGCGCAGCGCTCCAGTGTGAAAGCCTCCAGGCTTTCACACTGGAGACACAACAGCGGATGTTTCGGGTCTGTTTGCAGGCACTATTTTTAGCGCAATAGCGCCTGCAAACCGCCCCAGTGTGAAAGGGGCCTAAGAGATCTCTTCCTCTGTACAAAGCTTTGTGTGGTTTATCAACATAAGAGCTCTGGGCTGTGATTGCACACAGCCATTCAGCAGGTCCTGTCCAGGACTTGCCGACAGGCTATCGATGTGTGCAATTACAAAACCCGAAGGTAGGCAGCGACGTAAGGGAACGTCGCTTTGCCTACAGCGGCAGCCTGTCTGTAGTACATTGCAGGCGAATGGGCAGGCACTAAGGGGTAAAGGCCAACTAAAATACACTCCAGATCGATCATAACAAAAGGTATGTAGCATCATATTTTGTTTTCTTTAGAAAGAAGCCACAGCCCAAGTAGAAAAGCCAGACCCTTGCCAGTAGACTGTATAATAAGACCCTTGCTGTCTGTGTGGAAGCAGTGGTCTCTCTGCAGTGGTCCAACTTGACCTCGGTTTAGACAGGCCAATAATTTTACATTCAGCAAAACTTAGATCCCCTACTGATTCGAGAGCTATAGCTCTGTCTTGGCAGGGGGTAGGTCAAACCTCTGCAGAGAGACCACTGTTTCCTCACAGAAGGGTCTTTTTCTGCAGGATGATGGCAGAGAACAGGCTTTTCTACCAAAGATGCGACTGCTTTCTAAAGATTTTAAATTGTAGGGCCTCGTTCACATGAGAACCATGGTTGACAGGTGGCTTTGAGGCAATATGCTGCCTTCTGGATGCCTGTGTTTTGTTTTGTTTTTTGGGGGGATTTTACATGTAACTATGTAAAAATTGCCATACCTGGCACTATAAAAGCAAAACCACTGTCACGTGCTCTCTGACTTTACAACTCAAGCAAGTCAAAGTGAGGAAAGCGAATGAGTGAATTTGTGCCTATTCAACCACCAGGGTCAGTCCACTCTAGTTTCTCATCACCAAACTCATCAAACCATGTCTTTATGGAGCTGGCTATGTGCACAGGGCACAGTCATGCTCGAACTGAAAGGGCCTTCCCCAAACACCTGCAACATGGTAGGAAGTGTGCAATAGGGAAAAAAGTAAGTGCTTTCATGAGCTACTGGTAATGTCTTTTCGTTGGAATACAGAATTTTATTTTGTGCTACAACTACTGTACATCAGTATTTAGTAGAGATATATTCTTCAACCAGTAGATGTCAGTGTTTATAAGTTTGGAGCTGCATCTATGGTTAAACTCTGTGTCTTTTCTCTGTAATAATGTTTCCTGTTTCCTGTCTGCATTTAAGCAGCAAAGCCCATGTGCACTGTGCACTGTGCACTGCTTGTCTGTTCTGTAGGGCTATATACAGAATTTCTTACACATTTATGAAAACCTATAAAGAAAACCAATCATCACCAGATTTAGTTAAGATTCATAGGTGTTTCTGGTGTTCAAGCCTAATGCTCGCTAAGCGCCCTCCCAGTACATTCTGTCCAAAACTAGAAGAAACATTTTGGCTTTGGTTATACTTTAACAAAAACAACGTTTTCAGAACATTAGCGCATACTGAAAAGATTATTTATGTTAAGCTGATGTTTCTCACACGGAGCTATAAAAAAAAAAAAAAAAGAGTATAGTTCTTCTTTGCAATGCAAGTGCTTATTGAGCTGTTTGCTTAGCTATGCTATGTACTCTACCCTGCTGAGATTAAAGGGGTGTGCGGGATCTGGCATTTCAGCTCAGTGGCTACAAGGAGAAGATCCTCCCATTTGGGAAGATAAAAAGAGGAAGCCGAAGATTTGAAAAAAAGTTCCTATGGTCAGTTTTGCTATCTTAAAGTTGTAAACCTAGTTACACCACTTGTACCTACAGGTAATCCTATAATAAGGCTTACCTGTAGGTACTGTAAATATCTCCTAAACCTGCAAGGTTCTGGAGATATTTACCATATACACGTTCGCTGACGTCATCAGCGCATTCGCTATGAAGAAACCGCCCTCTGTGCTGTTTCTTCACTAGCAAGTGCTGTGACTGACGGCTCCCATGCGCATGCGCGGGAGTGACATCATGCGACTCCGGCCAGTCACAGAGCCGGAGTCCGTGGCCCTGGAAGGAAGAGGCCATCAGCGGGGACAGCGCAAGCTTTGATTGCAGGTAAGTGGCACATAATGGGCTAGCCTAATATGCGATGCATACTAGCCTATTATGCTTCTACTTTGCCGGGGAAAGCAGGGGAAAAAAGAGGAAGTAAAACCCATCAGGGTTCACTTCCTCTTTAATATAGAACTAAAAAGAAAAACTTTTCTTTTTAGATTTTTTATAGAAATGTGAGGGGTTAGAACTTCTATTGGGTTTTTGTCTGTGATTGACTCTCTCTAACTGTCCTGTGAAAGTGTTTAGGTTTGACCTCATATTATTTGGATTTGGTAAATCGTATAATGTATGGCCAGCCTAAATCTAAAATTTGAAGTTGTTAACAGAACAGGAAAAGAGGGGAGATCTTCCAATGAGGACACTTGTTGCTGTGACAACTGTCCAAGAGGGAAATTCTCTCACATTGAAAAGATTTTCCTGTTGAGTCTATAGTACGGGAAGTAAGAGAATAGGACAGGAAGTAAAGGAAAATGTACCCAATAACCAATGACAGCACTAGGGTTGTCAGTTTGAATCCCAACCACGGCACTACCTGCACGGAGATTGCATGTTCTTCCTGTGCCTGTTTCCTCCCACTCTCCAAACACATGCTGGTAGGTTATTTGGCTCCTGTCTAAAATGGCCCTAGTATGAATGTGAGTTAGAGACCCTGATGCCGCGTACACACGATGGGATTTTCCGACAACAAATGTTGGATGTGAGCTTGTTGGTGGAAAGTCCGACCGTGTGTATGCTCCATCGGACATTTGTTGTCAGACTTTCCGCCAACAAATGTTGGCTAGCAGGTTCTCAAATTTTCCGCCAACAAATGTTTGTTGTCAGACTTTCCGATCGTGTATACACAAGTCCGTCGGACAAAAGTCGACGCATGCTAGGAAACAAGTACAAGTAATAAATGCTCGGTCTTGTAAAACTAGCGTTCGTAATGGAGATATCACGTACGTCTTGTACGTCACTACGTTCGTAATTGTTGGCCAACATTTGTGTGACTGTGTGTATGCAAGAAAAGTTGGAGCCAACACCCTTCGAACAAAAATCCAAGGTTTTGTTGTCGGAAAGTCCAATCGTGTGTACGGGGCATTAGATTTTAAGCTCCTTGAGGACAGGGACTACTGTACAATATGTAAAGTTCTGTGTAAATTAATGGTGCTATAAAAGTACTTGTAATAAGTAAACCAAAATCCACTGTGTGAAAAGGAATGTATCTAGCTTGCTTACAGAAAACAAAGGGCTGAATAAATACATGCTAGTTAAAAAAAAAAAACACATTGCACGAGACCTCAACTTCGAATGGTTCCTGAACATGGGTGCTTTCTTTTTATGGTAGATTTTGTAGTCAACACATTTTCAGGCATTAATGTGATCCCTTCATCAGGCCTTCAAGGCAGTTTCACTTTTAGTTTCCCTTTTCCCTTTGTCACTAGCTGACACTTTGTACGGCTGGTGGCTCTCAATCCAGCCGCGGACTCCATTGACTACTTGGAACCAATCAGAGTGCTTCCTGATCATCCTGATAGAATACTGATCACAAGCAGGCTGGAGAATTCATTGACAAAATAAGCCTACAAATGCCAGCTTAAGTCTGCAATGGGATTTGCAGTGCCATCTTTTTAATAGTGTGAACTTTGCCGTCTTAAAGAGGTTCTTTAGCCTAGAAATAAAAAGTTATAGGTCAGCAGCTAAAAATACTGTAGCTGCTGACTTTTAATAATAGGACAATGACTTTTTTAGGGATCCAGCGCGGTGCTGACCCAAGCCGGCTCTTTAGCCGTCTTCAGGTCCAGGCGCCAGAATGTTTTCATTGGGAAGCCAGCTGTGACTACTTGCGGCTTCACAGCCGGCTTCCCACTGTCCGGCAGCTGTCTGGGATCTGTGACATGTCCCAGAAGACTACAGGGGAAGGATGGGGGGCAAACATCCGCTCTGATCCAACCGGAAGTGAGAGCGAGCACCAAAACCAGGTACCCACTCCCCTCAAAACAAAAAAAAAAGAAGGCCAAAACTTAAAAGGGGGGGGGGGAGGGGACAGACAAGCAGAACTCCCCTTTTGGGTGAAGTTCTGTTTTAAAGTCATTTTACAATCTGGTTTATGAACCACCTTGGTCCATAAAGCACCTCTCTGCACAGAAGTACTCATATAAAAGAGAAAGAAGGTTAGCACGCTAAGCTAATAGGATCTCTACGTGTTGTTGCATTGTGCTGTGAGCCTAAAGTCTGGTACATTCTAGTAGTACATTTTTTGGTTCAACCCAGCATTACACATGGGTCGAATTTCTTTTGTACTGGCCAATCCCGCCTGACATTCGACCCGTGTGTATTAGGAGAGGGGATAGATTAGAGATGACCTTATCAATGTGCTCTTTCAATGGCCAACCACCAGGCCATGGGAGGAGAGGTGACTGAAGAAGCTAAAATTTAGTAGACATTTTTTCCCTTAGTAATCAGATTTTTTCCTTTAGCTTGGTGATTACCATTGTTATGATTTTGACAGGGCAAGGAGGTTGTTCAGCTGTGCACATAGAGCATGCATACATTTATTAAGATTATGATTCTTTTTTCTCAAAATTCCTCTTTTAAGAACTTTTGTGTATATTGCTTTCTTCAAAGAGTTTTCTGCCCACACCATTTTTAATAAAAAATTTGATTTTTCCAAAAATAATGTGAAAATCATGGACTATAGACTGTGTAAAATTGTTTTTCTGGCTGCTCTGAATGTGATTAAAATCAATCTTTAAGCCTCCCTCACACTGTGCTGAAGAGCATGCATTGCAATATTTTTTTTACAGTTAGCATTCTGCCAACAGCTGGACCGTTATACGAGAAGCCATAAATGACAACAGGCAACAGACAGTGAGAAGTGAACTATCCAGCTTGGTACACTGATTTTAGACCTGGAATTTATTGGTGTCACATTTTCTGTCAAGTATCCCAAAACCACCACAAAAAGCCACAGCGTGGTCAATACCCACAGCTTTTTTCCATCTCACATTATGAGAATAAAAACAGGGTATGTAAAATCTATATAAGAGAATACCATTCCTTAGTCAAATGACAGCACCTTTCAAAGGTTATATAGCCAAAAGTGTGCTGGCACCGGACTATCACACCTACCTATATGCAGCCCCTTCTCCAAATGATTAAAATTCAGATGTTGCCAGGGAAGGGTATGTTAATGCTACAGCATACAAAGACATTTTAGTGATCATTGACCCTTCACAAAGTCAAGTCCATAAAGATATGAAGATTTGGTGTGAGGGAACTTGTGAGGCTTGCACAGAGGCCTGGCCTCAACCCTATTGATACCAGGTTTTTTTATCCAACATTAGTATCTGATCTCACAAATGTTCCTTTGACTGGAAGGGCACAGATACCTACAGATACACTTCAGAATCTCATGAAAAGTCTTCGCAGAAAAGTAAAGGAAGCCAATGGGGTGGGGGTCAAACCTATATTAAATCGGAGTTCCACCCATAAAAAAAAACTTTACATTAGTGTGCAGCAAATAACCTAACCAACGATATTTGGACCAAATTTTTTTTTTAACTATTTCATACCTGTTGCTATGTGGTCCCTTCTAATCTTCCCCTTCCTCACCGCGGCGCCTGACGTCATTTCCTCGACGGCTAGAATTGCAGTATTTTAAAACCGGAAGTGACGCTGGAAAAGCGGCTTATCTTCATTGCCATCACAACGGGGTGGGCACTTCCAACGACGACGCCCATTGTGATGGCAACCTGTGTAGTTTACTGCACCGCTACATGCTTTTACTGCGCATGCGCGAGAACAGGCGGTGCATGCTGGGAATACAGCAGCACCGTATCCTGGAAGAATATGCTTGTGGACTTCGTCTGCCCAGAAGTAAGATGGGAATGCCCGAGAAGGCTGAATCTAAGGTACTTTTTTAAATAAAATAATAAGAAATGCAGCGCTAATGACAAGAGTAACAGCTGTTTAATATACATTCTGCAATAGTAAGAGTTAGTTAAAAAAAATGAAATGTGTGGGTGGAACTCCGCTTTAATACCCATGATTTTAAAGTAGGATGTCCAACGACTCATATAGTTGTGATGTTCAGATGCCCAACAACCTTTTTCCATGTAGCACAGTTCCTTTGACAGTCCACTCAAGGAAGAAAGACCTTAGAGATGTCCACCAACCTTTGGCCATGTAGTGAAGCTCCTTTGACAGTTCACCCAAGGAGGAAAGACCCTAGAGATGTTCACAAACCTTTGGCCATATAGTGCAGCTCCTTTCAAAGTTCACCCAAGGAAGAAAGACCCTACAGACGTCCACCAACCCTTGGCCAAGTAGTGCAGCTCCGTTGACAGTTCACCCAGGGAAGAAAGACCGTAGAGATGTCCACCAACCTTTGGCAGCTCTGACTAATTGGCAGCTGTTTGTACCATCACAATATACTCTTGAGAGTTTGGGCTCTATTTTTAAGAAAAATCGAGCTTCAGCCAATGTTTTTTTTTTATAGCGAGGAAAGTTTAGAACGCTTGAAAACCTTTATGATGCCCCCATTTGAGAGATTTTCCCCTCATTTTATGTCTATCAGAATAGGAAGAAAGGGAAAATTCTTCTAGAGGGACTATAGACAAAGCAAAAATGTTTTAGAACCTTTGTTAGGATTTCCCCGCTGTTTTGTGCCCATGAGGGAGAACAGGACAGGTGTCAGTCCAATGGGAGCACCAAACCAACAACTAAAGCAAAGATTCCTTTGTTACATTCGCTAACATTGGCTTAACGTGCCCTCCTGAAACTGTTCCATGAAGTAAATCACAGTCAATCACAGCCAAAATCCCCAAGCTATGATGAAAGGGGGGGTGTATTTGGCCCCAAAAACATTCTGGATTTTTTATGCTATGAATCAATTTATCATTAAAAACTTTGGACTCTTGGATGTTTGTTTGGAGCTGTTATTGGACTGTATGAACTGTATGTGGATTCTGAACTCTTAGTTCTATCGTTGTTTCTAAGGTGTCTCCATTTAGTGGAGTGCTGCCAAACTGGAGCCAGTGTGCACGGTGATAGATTCAGTGACCCTTACAAAATCTCAATACAGCTCCCCGATTGTTCTTGTGTTTGAACATGTAAAACCTTACAGAAGTGCTTGACATTCTTCAATCAATTCTAAAGTAAGAAAAAAAAAAAAAAGTTCTAGCTGGAACTGGGCTTTAAAATTTGTAATTGCTCACAAGTTTTACGCATCGAGCATGAAGCAGAAGCTCGTGTTTGTTATCAGTGTTCTCCTCCCACTGCCTCAATACTGGTTCTGTACAGAGAACAAAATGAAAGAGCACATCGGTAATTACAGTGTGCGTGAGGATCCTCCTGTCACAGCTACAGCAGGCACAGGATACAATTTTAACTTTAAATACAATATTTAAAGAAGGAGAAAAATCAAACTATTTACTGTACATCTATTTGGTTAAATTGTTACATAGATACATGGCTGTGATGATGATTTAAGAGGAAAGGAAGAAGTTTGGTGATATATTTAAGAGAATAAGAGAAGCGTTAGTTGTTGGAAATGTTCTTTTTTGGTGCTTTGATGGAGAAGAAGTGATTTCAGCGTAATTGTTTTCAGTGAAAAATTACTGATTTCAACCATTGGAAAAATTTAACTGAAAAAGCGGAAAAGCTCAGTTCCACTCTCTAAACCTGCTTAAGCGAAATTTGCCTGAAGAAAGAAAAATTATCTTTATTTTGTCTCTATTTCGAAAGTGCGGTTTAATATTAAAGTAGAACTCCAACAAACGTTTTCTTTTTTGATCCTTCCACTATATAAAAAAAAAAAAAAAAATTTCCAATTTCTACCTACTCTATTCATGCTCCAGCGCTGTCTATGGTTTCCTCTTCACTCTAGCAGCAGTCCTCTTCATGCAGAACAACTGTCATGCAGGGGCGGACTGATAATTCATGGGGCCCCCGGGCAATAGGGTATTATTGGGCCCCCAGACAATCAGAGTTTATGGGGCCACACAGAATACACACACACAGTATACAATCACACAGTATACACATACATGTACACAGGGCCGTCTTTAATATTGATTGGACCCTGGGCAAAACTTTTCTTGTGCCCCCCCCCATGCAGTTTCGCTCTCCACCTGCTCTGAGACATACAATAAATAGCAGCTAGACTCAAAATCAGTTTACTAAATCAGATCAGGCAGCTATTGTGATTGGTTGCCAGAGGTTACAGTGTATCATTACGGCTCACTGACTGGTTGCTAGAGGTTACAGCACACTTTACGGCTCACTGAGTCGTTGCTAGAGTTTACAGCACATGATTTCTGCTTGTTGATTGGCTGCTAGGGATTACTGTGGATATGACCTCAGGGGGGCATGATATACATATTAATACCGTGGCCGCCCCTATTTACATGTGAATGCCGGTAATTTACATGTAAACATAGGGTCTGCAGGTGAGTCATCTGTACACAACAATAGGGCGGACCTGGGTAGAATTAGAAGCAGCACTTCACACTGTGACATTGGGAAACAGCACAGGACTAAAACCTCAAGGGACGAGGGAATTTAAACCAGGATAGTTGGCAAGTATAAGGCAGCTGCTTTGGGCCCCACAACAATGACAGGGCCCAGGGCAGCTGCCCCTTTTGCCCTGCCTTAAAAACGGCCCTGCATGTACACACAGTATACACAGACAGATGTAAAAAAAAACACAGATTTATACATACTGTCCCTGGTTTTACTGAGGCTGGCAAACCTGATGGGGCCCCCTAGTGGCCCAGGGCCCTCGGGCAGTGCCCGAGTCGCTCAATGGTCAGTCCGCCCCTGCTGTCATGCCTATGGAGTCAGACTGAGCGGTGTTCACACATCATTAGGTGAGCACGGCCCAGTCCTGGAAGAATGCCTGTCTGCCCACCACTGCTAGAGGAAGAGGAAGAGGAAGCTGCCATGACATCACCAGACAAGCTGGTAGACTGCAGGAAAAAGGTATGTTTATAACCCCTTTAAGACAAGAATTCTCTTAGTGTATTTTTATACAGATCTGGGAAGAACTCAATAGGGTTGATCTACTAAACTGGAGAGTGCAAAATCTGGTGTAACTCTGCATAGAAACCAGCTTTAGGGTTTTCTTGTTTGTCAAAGCTTAATTGAACAAGCCAAAGTTAGAATCTGATTGGCTACCATGCGCAGCTGCACCAGATTTTGCACTCTCCAGATTTATTAAATCAATCCCAATGTATCTATACGAGTGGGTGGATGTAAATAGATGTGCCTCCGTTTACCTTCCTCCACATCCGATCTCCATTTAGGTTCACAAATAGAAAAAGGTTTGCTTTACTTTCCATTTTTGCAGAGCAGAACAATACAGATGAACAGTGATATGAATGGATGCACATCCACCCACATCTGTAGTGATTGCATGGGTCTGTTTTTTCTCCATCACAGCTTTTTCTACATCCATCTCGTTCTGATCCAACTCAACTGGGGCATTTTTTAAAACAAAAATACCAGTGGGGAAGGAGCCCTTTGGGGGAAGTGGGTGTCAGGGGATAAGGGTAAATCCTGTAGTTCCACTTTAGACGTGGTTCAAGTTATTTATTATTGTTCTTTTTTATTTATTTTTTCTTCTTTTATATGTATTCGATTGCTGTTTGTGTTCGGTCTCTTTAAATTATTTATTTTACTGTTTTTCTGTGCAAAATATTTAGTATAACAAGGCTAATGAGGGGTCACTGTTTGGTACAAGAACAGGTCCAGAGAATAGTTAAAGGGGCTTTCTTAACTCTCAACATTTAAATTCCATTTAAAATTCAACAAAACTGTCTAATTTCCCCTTCCACACTGACTCCAATGTGTTTTGCCACTGAGATTTCAAAACTAATTTTATTTATCACTAGTGATAAATTCATTGAAGGCTCTTTAAGTAAAGTCACCATGCAGCAACGAATGAGGATTCCATTTGTATCATTTTTTAGCATACCTAGACTTACTGATGCCCTAGTTATAACCAAGGAAGTCATAAGTAGAGCAACATCAAAGGCTTCTTGATCCCCAGTGAAAGGGACTCTTGACTACCAGAAATATAGTATTTTAAAAGAGTGTGCAGGCTTGGTGTCTTTTAAGGATGTTCATAGTTTAGTATGACCTGATTATTCTCCAAGGTGAGTAAGTAGGCTTGTAAATTTATGTAGTGTGCACTGGTGGGTACAAACACTGACCTTAAAAACTTGCATCTATCAGATGAGTTCCCCCTAGGGCTCTAGGGCTTTTTGGTCATTTTTAGTTTTACAGGAGATTACCTGAGCAGCATTTTTGCTGTTTTAAATGTATACTTTCTTTTATACTCTCAAGTGGGTTTGTAGGGTAGTTGGATGCACTCATGAAAAGGGCAGGCGTTCAGGCTAGTGTTCAGGTGCTAACAGTATACCTGTGACTGGTACAGGCTTGCTATTGGTAACTGCCTTGTGTTAAACTTTATACCTTTGTGGCCTTGTCCTCTTTAAATATGGTTTTGTGTGCTTATTGGCAACTGTTCTTTTACTAAAGCCTTAAGTCTAGTCTTCTCAACAGTCAAGAGTGGAATCCCTCTAAACAAAAGCCTGAAGGTACTTAGACCAGCCATTCGCAACCTAGGGTTTCTCCAGAGGTTACTAGGGGTTCCTTTTGCTGGCTCCCAACTGGTGGTGTCTGCATAATTCTGAGTCCAATGCCACTTGGCAGAGCCAGCAGCATACCACCAATGATCATTTTTTAGCTGTCTGTAAGAGTGGCATTCTGACTACCACTGTAATGCCCTGTACACACGGTCGGATTTTCGGACGGAATATGTGTGATAGGACCTTGTTTTCGGAAATTCCGACCGTGTGTGGGCTCCATCACACATTTTCCATCGGATTTGTTTGAGAGCAGGCTATAAAATTTTCCGACAACAAAATCCGTTGTCGGAAAGTCCAATCGTGTGTACACAAATCCGACGCACAAAGTGCCACGCATGCTCAGAATAAATAAAGAGATGAAAGCTATTGGCTACTGCCCTGTTTATAGTCCCGACGTACGTGTTTTACGTCACCGCGTTCAGAATGATCAAATTTTCCGACAACTTTGTGTGACCGTGTGTATGCAAGACAAGTTTGAGCCAACATCCGTTGGAAAAAATCCTAGGATTTTGTTGTCGGAATGTCGGATCAATGTCCGACCGTGTGTACGGGGCATTAGGGTTATCATTCCCTCTGACTTCATTTATTTAATTTTAGTAAGAGTTCCCCAAGACCTGAAAATGATTTCAAGGGTTCCTCTGGGGTAAAAAAAAAGTTGAAAAAATCTGAGTTAGGCCCTGTCTTTAGCTCAAGGGTTTTATTTTAACCCAGAAGTAATCCTCGAAATGTTTGGCATTAAAAAGCCAACCCTATCATGACAACCCTCTGTATGATACCAAACCATATCCCTACTGCAAAAGGTCCTCACCTGGCTCCCTAATTACATCATGAGACCTGGCAATTGGCCGCTCTGGCACCCAAAGCTGCACCGTGGTAGAGGAGAATGTCAAAGCACTGTAAAATTAACAAACAGAACTACAGGGAAGCAAAAGGAAGGTGAGTCTAAGCAATGGGTGGTGGCCAATTAAGTGAACCCATTGCTTGGCCCAGCATGAGCAAAGCACGAGTTCACTTCATGTATAAAAAAAAAATAAGTTGAAAGCAATTTGCTTTTCAAAAGAATGTTGGAATGTTTACCATGCAGAAAAAAAAAAGTGAGGGGAAGTTTTTACAAGCAGACTGCAGGAATATTAATAAACCAGAATCATAGCATCTCTGAAAACAAAGGAGGAACACACAGTAACAAGATCACAGGGTTCGATATCCTGGAGACTCAGCGCTTTGTTCACTACAAGCCTTGCCTGTGTGCAGATGAAGAGAGATGCCTGTTAGCACAAGAGAGGTGGCAACAGGTGATGTCCTCAGATGATTAGACAGAAAGACAGAAGGCGGCCACAAAGGTAGAAGACGTCTTAAACCACATAAGTAAAAAAAAAAATAATCAAAGAGAAAACTGGAGTTTAAAGGTACTACCGTTTCTATAGTCGTGATTTAGACACAGACAAAAAGTACATCAAATCTTGTTCATTTTATTACAAAAAATTCCTTTTGATTATTTTTCTACAGATGTATAATTGGGATGCTGGTACTGAGCTTAAAGCTCTTTAAAGATCTATATACATTATACATTATTACGCTTGAACCCCATAACGTGATTCTTTGCTAATATTACAACAGAGCTTTTTTTAGCTTGGCTTTTATTATTCTTTTACTGACTAACATAGCCTGACTTGACAAACCTAGACTAGTTTGTTTTCTTTTTATTTTGTCTTAAAGTGGAACCATATTTTACCCTAACTATATCTGGGCAACACAAGCTGAAAACCCCATTGATTCATTTTTAATATTCAAAGCAAACTCACCTATCTGAGTAAGGGCAAGGCCATCTTGAGTAAGGGAAGATGATTCATGTAGCATTTACTTCCTGGGATCCATCTGCCCTTAGCTCAGGCATGCAGACAGGAGGGTGTGCTTAGCTGAGAAAACACTTCCTCCCCTCCTCCAGATAAAAGAAAAAAAATACCCATGAAGACTACTGGGATGTATGACATTATTTTGCCTTGGCCAGAAACCAGGAAGCAACTGATGAAATAAAAAAAAAAAATTAAATAATAATAATTAACACAAGTAAATATAATATACCTTCCTATCTATTTACTGAGGTTAGTAGCATAAGCATTAAAAAGAGGAAATGTTGATTAATAATGTTTAATTGCACTTTACCACTGGAGTCCCAGCCCGTAATTATTATTATTATTATTATTATTATTATTATTATTAACGATTTATATAGCGCCAACAGTTTACGCAGCGCTTTACAATGTAGAGGGGGGACAGCACATTTACAGTACAGTTCAATACCCCTACATTCAGTTTTCAGTTCTGTGATAGGTTGACTGGCAATTATTCAGTCAATAAATTAATTTTGTTTCAGTTTTGAGACAGATATAACTTTTTTTTACTTTCCATTATAAAACATATCAAAAAAGCCAGGACACTGTGAACCCCCCTCAAAAATGATCCCTTTTTAAAAAGTAAACACCCCAAGGTGATCTATTTTTTTTTTTTTTTTTTGCAACAATTGTTTAGCAATGAAGAAACATGCCAATGTTGAATTGATTAAAACATGGAGCTTGGTAATGGTGCAATAAATACAGTGCATACAGGTCATACACAAATGGAAGAAAAAATGAAGGCTGATGCCGATCCATTTATTAATTTCCCATTCATTGATTACCACTGTTTTCTCTCCTTCTGGTGTAAGAACAAGGGGGAGGATCAACAATGTAAACAGTAATGTGCTTCACTGTGATTAGTTATGGTACAGAGCCACTCAGATAGGTTCTATATACTTGTGGCTGTGAACTAAACCATCTAATGGCAGCTCGGTTCACAGCCATTAACTAGAGCAATGACTGCCCATGGGATATCTCTCCAGCGACACATATAAACATGGAAAAATGGAAAATACCACGCTAGACAGCATAAAAAAGGAAAAAAGAAAAACTAGGAAAAAACAACAGAAAATAAATAAAACAAAATAAAGCAGCCGCTAAAACCGTGAGATGCACACATGTACAGATATGAAATTCAATGTAGAAGCGCTATAAAAATAAAAAATAACACAAGAAAAAAATAGTGAATAATGCAAAACAGTGAATATATGTGAACTACAACACACAGCAACATGTGTAGTAATAATGAAAATTAATAAACAGTCCATAAAAAACATATCAGTGTGGATTCTTGTGATATACACCTCTCCAAGAGAGTGCACCTCCACCACATAGAATGTGCGCTTACCAAAAGGCAAGCTTTTGTGAGCCTGCGGCTAAAATACCCAGCCAGGGATGTTGAATGTCCACAGGTATTGCAATTTGGGGCTATCTATGCACCAAACGACCAGGGAGACTCGAACATCAAACCACCAGGGGGATAGCTCAAGCATTACCCAGATCTGTAAAAAGACTCTCCATAGTGTAAAACGTACCAAAAGATTTATTAAAACGTATAAAATTACACTTACAGAAGTGATGTTTAAAATGGTCAAGAGAAAAACAGCCGGCAAGCTTGCGCGCACCCGTCCACTGAGTAAAGCGTGATGACGTCAGCATGTCAAACCTCAACGTCTATAAACAGCACTGGGCAAATGACAGTCCATCACTCCACTGTTCATAAATGTAGGGTGGTAGTGTAGTGATTAATGACAGGTCAAGGAATTAAGGGAATAATCTTACATGTTTTGTGACGCACTTACAAAAATACAAATGTATAACACTATACTATAATAATAAGATCTACATGTTTGTAGTATGAATCTAATGCCAAGCAGCTTTTTATCATTATTAAATGTTGCCTGGAAATAAACTTTGCCTGAGTCTGGAAGGCTTGTAAAAGGGGCACCCTGATGACTTGATAAACAACTAGTGGGACGTGACTTTTCTCATTAATATAATTCTACAGGACCTGATGTTTTGCATAGAACACTGTCTACCACCATCCCAGGTCAAACTCAGGACAGAAGACTCCTTTTGAGCTGCTCTTCAAGTCCCATGCAGACACAGAAGAACTTTCCCTCACATCTCCAGGCAGCAATATCACATCAAGTCCCTCACTGCGGGCACAGAAGACAGCTACTAGAGTTTCCTTAAGTCTCCCCTAAACCATGAAGATCTTCAAATGTAATGCACTTCACTGGTGATCAGGCCTAGAACTGCTTATCCTTGCAAGCTCTGTATGTATCCCAAGGCCTGCGATTCTATATTCCTAATTCCACTGCTGGCTCCTTACGCCATTCCATCGATCTCAGATTCATAGCTGAACAAATGGCAGACTGCCCAAGCAGGATTGTTTGCAGTAGCAAAGTAAATGTTACTGATAGCAGTATAAGTTTAAGAAATAAAATCAGCGGCATCCAGATTGAAAGTTGCATTGCAGTTTCACGTTGGGTTCTTCACTGCAATTTCTTACAATGTCCCAGGTACATGAGTCAGCCATCTTTGAATTTAAGTGATTGTAAAGGTAAACATTTTTTTTTTTTTAAAAAATAATAAACAAATCATACTTACCTCCACTGTGCAGCCCGCTTTGCACAGAGTGGCCCCGAATCTGCTCTTCTGGGGTCAGTCAGCAGCTCTTGTGGCTCCTCCCCACATCTGATAACCCCCACGGAGAAGCGCTTCCCCGAGGGGGTTACCTTGCGCGCGCTCCCAAGTCCAGCATTCTACGTCCATAGAGGCCGAATGCAGGACTCGGCCCCGCTCCCCCGGCGCTCGCGTCATTGGATTTGATTGACAGCAGCGGGAGCCAATGGCTGCGCTGCTTTTAATCTATCCAATCAACAGCCGAGAACCCCATGCAGAGAGACAGCGCGTCCCCGTGGGTCAAGTTCGAAGGGTCAGGTAAGTAAAACGGGGGGGCCGGGGGGCCAGTCACTGACAGGTGTTCTTTCACCTTAATGCATAGGATGCATTAAGGTGAAAAAACACAAACCTTTACAACCCCTTTAACAGCCTGGTAAAGGTTCCTCTTTATCACCAGTGCTCCGTCTCTAAGGTTGGTTGTACATGTGGCGTCTACCTGCTGTGCCTCCAGTCCCAGCGAGGCTAGGCACTGCTCCTTTGCCTCCCTGGCTTAATAGATTGGAGGCACAGCAGTTAGACACCCCATGTTAAAGGCATCTAAAAAGTAAAAATAGCAAAATTCCTCGGGGAACTTGACAAGACAGGGAAAGAATACTGCCCTGATTACATCTCCCAGGAGCCTGATTGGTTGCTGGTGAGGCCCCTCCCTTTTGCAGGCTGTTTGCTGTTGTAGAGGGATTACAGGAAGCTAATATATAGACCAAGTAAGGTACTTACACTAGCTGGATATAAAAATATATTTGGACTATAACTCCATCCAAAAATAAGATAAAACTTTAAAAAAACAAGCAATACTCACCTTTAATCTAGACATTTTCCTGTAGTCCTTTTTTCAGTTGATAGATGTCCTCACTTTAATGGCCAGCATCATTCAACCCACTTCCTCTGAACCCAGCCTGCTCCTGGACAGTGAATGGAAAAGTAGCACAATAATGAGCTCATCTGTCTCTGCTTTTCCTCCTATCAGCATGTAGAAAGGGGTAATCTATTTTCTCCACGGCAGGTGGCACTCTTCTGCAGCGGCACTGCATTTGGAGAAGAAGTGAAGATGGTTTCCTGAGTGACTGGGGAAGCTATCTTATTGGATGCTGCCACCCCATGTGACTCTGGTGGCCATCTTGGGTCAGGAACAGCCTTTTTAAGGCCCTGGTTCCCAGGTATGGGATGCATTTTGTGAGTTGGTAGAGTAGGGACAGGTACCCCACCTGGTAGGGACAGAACTAGTGGCAGGGAAAGGTTCCTCAATAAGAGGGAAAGCGTAGGGCTCATTATTTCTTTGGACATCTTCTTGCTTCGGCACAAGATAGCCAGGCTGCCTTCTGCCCCTCTCAACAGGCACTGTCCTGCTCTCTACACGCTGTTGGAACCGGGAATGTTCCCAGTTGGGCTGCTCTCCCATTTGTGAACTGTCTTATTATTATTTCATTACTTCTTTCGTCACACTGGGACTGTGTGTGTTAATGCCGCTGCATCACACTGCACCCCACCTACAAGCATGCTTCACATGCACATGAACTGACTGGCTCCTTGTACTGCTTCTTCTTCTCATCCACCAGCCCTGCCTTACAGGGAACGGAATGGAATTTTGGTACTTAAACCGCTTGCGGAAAAAAAAAAAAAATTGAAGATGAAATAACAATTACAGATATGTATTCTTGTGTGTCTTATATACCTACCTAGAGTTCATTTTTAATGGTTACTAAACAGAAACATAACGGGATCAAATTGGTGTTTTTTTTGTAGGATTCTGAGATCCCAAGAGACCAGTATAGCACAGCTCTAGACAAAAGAGGTCAGCAGATCACAACGCAGTGTAAACTTGATGTAGGAATCGACTTTACTAAATCCATATTAGATGAGGATGCGACTTTCATTCATGTTTTATCTGCTATAGAGAATGTGTTATTCCTGTCTGCCGCTGCTTACATCAGATGCAAGCCAAACTCAGCTGGATTAAGTCTTCTGTTGGATCACAGCCAGAGATCTTAGCAGGGGACAGTGTGACTGTGCTGTGACTCAGCCAGCATCTGGAGGACATCCAAAGAACTTGACCCGGTGCCAGAGTCCTCTTCCCGGGCACAACACACACACAGGTAGAACCGCACAGAGAACTTGTCTCTTCCAGCTATATGTTTCTATTAAATGCTTTCAAAATGACACTGTTCCAGCTTCATGACTCCAATCAGGCTGAGGTATCACTGCCAACAGGACTTTTATTCCCAAACCTACAAAGACTGCTTCTAAAAGAGACACACACTGTGACTCTGTGTATAATATAGATACACACCACTCTGTGTATAATACAGATACACACACTATGTGTATAATATAGATACACACCACTCTGTGTATAATACAGATACAAACCACCATGTGTATAATACAGATACAAACCACCACGTGTATCTGTATTGGGGCTTATTTTACAAAATGCTTTATTGGCTTGAAGGTCCTCCATCTTTAAAGGCTGTAAGTGTGTTTTATCCCTCATCTGGAGTCTGCTAATCCATTGGTGTCCTGGGCTTCAATCCTCTTTCCAGTAGTGTTGACTCAGAGTCACTGAACTCCGATTCTTGCAAAGAAAAGTGACTAGAGCCCATGTGTATACATCACTCCACAATTATTGATGACTACACCCTAAGGTGAAACGAGTGACCACACTGACTCTAAGGGACCTCATGTGTTTTGGGGGTCAGGGGGTGCTACATACAGATATACACCACTCTGTGTATATAACAGATACACACTGCTCTTTGTTGAATACATGTAGCCACCCTGCCTTAAGCAGGAGTGTCTATATAAATTTTGAATTTGCTAGGCTGTACTCAGCTTAAGCTAAATTTCTTGGGCTTTCCTGGGCTTTGGTTATTACTTGTGGGAGGCTGCAGTAATCATAGTTAGAAATATTGATGTCCCCTGGCCAACCACTAGGAGGTTAACTGACAGTGATGTGGGCTGGGTGCAGTTAGAAGTTTTTAGGAATGGCCTTCAGAAGCCTTCTACTGGATTTGCTGCCTGAGGAGGGATGTAGGTGGTTGTTAAATCCTCTCAGATTTGATCTGAGAGGGTGACCATGTGCCTAAATAGAGGCCTAGGCTTGAAGCCTAGTATGCTGAACATGGCCATCAAATCACCAAGGAGGAACTGCAGCCTTACTGAGGAACCTGAGATGTTGGGTGAAGCTTTGTCCTCGACTGAGGTGTGGTGGCCTCTCCCCAAGGAGTTGGTAGCTGAATCAGTCATGGGGCTGATTTTACTGAATGTCAGGTTGGCTCGAAGGTCCTCTACGTTTAAAGACTTTAAGTATGTTTTATCCCTCATCTGGAGTTTGCTAGTCCATGAATGTCCTTTGCTCCAACCCTCTTTCCATGAGTGTTGAGTAATGCCGCATGCACACGAGCGGACTTTACGGCAGACTTTGCCTGGCGGACGGGTTTCCGTTGGACAATTCGATGTGTGTGGGCTCCAGCGGACTTTGTTTTCTCAAAAGTTGGACGGACTTAGATTTGAAACATGTTTTAAATTAATCCGTCGAAATCGAGTCTGGTCGAAAAGTCCGCTCGTCTGTATGCTAGTTCGACGGACAAAAAGCCACGCTAGGGCAGCTGTTGGCTACTGGCTATGAACTTCCTTGTTTTCGTCCGGTCGTACGTCATCACGTACGAATTCGACGGACTTTGGTGGATTGTGTGTAGGCAAGTCCGTTCATTCAGAAAGTCTGTCGTAAAGTACGTTGAAAAGTTCGCCGGGCAAAGTCTGCCGTAAAGCCCGCTCGTGTGTACGCGGCATGAGAGTCACGAAGCTCCATTTCTTGCAAAGAAGAGTGACTGGAGCCAATGTGTGCACATCGCTCAACAATTACCAATGACTACACCGGGGGTGAAATGAGGGACCACATGACTCTGAGGGACCTCATGTGGTTTGGGGGTCAGGGGGTGCTACATACAGATACACACCACTCTGTGTATAATACAGATACACACCGCTCTGTGTATAATACAGATACACACACCGCTTTGTGTATAATACAGATACACACACCGCTCTGTGTATAATACAGATACACACACCGCTTTGTGTATAATACAGATACACACACCACTCTGTATATAATACAGATACACACTGCTCTGTGTATAATACAGATACACACACCGCTCTGTGTATAATACAGATACACACACCACTCTGTATATAATACAGATACACACCGCTCTGTGTATAATACAGATACACACACCACTCTGTGTATAATACAGATACACACACCACTCTGTGTATAATACAGATACACACCGCTCTGTGTATAATACAGATACACACCACTCTGTGTTTAATACAGATACACACCACTCTGTGTATAATACAGATACACACCGCTCTGTGTATAATATAGATATGCACCACTCTGTATACAGTATAATACAGATATATAGTACCAATATAACCTGCTGTGTGTATATAGCAGGCACACACTGTTGTCCTGACAAGTCATACTGTGTGACACCCTTTAGAAAGGGCGCAGATTCCCAGAAGCCTTGGCTAACACAGGAACTTGGCGAATTGTGCTGCTGAATTAATTAGCATGAAATTGGAAGCAATTACCATAATAATGAAGTGGAATATTTAACTACCTGAGGAGGGAGGGCAGTGGAGAAGCGGATATTTACCAAAAAGAGATTAGAAGAGGTAATTTGTGCTAATACAAGTCAACAATGATTTAACCTCTTTTCTGCAAAAAAATATCATAAAACAGGGCATCTATATTCCGGTCTTCTGTCGATTACTGTGTTACTTTGGTGGGACTTTATCTAAAGAAAGAGCAGGTGATTGTCTGAAAAATAATATTTTAAGTTCCTAGCAAGGTAGGACCACTAAAGCTGAACCTAAAGTGGTAGTAAACCGTGGCAAGTAGAAAAAAAAAAATTTCCTGCAAGGCAATGGCATAATGTGCACATTATGAATTACTTGCCTTGGAACGAAGCCCTCCAGCGATGCACTGTCACCACTGACAGGGCTTCCATCTTCCCCTTGTCTACCTTCTGGGTTTGTGAGCTCTGGTTGTGTGAGAGGCCGGGTCCCCAATGATGTCACTCCCACGTATGCGCACGGGAGCCCTCGGCTCTGGCACGAAGCTCTGAAGATACAGCACGGTATGCCAGGCCTTTAGACCGTATGCATGGTGACGTCACTGGCTGCATCCAGTGTGAATATCTCCTAAACACTGCAAGTTTAGGAGATATTCACTGTACCTACAGGTAAGCTTTATTATACGCTTACCTGTAAGTACAATTTAGAAAAAAAGAGTTTAATACCGCTTTAGAATCGGCCAGACATGGTGCAATTTTCTTTTCTGCAACAATGGCATACAGGAAAGAAAATATCTTGATTCCCCCATCAACACAGTCAGTACTGATGGGGAAATTCCTTGCACGGAGCTATTGTGATTTCCTGGCAGTGGGGGATGGGTCATGGATGGAGCCATCCCTACCAGGAGAACACACAGTCATTAAGGTTTAGCGGCTAAAAAAATTCAACATGCTGGTTGTACCCAAGTCGATCAATGGATAGACTTGGGGTACAATCAGCCTGCCCATACATGGTTCGAATTCTGGCCAGGCCCTGCTGAACCGAATAAGATTTGAACCGTTTATGGCCGGTATAAGGCTTAAAGTGGTTGTAAAGGCTGAAGGTCTTGTTAGCTTCATGATTTCTATGCATGAAGCTAACAAAACCTCCTGTGTGCTGCTCTCTGCACAGCCTGAGCCCCCCTCTCGATCCAGCGATGTGCATGGGAGCCTCGGCTGTCCTGGGACTCGCTCTCCTCATTGGCTAAGACAGCAGTGGGAGCCATTGGTTTCCACTGCTGTCAATCACAGACAGTGAGCCAATGAGGAGAGAGCTGGGGGTGTGGCCAAGCTCTATGTGTCTTATGAATGCATAGAGCAGGACTTGGGAGTGAGCACGCACCTGTGCTCCCATAGCCAACAGCTTGTTATTGGGGGCACTGGTCATGGGGGAGGAGCCAGGAGGATCAGGACTGCTCTGTGCAAAACCATTGCACAGAGCAGGTAAGTATAGAATGTTTATTTTAATGTTTAACCCTTAATACCACTTAATACGTAGATTAAATACATATATAGTTTTTTTTATCTGTCAAAGAATTTGTATATTTGTCCATCCAGTCCTGGGATGGTATTCTCATATAGAATCAGCAACCCAAGTTAAAAGTGTATCTATAGCCTGAATCCTACTCTCTGCAGAGCTCAGCGAGGAGAGCTCTGAGAGCTGATTGGACAGAAGAGACACACCCCATTGGCACAGCACACAGGAAAGGAGCCGAGGCTGTCAATCAGCTGGAGATCCCTCCCCTGTCACCTTTTTTCTCTTGGTGTCAGGAAAACTTGTCAGAAGTGACTCAAGCGATAGTAGAGGAATGAAGCAGAAGACAGAAATGACACTGGTTTGAGGCAAATACACATTATAGAGGGATATGCTTTGTTCATATTTCATGTCTGAGGTTTACAACCACTTTAAGGCCTGGTTCACACTGGTTTGATATGTGCCCATGTCGCATGACAAGTCACGCCCCATTAAGTGCAATGGAACCGCTCTAATAGGAGCGACTTGAGTCACCCCAACTTAGAAAAAGGTTCCTGCACTACTTTTGGTGCGACTCCAGCTTGACTTACATTGAATTACATTGACTTCTGTTAAAGAAGTCGTAAGCAAGTTGTGCCGAAGTCGCGCTGGGACGTCGGCTTCAAAGTCATGTGAAAATCACGCGACTTTGAAGTCGCTCCAGTGTCTACAGCTGACATTTAGGTATTACAATTTTTTACATAGTTACATTGTTACCAATGTAAGTATGTACAGTATGTGCCATACCTGTGGGATCCCTGTGGAAGGGGGAAATCACTGTAGTAGTCTCTACTACTACTAGAGTGATCCCTGCTAGCTTCTGGGCCCTGTAGCGAGCAACTGCCCATCTGTTTAGTGAACACAGGGGTTCGCCCATTCCGCATGGGCACCATTCATAAAATGCTTTTCATTGTCTCAATGAAATGTGACATCCCTGCCCATCCAATTAATGAATATTTTGCATCCATTGAGTAAATGCAAAGTGTTCCCTAAATGGCACCCATGCCGAGTATGTGACCTTCTGCGTTCACAATGCAGCAATGCAGCAGCTCAGCACAGGATCCAAAAGCTAATGGAGATCTGGCACTTCTACCTTCCATGGGAATCTCACAGATATGGCACATACATACTTACATTGATCCAAACTGGATCAATGTAACCATTCAAAAATGCCCATACCTAAATGTCACCTTTAAATGGTATACGAAATACAATTTCAGCTGTATCCATCTGCAGGATGTCACGATGATGTTGACATAAGGTCTACACTGATGGTTATCTAAGCTTGAGCTATTTTTTATCATACAAGTTTGAATGGCCCAGGATTTTGACAGATATATGAAGTGGCGTCTCCAGCTTTCATATTTAGGTAGGGCACATAAGGAGACAGGGACAAAAGTAGGGGGGCCCAAAAGTAGGGGGGCTAACCATAAAACGCAATTATAGATATATATTTCAAGAATAAAATGCACTCCAGTGGTCATCAATGCAGACTGATCAGTGCCCATCAATGCAGCTTCACCAGTGCCCAATAATACAGCCTGATCATTGCCCATCTTTGCAGCCTCACCGGTGCCCATCAATGCAGCCTTACCAGTGCCCATTAATGCAGCCGGATCAGTGCCCATCAATGCAGCCTCACCAGTGCCCATTAATGCAGCCTGATCAGTGCCCCTCTATGCATCCTCACTAGTGTCCATCAATGCAGCCTCACCAGTGCCCATCAATGCAGCCGGATAAGTGCCCATCAGTGCAACCTCACCAGTGCCCATCAATGCAGCCTCACCAGTGTCCATCAAAGCAGCCTGATCAGTGTCCATCAAAGCAGCCTCACCGGTTTATTCCTTGTCACCAGTGTCCATCAATGCAGCCTCACAAGTGCCCATCAAAGCAGCCTGATCAGTGTCCATCTTTGCAGCCTCACCGGTTCCTATCAATGTAGCATCACCAGTGCCCATCAATGCAGCCTCACCAGTGCCCATCAGCTCAACCTCATCAGTGCCCATCAATACAGCCTCACCAGTGCCCATCAGCTCAGCCTCATCAGTGCCCATTAATGCAGCCTCACCAGTGCCCATCAATGCAGCCTCACCAGTGCATGGTGATTAGAGAGGGAAGTCGGGGGTGGGGGTTGTCGCCGTATTACACAGAGCAGGCATCTCCTACCTAAAAAAGGGACCTTGCTTCATGGTTGGCAATTAATCCCTAGATACTGGAAAAATACCTCCCCTCCAAACCTTTTAGAGTGGTTAAGTGAGATCAATGATATCATGCTTATCGAGGAGAGGCAAGCCAAAGCCCAGGATAAATGAGACAAATTCTCTACTACCTGGAGTATCTGGAGGCTTTACTCCGCATCAAAGAGATTAAAACATAGAATCTCTTGGATAGGAACTCCCCGTGAGCCCCACCAAAACAACATTTAGAATCTTATCTACACCTCTACCTCTGTTGAACATAATTTCATTTTGGAACTACCAGTATTCTAGTTCCTTATATGTGAACATTCAAAGTTGTCATGAGTGTACACCAATGTTTGTGCACCCAGAAGTTCTGGACATTATTATCCACATACTTCCCTATTATTGTGTTGATAACAAAACTTACATTAGCGTAAACGACACATAATGTGGTTCCCCCATCCCAGACACAGTCTACTCCCATTGGAGTGCCTGGGTTGGCGAGAACCGCGCATAGAACGCAATAAGTTCATTACACCAAGTTAAATGGTATTGACTTGTCTTCCACGTATTCATGTATGCTGTATAGAATACTTTGTTAACAATTATACAACCTGAGTTCAATATGCCAGCCTGCCTTTGGGGGGGACCTCAAAGCATCCTCCCCATGTTGAGGGCATGTGGCCTGGTATGGTTCAGGAGGGGGGGGCGCTCTCTCGTCCCCCCCCCTTTTCCTGCGGCCTGCCAGGTTGCGTGCTCAGATAAGGGTCTGGTATGGGTTTTGGGGGGCCCCTAAGCCATTTTTTTTCCATTTTGGCCCAGGGTTCCCCTTAATATCCATACCAGACCTGAAGGGCCTGGTATGGATTTTGGGGGGACCCCCGCGTAATTTTTTTTTTTAATTCAGGTGCGGGGTTCCCCTTAATATCCATGCCCAACCCAAAATGCCTGGTAATGGACTGGGGGGGGGGGGGGGAACCTATGCCATTTTTTTCAGTGATTTTCATCTATATTGCTGCTACCCGACAATACATTACAGCCGCAAGCATTTTTAAATTACATTTTTTCCTTTAGAGATGTCATTTTGCTGCAGTACTGTTCTAAACACGGGAAAAATGCACTACTTTACAGGCATACTAAGGACACCCCCCAGGCATGATATTTAAAGGAATATTTCATTTTTATTGTTTCACTTTAAGCATTATTAAAATCACTGCTTCTGAAAAAACGGCTGTTTTTTAAACTTTTTTTTGTATTGATACATGTCCCCAGGGGCAGGACCCGGGTCCCCAAACACTTTTTATGGCAATAACTTGCATATAATGCCGCGTACACACAAGCGGACTTTACGGCGGACTTTGCCCGGCGGACTTTTCTACGTACTTTCCGACGGACTTTCTGAATGAACGGACTTGCCTACACACAATCCACCAAAGTCCGTCGAATTCGTACGTGATGACGTACGACCGGACTAAAACAAGGAAGTTCATAGCCAGTAGCCAATAGCTGCCCTAGCGTGGCTTTTTGTCCGTCAAACTAGCATACAGACGGCGGACTTTTCGACCGGACTCGATTTCAACGGATAAATTTTAAACAAGTTTCAAATCTAAGTCCGTCCAACTTTTGAGCAAACAAAGTCCGCTGGAGCCCACACACATCGAATTGTCCGACGAAATCCAGTCCGCCGGGCAAAGTCCGCCGTAAAGTCCGCTCGTGTGTACGCGGCATAAGCCTTTAAAATGAGCACTTTTGGTTTTTCACGTTTGTGTCCCATAGACTTTTATGACGTTCCGCGGCTTTCGAATTTGCCGAGAACGCCTCCTATTGTTCGCTGTTTGGCGAACACCCGATGCTCGAGTCGAACTTACGTTCGACTCAAACATCGGGCTCATCCCTAGTAGAGACATCCCCAAAAAGACTTGCAGCTGTAATTGCAGCGAAAGGTGGTTCTACAAAGCATTGACTCAGGGGGGGCTGAATACAAATGCACGCCACACTTCAGATATTTATTTGCAAAAAATTGTAAAAAAAACATTTATCATTTTCCTTCCACTTCACAATTATGTGCCACTTTGTGTTGGTGTATCACATACAATCCCAATAAAATACATTTACGTTTTTGGTTGTAACATGACAAAATGTGGAAAATCTCAAGGGGTATGAATACTTTTTCAAGGCACTGTAGTTATTTTGATAATAGTGTGTCATGGGTCATGACAAGTGGGAATTTCAATGACAGGTCCACCTTAAAATAAAGCCTCTAATTTTGCAACTAGAGGAGGTCAGGGCATCTTTGCATTGGCTTCACCCAAAATGACATAGTTGACAAAGGATTTAAAAGATACAGCTGAAATGTGACACGTGTCAAAAATCAGTTTTGAAAAAAATATGCAAAAATAAAAATTACAAGTAAAAATATTGAGTCCCTTTAAACTCCACAGGCTGGCCAATCCAGCCTCTAAATCGGTGAGAATTGGACTGCAAGCTCTGCAGGCCAGGCAGAACAAAATTTGCATTTAATGCCCTCAGGAAATGACAGACACCAGCAATTTGCTGGCTAATGGAGTTCGCAGCCTCTGTTCTTCATGTGCCTGCGATGGCTTCTCAGAAAAAGCTTGTCCTGACAGCTAAACCAGCAGCCGTCAGCCCCCGGCAATTTATTCCACTGCGAGGTCACCCTGGCGTTCAAGACAGATCTGAGGGCCCAGCCTACTCTGCAACAGGCTTTTATCCACTGAACTGTACCACTCCCCAGCCCACCCCTACCCCCAAATGTCATGCCTGCTGCAACGTTCCTAAGTGTGCCCACCTTGAAGGGGTTAATTTTAATAAGCGTAACGCCACAAGCAAAACATTAAGTTATTATTTGATAATGTAATTGCTTTTTCAAATGTCAAAGTGTTATCACAGAATTATCACTAACTAGAGATGTCAAGAAGATCCGTTGCTGGCAATCCACCGGAATACATTTTTTTTGATAGGTAGAATACACAAGAAGATTTCATATTAGACACCCACTCAGCGGAAAGGCTGGCACCTTCTGTCAAAAAGAGGTCTACAAGGCTGACTAATACGCTTATGGCACTACTGATCTTGAGGGGTGAAAAACACTTGTATGGCATATATAGAGAAACGTATACATATAAACGTATACCTATATATACGTATACGTATAAAAAAAAAAAAGTGGACCTATTATTAAAGTTTCAATCTTCATGCAAATCAATAGGGGACTTCAGCATTAACAACAGTACATTTTTTAGTATTTTTTTCTTGCCTGAATATAAATGCCGCTTAGAGCATCGTCATGTCATTTCCAGCTTAGCAAGTATGATATGATTACTAAGGGGCATTGTGAGTGTTTAAAGTGACATTAAAGATCCGTTTTTTTTTGTTTTTTTTCTTTAAATAACAAACATGTCATACTTACCTCCACTGTGCAGCTCGTTTTGCACAGAGTGGCCCCAAACCTGCTCTTCTGGGGTCCCTCGGCTCCTCACCACATCAGATAACCCCCTGGGAGAAGCGCTCTACCGGGGGGGTTACCTTGCGGGTGCGCTCCCGAGTCCAGCATTCGGAGTCCATAGAGGCCGAATGCAGGACTCGGCCCCTCCCCCCAGCGCCCGCGTCATTGGATTTGATTGACAGCAGCGGGAGCCAATGGCTGTGCTGTTATCAAGCTATCCAATCAAGAGCAGAGAACCCCGGGCAGAGAGAGAACGCGTTCCCGTGGGTCAAGATCAAGGGTTCAGGTAAGTAAAATGGGGGGGGGGCATAGGATGCATTAAGGTGAAAAAACACAAACCTTTACAACCCCTTTAACTTCATTAGAGATTGCCTGTATAATTTCTCTATTAATTTGTCGCCATTTATCACTGTTCAGTCTCTTTCCAGTTCCCCTGCCTCTACAGTCCATCTCCACCATGTACCTATTACTGCTGCTTAATATACGGCAACGCATTTACCTTTCTCCAAATACACACTCTATTATGACATGGACCTTTTCCCCCAAGCCAAGTTTCTCATTCCTTCCAGATACTCAGTCCATTAGTACTTCACACTCTTCCAAAACACACTATATTGTCAAAAGTATCGGGACACTTGCCTTTACACGCATATGAACTTTAATGGCATCCCAGTCTTCATCCGTAGGGTTCAATATGGAGTTTTCCCACCCTTTGCAGCTATAACAGTTTCAACTCTTCTGGGAAGGCTGTCCACAAGGTTTAGGAGTGTGTCTATGGGAATGTTTGACCATTCTTCCAGAAGCGCATTTGTGAGGTCAGGCCCTGATGTTGGAGGAGATGGCCTCAATATATGATAATAAATAATAATAATGATAATAAACCAGTGGAAAAAATTTTCACAAACACAAATAAACAGCAGCTGAACACTCCAGGTCAATTTACATCACCCCAGATGAATAAAGTACAAATTAGTGCAGCGCTAATAAAGAAGCTCACATAGGAAAGCACACAAGATTCCAGATAAAGTGAAGATGTGCCTTTAAAACCAATGGACTCCGTGCCAGAAGTGTGTAACCTCCACCATAGACACTTATAGCCGCTCACCTCAATACCAGGACCCCTGAATTAAGGGTCACATAGGCTTTCCCATAAATGGTGTATATCCACGAGCGTAGTTTAACTAGTATTCCTGGTGTCAATCACATGGTATAGCCAGATTTGCTCATACAAGGAAATCCTATCAGAATGGCTTGCATGCAGATATCACCAATATCCTGAGATATGGGAATAAATAGGAAACATATAGTGCTCTCTGCTAAAAAGCATTTAATCAAAATAAAGAAGAATTACACTTACAAAGAAGGCACTTAAAATAAGTGGCATCATACTAGCGCTTGTACATAAAATACATGGAGACGGGCGTGAGTGACGTCACGTAGCTCCTTCCCGGAGGAAAAGGCCTGGCTCGCAGTCTGCGCTCTAATTCATCGCAAAGGTGTTCTGTTGGGTTGAAGTCAGGACTGTGCAGGCCATTTAAGTTCCTCCACCCGAAACTCGCTCACCCACACTATATTTCCAAAAAGTATTGGGCCACCACTCCAAATCATTTGGTGGAGGGGGGATTATGGTGTGGGGTTGTTTTTCAGGGGTTGGGCTTGGCCTTCTCTTCCAACATCAGTACCTGATGCCTGTCCACTCCTAAACTTTGTGGACAGCATTCCCAGAATAGTTGAAGCTGTTATAGCTGCAAAGGGTGGACCAACTCAACATTGAACCCTATGGAATAAGACTGGGATGCCATTGAAGTTCATGTGTGTGTAAAGGCAGGCGTCCCAATACTTTTGAAAATATAGTGTTTACATTTCATTCTCACAGATACCTCTCATTACGTCTCAATATACAGTAGTTTTATACTATTGAGTGAACCCAAAAAAATTTAAATAAGGGACTTTAAAGGTGGGTGGTCTCTCAAAGAAACATTGCAGCCAATTTAAAAACAATCAGCTTTATTCCATAATTGCATTTTTTTTAAAAAACAACTCTGAAGTGGCATATAAACCCCTTATTTTCAATTAAAGCAGATAACATGATTGTTTAGAACTCTATACAGAACATCAACCCCATAGTGAATAAAAATACAAAACACATAGTCCTAACACTTATAATACGGCACGAAATACGGTATTTAACTGTCTCAATTTGGACTAATATAGTGTTGATATAAAGCCATGAATATTCCAGAGTTAATACAACGCATTTCACCCTATGTTCTGTCAGTTCCAAACATGTCACCAGCATGCCCACCCATTTCCAAATTGTGCCTTAAACCTAGCTAAGGCAGCCATCCCCACAGTGGGGTTATTCACTTCATCATAGAAAGTAATCCTTACTGCTTTTCTCCAAGGGTGTACTGTAGAGCCATTTGTCAAATATTACAAATCCCCAGGGGCCTCAGCTCTCACCCTGGTCCCCCAAATACAGAATACAAAAGACTGACACCTTCCCTAGGATGTTTTGGCTGTCTGGGCATAGATTTAAGGGTAGCTTGGTCTAAGGCCAAGGAATCCCCACTCCTAAGGTGGAACAAAGAGAGAGGAGAAAAATAGGGGACACTGTGGACTTCTTCTGGTGCATAAGGAAGACAGAATAAAAATATCTTTACCAAATTTTATTGACAGATATGAAGTTAAAATACATACAAACATAAAGATTAAAATGATATATTTTATATCGAGGGCTCCCCAAAGGCTAAACAATGCCATAATTGGTACATGGGGGGGGGGGGGGGGTCCTCGTACCAGATTGTTGCTGCCTCTACACGTTCCACGCGGAAACAACCCACTTCCTCAGAAGGAATGTGGGTATAATTAACACATTTGGAGCTAAAGAAGAGAGCCTCAAATTCTAACTATTGGTAGCATATATATTACAGTAGTAAGCTACATAGTTTGGAAGGTCCTTCAAATAATTCATGGGAAACATCCTAAAAGAGGATTGCACATTTTCCCAAAAGCATGTATGCTTAAAACCCCATTCCAATTCCACAAATAATTTTACTGGGGCTTAGTCATTAGGTCTAAGCTCTTATCCAATAGGTCTATATCCACCTTACCAGTAATGTCTGCCCCAGTGCTCCAGGTGAGATGTAATATCTAGCTTTTCCTAATACATAGACCATAATGACATACACCTATCACTATCAAACACAGTCCATCATTATGCATATTTGCAATCTCTTCCTAATTCTTAGTCCATTATGAGATGTACTCTCTAGCTTCTTGTAATACGCGGTCCATCATGACATACACCTATCGTTATTAAGCTCAGTCCTGTTCATTAGTCCATTACGAGATTGCTTCTCCTATTTCATAGTCCATCATGACATACACCATTCCCTATTCTTGCACAGTGACCTATTACACGCGCTTCCAATCTCTAATACAAAGTCCATTATGAGATGTACTGTTTAGCTTCTCATAATATGCAGTCCATCATGACATACATCTACCTCTACTCATAGACAACAATTTGACATTTTATATTAATTTAATCTTAAACACAGCTCATTGTGATAGCCCCTCAATTGCTACAAGATGTATTCTTCCACTTCTCCTAATAAGCAGTCCATCATGACATACACCTCATACATAGTCCATTGTTATGTGTTCTTCTAATCTCTTCCTAATACTAAGTCTATTATGAGATGTACTCTCTAGCTTCTCCTAATACAAAGTCCATAATGACATACACCTATCTCTATTGAATTTATTGTATGTATACAAAGGAGCATGGGGGAGCTCATGTCCAGAATAGGGATGGTATTGACACAGCCCTAAATGATCCATTATGGCTTACAAGTGATATGGTACAGAAATATTTAAACAGAGTAAAGATGAATAAAGCACCTGGACTAGATGGCATCCACCCACGGATCCTAAAAGAATTGAGCTCTGTAATTTCCTAGCCATTGTATCTAATTTTTAGGGACTCGTTAATGACTGGAATAGTACCACTGGATTGGCGCAGGGACAATGTGGTGCCTATATTTAAAAAGAGGTCAAGGTCTTTACCAAGTAACTATAGACCTGTTAGTTTAACTTCTATAGTCGGAAAGACACTGGGGAGCATATTAAAAGACCACATAGATACGTTTTTGATAGAAAAACAAGACATTTAAGCAATGAGGGAATCCATAGTGGAGAAGGATCTGGGTTTTGGTAGATCATAAGCTCAATAATAACATGCAATGCCAAGCTGCGGTTTTCAAAGCGGGCAAAGTCCTTTCTTGTATTAAGGGAGGTATGGACTCCAGAGAGAGAGAGAGAGAGAGAGAGAGATATCATTTTGCCCCTGTACAAAGCATTAGTAAGACCTCACCTGGAATACGCAGTTCAGTTTTGGGCACCAATTCACAAATAGGATATCGGGGAACTGGAGAAAGTGCAGAGAAGGGCAACCAAACTGATAATGGAGGAGCTCAGTTATGAGGATAGATTAGAGGAACTGAATTAATTTATTCTCTCTTGAGAAGAGGAGATTGAGGGGGGGGGGGGGATATGATCAACATGTACAAATACATAAGTGGTCGATATAAGGAACTTGGTGTAGAATTATTCACTTTAAGGTTTTCACAGAGAACAGGGGGGCACTCTTTACTTCTGTAGGAAAAGTCATTTAATTTTCAAATACGGAAAGGCTTCTTCACACTTATGCCCTGTACACACGGTCGGATTTTCCGACGGAAAAAGTGCGATCGGATTGTGTTTTCGGAAATTCCGATCGTGTGTGGGCTCCATCTGACTTTTTCTGTCTGAATTTCCGACACACAAAGTTTGAGAGCAGACTATGAAATTTTCCCACAACAAAATCCGTTTGCGTAAATTCCGACAGTGTGTGGACAATTCCGATGCACAAAGTGCCACGCATGCTCACAATAAATTAGGAGATGAAAGCTATTGGCTACTGCCCCGTTTATAGTCCCGACGTACGTGTTTTACGCCACCGCGTTCAGAACGATCAGATTTTCCGACAACTTTGTGCGACCGTGTGTATGCAAGACAAGTTTGAGCCAACATCCGTCGGAAAAAATCCATGGATTTTGTTGTCGGAATGTCTGATCAATGTCCGATCGTGTGTACGGGGCATAAGAGCGGTGAATATGTGGAATAGACTCCCTCAAAAGCTGGTTCTGGCCAGGTTTGTAGGTTGTTTTAAGAAAGGCCTGGATTCTTTCCTAAATGCACATAATATAGCTGGATAGTATCATTTCTAGGTAAAACTGATCCAGGGAATATCCAATTGCCTCTTGGGGGATCAGGAAGGATTTTTTTCCCCTGCTGGAGCAAATTGGATCATGCTTTATTGGGGTTTTTTGCCTTCTTCTTTACCAACTGTGGGTATTTGATAGTGAATATGGGGGTTTTCTATTTGTCTGTGTTGTGTTGTTGTATTTTTCTTTGGGTTGAACTGAATGGACTTGTGTTTTTTTTTTTCAAGCAGATTAAAGTGGTTGTAAACCCTCATATATACCCAGTGAAGTGAACAGCCTCAGATGATACACAGATATAAAAAACAAATACCCCTACAGAGGTTTTACTTGTTTATCTGCAGTCTTCTCTTCTCTACACCCCTTCAAAATGACAAAAAAGTGTTAAAATCTTTCTACATCTGTCAGGAGAAGAGGGGGCGGAAAGGATGCAGTAACACTGTGAGCTTAGCTCTGAGGAAGGAGGTGTGCCCCCCGAAACGCATCAGGTTTTACCCATTTGATGTCATATGACACATGTGTCCGCACCATTCAACTTATGGCTCATTGAGAGTTGCAACCTTGTAAGTACCCATTTTTTACTGATTTTACCATCCAATAAATGTTTTTGGTAATGCACTAGGTGTGCGCGCCTTCCATTTTGTTTTGTCTTAACAGTGTATGAGAGCTGATTGGAGGAAGAGAACACACCTCTCTCCACACAGCAGAAGAACTGTGTTCTGAATAGACAAGCTGTCTGTTGAGCTCCCCCCTCTTCCCTTCTGACACAAATGTATCCCATGCATAGGGAAAACTTCTCAGAAGTGACTCAGAGGAACAAAGCACAAGAGAGAAACGACATTTGGAGCTTTGGATAGAGATAAGTAAACACTACAGATATATGTGCTTTGCTCAGACTCCATGACTGAGGTTTACAACCACTTTAACTATTATATGTATGTATTACAGTCCATTATGATATATACTTCAACTCTCCTCCTAATGCACGGTCTATTATGCCATCCACTCACTACCTCATACGCAGCCCATAACCTGACTCCCCTACCCCGTACACAGTCCATCCTGACATACTTCCGCTAGCATTCAGTCCATAATGCCGTGTACCTCTCACTCCCTCCTAATACCCAGTTTCCACCTTTCTGGAGTCGGTACAAAGAATCCCCATTATACTCGTCAGCAGATTAGTCTTAATTGGATTGCGAATTAGAAGGGGCTTTGTGCTCGGCAGAGTTAATTAAGAGCTTGTTACCATTTTTCTGTGGCAGAGTCATCTGTTTTGAAGGGAGGGAGGAAAAATTTCGGAGTCTGAATTTGCAATTCCTCCCCGCATAATATGCGCAGATTACACACTCAGTGGAAGAAGTACATATTATGTGCGCAGAGCTTTATATAGATCGCAAATTAGATATGCACACAAACATAAAACACAAATGTAAATGCGGGGCCGTAGGTCTAGTTCTGTTCGAGCAACTTCTCTGCCTGAGGGGTTTAATTGGTGCCAATCTTCGGAAACAAAGACGGCTTCGAATTTGGAGTAGATACAAAATCAACAGAAGGGCTATAGGAGCACATCTTATACACCTGTCTCTTTTTGCACTCTGCCACGCTATTTAATCTTCATCTTGCGTTACAACAAAGCCTAACAGGAAGCCTAAAATATTATCTAACAATGAGCTACGTTCATAAAAATTGCAGCAAAGCCAAACGGAGCTGTCCACAGAAAACCCTGCTGTTATTTCTGAGCACAGGTTAGAGAATAAGGGTCCATTGACTTGTTTGCGATGCATTAATGAACATGTGCTAGCTAATGTGCATTAGGGCAGCCCAATCAAATAGAACGAGTTGCCAACACTTCCTACGGTGCTTTAAAAAGCCCATGGCCCTTTTTTCCTTAAGCAATGCACCATACTACCATGCGTTTTGGCGCACTACAATAAAGGTGCGTTGGGGCACCATTCAAAATGAATGGCACTGCAATGCAGGTTACTTGCGCTATCGCAACACGAAAGTGTAAATGAACCCCTAAGCAAGCAACGAATTGGTTACTAGAAGAAGCATCCTTTTTTTCTTAGATCTCTAATTCTGGGTATTTTTCACAGCATTAAAATACATGGTTTTCTAAGATCTGTATATCCTGTCTTTAAATCGTAAAGAGAATTTACTGTGGCTTTGCGTATATTTTCTTGATTCATTACCGTCGGAATTAAAAAAATATATAATTAAAGAAAATATTTTTTTTTTTTTTTAAGTATTTAGATATACTTTAAAAAAAATATATATTTTTTTAGCTTTGGATAGAGCAGGAAATGTTGGAACTTGGAAGCCTTTTGTTCAAGTTTTTTTGTTGGGAGGTTCACCTTCTCTATTTGTCCTACTGGCCACCGTTACCATAAAGGAAATCAAATATTTTACAGTTGTCAACAGAACAGGCAGAAGGGGGAAATCTACCAATGGGGAAATCTGTCTATATGGGGATTTCTCCTCACGTTGGGGGATTTCCTCGCACTTCCTGTAGTGTTTCTGGGACAGGAAGTAAAGGAAAAATGCTCCAATGGCAGAAAAATACCCCCCCCCCAAAAAACAAAAAAAAACAAAAAAAACCTGACAAATCTATTAACAATTCCCTACTATATTCAGAACTTATTCAGAAATCTATTTCTTCATAGCTCCTGTTTAAATAAAAAAAATATGTTGTAAAAACAAAACAGTTTACAGAACTCAATAGCTCAAGTGAATTAAAGCAGTGACATCTCCCCTCCCTTCAGAGGGCCACAATTCAGGGAGAGTGGCTGCTTCAATGAAGGAAGTAGGACTCTTTCCTCAATAAATTTTGAGGAAATTTTGAGTTCATGTGCTTGAGAAGGCAGAACATCACAATACTTTTCACAGTACAGTGTTTATACAGTGCCTTATAAAAGTATTCATACCCCTTGGAATTTTCCACATTTTGTCATGTTACAACCAAAAACGTAAATATATTTTATTGGGATTTTATGTGATAGACCAACACAAAGTGGCAAATAATTGTGAAGTGAAAAGAAAATGATAAATGGTTTTCAAAATCTTTTACAAATAAATATGTGAAAAGTGTGGTGTGCATTTGGATTCAGCCCCCTTTACTCTTATACCCCTAACTAAATTCTAGTGGAACCAATTGCCTTCTGAAGTCAGCTTATTAGTAAATAGAGTCCACCTGTATGTAATTTTATCTGAGTATAAATACAGGTGTTCTGTGAAGCCCTTAGAAGTTTGTTAGAGGACCTTAGTGAGCAAACAGCATTATGAAGGCAAAGGAACACACCAGACAAGTTAGGGATAAAGTTGTGGAGAAGTTTAAAGCAGGGTTAGGTTATAAAAAAAATTCCAAGCTTTAAACATGTCACAGAGCACTGTTCAATCCATCACCGAAAATGAAAGAGTATGGCACAACTGCAAACCTACAAGACATGGTCATCCACCTAAACTGACAGGCTGGGCAAAGAGAGCATTAATCAGAGAAGCAGCCAAGAGGCCCATGGTAACTCAGGAGGAGCTGCAGAGATCCACAGCTCAGGTGGGAGAATGTGTCCACAGGACAACTATTAGTCGTGCACTCCACAAATCTGGTCTTTATGGAAGAGTGGCAAGAAGAAAGCCATTGTTGAAAGAAAGCCATAAGAAGTCCCATTTTGCGAGAAGCCATACGGGGGACACAGCAAACATGTGGAAGAAGGCGCTCTGGTCAGATGAGACCAAAATTTTACTTTTTGGCCTAAAAGCAAAACCCTATGTGTGGTGGAAAACTAACACTGCACATCATCCTGAATACACCATCCCCACGTTAAACATGGTGGTGGCAGCATCATGTTGTGGGGATGCTTCTCTTCAGCAGGGACAGGGATGCTGATCAGAGTTGACGAGAAGATGGATGGAGCCAAATACAGGGCAATCCTAGACGAAAACCTGTTAGAGTCTGCAAAAGAATTGAGACTGGGGCGGAGTTTCACCTTCCAGCAGGACAACGACCCTAAACATACAACCAGAGCTAAAATGGAATGGTTTAAATCAAAGCATAATAATGTGTTAGAATGGCCCAAAGTCCAGACCTAAATCCAAATGAGAATCTGTGGCAAGACTTGAAAATTGCTGTTCACAGACGCTCTCCATCCAATCTGACAGAGCTTGAGATATCTTGCACAGACGAATGGGCAAATACTTCACTCTCTAGATGTGCAAAGCTGGTAGAGACATCCCCAAAAGGACTTGCAGCTGTAATTGCTGTGAAAGGTGGTTCTAAAAAGTATTGACTTGGGGGGCTGAATACAAATGCACACCACACTTTTCACATATTATTTTGTAAAACATTTTGAAAACCATTAACCATTTTCCTTCCACTTGCCAATTATGTGCCACTTTGTGTTGGTCTATCACATAAAATCCCCAAAAAACAAATTTCCATTTTTGGTTGTAACATGATAAAATGTGAAAAATTTCAAGGGGTGTGGATATTTTTTCAAGTCACTGTATGTTAAAGAACTGCAAATTAGAATTGACACATCACTTGAAAAAAGACTAAAAACAAAAATTATAACATAATAGACCCCAAACCTTTATAGTTTCCATTTAATCCGTAGTACCTTGAGGTTGTACAGAAGCAAATTGTTGGCCAAGTCATCACTCATAAACTAACTTAGTCATAAATAATTTTCATTGGGGTTCCCAATTAAAAAAATAATCTAGGTATTAGTACTGTAATAAGTAATTACTGTATTACTAAATAAGAATGTAGGGTTTAGTAATAAAGCAATGATAGACAATTGCATTATGTTGCTAGATATCATAATAAATGACACCAAACTTAGCAAGCACACTGTCATTGCAGAAGATGTGATGATATCATTATGAATGGTGCCATAACGTCATTAGCCTGTGCAATGCAATGATTTCAGAGGTATTGTGTCTTGGTGACCTGTTCCTAAGCCGCTAAATATTAGGCTGAGTTCCTGCTATAGAATTTAAAGTTTTAGGAGTTGAGGGTGCAGTGGGGTTGGACAAAGGGAGACTCCAAAGACCATGAGTACCATAACTGGCAAATTGTTGGTCAGGTCATCACTCATAAACTAACTTAGTCATAAAAAAAACCTCTGTGATTCCAAATCAAATATAGAAAAGGGATAATTGCATTTTTCTACTAGATATCATGATGAATGACACCAAACTTAGCAAGCACACTGATGTCATTGTAGAAGATGTGATGATATCATCATGAATGGTGCCACAAGGTCATTAACCTGTGCAATACAATGATATCAGAGATACCGTGTCTTGGTGAACTTTTCCTAAGCCATGGAATATTAGGCTGAGTTTCTGCTATAGGATTTAAAGTTTTAGGAGTTGAGGGTGTAGTTGAGTTGGGCAAAGGTAGACTCCAAAGAGCATGATTACCATAACTGACATTCTGGAAAATGTTGGTCAGGTAATCACTTATAAACTAATTTTTTCATTTAAAAAAAAAAACCTTTGTGAATCCCAAACGAAAAAGAACAGGGACAATGACATTTTTCTGCTAGATATCATGATGAATGACCCCAAACTCAGCAAGGGCACTGATGTCATTGCAGAAGGTGGGATGATATCATCATGAATGGTGCCATAAGGTCTTTAGCTTGTGTAGTTCAATGATGTCAGAGATATTGTGCATTGGTGACCATTTCCTAAGCTGCTGAATGAGTGCTATAGGATTTAAAGTGTTAGGAGTTGGGGGTGTAGTGGGGTTGGGGATGACTTCATGGGCCATGAGTACCATAACTGGGGAATTGTTGGTCAGGTCATCTCTCATAGACTTATTAAAAAACAAAAAGAGAATGCACATAAGATATAAGATTTTCCTTTTATCAAGGGTTTTTCAACATTTTCTTGATATTTTTTCTCAGCCCTCTCTGTTTTAAGTTTTGTTCCTTTGTTCCTCTATCATTACAGCAACCGTTCCTACCCCCTCTTCCCTCTCTCGCTTTTCTTTATTCCGCCTATATCTTTAACTTCATCTTTACACCTTGCACTCTATGATTACATGCTATAGGAATTGAATTAGAAGCATGCTCATCTGTTGTGTGAGTGCAGAGCGCCAGTCCCCAGCACTCGAGAGGTTACGTCCTCTCTTGTATCTTATTCTCAGGCTGGCTGGAGATTATCTCTAGATCCAGGCATTGCTGACATCTGTGGCAATTACTCTGCCCCCTTCCCTGCCAGCTCACCCCCAGAGCGGGCATCACACAAAAGGCAATCAGCCTCATTCACAGACAAGATTAACCCCCCGTGTGCTGATCCTGGGCCTCATTTAAGCCTGTGCGACTAATGGAAAACTCAAAGCCAGCAATAGGTTAACGCACAAGCGTTGAGTGAATGACTACTTTCTCCATCCTGCCAAAGCTATATTTGCAGCTATAAAGGACTTACGCCTTCCCACGGCAATGTTACATCCCCCATAGGGTTGTTCATTAAAGTTTCATTATCACATCACTCATTAACCTCTGTTAACGAGGCCCGTAAATGGCCATTCCAAATTAACTTAAGAGCTTGCAATCAATTAAGCGCAGCGATTATGAAGGAGAGATCATCCTGCCCTGGTTGAACGAGGACGTCTGCAGAGTCGTATCGCATTACCAATTCAGCGGCTGCTGCACGGGGCTTGCTAATAAATTGGGTATGTTTCAGCCTAATTGAAAAAAGCTTAAAAACATTATAGAATATTAATATTTTAATAAATACATTCAGGGCTGCAGACCGAAGAAGAATTAAAAAATAGTTTATTCAAGCAACTGAAGCTTTGCTTTGATCCTTATTTCCTGGTAGAATGGTCAGGACCACTCTATGGCACCATGCCTTTAGTTAGAATGTAAAATGACACAATGCCACGCAGAGGCACAGACTCAAAAGACAAAATTGGAATTTTTGGCCCTGCGCGACGGTTCAGCGGGATTTCATATTGTGTAATTTGGTTTTGAACAACAACCCTCGGATGCAATAAAAATTTGCAAGGCATTTACATAGTCTTATGTGCTTGATTTCGCTTTGGAAATGCTAGTACCTCCTCATAAAATGGGATTTTCTCCTAATAATTACACATACACACACTCAGACATGCACACCAGGGAAGCAAAGTCACATATCCAGTACTTCCGGGCAGAGTCAGATCATCCACAAGCTGTAGCCTAGGGTCCAATGGATGACTAAAAAGCCTAGCTACCTAGCTATAACCAGGGCTTTTTTCTCAGAGAATAGGTGGAGGAACTCCCCCCTTTTGAGTCACCCCTTTTCTCTGCCCCTACCCACCTCTGAGCAGCATTCCTTGGTTCCACTCCTAATCACCTCCCAGTGCTGCCCTTTTAGAGAATACAGAACCATGTATCATTTTGTGGCTCTTAGTCACTTGTATGGAATTTGGATGATTACAAGAAAAGCAATAAAACAGATCTCCTGCAGCCAGTAACAATAGCCCCGCCAAACCCCCCCACCCCCGCCCCCCCGCCAGCAACAACAGATCTCCTTAAAGCGGAGTTCCACTCAAAAATGGAACTTCCGGTTTCGGATTCCCCCCTCCGGTGTCACATTTGGCACCTTTCAGGGGAGAGGGGGGAGCAGATACCTGTCTAATACAGGTTTTTGCTCCCACTTTCGGGTATAGATCCCTGCAGTATCCGTGGCAATCTACGCCATGTCCGGCCCCTCCTCTAACCCCCCTCCCCTGCTGTCTTCTGGTAAACACACAAGTCCCAATCTGCAAGGCTTCACTTATTGATTCCCTTACCGAAGACGTCGGTGCCTGCACCTGAGAGCCAAGGGACAGATCGGCTTCGGGTGAGGACATCGCGACTGCCCTGGGCAGGTAAGTGTCCATATATTAAAAGTCAGCAGCTGCAGTATTTATACATTATCGCTGCTGACTTTTAGTTTTTTTTTTTTTTCTTTAGCGGAACTCCGCTTTAACAACAGTGGACCACCTGCAAAAAAATGTTCCCCCTAGCAAAAATAAACCCCCGGCAGCAACAGCAGATCTCCCCACAACCAGCATCAATAGAATAGCCATCAGCCAGCAACAATAGACCCCTCCCTCAACAGTAGATCTCTTCCAGCAACAACTGACCCTCCCCCAGCAATATAAGACCCACCCTCAGCAACAGTAGGTCACCTACCAGCAGCAATTGACATCCTCAGCAACAATAGACCCCCCCTGGAAAAATAGATCCCCTTCAGCTAGAAAAGAATCCCTAGCAGCCAGCATCAATAGACCTTGCAGCACACCCCAACACCTCTTTCCATTACTGTACATACTGTCAGTGCTGGGGATGCCGGAACTGCGTTCCCGCTGAAAAGAAGCTAGCTATAACCTTGAATAACACACAGGAAATCAAGAGAATAGCCCAATTGGTTGAAGCACTTGTAGACAGTTGGTGTCTGATGGGGCAGGCTATGCCACTGACAGTAGCTGTGCAATCCTTATCAATGTCTATCAAATGGGAATGGTGGGACAAAGCTTTTACTTTTCCTAAAGCCCCTTTCTCCTATAATCCATCCAGGTATGGGGTTCGTGTGACTTAAGCTGGCCATACACAAATAGATTTCTTTCATGCATTCTAAACAAAAGAAATCTAGCAGGTTCCTCCATCTATGATAAATAGCGAGGATAAAGGACTCTCCTCTACTACCTACTATAATCTGACAGCCATCTCCAGTGGCTTCAGAATACCCAAATAGCATAGCTCCCAACTGTCTCTGATTTCGAGGGACTGTCCCTGATTTGGAGCAATGTCCCTCTGTCCCTCATTCCTCCTCATTTGTTTCTCATTTTGGTCTGATCTATATAGATGTATATAAAATGCACTTTTTATCTATCAAAAAGTTTTTTGCCAGCACTAAACCTTTCATCTGATTTCTAAATTGCTGCATTTGTAAATTCCAAAAGCCAATATAAAGGAATAGTAGTGGTTAAAAGCACTTGTGGGTTTAACCAATCTTGTTTTTTTTTTAATACAATTCTCCTTTAAGGGGGTGTGGCAGGGGTGTGTCCTATGCCTGCATACTTTTGCTGATAGGTGTCCCTCATTCCCATCTCAAAAAGTTGGGAGGTATAAAACAGTTATCGGCGCAAAACCAATATTTACTCGAGGGCACTTGTAAATGTGAGTGCACAGTCTTTCTTTGTTTTTACACAATAAATAGTTTTAAAACGTTATTGTGCGATGATCGTTTTATCCATATTTTATATGAGGAACACTAAGGTCCAATTATAGCCGTTGAAGAGGTTTCCCTAAGTGGAGTGGTTATCCCATGAATGAACCAAAGGTGTATTATTAAAGAAATATCTGGTGAGTGGCCAATCTCACAGGTGGTGGTGGAGCACACAGTCACTTTATGTATATTGAAGGAACACAGGAGCACGCCAATCACGGCAATTGATAGAAGATTTGCAAGCATATATTTGGGGACTCTGTTACATATGTGATATATGGCATCGGATTTTTTTATATGATTTTGGTCTAATGTGGTGAATTTCACATGTATATGTTGTATTTAAGATAAGTTTTACAAATAATAGGTAGGGTATATGAATATTGTAAAGGGTGTATAGATGGGAGCAGCGCATTCACACACAAAAAACAACAGGTATAAAACAGTGCCTGCATCTGAGTGGCACTGGTCTATCAACAATTTTTCAGCCGGCTTCTTTGACAAACGTTGAATAAACATGTTGAGCCGGGTGGTGCCGACAGAGAGACCAACAGCTAGAATTTTAGCCAATTCAGAATAAATCGACTGAAATGTGAGCTGTGTATGGCAGACCTTACCTGCCTCCCATAAAACACAATTCCAAGCCTGTCCAGCACTAGTTACACATTTTAATACATCTCTTTCAAGTGTCGGAAGCTTACGTCCATTTCCAGAATACAGTTGCAGCTTTTTCACTTACAGTGCTGCCAGCACACAGTCTCTCTCTTTATTGCTCTCTCTCACTCTCCAGGCTTCCTTTGACAGGCATGGAGTGTTTCCTATGCAGACAGTTGTTTCCTCTATAAAGCATACCTCCCAACATTTTGAGATGGGAATGAGGGACACCTACTAGCAAATGCATGTAGGCATAGGCCACGCCCGCTGTCATTCCCCCTGTCATGCCCCCTAAAAGGAGAATTAACCCAAAAAAAGGTTAATTAAATCCACAAGGGCTTTTTTTTACCACTGCTATTACTTCATATTGGCTTTTAAAATTTACAAATGCAGCAATTTAGAAATTGGATGAAATGTTTAGCACTGGGAAACACTTTTTGAAAGATAAAAAGTGCATTTTATATACATCTATATAGATCACACCAAAATGACGGACAAATGAGGAGGAAAGAGGGACAGAGGGACATTGCTCCAAATCAGGGACAGTCCCTCGAAATCAGGGACAGTCGGGAGCTATGTATAAAGGATTACCAACAGCAGTGCCAGCATGCCAGCTTTTTGGTTACTCATAGTACCCTTTCATAGTCAAGGTGGCCTTACCTGTGCTCCTCTCAAAGTTTCCTGTTTTATTGCTGTCACTGGTTTTCACAACCACGAATGAAGTGCTATGGCTCCTCTCAATTTTTTTTTACAAATGCACTAAGCAACACAGCTGGCTACGGGATGTAGTATGCGGCCCCAGGCTTCCGTATCATGAAACATATTGCAGGCTTTAGCAACCATTTTGTATACAGCAAGACATGTTGCTAAGCTGGATCACACTTCGGCCTTCTGCATCAAAAAAACAAATTTGGAATCTCAAATTGAATTAACTTAAGCCTTTTTCAATGGTTCCCGCAGTTGTCTGACATGAGAATTAACCGATAGGAAGATTTGTTCAGCTAAGCGTAAATCTCCACTTGAATGAGTCCTAACAAATCGTACTCTTACATATCCAGCAGCTCCCATCTCCTCGGGATGCAAGTACATAAAGATGAGGTGGGCAGTTTGTGGCATGTTGGGGTCAGAACCTAGGTGCATCCAAATGTAAGAATTGGTTTGGATTGTTTATTGGGAGATGGACCAGGGAACAGCTGGAATTTTCTCAGCGAACCCTGAAGGATTGATTGAGCCTGTGGTGAGGCTCTACGCAAGCCGCAGAGATTAGCTAGTTCACACAATGTGACGGAATCTGCGTGCTGTGAATTTATTGTATTAGGTTCATTGTGGTATATGTAAATCCAATCACCAAAATCTCATATATCGGTTAACATGCTAATGTAATTTCAAAAGTAATTTTAATTCTGATCTGTTCCTCTCTTCCTATTATACTCTCTCATAGTCACCCTGTCACACAGGCTTCTGTTGGAGACTACAAATGGCCATTGCAACATTCATTACACAGGTGTGATCCACTGTTGTCACCATCAACAAACCCAACCTGAAAAATACCATGCCACATTCAAGCAATGTCTGTTATAGGGAGACAATGCTCTGTCCCTCTCTTTTAATTGTACTCTAATGCAGTCGTCCATTTCACATGGTCTTTCAATAGAGACTACAAGTGGCCGTTGCACTATACCTTACATGGGCATCGTTCACTGTTGCCACTATCAAGAAACCCACCCTGAGAAATGCCTTGCCAACTTCAGGCACTTTCTGCAATAAGGAAAAATGCTTTGACCCTCTCTTCCAATTGTGCTCCTACGTAGTCACCCTGTCACATAGGCTTCTTAAAGAAACTACAAGGGACCGTTGCACTATACCTTACATGGGCATGGTCCACTGTTGTCACTATCAAGAAACCCACCCTGAGAAATGCCTTGCCAACTTCAGGCACTTTCTGCAATAAGGAAAAATTCTCTGCCCCTCTCTTCCAATTGTACTCCTACGTAGCCACCCTGTCACATAGGCTTCTTAAAGAAACTACAAGGGACCATTGCACTATACCTTACATGGGCATTGTCCACTGTTGTCACTATAAAGAAACCCACCCTGAGAAATGCCTTGCCAACTTCAGGCACTTTCTGCTATAGGGAAAAAATGCTCTGCCCCTCTCATCCAGTTGTGCTCCTACGTAATCACCTTGTCATACGGCTTCTTATAGAAGCTACAAGGGGCCAATGCACTATACGTTACACAGGTTCCATCAAGAAACCCACCTTCAAAAATTCCATGTGATGTTCAAGCACTTACCGTTATAGGGAGACACTGCTCTGTCCCTTTCTTCCAAGTGTACTCCTACGTAGTCACCTTGCCACATGGGCTTTCAATAGAGACAATAAGTTGCTGTTCCACTATATGTTGCATGGGCATGGTCCACTGTTGTCACCATCAAGAAACCCACCTTAAAAATTCAATGAGATTTTCAAGCACTTACTGTTATACGGAGGCAATTCTCTGTCCCTCTCTTCCAATTTTACTCCTAAGTAGTCACCATGTCACATGGGCTCCTGATACAAGCTACAAGGGGGCGATGAACTATACGTTACACAGGCATGGTCCACTGTTGTCACCATCAAGAAATCCTACCTGAGAAAAGCCTTGCAAAGTTCTGGCCCTTTCTGTTTTAGAGAGATAATACTCAGTCCCTGTCTTCTAACTATGCTCCTATGTAGTCACCCCATCACACCGGCTTCCAATAGAGACCAACAAGTTGCCATTGCAACATACATTACACAGGTGTGGTCCACTGTTGTCAGCATCACGGAACCCACCCTGGGGCATGCCATGCTTACATTGCTGTAGTGCACGAAGACAGCAAGTGGCAGCAAATAGGCTGCAACAGATCAGCAGCACTGAAAGATGATGAAAAATGTGAAAATACGTTTTTTATATTAAAAAAAAATGGTAATCATTTATGATACCCAGTGCTTTACCAAGCCAAATTCCATTCAGTTTTGTAATTACAGTACATTAGCTGTAGTGAGTTATCCACTAAATCTGATTCAATAAAGCAGCAGCTGGATTTATAAGAGGCACCTTTAGATGGTTGCACACATATGCAGTTTATGTACATTTTATTTCGGAGAGTCACAAAGGTGCTCTAATATGGAAATAACTTCAGCAAAAAAGTTGGCTCTTCAGTTTTCCACATCCAGCGCCTCACTGATAAATAGTGATACAGCCTATGACATTTAGCTGCTGGAAGCGAGGAGCAGAAGGTGGGCGGACACTGACTTCTGGAGGTCAGTATTTATGTAGTAGAGTCCAGCTGCAACTTTATTATCATGGACCTCACTGCAAGTACACTTTAAAGCCTGGCTCTAGACACACATTTTTCATTTTGTTTTGGATAAATCAGAGAAGGGTTAGAGTAATGTCGCGTACACACGGTTGGAATTTCGGCCCGCAAAAGACCGATGAGAGTTTTTCGTTGGAAAATGCGACCGTCTGTATGTTCCATTGGTTTTTTGTTGGCGGAATTCCAGCCAGCAAAAGATTGAGAGCATCCTCTCAATTTTTCGGTCGGGAAAAGTTCCTATCCGAAAATGCGATCATCTGTGGCAATTCGGATGCGCAAAATCCCTACGCATGCTCGGAAACAATTCGACGCATGCTCGGAAGCATTGAACGTAATTTTCTCGGCTCGTCGGTGTGTTGTACGTCACCGCGTTCTTGACAGTCGTAATTTCAGCAAACTTTTGCGTGACCGTGTGTATGCAAGGCAAACTTGAGCGGAATCCCGTCGGAAAAGCCGTCATATCTTTTTCCGACGAGAAAACCGTTCGTGTGTACGCGGCATAAGGGTTTTATTGCGTTTCATGTCCTTCCAGGGGAGAACTTTTCTCCTTTCCTGTCATGTCACAGACAGAAATAAAACCTGACAGAATATTTTAATTCACCCCTGCTAAACTATGAATTAAACTTTGGAGACTGCTGTTTTAATCTATTTTGCTGAGAATGCCTTCCTATTCATAAAAGAGTAAAGAAGAAGCGTCTGCATTAGCATAGTTCCACGTAGATCCACAATGATGAAAGACTTAACAAGGACACGAGGTGGCATCACAGCACAGTTCCTTTAAGGCTTTGCAGCCACAGATACTAGAGAAAGGCCACTATTTCAGTAAACAGTCCAATTCATAAATAGCTGCTTTCGCCTATCTTCTGTGACAGATTCTCTCACATTGAAGTCCAGGGCAGGACTGGGTACACAGGCAAACAGCTAGAGGAATCTCTGGGCTGACTCTACAGGCAAGCGGCTGAAGGAGACTGAGGGCTGCTACCATAGACAGGCAACTGGAGACACAAGGCCACTCCACTTGAAGCACAGTATTCTGGTGGCAATTGGCACAGTATTTTCTGAAGTGGCTTGGCCTTTTTTGGTAGCTGCATGTTAATAGGCTTCAACCCGGTGACCCACACATCTTGACTAATGGTGGAAGACCAAACATCTGACAGCAGACAGAATGCCCTGTCACCTCTACATCATTAGGTATGGGCACTCTAAGCACCCAAGGGTAGGAAAAAGGAAAACATATCCTCTGTGTGTGTCCAGGGGTTCATGGGATTGTGGGTAAAGGAGCCCGCGCCTGCATCTGAACATGATAAGTAAAGGGGCCTTTCAGTACAAAACTATTTCTCTCAATAAAAAAATGTGCTACAGCACTTAAAGTGATACTAAACACACACTGTTTAACCACTTAAGGACTGGAAGGATTGACCCCTAGACCAGGCCATTTTTTGCAATATGGCACTGTGTTACTTTTAGAGCTAGTTTACACTTGCTTCAAAACAAGGCTTCTGACATGTTTTGTTAAAGATCTCTGAACGCCAGTCAAAGCCCCTGTTACTAAATAAAACGGTTAGTTTCCAGTCCTGTTTACACCTTGCTTTTGCTTGGTGCTTCGATAAGGGTTTGGTGGGGCTTCAATGAGGCTTTGATGGAGCTTTGATGGGTCTTTGGTGAGGCTTCAGTGAGGCTTTGTGGGCCTTCGATGAGGCTTTGTGGGGCTCCAGTGGAGCTTTAAGCGAGCTTTGCCATAGACTTCTATGGAGGCTTTGAAGATGCTTTGAAGCACCACTGAAGCTACAAGGGGTATAATTTTTGAAGCGAAGACGAAGCAAAGCAAAGCAAAAGCAGGAAAAACAGGACTGTAACTAACCAATTTATTTAGTGACAGGAGCTTTGACTAACGTTCAGAGAGCTTTAACAAAGCCTGTCCGAAGCCTTATTATGAAGCAAGTGTAAACTAGCCGTTAATGTGTGTTGAAGCCGAAGAAAGTGTAAAGGAGTGGTCGTGCGACGCTGTACCCAAATAAAATTGATGTCCTTTTCTTCCCCACAAATAGAGCTTTCTTTTGGTGGTTTTCGATCACCTCTGCGGTTTTTATTTTTTGCGCTATAGACCAAAAAAATCCGACAATTTTGAAAAAAAAAAATATATATATTTTTTATTATCTGCTATACAACATACCCAATAAAAATATTTAAAAATCTAATTTCTTCATCAATTTAGGCCAACATGTATTCTGCTACATGTTTTTGGTACTAAGCGTATATTGATTGGTTTGCGCAAAAGTTATAGCGTGTACAAAATAGTGAAAAGATTAATAGCATTTTTATTATATTTTTTTTTTTTTACTAGTAGTGGCGGTGATCAGCGATTCTTAGCAGGACTGCGAAATTGCAGCAGACAAATTTAACACCTAACTGACATTTTTGACACTTTTTTGGGAACCAGTGACATGATTACCATGATCAGTGCTAAAAAATATGCACTCACATTGTACTAATGACACTGGCCGGGAAGGGGTTAACATCAGGGGCGATTCGTACTGCCGAGCCAGCTTGCCACAGTATAACTGCGGCGGCTGATCAGCAAGTGGTTAATTTACATTCTCCCTTCTCTTTCTGTATGTGGATGATGGCACTGTAATTATTTTAATAAAAAAAAGTTTTCCTAATTTATATACAGCTGTTGCATAACCCAGATTTTTCCCAGCCTGTCTGCAGGGAAACATAAGCAGGAGGAGCTTCTAGTCCTCTGCTACTGGCCACATGTTCAAAATAACCACAAAAAAAAACAGCATTTGGAATACAGAGTAAAAATAAATAAATAATATCAATAAACAGTTATAATGTGTCATACAAATATATATTTGAAATTAGATCTTTATTATTTTTACCAATAACATGGTTGTGGGTGGATTTCTGCCAGTCACAGGCTGTGTCACGCCCCTCCGGCCTGTGTCTTAGAATAACAGGGAGGTGAAGCCTCCAATAATCTACATGTAATATCCCGCCACCATTGTGTTTAGCTGGTTAGTGGGCATGGAGGAGGAGGGAGGGAGCGGACTGTGTATATGCCCACATGTGTGACTCTATAGTGTAGCAGGAGGTCACCGTGCTACACGGTAAAATGGTGGTTTACCCCAGATTTTGTGAGAAGCAAACCCATTGATTATTAAGGTGTGTGCTGGTTTCATAATAGAGCCAGAGTTAAAGCTCAGGGTCCCACCCTCCTGAGGGAGATCAGGGTGTCTAAGGGGAGCCCTGTGAGATGCTGCTGTGCATCTAGATCAGGTTGAGACAGAGGAAGTCCATGTGGGACGGGAGCAGCCAGGAGGCTGTAGAGAGTCCAGGAGGGACAAGCGCAGCTAGGGAGCTGCAAGGAAAGACGCAGAGCTAAAGTTCAGCGTTTGTGGATACTACTAGGATGTGTTTGATGGTCAGGAAGACCCTGCAGAGGTACTCGGAGCAGTAAAGCTGCCACAAGTGAGCCAGGAGGCTGAATGTTATGTCTTTGCAGTGATGGTGAGAACCCCCTGCACGGAAGAGCTATCTGTATGAACTATGACTTGCTTTTATCTAAAAGTGGGCTACCGTGCCCTAAAATACAGTATTGGACTGGCGCAACTGCACCTACCACTTGAGTTTATTTACCCCAATCCTACAATAGTCAGATGTGATAGGAAGGGAATGCTCAGCATACAAACTCACTAAAAACTGAGCACGTGCAGAATTGCCACCACAGCTGCAAAATCCCTAGCTGAATTGACAACATGAACAGAAGGTGGAGATAGAGAGCAGCAGGATCAACCAGGTTTTTTTTGCAGAATACAGAAAAGGAATCCCATAGTGATGGAGTATGAACAGTATGTAATACACCATTTATTGATAATTTTTTATGATGTGGGTTTAGTGTCACTTTAAAGAGGAAGTAAAGCCTCTTAAAAAAATACACCCTGCAAGGCAAAGGCATAATGAGCTAGTATGCATAGCACATTAGCTCATTATGAATTACTTACCTGAGACCGAAGCCCCGGCATCCAGGGGCGGATCCAGAGCCTAGTCTCGGGAGGGGCACTGCCAGAAAATACATTTTTTGGGGTAAATTTAATGGGGAAATGGTTGGTGTTAGCGCTTCAATCATCACGGCACCATGGCTGTTATGGTGTCAGGATGATTGAAGCGCATTATTACTATTATTACATTGTTATAAAAAAAGAACTAGTTCAACTCACAATAATGCAGAATCAGTGGGAGCCCCGAGCGTGTCACTTGCCACTGTCACCTGCCAAACGTTGCAGATTGCCACTTGCTATGTCGCCTGTCACTAGATACAGATTGTCACTTGCCACGTCCCATGCCACACGTTGCAGATTGTCACTTGCCACGTCCCATGCCACACGTTGCAGATTGTCACCTGCCACGTCCCATGCCACACGTTGCGGATTGTTACTTGCCACGTCCCATGCCACACGTTGCAGATTGTCACTTGCCACGTCCCATGCCACACGTTGCGGATTGTTACTTGCCACACGTTGCGGATTGTCACTTGCCACGTCCCATGCCACACGTTGCGGATTGTTACTTGCCACGTCCCATGCCACACGTTGCAGATTGTCACTTGCCACGTCCCATGCCACACGTTGCGGATTGTTACTTGCCACACGTTGCGGATTGTCACTTGCCACGTCCCATGCCACACGTTGCGGATTGTACTTGCCACGTCCCATGCCACACGTTGCGGATTGTTACTTGCCACGTCCCATGCCACACGTTGCGGATTGTTACTTGCCACGTCCCATGCCACACGTTGCGGATTGTTACTTGCCTGCTATAATCATCTCTTGTTGTGTCCCAGTCAAGCAGCAGAGAGATGATGTAATCTCTCTGCTGCCGCGGCTGCCTGCACACTGCACACACAGTGAGGGCGGAACTGCAGGGATGCAGGGCGGGTGCTGGGCGGTGAGAGATGATGTTATCTCTCTGCTCCTCCGCCGCCGGCTCCCTGATTGGCCAGCAGCCGCTCACGCTGCCTGTCACCGAGCCGCACAGCTGCTCACCAACGGTGCAGCCCGCTGTCTCTCTCCAGTCCCCACCGGAGCCGCCTGCTGTCTCACTCTCTCCCCAGTCCCCACCGGAGCCACCCGAGACCCGCTGTCTCTCCCCACCGCTGTCTTTCAGCCGCGGAGCTGCCCGCCGGCTCTCTTACCCACAGAGACACCTGCCAGCACATTTACTGACCCACATTCTCGGAGGGGGCAATTGTCTCGTTGCCCCCCCCCTGGATCCGCCTCTGCCGGCATCGGCCCTCGTTAGTCTCCTCCTCTGACGCCATCTATCCCGGAGTTACTTCTGGGTATCGCGACTTCGACACTGTGACTGGCCGGAGCCGCGATGATGTCACTCCCGCGCATTCGCACTGGTGCCGCCACTAATGGCATGATCGCTGTTAGAAATGGCACGCCCAGTGCGCCTGCGCCCGATGTCTGTGGCGCATGCGCCGTAGACATTGGTGCCGCTATTCCTGCAAATATCTCCTAAACCTTTTAGGTTTGGGAGATATTTCTTGCACCTACAGGTAAGCCTTACTCTAGGCTTACCTGTAGGTTAAAGTGGTTGTAATGGGTTTACAACCACTTTAACTGTAAGTGCACATGCACTTACAGTTTTCACTTCGTCCCCCAGCAAAGTCCCATAAATACTTATTGATCCTGCCAGTGAAATCAACCTAATGTAGCTTTCGGTGATGGTGTGGCAACGATGCTGCACTGCTTCTAAATTCAGAATCGATTTGCCACTTTCATGTGGACTGTGCCTACTTTCTCTACAGTGAGATGAAAAAATGTTGCAGAGGGCATGGCTAATAGCAAACTATCTGCTGAGTCACAAGCCTGTAGCTTGTCAGTCATTACCTGGCCACACCTAGTCCTGCCCACTGCAGCACTGCCTCTGTTGCTGAAACCCTCCCACTGTGAGCTGCAGTGTCTGGGAGGGGGAGTGTGTGAGACACAAATGAAGGAGGAATTGGGCCCAGTCGGGGAAGGTAAAGCAAGTTTTTATTACTTAATTCAACTTAGTAACTCACATAGTAACTAGATCTGCTACCTGTTTAGACTTTTGTACTTTAATAGAGAAGGAGGCTACCAATAGCTGTTTTTTTACAAGTTGTTCAGCTTTAATTACTATAATTTACTGTAATGGTCTTGCTTTTGTACATGAACTTTGGTAAACCGCAAGGCTCATAAAGTGTATTTTTTATTCAATTGCAGTGTCCCCCGTGTCTTCTCGCACAGCTGAACAGGTCATTACATAAAGATAAACAATAGCAACAAGCAACATTTGAAAAGGTGGGTGGGACCAGAAGGATGCGGTGGACTGAAGAAGCGTGGGAAGGGAGAAAGAAAGGTCAGTAAACACCAACGAGAAAATAACACATAGCAAAAGATCACAAGTAGAACATGTTAAAAAAAAAGTACAGCTATGCATTTACAAGATTTCACTTACACTAAGACATTTACCGCTGTAAAAAAATTCTCACATATACGCACGTCCTAGAGCCGCTCTGCAGCGACAGGGTTAACTCTCCCATTACATTAGCAGACAATACATTGCTTTAAGGGTTATTACATTTCCAGTTAGCAGATAAGATTTTTGCATCGTTAATTTTGATGCTTGCTCTGCGTCCCTGGGAGTTGCCCCCCCCCCCCTCCTTCCCTCTTTGCTCCTCGCCGCTGTTTGTGGATAATTTATATCCTGATCGGAAATAAAACCTACTAAACATTTACTGCTTATCTCCCCTGTATCCAGAGATAGCGAGCTGACACAGATAACATGTATGTTCGCACGTGTCGCAGGGGGAAATGACTGTTTCTACAGCCCCGACTGGCAAGACAATAGCTGTTGGCGCCTTTCCTCCCTTCGCACGGGCTAACAGTGGCCTGAAGCGCGGCGGCGGCTAAAAATACATATTTTATCTCTGATTAAAATCATCTTCGGCTGCCATTATTTATTGTAATCATAAAACAATCCTCTCAAATCCAATTTCACTGATATTGATTTTCAATTCATTACTGTCACTGGAATTCCTATAGTGTCCCGTGTAACTGCTCCCTGAACTCCCGCTATTGCTCCATTAAACTTGTGTCTATAACTTTGCCTACTGCTACATATATAACCTCTCACTATAACTCTTCCTATTGTGCACTATAACTCGTCTTAGTAATGGCTGCTACTACTGTACTTCATATAACCCTGTGCCATAACTTATCCTAATGCTCCCTGCTTAGAACTCCTCCCATTCCGCTATATAATTCTAACTGAATGGGTGTCATGTACTGAAACAGTGTGCTAACAGTGCCATTATTTATGGCCCATTTTAAAGCTCTCAAGATGCTTTCGTATATATATGGCCGTGGTGAAGGCAAAAGAAAATAGTCAAAATATAATGCTGTGCCTGGAACGCTCGGTTCTGAGAAAGTCCGGAAACGCAGTGTACTGATGATTTATTCACTCGCTGGCTATAAAATATCAGAGTTTAGAACCTAAAAGGCTATGTGCACATTAACATGGTCACTCAAGCTACTAGTATGTGCATTATCCTTGTGGTGCCTAGGGCTGTACTTACTATACAAGCTATTCCACATAGCCGTATAGCATAAATTGTGGTGTATTACCTTGCCAGGGAGCCCAGGGAGTAAATTCTGGCATATTTAGTTGCAAGGGATCTCACATGTGTTACATAGTCACATAGTAGGTGAGGTCGAAAAAAGACACATCAAGTCCAACCCATTTGTGTGATTATATGTCAGTATTACATTGCATATCCCTGTATGTTGCGGTCGCTCAGGTGCTTATCTAATAGTTTCTTGAAACTATAAAAGCCCCCCCGCTGAAAACACCGCCTGTGGAAGGGAATTCCACATCCTTGCCGCTCTTACAATAAAGAACCCTCTACGTCAGTGGTCATCAACCCTGTCCTCAGGGCCCACTAACAGGCCAGGTTTTATGTATTACCTTGGGGAGATGCAGACTAGAATACTGCAGTCACTGAGCAGCAAATGATATCACCTGTGATGTATTGCAGTTATCTTGCAAACCTGGCCTGTTAGTGGGCCCTAAGGACAGTTTTGATGACCACTGCTCTACGTAGTTTAAGGTTAAACCTCTTTTCTTCTAATTTTAATGAGTGGCCACGAGTCTTGTTAAACTCCCTTCCGTGAAAAAGTTTTATCCCTATTGTGGGGTCACCAGTACGGTATTTGTAAATTGAAATCATATGCCCTCTCAAGCGTCTCTTCTCCGGAGAGAATAAGTTCAGTGCTTGCAACCTTTCCTCATAACTAATATCCTCCAGACCCTTTATTAGCTTTGTTGCCCTTCTTTGTACTCGCTCCATTTCCAGTACATCCTTCCTGAGGACTGGTGCCCAGAACCGGATAGCATACTCCAGGTGCGGCCGGACCAGAGTCTTGTAGAGTGGGAGAATTATCGTTTTATCTCTGGAATTAATAACCTTTTTAATGCATGCCAATATTCTGTTTGCTTTGTTAGCAGCAGCTTGGCATTGCATGCCATTTCTGAGCCTATCATCCACTAGGACCCCCAGGTCCTTTTCCATCCTAGATTCCCCCAAATGTTGTATACAGCCACCTATAGAAGTCAAAGGTTCTACATGGCCTTTGGTCCTTTTGGGGCCTTTGTTTGAGCCTTAGGCACTGGAACAGGCAGCAAGAAATGCTGCAGAATGTAGTTCCACTGTGAGCATGCAATCTCCCTTTTGGGGTAAACATTCGGGGTACCAGAAGTCAGATAATAGAGTTTATTGAAGGCACTCTTTATATCTAAGAAGGATAAGTTGGGCAACAAAAGCTAGAAGGAACTATAGCTGTGTGTGGAGAAATCTGTGAGAGACTGTTGTATATTAATTCTGTATCTTCAGAAAGTTTAGGTAAATGCGTGTATATGCAAGTACCTGCGTAACACCCAAAGGCATATGGGCTAGGAGCCCAGAGCTGCATATCTGTATTAATACATGTGTTTAAAAAAGAAGTATGGGTTTTCTTTAAGTTGATAATCATACTTACCTAGGTGGATATAGCATCGGTCCGTTGCTGCATCTGTCCCCCCGTGACTCTAATGCCCCGTACACACGGTCGGATTTTCCGACGGAAAATGTGTGATAGGACCTTGTTGTCGGAAATTCCGACCGTGTGTAGGCTCCATCACACATTTTCCATCCGATTTTCCGACACACAAAGTTTGAGAGCAGGCTATAAAATTTTCCGACAACAAAATCCGTTGTCGGAATTTCCGATCGTGTGTACACAAATCCGATGCACAAAGTGCCACGCATGCTCAGAATAAATAAAGAGATGAAAGCTATTGGCTACTGCCCCGTTTATAGTCCCGACGTACGTCTTTTACGTCACCGCGTTTAGAATGATCGGATTTTCCGACAACTTTGTGTGACCGTGTGTATGCAAGACAAGTTTGAGCCAACATTCGTCGGAAAAAATCCTAGGATTTTGTTGTCAGAATGTCCGAACAAAGTCCGACCGTGTGTACGGGGCATAAGACTGAGAACTGAGTGATCAAACACCGCAAATGCTCTGCCCCCCCACCCCACAGTCATTGAAGCGCTGGGCTGTGGAAGGGGCGGGAGCGGCCAGCTCAGGCTCTCAGCAGCTCTCTGAGAGGCTGAGCCAGGTGCCAGTCCAGGCATCTGGGCGGATCCTGACTCCATTGTCATGATCTTGCCCGAGCCTGGACCGGCTCTGTGACGCTAGCAGACAGCAGACTTCAGCCCGTAGTCTTCTGAAAAAGGAGCACAGGATTGCAGAACGGACTGCACTCCTGTGATTTACAGGAGAAGTACAGCCAAACAAACTTTAAGCAGATATTTGCATGTAAAGTCTTGGACGTCTATAGGAAGCTGTATACAGCACCTGTGGGATACCTTGCACATAAATATGCTGTAATGTATGCTATGTGACCAGATACCGCCATATGTAAATGCCCAAAGGCACATGACTAGGGCAGCCGAGTTAGGGGGGCCGGAACAGAAACTTAAGATGGTCATCTATTTTGTTGCATAAAAATGGCTGCAGCACTGATCTGTATGTTCTGACAGCAGAAGAGTCTCCTCGCTGTCAGAATACGATAGCACAGTGGGAAGGATTCCACTATCTAACTCGAAAGTCTTCTGTAGATGTATGGCCAACTTTAAAATCAACAGTATATGATCATTTTTTTCTGATTTTGGTTCCCTTTTGTGGTCACCTGTGAACATTTATAACTAAAATGGCCAAAATACCCATAGAAAGAAGGGGGTGCGAGGAGTACTGATAAGAGTCAGAAGACTCCTATAGTTCGGGAAACATAAATCCATCTCTTTTTCCTCTTGTTTGGTGATCTGTACCATTGAAAAGTAGTTCTGCATATAAAGCAGGCCCCATTCTGACTCCAAAAGTGAGCAGCAACTGCAGGTTTTGCTAAAGTAATTATATGACCAAAGGGATGGAGCCTGTACAAAAAGGTGTAATAAGGCAGCTATGACTGAGTGTTGTCTAAATATATGATGATTACACGGTATATATGTAGCACCCTCTTAGTTCAGAGTAGGCTGCTAGGCAAATTTAGTTAGCACCTCTGTAATCAGTGGAGCAGAGTTTGACTGTTTTGGACTGTTCAGTGTCTCACAGGCTGCTATTCTGCTACTTCCCCCATCTTCTGGAGATTTCTAGAAGTATGGTGGGAGGGAGAGCAGAACAGGCAGTCTGAATATTTATGGAACTCCAGCCAATTCCTGGAGAGGGTTGTCCAGTAGATGGCCGAAGAGCATACAAGTGTTCTGAATTCTGCAAGCAGTGTGCCGCTTCTGGAGGAGACCCCTGTGCCTGGGGCAGAGAGGGAGAGAAAGAGCAACAGACAGGGGAGAAGCCTGGGAATTCTTTTTGGAGACAACGAGGTCCAAGCTAGGCTTAGCTGGGGGGCCTACTGAATAGAGCTGGAATCAGAGTCTGGATCGAGCCAGGAGAACAGGTGTGAGGAAGCCCCAGTATTTTGGGACTGAATGAGTACTTAATCCTTCTACACAGAGAAGAAGTGACTGAGGGGTGCTTTACCTTACAAACCAAAGCAGTGCAGCCAAGAGTTGCACATTACCACCTAAGTGTATCTGGTGCAGCCAGGAGATGTTCAATATAGCCAGGAGTTGTGCAAGTTAGCAAACAGACAGTACAGTGGAGCCTATGATTGTGCAATACAACCAGCATTTTGTACAGAGCAGTCCTTAAGTTTTACAGTTGGGGTATCCCGTGCTCCCCATCCCTATCCAAGTTCCTGTTCACTAAAAACACAAAACCTAAACCCCTAGACTGATTATTGAGCCAGTGGATGCACCTATTCAAATTGGTCATGGCTGTTATTATGTGAACATGCTATACATAGGCCATACTGAAAATATGGTGGGGACGATACACTTTCAGTAGGGGGACACTGATGTATTTTGACAAGCTGTATGCTTATGGGTGGAAACTCTGCTTTTAACAGACGGTTAGACAGGCTAATTTGGTTGGTCAGCAGACTGGTTGGTGAGTTGAGCTATGGAATTGTCTTTGTCTTACATGTATATGCCCTCCATGTGCTCCTTGCTGTGAAGGCCAGTTATGGGTGTGGGCGGTGGCCAGTGTTTTGTTACTGTTTGTAAATGTGGGTCGGGGACACACTGGACACCTTTGCTGCCATTGTGCTCTTGCTGGGTGTCCAGTGTGCTCCTGTCCCTTTAAGGGGGCTTGGGCCGCCTCCAGGCTCACCTGTCTCACACCTATCCATTTAATGCATGTGCTTCCACTGTGGAGACACTTATAAATTTAGTAGTGTTAGGACTGCAAGTAATACAGGGTGCCTTGACGAGGCCTTGCAGCTTTCACATGCGTTTGCAAATGTGTGCTAACTAAACCCCTGCTTTTAACAGACGGTTAGACAGGCTAATTTGGTTGGTCAGCAGACTGGTTGGTGAGTTGAGCTATGGAATTGTCTTTGTCTTACATGTATATGCCCTCCATGTGCTCCTTGCTGTGAAGGCCAGTTATGGGTGTGGGCGGTGGCCAGTGTTTTGTTACTGTTTGTAAATGTGGGTCGGGGACACACTGGACACCTTTGCTGCCATTGTGCTCTTGCTGGGTGTCCAGTGTGCTCCTGTCCCTTTAAGGGGGCTTGGGCCGCCTCCAGGCTCACCTGTCTCACTACTATCCATTTAATGCATGTGCTTCCACTGTGGAGACACTTATAAATTTAGTGTTAGGACTGCAAGTAATACAGGGTGCCTTGACGAGGCCTTGCAGCTTTCACATGCGTTTGCAAATGTGTGCTAACTAAACCCCTGCTTTTAACAGACGGTTAGACAGGCTAATTTGGTTGGTCAGCAGACTGGTTGGAGAGTTGAGCTATGGAATTGTCTTTGTCTTACATGTATATGCCCTCCATGTGCTCCTTGCTGTGAAGGCCAGCTATGGGTGTGGGCGGTGGCCAGTGTTTTGTTATGGGTGGAAACTCTGCTTCATGCACCTACCATGATATTCAATTCTAATGGGAGATGATAATGGCTTTAGGTCAGTTTTATTTTGTTTATATATTTTAAGCTGATGTTATAATTGTCCTTTATGATACAAATACTAACTTTGTTTTTAGAAATAAAGATTTAATATATAACATAATATATAACATAGGATCCGAAAGCTCAGCAGAAGTTGTTTCCTTTCAGACACCCTGTTTTTGATTGAAACTTTAGATGATGCTGTAGAGAAGGAAGGAGAGTCCATTGTTCCATAAATATCTGCGTGCATGGAAATTTTGGCTTAAGATATTAATCTCTATAAAGAACAAGCTTTTTATGCTTTTTTAAAATATGGGCCGTGTTGTACTGTGGAGTAAATCTGCGAAGTATAACTGAGAGTGAATAGCAATATTTTTTCTCTTTTATAAACAAAACAATGTAATACATTTAAATATATTTAGTCAAGGTAATGACTTGGCAAGCTAACTTTTTTTTCCCAATGAACCGTAATAAGGAAATCAGTTTTTAGGATTTGTATGGAAGCAAGAAAAATTTACAGCAAAAGTGTTTAAGCCATGGAATGCTTCACTGCATGGGGTGGTAAATGTAAAATCAATAATGAATTTCAAAAGAGGATTGGATATATATTTTTTACAATATTATTTGTGCCTATAAGCCCTACATCGTAACATTGAAATATTGTAATAGTTACCAAGGGAGGAGGGTTGTTTTGCTTTTCTCCAAACAAAAGGTTCAGGGGCTTGTAGGAGGTAGAATTTAAAGCAGATAATTACTGATTTTACAAGTCTGTATGGATAAAATTTTGATACAATATTAGTTTGCGGCGGGCAGGAGGAAGCATTTTCTTAGCTTCCTCTTCCTCAGGGATCAGACTGCAACATTGTAATCTTGTAGCATGTCACAAGGCTGAACATGAAACATGAAGAATATATCTGATGCTAAATCCAATTTGTTACTAAAAGAGATCTGTGTCCTGTCAGGCTACATTCACACCTGAGCGTAGCGTCTTTGAGCATTTTCCCAGCGTTTTTTTTTTTGCATACTTTTATTTTGGTGCGTTTATATGCTCCTCTTGCATGTTTTTTACAGCGTTTTTGAGCTTTGGAGGTTTTTTGGTAACCAACAGAGAAAACTGTTATCTGTTGCATTATTTTTTGCTAGGTATTTCAGCTTATGTAGCTTTTCCACTAGCTTTTAATTCTGTTTTTTTATTATTATTATTATTCATTATTTTTTTTTTATCATTAGGGCAAGGGGTTAGAGTTAAGTTTAGGTTAGGTTTAGGATTAGGAGTTGGGGTTATTTATTATATATATATATATATATATATATATATATATATATATATATATATATATATATATATATATATATATATATATATATATATATATATATATATATATATATATATATATATATATATATATATTTGTTAGGGTTAGGGTGTTAATACTACTTCTATTACTACTACTACTACTACTACTACTACTACTACTATTACTACTACTATTAATAATAATAATAATAATAATAATAATAATAATAATAATAAATTAATAAATAAATGTAAACTAAATACACCAATAAATAAAAAATAAGCATAAATAAATGAATACTAAGTAATAATAAATAAATAATTAACTCCTAATCTCAACCACTAACCCTTAAAAAAATAAATTAATAATAAATAACTAAACACCCTACCCTAACACAAAATAAATAAATACATTATTATTATTATTATTATTATTATTATTATTGTTATTATTATTATTATTATTGTTGTTATTAATAATAATTATTTATTTAATATCTTTGTTTTGTAATATTTGTAATAATGTTTTTGTAAATGTGTTTTTACATATTATTCATTTATTTTATTTTTTTATGATGATTTTTAGTTATTTGTGTATTTATTTTACATTTATTTATTCATATATTATTGCTATTTTACTTTTTCATCTGAGCAGCACAAAACGTGTGGCAAACAGCGCTAATGTGCACAAAAACACGCAAATGCCGCATTTCTATTCATTCCCATGGGAATAAAAACATGCCAAAAATGCTCAAATCTGCCCAATTCGAGCTACAAAAAAAGCTCCAGAACTTTTTTGAGCTTCAGGCGTTTGGCTTCAGGCAACTTGGAGTGGAGATGTCAAGCAACGTCATAGAGAATAATTGATTTTTCTCTCCTCCAATGTTGTGGAGCTTCGAGCTACAAAACGTTGAGGTGTGAATGGGGCCTCAGTGTTGTGCTGCATGTCTGTTTTTGGTAGAGTAGGGAAAGGTTAGTCAAGAAGTGAGAGGACAACTCTCCGAAGTGAGAAGAATTCCCATTTTAGACAGTTGTCACCAAAACATTTGTCCTCCATTACAAGATTCCTCCTCTTGCAATCATGACAACTCCAAACTTTAGAATTTCCCTTTACTTTCTGTCTCGGAGACAGTGGTGACCAAAACAAATAGAGAGGTCACTCTCTCCAAAAAGAACACAGACCGCAGTAAAAACTTAGCAGAGGGTCTATCCCTTTCCTACTCCATCCAAAGCTTACAACAAAAAAAACACCAGCCTTCCCTTTAGTCTTGCACCAAGCTCTTCTCCTGTACCGAAATGACTTACTCTGATCTCACAGTGTGCATTACAAGCTGTAACAAGTCAGATAGAGCCCACTACATTTCCTGGCTGGAGGACATCCAGCATCATCTAGGCCTTTTTTTCCCAGGTTGACTGTACCTGCACCCCCTCTCCCCTTTAATCCACTGAATTATAGATCTTTCAATCACGGAGGCTCAGCACATGTGGGCGCTACCTAGAGTGGTCTGTATGCAAATTCAGCCTGTAGGCAGGTGCAGTCTACAGTACTTTCTGCACTGCAGGTGGCGTGCAACCTCAGCGGCATTGCAGAGGGAGAGGAAGTCAAGGGGAGTATGGTTCCTCTATGGTTTCTTGGGTCACTGGGGGAGCTATCCAATCGGATGCTGACGCCCCAAATAACTCCATCTTGGGTCAAGCAGAGTCTATTTAAGACCATGGTTCCCAGGCTTGGCATGCATTTTGTGTATGGGTAGTGTAGGGACAAGTCACCCATCTGTTAGAGACTGTAATTAGCAGCAAGGAGAGGTTCCAGATGAGTAGGGAAAGAGCAGATACACAGCATCCATCCTGGAAGCCCATCCATATGGGTATATTCCACCCCTCAAGACAGACGCTGTCAGTACACCTGAAAACCTACTGTTATACTCTTCGCTGCAACATTCTGTAAGTGTGTCGGGTCGGGTTGTCTTCCTGCTGGGTAGTTGTGCTTTATTGAACTTTACGTTTAATGCAATTCTATTACTGCACCCGCACCACGCTGCACCTCCCGACACACTCACTCCTCTAGACTAGGAATGAGCTCAGGTATGTTCAGATTCTAGTCCAAACCCACCTAAGCTATCCCGCCAGGAGGCTGTCACTGCACAAAGCCAATCATAAAAAACCAAGGCCATGCACCCACACATATGCAAGCCCCTTATATATGTGCAGCTCTGGGGTGAAGAATGCCTAGGATCCGAACACACTTAAGTGCATTCCTACTCCAGGTAGGACTGACATCCACCAATCACGTCAGGTTGCAAATTGCATAACTCCTCCCAAGAGCCAACCCACTGCTTCCATCAGAGAACTCTTGAGAAGAGTACTAAGACAGTGGGCTGTGATCATTTCAGGAAGCTATATACAGCAGCCAGTCAGTCCCTCCCACCAGCCATGATCTGCCTTCATTGCATGTAGCCATTGGCTCGTGCTGCTGTAAATCACAGCCTGCAACTAGGATCGGGGCCAAGCTGCACTGTGTGTGTCAATGGACACACAAAGCATGGCTCAGGATTGAGCCCGCATGAGTGCTCCCATAGCAAATGGCTTGCTATGGGGGTACTCAGCAGAGGGGAGGAGCAAGGGGCGCCGATGGAGGACCCCAAGAAGAGGATAAGGAATGCTTTGTGCAACGTCATTGCACAGAGCTAGGTAAGTATGACATGTTTGTTGCCAACAGGCCTACAGTAAAAATATATAATTTGTTTGACGTGAAATACCAGGGTTATGGCAGCAGCTAGCTGCCATAACCCTAGTATTTTTTTGTACTACAGCTGATTCTCTTTCAGATAAAATTGGTCTCACGGGCAGGGATTCGCCATGGGATCACTTTTAGGATTGGAGGGAGGGGTGACCGATCGGTGAAGCCTGGGGGCGATCGGACGCTGGCAGTAGCTGGATGTGAAGAAGAGTGAGGCCAAGATGGAGGACCAAAGCAACGTCATAATGTTACTTCCAGTTCCCGTGCCATGGCCATATATATATTTTTTAGTCTTTTGCTTTTAAAGGTAAATAAGAGATTTGGGGTCTTTTGGACCTCAAATCTCTTAATAAAGAGGACCTGTCATCCTTATTTCTATTACAAGGAATGTTTACATTCCTTGTAATAGGAGTAAAAATTATAAATAAAATAAATAAATAAAGGCACAGTGTAAAAATAAAAAATTAAGAATATTTTTTTTTAAAGCGCCTCATCCCTCCGTGCTCACGCTCAGAAGTGAACGCATCTGTAAGTCAAGCAAGCATACGTATACAGTGTTCAAACCACCCATGTGAGGTATCGCCCTGAACGTTAGAGTGAGAGCAATAATTCTACTGTCAGACCACCTCTTTAACATGCCTCCCAACATTTTGAGATGGGAATGAGGGACACCTACCAGCAAATGTATGTAGGCATAGGACACGCCCCCCTGCCACACCCCCTTAAAGGAGAATTAACCCCCCAAAAAAGGTTAATTAAATCCATAAGTGCTTTTTTTACCACTACTATTCCTTTATATTGGCTTTTAAAATGTACAAATGCAGCAATTTAGAAATTGGATGAAAGGTTTAGCACTGGGAAACACTTTTTGAAAGATTAAAAAGTGTATTTTATATACAACTATATAGATCAGACCAAAATGAGGGACAAATGAGGAGGAATGAGGGACAGAGGGACATTGCTCCAAATCAGGGACAGTCCCTCGAAATCAGGGACAGTTGGGAGGTATGTCTTTAACGCTAAATAAATGACCTGTAAAAAATGTTAAAGTGTATCCTATGGAGATTTTTAAGTACCGTTGTTTGACGCCATTCCCCAAGCGTGCGCAGTTTTAAAGCATGACATGTTAGGTATCTATTTACTCAGTGTAACATCATCTTTTATATTTTACAAAAAAAATGGGTTATCTATATTGTTTTTTTTTCACATTACAATGCATTAAAGTGTATTTTTTCCTAAAAAATTGAGTTTGAAAGACCGCTGCGCAAATACTGTGTGCAACAAAATATTGCAACGATCACCATATTATTCTCTAGGGTCTCTGCTAAAAAATATATATGTTTGGGGGTTCTAATTAATTTTCTAGCAAAAAAACAACTGATTTAAATTTTTTAAACTAAAAATTCTAGAAAATACCTGGCCTTCAAGTGGTTAAAAAAAATAGCATTTAGCAGAGGGGAGGAGCAAGGGGTGCCGATGGAGGACCCCTGGATCAGCATGCCAGCTAGACAGCCAGCAATGGAAGCCTATATATTCTTCTAAAGTCAGGTCTCCTTTAATAGACATGAGTCATATTTCAAATAAATTAACTACATGACTAAAAACATCTTAAAATAACCTACATTTCGGCTTTTGTTCTGTTATTTCACAATGGAATAAAGATAGTAGTCGTGTGCTCCTACTCAAATCCATCTCACCCATCCTTTTATGCCAACTAAATAAAACAAGAAAAAAAAATTTTTTCTTTTTTTTTTTTTTTTTTTTAACCTTCAGCTCACATATTAACACATCACTGAGCCAAACAAGAGCGAACGCTGACCGCCAAAGCTTGTTGTCCACCTTGATTAGTGGAGGATGAACACTGTACAATAAATTAAGGTCTTGGATCAGACTTAGCGTAACTGACATACATGACAGAACCCGTAAAGCCACAAAGCCCGGCGCAATAAATGAAAGGTGCCGTGCCCGGGAAGGGGATTAATGTTGGATATTGATAAGGAGAGAGTGGCTCAATCATGTGTGCGCCCCATCCCTTTAAATTCTCCCCCTGGGTCTTTTTAAATTAACTTCCTTCCATTCAGTGCTACAATTTCTACTTTGCCTCATATAATTTACAGTCTCCAGTGAGGTTCTGACATGGCCGATTTATCTGAGTCTTTATTCTCCTCGCGGGATCAGAAGCCAGTTAAATGCCACCGTTAAGCAGAATGTAACTGTTTCGTTCCCAAGCCCGTGGAGCGCTGTGGGTGGGAGGTGGGGCGCCTCGGCTCGTTTTGGGTTCTTTGGCGAGGGAATTAATTTTTATTGAACTGATACAGCCAAGAAACAATTCAATGCTATACAGTCATTTCTCCGAGAGGAAAAAAAAAAGGGAAAGCACAATGAATACATTGTGGAAAACAGATTAAGGTTTTTTTTTTCGACAGGCGAAGGCAATCATTTGGAACCCGGCCATCGGTTGCGAACAGAGCAAGGTGGGAAATCGGTGCAGAATCATCACCGCTAATAGGTGCGCTTGATGAGGCGCCAGCTCCTCAGCCATAAAATATGTTGTTCTGATTGCGCCAGTGGAGCGTAATCAAGGAGCATTCAAAAATATACAATGTATTTTCTTTTCCTAAAGCAAGGCAATTTTCTAAATAAACTAAAAAGTGTTATGATTTATATTTCTATAGAAAAGTGCTATGCGCTGTCCTTATAATACTCTGAGAAAGAAAACAAAACAAACTTTTGCTCACGCTCTATGTTTGTATTAAAGTGAAACTTCAAGTTAGTCCCCCCTCCCCTCCCATGTCTTCTACCACCCCTTCTCCGCCTTTTCTTTTAACCTTTCCCTGCGGGCCTAACGCCATCAGCATGGTGGGTGAACCTTAACACCCGGCTGTCACATACATGCATAGATGGGGCTTGGCTGTTGTGTGCAGAGAGTGCATAGCTCCCAACTGTCCCTGATTTCGAGGGACTGTCCCTGATTTGGAGTAATGTCCCTCTGTCCCTCATTCCTCCTCATTTGTCCCTTATTTTGGTCTGATCTATATAGATGTATATAAAATGCACTTTTTATCTATCAGCGCTAAACCTTTCATCTGATTTCTAAATTGCTGCATTTGTAAATTCCAAAAGCCAATATAAAGGAATATTAGTCGTAAAAAAAGCACTTGTGGGTTTAACCAATCTTGTTTTTTTGTACAATTGTACAATTCTCCTTTAAGGGGGCGTGGCAAGGGGTGTGTCCTATGCCTGCATACTTTTGCTGATAGGTGTCCCTCATTCCCATCTCAAAAAGTTAGGAGGTATGAGAGAGTGTGCTTCCAGCACAATGACTTAGCTGTCACTGACCACTCTTGGTCACCGTTTAGGATCAGAAGTTGGTGAGACAGGTTTCTGATCATGTGATCACCGTGGCAGTCAATCACAGTAGCCACATGACCAGGAACTCTGCCTCACACTGTCAGGATCCACAGAATGTGTCACCAAAAGGTTTACAAGCTCCGGAAGACTTTACCCCCTTCGTGACAGGTAATTTTTTTGCTATTTAGCACTGCGCTGTTTTAACTGGTAATTGCACAGTCATGCAACGCTGTACCTAAATTAAGTTTCTATAAATATATACCGTGTTTCCCCGAAAGTAAGACCTACCCCGAAAATAAGACCTACCCAATTTTCAAGGAGGGCTGCAATATAAGCCCTACCCTGAAAATAAGCCCTAGTTTAGGCTGGTTGTGGGCTGCTGGAGTCATCTCTATTGCTGCTGGGGTCCTCCCCTTCCCCCAGCTGTCAGCGGGAGAATTCGGCCTGAGCAAGGCTCAGAGCGGGTAGAAGAACTCAGGCAGGTCATGGAAGTGCCGAGCCGCACTCAGCTGATCCCCGCTGCTCTCCTCTTTTGCCAGCTGTCATCGGGGGATCTTGTGCCCCCCTCCCTCTGCAGTGCTTGTGCCAGGGAAGAACAATCTGGTGGGTCACGGAAGCACCGAGCGGCGCTGTGGGAAGGTATGTGACATGGTTAGAGTGCAGAGACACATACCCTTTGCATTATATTCTGCTGTGTTGGCAAGGATTCTGGCAGTTTGCAAGCACTTTTACGCTGTGCACACCAGGGATTAAATTGCAAGCCCTACCCTGAAAAAAAAGCCCTAGTGTGTTTTTGACCTAAAATGTATTCTGCTTCATGTCTTTGGTTAAATAAAAAAACCCAATGAGTGTATATTAGTTGGTTTGTGTGAAAGTTATAGCATCTACAAACTATGGTATATATACTGGAATTTTTTTTATTATTATTTTTTTTACACTAGTAATGGCGGTGATCAGCGACTTATAATGGGACTGTAACAGTGCGGCTGGAAATCTGACACAAACTGACACTTTGTGGGAACTGACAAAATGACACTAAAATCACCAGTGACTCTAATACACTGATCAGTGATAATAATATATACTGTCACTGTACTAATGACACTGACTGGCTGGGAAGGGGTTTACATTTAGGGGCAATCAAGGGTTAACTGCGTGCCTAACAAATGTTTATAGTGTGTAGTATGTGCTGCTTTTTACTGTGCAATGTGCCTGTATTTACTCCCTGCTTTAGAGGAAGAAAAAAAAAACTGACAGATCGCTGCTGTCTGTATATTCCTCTACAGTATATATACAGTGGGGAAAATAATTATTTGATCCTATGCAAATTTTGTAAGTTTGCCCACCTACAAAGAAATGAAGGGTCTGAAATTTTTATCATAGGTGTATTTTTTAAATGATAGAGACAGAATATCAACCAAAAAATCCAGAAAAAAACACATGAGCAAAACATGGCTTAGTACTTGGTGGGGAAACCTCTTGTTGGCAAGCACAGAGGTCAAACTATTCTTGTAGTTGGGTACCAGCTTGGCACACATCTCAGGAGGGATTTTGGTCCACTCTTCTTTACAGATCTTCTCTAAAGCCTTAAGGTTTCTTGGCTGTCTCTTGGCAGCTCAAAGTTTCAGCTCCCTCCATAATGGGTTTCTTTTTTTCTCCCCATTTATGCTTACCTAGATGGATGCAGCATCAGTCCCCCGGTGCCTCTACACAGAAAACCGAGCGATCAAACACCGCCGATCGCTCGGTTTTCAGAGCTCACTTTACAAGTAGTCCCTCTGCATTGCAATCTGATGCTCTGGGATGGAGTGTCAACAAGCCCAGACCGTGATCTACCAGTCACTTGGCCACGATCTACAGGTTGCTTACTCTCTGTTCTAATGCCGCGTACACACGGTCGGACTTTTCAGCTACAAAAGTCCGACAGACTTTCGACTGACTTTTGGTGGACTTTTGGCAGACTTGCGGCAGACTTTCTAGCGAACGGACTTGCCTACATACGATCACACAAAAGTCCGACGGATTCGTACGTGATGACGTACACCGGACTAAAATAAGGAAGTTGATAGCCAGTAGCCAATAGCTGCCCTAGCGTGGGTTTTTGCCCGTCGGACTAGCACACAGACAAGCGGATTTCTGGGTCCGGCGTAGTTACGACGTAAAGATTTGAAGCATATTTCAAATCTAAAATCCGTCAGATTTGCGGCTGGAAAAGTCAGCTGAAAGTCTGGGGAAGCCCACACACGATCGGATTGTCAGCCATATTTTGTCCGTCGGCGTCCGTCGGACTTTTGTAGACGAAAAGTCCGACCGTGTGTTCACAGCATTAGTAAAGCGATTCAGCCAATGATGGAGTGACATCCACTAAGTAAAGCTGTTGTACTATGGTCATTTTTCCCTTTGCCAGTGTGACATCAGCCTTGGGGACGGTCAAAAGTCCACCATAATTCCCTTGGAGACAGTTGTGTAAACTGTTACTGTGAAGGAAAAATGGAGCTCTGCTCTTTATAACTGGAATCTCTCTCCAGATACTCGTCTCCCTTGGAAGCATGTGCTACTGATGTTCAGAGCAGAAAGCGTTGAAGCACATCATATATCTGTTGAGTCTGGACATCAAATCAACCGAGCAATAAATTTACTTTGAATGACAAATCAGCGTTTTTACATCCAGCGAACAATGTAATCTTAAACTGGAACTTGTACCTACTAATCAAATAAGGTTAGGCATGTCACCTATGCTGCTTTTTCTCTAAATAAACGCATTTACCAGCCCAGTGAATCCAACATTGTCCTCATTTCACCTGCTGCTCTCCAAGTGCAAGTTATACCCCACCCAGGCCATCTCTTTTTTTTTTTTTTTTACGTTCTCTTCTAGAATCCCCAGCTGACCCCCTGTTATTGCAGTACTGGATTTCTCAAAAGCACAGCAGGACATCTGGCACAGTGTTATAGTTTATGGGAGCAGCAGCAAGATATTGCAGGATTTTGGAGGATACGTGAGGTAGGTATCCAGGAAGCTGCAGGAGGACAGCACACAAGTCACAATACGGTGAGAAATAAGGTGGTGGGAGGGAAGCAACATTAGGTATGTCTCATTTGTAAATTATAAAATGCGTCAGTGTTTTGCTGGAAGGTCCACTTTATTGCACCAGATATCTGTCTACTATTTAAACATGATGTGTGTATGATAGTGCTGGACCAATAGAAGTGAAAATTGGTCCCGTATTGGATATACCGTAAGGAACATTTTCCTTAAAAAAAGCAGACCGGTGATGATATTAGTGTGGGTGGACCTTTTTCTGGTCCTAGGCTGTTGCCTCTTTGACAGCGACAAAGAGAGTACTTGCCAGGCGGTAAATTCTTGGATATGTTTGGAAAAACGCCTGGTACCACAGTTAATTTTACTTAAAAGTCTTATTGAAACATTTAATAGTTAAGAGCATCAAATAGAGCCAACACGTTCTGGGGGGGGGGGGGGGGGGGTGAGCAGTCAATGTTAATAGAATAGCGACAGAATGCACCAGAAGGGACCTGTGTGATAAAGACTAGTCTTCTAATGGCACTAAAGGTGGCTGGCTGAGCCAGGATCTTCTGTTGTGATCTGTTCTATTAACATCGACTGCTCAAGCCCTGAAAAAAACAGGGAGGCTTTGTCCCCAAAACACCTTGGTTGTATTTGATGCTCTTGTTTTGTTTTTGTTTTTTATAACAAACATGTCATACTTACCTGCTCTGTGTAATGGTTTTCACAGGACAGCTCTGATCCTCCTCTTCAGGGGTCCCCCACCAGTGTTCTTGGCTCCTTTTCTCTTCTGAGTGCCCCCATGGAAAGCCACTTGCTATGGGGGGTACTCATTTGGGCTTGATCCAGAGCCAGGCTCCCCTAAAACACACAGCACGCCCCTGTTTCCTCCCCCACAGGCTGTGATTGACAGCAGCAAGAGCCAATGACTGCCACTGCTGCCTCCAAGTCCAGTGAGGAGAGTAAGAGCTAAGAGCCACTGTTCTCAGTCATAATGCTGGATTGAGTTCAAGATCAGGTATGTAAAGGGGGTGCTAGGGTAGGGAGGATCGAACACGGAAGGTTTTTTACATTAATGCATAAGGTAAGAAACCTTCTGCCTTTACCATTTTAGGTGAACTAAAGAGTCTACTTTTTAGATGGAATGCATATCTGTTGTAGCACCCTCTAGTTAGGTGGGTTCTAGAGTGAAGATTTTCTAGCAGAGTAGGAAAATGGTGGCTAGGTCTGTTTGTTTTCATTCTGGGCTGGGAGTACCCTAGGACAGAGCTGGATGACTCACAGGTAGCATCACTGTCACCTCCCTCTTCCTTCTAGAAAGTGCTGGAAGGAGAGGAGGGGAGGAGAGGTGGAGCTGCCGGGGGTATCTTGAGGAGCCTTGACCAATCCCCAACTTGGATTGGCAGGGGGAAGGCCTCCTTAAATACCTGGGGTCAACCCAGCCGGGAGGGGAGTTGTCAGGTGGAAGAGCTGGAGTGAGAGAGTGTGGAGGCTGTTGGGGCCCACAGGAAGCTCCCCAGTCTGGAGGGGGGGTGACCCTGTGCCAGGGCTTGGGTGCATCTAGGAGGAAAGAGATCCTGGAAAGAGAGGAACATGAGAGAGCAGAGAGAGGACAGAGGGAGAGAACACTTTTAAGAGTCTCCAGGAAGGACAACTGGTTGCAGTCAGGAGGGCTGGTGAGTGAGCACAGGAGAGCTGGGGAGGCACGCCTGAGAGAACTGGGAGTTTGCAGTATAAGATGGGTGCAGAACCAGAAGAGAAGACTACGGGAAGGGCAGTGGAGAGAGGTCATTGCAGCCAGGATGGCTGGTAGGGCCTGAAGAGAGCTATCTGGGATTGGTAGTTGAACTGAAGACAGCTGGCACCTGAACTATTTCTACACCACAGGGGTCTGCAGTCCCTGCCTGCAAAAGGCAGTTCACTGAGGCCTGACTGAGTTTGTTGGCAGGCCCAACCATGTGGTGCTAGCTAGTCTGGAGGAGTAACAGTCTGCAGCAAGTGAAGTGCTGGAGGAGGGAAGGATAATAGGTGTGAAGCAAGAGTTTGTGCCGGAGAGAAAACTGGAGTGTATATAAAGGAGTGTATATAGAAGCCCCAAGCAAATTTGCACTGAATATTTCTGGGCATCCCAAAATTTCCAATTTCCCATCCAAGTTCATCCCCTCAATAAAAAAAACAAAAACAAAGCTATGGACTGTTCTATATCTCTGAGTGACTGAGAGATGAATGTCTGGCTGGGCAGGGTGACAGGTGGACCACTACATTCAGCAACCCTTAGGGGGACATGGCTGCACTGTTTTGTACTTATTATTATTATTCATTTTTTATTACATTATAAATATTATGGTCTGGACTAAAAAATGTTTTAAAAATTTTTTAATTTTTCTTAAACAAATAATAATGAAATATTGCATATTAATATTTCTATTATATATATTAGATCATCTGAATCATATTATTATTTGTATAGAAGTTCATGTTTTGAGCCAGGAGACGGAACTTTGCTATTTAACTCTGTGTTTAAAAAAAAATATTTTATTTACAGAAATTAGTCATTTAAGTTTAAATGCCACACAACACTCATTACAGTCACCCACCCTATCAGATAGCTCAGTCCTGAGTTTCAATGAGAGACAGTGGGGTTGATTTACTAAAGGCAAACAGACTGTGCACTTTGCAAAGTGCAGTTGCTCCAGAGCTCAGTCAATAAAGTAAAGTTTCACTTTTTCAAAGAATATCCAATCACATGCAAGGAAAGTGGGAAAAAAACAGGAAGAAGAAGGAAAAACAGAACAGAAGGGAAGAGAACAGAAGGAAAAAGAGGAAGAAGGGAAAAAACTGCATTTTTGCTTGCAAATGATTGGATGATGGAAGTCAGCAGAGCTTCTGTTCATTTACTAAGCTCTGGAGCAACTGCACTTGCAAAAGTGCACAATCTATTTGCCTTTAGTAAATCAACCCTAGTCTGTCTGACAGGCATTGTGCTGTGCTGTGCCTTAGCTAATCCATAGTGCTCTGGGAATCCTTTGTCATGTATTAAATGTCTCTATATAAATAAAAGACACAGTAAAACAACAAAATAAAACCTTAAAAAAAAAATTAAATGGGAAAAGTGACATTATGGGGTTGATTTACTAAAGGCAAAAAGACTGTGCACTTTGGAAAGTGCAGTTGCACATGGCAAGAGCAGTTGCTCCAGAGTTTAGTAAATGAGCAGAAGCTCTGCGGACTTTCATCATCCAATCATGTGCAAGCAAAAATGCTGTTTTTTTATTTTCCTTGCACGTGATTGGGTATTCTTTGCAAAGTGAAGTTTCACCTCATTTACTAAGCTCTGGAGCAACTGCACTTGCAGAGTGCAATTGCACTTTCCAAGGTGCACAGTCTGTTGGCCTTTAGTAAATCAACCCCTATGTCTTTAATAGTTTTGTTACAGAACCCACAAAGTTTCAGACTTGATCACTGAAGAACTCTCTCCTTGTCATTTAAGTATTTTACTGGCTGGAACAGTTGAGGAAATGCAGTCTATAATTTACAAGGAATTCTTACATTTTCTTACAAATGATAGAGCGGACAAAGGCTAAATGTCATTTAACCACAGCAACAAATCAGATTCAGTTTGTCATTTATACATATAGAAAAAAGCTAGCCTGATTGCTTGTTATAAGCAGACTACATTGGTATATAATACTGCTGGTGAAGCTAACCTTTATTACACCTTAAAGGGTGCTGTTTCCGATGATTAGCTGAGCTGAAGTGCGATAAGCAGATCACACTAAGTTAAGCTTCTTCGGATTATTCCAAAAGGCTAAACTGAGCTTGTCAGTGGGGCTGCGGTGGCTACAAATGTACTTAAATTATGCAGCAGAAAGTCGCATGAAAGAAGAATGGAAAAACAGCTCCAGATTACAAAAAAGCAGCACATATATTAAAATGAAAAAAAAAAAACAAAACAAAACAAAACAGTTGGGCCTTTGTAACTTTTGTAAAGAGGCATTATTCACGTTTCAGTGAGGAAATGTCAGTTGGTGAATCCCACAACATATCCCAAATCTTTTTTCCACAGCTGTTGGAAAATGACATCTGAAGGAAAGTTAAATGCAGACAAGATGACTATGAAACTATGTAATGAGGATTCAGGAAGATACGATGGGCAGGACTGACACCCACAAGGACACAGGCTTGTAGAGTTGTCAAAAGGCTTTGTACTGCATATCACATAATGTATATCTAAACCCACAAAAAAAATGAAATATATTGCAGTCTGACAGTCCTTAGATGTGGTGGCTGCATTCCTTTTTTTACATTATTTTCTTGTGGTAATCCTGGGGTGACTATGTTCAACCCTCCCCCTCCAACCACTGCATCAATGGAGGAGCATCATTGTCACTCACCTGATTTGGGCTAAAAATACCATGACAGACTCACCCGGGACAGAGGCTTTTGGAGGGGACTGAAGCTTCTTGCCTACCCACTATGGGCCCTGGCATTTGAGGGAGCAACAAGCATTCAGGAAGATGTTCTGTTATGTAATGTAAAAGGCCATGATGATTGGTCTCTGCCAGTAGGTCTGCTATTGTCTGAAGGAGTTGTGTGTTTATACTTGTGATACTGTGTATTGTGCTGTGTGACCTTAGAGTCGGCAAGTCTGACCTGAGTCACCAAGGCCTGTTAAATGACTAGTTAATTAGCTCATGTTAATTTATGTTTCTGGTTACAGTTTGTATTGTTAAGGTAATATAATCAGGAGGGGAAACCTCCTTCTCAAGTGTATAAAAGCATGTATTCTTGTTCAAATAAACAGTTCCAGCTTTGCAGCCAAACGAGTCCTGCCCAGTTCTTGGTTGTATTATACGGCTATAATATCTAATATCTATATTCAGACCATGAGGAAGTGGTATATGACGGAAGCACTCAAGCGGAGTGCGGGACGTTCCGTTACAAATACATTCTCTAATCTTTATCTCAATTAAATGGGGGATTTGTAGTTTTCAGAAGATGGCTTGGAAGAAAGATAGGTCTATGATTTCAGTTGGGTCCACTGGAAGTGACAAGGACACTGCATTTCTGGCAAGGCCAACAAGTATTTGCTGTACTTGCAGAAAAAAAAACCTTCTGTGTGCAGCAGCCCCCCCCAATACTTACCTGAGCCCCCTTTTGATCCAGCGATGTCCATGCGAGCCTTGGCTCTCCGGGGACTCGCACTTATGATTGGCTTTTAGCAGCAGTGGGAGACATTGGCTCCCACTGCTGTCAATCACAGTCAGTGAGCCAATCGAAGATGGAGGGGGTGGCCGAGTCATGGCTCCTTGTGTGAATGGACACACAGAGCCGTGGGTCAGAAGCGTGCCTGCTTGGGTGCCCCCACTGCACCCAGGAGGGGCCAGAGCGGTGGCGTGGGACGCTAAAAGAGGAGGATCCGGGCTGCTCTGTGCAAAACCATTACACAAAGCGGGTAAGTATAACATGCTTGTTATTTTAAAGAAAAAAACAAGACTTTAATATCCTTTTAAGTCTTTTTTCCCTCTGTTTCTCCTGGTGATCTGGCCAGTCTCCTGTATTAGTGTGCCCCCACTCTATGTGGTGCATAGGTGGCACCACCTTTGGACAGCAGCATTGTCAGTCTGGGGTAAGGGGAGTGTTAGATGCACCAACAAATTGAAGATGAACTCCAGCTAACACTTTATAAGCAGTTACAGCAACAGTTTTTTGGGATAGAGTTTTTACATAAATAAATAAAAAGCTGACCATTGTAAGCACCCCTGTCAGTGGTAAATGGTTTGTCTCATCCATGTAACTTGTACATTACATAGACAATAGGGCTTGATGCTATGTTCAGGTTTAGTGGGGTTTTTCATGGGTTCACTGAACCTTCTGCGAACCATACTACAGGTTTGCTTATCAATAATAATTAGATACATTTAAAAGTTGCTATTTTTTTATAAGAGCAATTTATAAATTAAGAAGCAGAATAAGATTGCAGTGAAGCATGAACTCCATGACTCATTTGTACATTGACCCTGCTAGAGTAATCTCTGCTCGATTCGGACAGGCTGCTAAAAGCTTGACAATTACCTCTATGACCTGTTCCCACCAGTCCTCCTACGCCTTGGAAAACCTGAGATGATGTGTAAGCAAAGCAGTAATCCGTGGCTACAGAAGGATTTGGATAGGAGCAAGTCTCACATTACTCCATCCAGCAGTGGCATCGGGAGGGGGGCTAAGGGGGGCTGGAGCCCCGAGTGGGCCCCCAAAAAGCCACGGGTCTCGGGCATTCACATATCTATTATTAGCCCCAACCCCGAGCAGGTACTGATCTGACTCAGAGCGCGGCCGAGTGACATAACAGGTCCCGTCTTCTGGAGCCTGCAGCACCTATGATGGACGTCCCACTGGTCCAATGCCAGGACCGCGGGACGTGTGATGTCCATCATAGGCGCTACAGGCTCCAGAAGGTGGGAATTACAATGTGGTCGCGGCGTCACTATGAGAAGATTCCCACTCGGTGCTCGGGCGGGCAGCTCTAATCTCCTGTCTCTGGCTGCCTGCTGTCTCCTGGGATGGGTGCGTGGCACCGCATACTTTGGCTAAGCTGCAGGCGGAGCCGGAGGTCAAAGTCACCTGAAGTCTGACGTTATGTGTAATGGTCAGGTAGGTTCAGTGCATGTCAGTGTGTGTCAGGTAGGTCAGTGTGGGTCTGGGTCAGTGTAATGGTCAATGTATGTCAGGTAGATCAGTGTATGTTGGACAAAGAGAGAAACAAGAGAGCGCACCAGCCTAGTGCATTATCCTTAGCGAGTTTATTAGATTAAAGACAAGGTAAAAGCTACTCACAAAAGTCACAGGTAAAATTGCATATCGAACGCACAAAGGCAATAGTTCCAGTGGTAGGCAGCTGTCCAGGTCCCGGGAGGGAGGCACACAGAGACTAAGGCTCTGAGGAAGAAGGTCAAACCTTTGAAACGCGTAAGCCAGCGGCGGTCCGTGTGCCTCCCTCCCGGGACCTGGACAGCTGCCTACCACTGGAACTATTGCCTTTGTGCGTTCGATATGCAATTTTACCTGCGACTTTTGTGAGTAGCTTTTACCTTGTCTTTAATCTAATAAACTCGCTAAGGATAATGCACTAGGCTGGTGCGCTCTCTTGTTTCTCTCTTTGTCTTTCACTATTAGGATAATCCCATCCTTTGAGAGCAGCAAAGCCGAAGTCCATGGTCCTTCTTGAACTTTTTTAGCTAACACACCAGTGCGCAAGAGTACTTTTTTCGTCTTTCTAGATCAGTGTATGTTGTCAGGTAGGTCAGTGTATGTCAGGTAGGTCAGTGTGCGTCAGGTAGGTCAGTGTGGGTCAGTCAGTTTTATTAGCCAGTGTGCTTCAGGTAGGTCAGTGTATGTCAAGTAGGTCAGTGTGTGTCAGGAAGGTCAGTGTGCGTCAGGTAGGTCAGTGTAATCGTCAGTGTGGGTCAGGTAGGTCAGTGTGTGGTAAGTAGGTCAGTGTGTGTCAGGTAGGTCAGTGTGGGTCAGTCAGTGTAATGGTCAGTGTGGGTCAGGTAGGTCAGTGTATGTCAGGTAGGTCAGTGTGCGTCAGGTATGTTAGTGTGTGTCAGGTAAGTCAGTGTGCATCAGGTAGGTCAGTGTTGGTAAGTGAGTGTCAGTGTGTGTGTCAGGTAGGTCAGTGTGGGTCAGGTGGGTTAGGCAGGTCAGTGTGGGTCAGTGTGTGTCAGGTAGGTCAGTGTGGGTTAGGTAGGTCAGTGTGAGTCAGTGTAATGTTCAGTGTGGGTCAGGACAGTCATTGTGGGTCAGGTAGGTCAGTGTAATGGTCAGGTAGGTCAGTGTGGGTCAGGTAGGTCAGTGTGGGTCAGTGTGAATCAGTGTGGGTCAGGTAGGTCAGTGTGTGTCAGGTAGGTCAGTGTAATGGTCAGTGTGGGTCAGGTAGGTCAGTGTGTGGTAGGTAGGTCAGTGTGTGTCAGGTAGGTCAGTTTGCGTCAGGTAGGTCAGTGTGGGTCAGTCAGTGTAATGGTCAGTGTGGGTCAGGTAGGTCAGTGTATGTCAGGTAGGCCAGTGTGCGTCAGGTAGGTTAGTGTGTGTCAGGTAAGTCAGTGTGCATCAGGTAGGTCAGTGAGGGTCAGTGTGTGTGTCAGGTAGGTCAGTGTGGGTCAGGTGGGTTAGGCAGGTCAGTGTGAGTCAGTGTGTGTCAGGTAGGTCAGGTAGGTCAGTGTGGGTAAGTGTAATGATCAGTGTGGGTCAGGACCGTGATTTTGGGTCAGGTAGGTCAGTGTAATGGTCAGGTAGGTCAATGTGGGTCAGGTAGGTCAGTGTGGGTCAGTGTGAATCAGTGTGGGTCAGGTAGGTCAGTGTGGGTAAGTGTGTGTCATGTAGGTCAATGTGGGTCAGGTAGGTCAGTGTGGGTCAGTGTGAATCAACGTGGGTCAGGTAGGTCAGTGTGGGTCAGTGTGTGTCAGGTAGGTCAGTGTAATGGTCAGGCAGGTCAGTGTGGGTCAGGTAGGACAGTGTAATGGTCAGGTAGGTCAGTGTGGGTCAGGTAGATTAGTGTGGGCCAGGTAGATCAGTGTGGTCAGCATTGTTGGGCACTGGTAAGCCAGGCAGCAACCAGCAGGTGGGGTTACCCACCCCCCCGCCACACAACACCCTCCCCCCGGTGTCGGGCTCGGACTTCCCCTGGTCTTTTTCCCACCTAGCAAAGCCCCTGCCATCCAGCTTTCAACTACCAAAGGAAACATCCAAAAAAAAAACATCCAAGAGAGGGTAAATTTCAAAGATTGACAGACCGTCCTTTGCTTGTCACATTTTTACTTAAATGACCCTGCATTGTTGGTTCCATATGGAATTTGTGTGCCTATAGACTTCAGAGGACAGTATGACCTGACTGGGTCACAGCCTTATGCCCATGGATCCAGAATGTCCATTGTTCTTGCGCGCTCATGGATCTAACTTTCACGAGTCCAGCATGTAAATGGATCTCATGTTTATGGGTCCAGCATGTCCATGGATTGTTCATGGGTCTAATGTAGACTGGTCCAGCATGTCCATGGATCTAATGTCCATGGGTCCAGCAAATCAATGGTCTTAAGTACACATGTCCACAATATCCATGGCAATGTATATTCAGCTCACCTCATACAGTGTACAGACACAAATCTGAGCGAGTGCTGTAGAGACAGATAAACGGATGGTGCCATTATTTAAAGACTTTAAAGTATATCACCAACACGTCATAGTATATTGAAAAAAGAAAGATATGTTTTGACACAGTGAAAAATGTGATCCTTCAGTGCAGGGTAAAGACCCCTTATCAAGGCAATATTGCCTATGGTCATCTTTATAAGTTTCTTTCTTCTATATTATCTAGTGTGCTGGTGACCCTTATATACTTCATAATATCAATGGCTCCAACACATTCATTGTTCCCATATCTATGGGTTCAGTGTGACCCTGGGTCTCATGTCCATGGCTCCAGCATCAAGTCTATGGTTCTCATGCTCATATGTCCAGAATATCCTTGGGTCACTTATCTATGGATCCAGCCTTTTAACACTTTATATGAGTAGACTGGATGCATGTAAGTATTTTCAAATATCATTACTCTGAACAAGAAAGTAAATTTTGCTTGTCATAAATAAAATGATGCTTGGATTACAAGGTTTGTATAATAACACCAAGTAGTCTCATATGTAAAATGTTAAGGCAACATAAGGCAACACTGAGAGTTCATACACTTCTAAGTACTTTCAGTACAGTCATCCTTTATATGTAACCTCCTTCTTCCACCCGCTGCAAACCCCCCTCCAACCAAAGTCTTAGAGCAATCAGACTGGAAACTGTATGGCCAGCTTTTCAGTTACCTGTCTGTGCTCCTCCATGATCTTCTCAGTGAGGCCAACTTCTGACACCTTCAGAAGTCTCTCTGCTGGACATGTAGGACTTGTGGGGCTTTCTGGGGGTGGAGTGAAGCAGGGGGTTTAGTTATATCTTTGTTTAAAAAAATTCAGAAGTCCTTTATTACTGGTGATCCTTGCTTTGATCAGGGTTTTTAGAATCCTCTTAATGTACGTAGCGCAGTGGTCTCCAAATTGCCACCCTGAGGCTGGATGCAGCCCTTTGCTTGCCTTTGTCTGACCCTTGAGGGCCACTGACACCAACAATGGGGCATAATTATGGGGCATAATACCTTTCACTAACAACAACAATGGGGCACTGTTCCTCCCACTACCCCCAACCATTTCTCCCCCTAATACCAAAGATTGGGCATTGTTTTCTCCCACTGGGCACAGTCCGGCCCCCCTAAAGTCTGAAGGACAGTAAACTGGCCTTTTCTTTGGAAAGTTTGGAGACCCCTGATGTAGAGGAGCAGTTTGAGGAATCGTTTTTTATATTAGTCATTAAGCCATTGAGGCAACTTAGAAAACATTGTCATGTAGCCAGTCAGAGTTATGCCTTTGCTGTGTTGAGCCCGACTTTTACTGTATGCCTAATGTTAGATGACTCTTGTTATGGTTTTCTTTAAAGTTATACAGCAATACTGCATTTTATGCTCTGTTTGGGCAATTTGCCCAATCACAGTTACAGGTGACTCACGCTTACACTCATCCAACTGTAATAAGATTATCTTATTCTACTTGCAGTGTCTAAGATGTGTGCCTGATTTACATTTGAGATGCTTCATGCTACAGCGTTTCCAAGTGTAGCTCTAATGCTTTCCTGCTCTGTACCAGACACAGCGGCTGTTTTCTTTATATATTTTTTTATAACATGTAGACACTTTTATTTAAGCTAACCATTGGTCTTAAAGTGGACTTGGCTTCATTTAGTATTATTTTTTTTTATTTTAAGTGCATACATGTCAAGTGTTGTGAAAAGCAGGTCATAAATTATGCAGTTTTATTTCCTGCAACCACGGATTGCAGGAAACAAAATTGCTTGATTCCCCCATCAACCCTGACTGGTTCCTACCGCAAAACTATTGTGTCCTCCCAGTGGAGCCATACCTGCCAAGAGAGCACAGTGATAATTGCTAGCAGCTATAGACTGGTAATAACTGCATGCAAAAAATCCAACATGCTGGTTGTACCCAAGTCGAATGATGGATGAACTTGGGGACAATCAGCGAGCTCACAGATGGAGAGAATCTCGGCCAGTCCCTGCTGAACCAGCCGAGGTTCAATCCATCTATTGCTAGCCTTATGCCGCGTACACACAATCGGACTTTCCGACGGGAAATGTTGGATGTGAGCTTGTTGGCTGAAAGTCCGACCGTGTGTATGCTCCATCGGACATTTGTTGGCGGACTTTCCGCCAACAAATGTTGGCTAGCAGGTTCTTACATTTCCCGCCAACAAAACTTTGTTGTTGGACTTTCCGATCGTGTGTACACAAGTCCATCGCACAAAAGTTCACGCATGCTCGGAATCAAGTACAAGCCGGAAGCGCTCGGTCTTGTAAAACTAGCGTTCGTAATGGAGATATCACATGACTATTGAACGTCCTTTTTATCGGCTTGTCGTACGTCTTGTATGTCACCACGTAATTATTGGCCAACATTTGTGTGACCATGTGTATGCAAGACAAGTTGGAGTCAACACCCTTCGGACAAAAAATGCACAGTTTTGTTAATCGGGAAGTCCGATTGTGTGTTTGGGGCATTAGTGTAACATTTCTGGGTATTAATAATTTCTTATGGAGATTTTAGTGCCACCCCAGACAATGCATTATGTTGCTGTCTCTCTGGAAAGGAGGTGCCATCTTTGATCAGGCTTTTGCAGGGTCAGCATCTACTTCCTGAATTTAGATTTTGGCTCAGAGATAATACAAATCCTGCCATCTTTGCAGGTCTTGGGTATGTTCATAAATATCTGACACATATCTGCTGCAGTCTACTACTTGCTACAAAGTTAGTCTGATTGCTATGAAAAGGAAGGTTGATGAAATGTTTCGCCCTTCCTGCAGCAGTCTGATGACATCATCCTAGCCTAGGCAAAGTCACTAGATTGAAGCTCCATTACTGATTTTTATTGATAAAAAATACTTTTGCAAAAATTACATACAGTAATGACATCAAGGATTAAATCACACAGATGACTTTTTACAATATTATTTTATTTTGTGGCTGCAATTTTTGTATCTTTACTAAGGGTTGGGTCTCACCTGTGTGTTTTAGGTGCATTTTACATGTGTTTTAGGTGCGTTACTACTGAACTCTATATAATGCCCATTTTGATGAAAGTGTATTAAAGATGCTGAAAGCAGGACTTTTTTAACATACCACACCTAAAGCACGCCGTACAACACACAAGTGCATATCTCCCAACTGCCCCTGAATTTGAGGGACTGTCCTTGATTTGGAACAACGTCCCTCTGTCCTCCTCATTTGCCCCTCATTTTGGTCTGATCTATATAGTTGTATATAAAATGAACTAAATATCTATCAAAAAGTGTTTCCCAGTGCTAAACCTTTCATCCAAATTCTAAATTGCAGCATTTGTCAATTCCAAAAGCCAGAAAAAAGAATAGTGGTGGTAAAAATAAAAAAAAAAACACCCATGGATTTAAAGCAGAACTTCAGTCATTTTTTCATCTTTCCATATATTAAATCTTCTGCCTTTATTGTTTTAACTTTGGATAGTAAAACATTTTTTTTTCTGCCAGTAAATACCTTATACAACCCACTTCCTGTTTCTTGTTTGGTCATTAGCCTAGGGCTTATGACATCATGCACAGCTCTCTTTCTCTCACTCTCATGAGAGTTTGCAAGGAAGGGGGGATGAGTCATAAGTGCGCCAATCAGAGCTGCAGGGCTGCAGAGCTGGAGGTGTGCCTCTTTGTGTCTGTGTAAATCCAGGAAGTGAACAGGAAGCAGCTTCAGCTGCCCACAGTTAAAATGGATGCAGCCAGAACTTAGTGGAGGGAGATTTCTGCAGCATATTTGGCAAGTACAGAATCACAGTATATATAAAATATTATGCAAAGGGGTTGGAGGGAAGCTTCAGAATGGCAAAGATGTTTTTATTACAAATTATGTGAGCAGATTGAAGTTCCTCTTTAACTCATTTTTTTTTGTATAATTCTCCTTTAAGGGGGCGTGACAGGGGGTGTGTCCTATACCTACATACTTTTGCTAATAGGTGTCCCTCTTTCCCATCTCAAAAAGTTGGGAGGTATGCAAGTGTGAAGGGGGCCTAAAGTCCTATTCAGACTAGAACTATAGGACATAGTTGTAGATCAGGTAAAAATGATTAGCAGTCCCAAAATCAGTGGTGGCCGGTTCATAAGGGGTGCAGGGGCGCCACCCCCCAAAGTTCCCAAAGTTATTTTGCCAAATAAGAAATCTACTTTAACATGTTAAAATATGTTAGTCATAATATCATTTATTTAAAAAAATAATTGTTCATACGTGTGTGAACTGTGTGGGGCGCCGGACTAATGGGTGTCTATTAGGTCCGTAAATTTTTGAAAAGCATGTCATTTGATGCTGAGGCTCTAATTGGGTTGTTTTGATTTTAGCGAATCAATATTCGTCATTGCGTCACTTCTAGTTTTCGGCTTCTCGTCCCGTGGAACGCAAAGCATCCACTAGTGAGTGCGGACCTGGAGGGGTTTGTTTGCGCCCCCCCCAAATCCCCCCCCCCCCAAATTTTTTTAGTACCAGCCACCACTGCCCAAAATGGTCTTTGAAGTCCGGGGTACAAATGTAGGAGCTAATTATATGTATTGTGGCATAGCTTTGTTTAAAGGATGCAAATTTTGGACTGGTCCTCATTGCTAGGACATCTTTCCTTTTTTACCAAAACCCCCTTTACTGACCCTTAAGCCTCGTACACACGATCTGATTGTTGGCCAACATTTTGTCTGAAGGGCGTTGGCTCAAACTTGTCTTGCATACACACGGCCACACAATTGTTTGCCAACAATTACGAACATAGTGATGTACTATGTTGTTTTTCAGCTCTTTAGCGCCACCCTTTGGGCTCCTTCTGCTAATTTCGTGTTAGTAGAAATTTGGGGAGTGTTGATTTGCGCTTTTCATTTCGCACTTTTCAGTTAGTTTCTGAACGGCCGTTCGTCAACCAGCCATGTTGCGGAATTGGAGGAGATAACGAGTTATTTATTATTGGCCTTGGAGTTATTGCTTTGACATTATTTTTTTGGTTGAATAATGATTTGATTTGTTATATTTTCTATATTTTTGGATGCATAGAATGCACTTTTTGGTTAAGTTCTATTGGCGGATAGCATGTCTAATTTTATTTGTTTTCTTTTTTTAATGCACAATAAAAAAAATTGTGTAGAATAATACTTGGCTATGTGATTTACTTCAAATGACAGTTTGGGAGTAGGCAGTTACATTTTAAAAAATACAATGTAAAATTGACAAGGGACACCAACATAGTTGTATCTTTGTTCTTTAAAACTACGGGATAATGTGGTAACTTGCTCAAATAAAAAAAAAAAAAAAAAAAGAAGCATAATAACATTATTCTTGATATTACTAGAGAAAAAAAGCCTTTGACAATTAGTTTGCAATAACTCCATCAGTATCACCAGCAAAGCAGCTTCATTATTATCCCATTATAGAAGAAGAGAATTGTGCGCTGCATTTGGAGATTTCATAATTTGCCACGTCACAAATGTTAATTCTCCATTACGAATGCTAGTTTACAAGACTGACCGCTTCTGGCTCTTCCCTGTTTCCGAGCATGCGTGTTTGTACTTTGGACTTTTGTCCGATGGACTTGTGTACACACGCTCGGAAAGTCCAACAACACACATTTGCCTGCGGAAAATTTGAAAATCTGCCATCCAACATTTGTCCACATAAAGTCCAAAACAACAATTGTCCGATGGAGCGTACACACGGTCGGATTTACCGCCAACAGCCTGTCATCGAACATTTCCCATCGGAAAGTCTGATCGTGTGTACGAGGCTTTAGTAACAAAAAGAGTGTCACCCAGAGATCCCACAGGGAATGAAGGTGAAGGAAGTAGGCACAAGCCCCTATGGGTTCACTGGTCTCCTGCTGTAACAGATCACATGTTTTTTGGGGAATCAACCCTGTGCTTTGTTCTTGTCATTTTCAGTGCTGCTATGGAAGATCTACCTGTTACATTTCATACTACCCAACATGCCCTTCTTTATAGTTTCTGTAACTAAGGAGGAGTGTAGGCCATGGGGGCCTCACTATAGCTGCAAACACTGGGGCTCTTGTTCATTTTCTCTCACTTCCTGCAGTAATAAAGAGAACTGAGAATCATTTAAAGTTGAAATCTGTATTAAACCCAAAAGCCAACATTTATTATATTGCAGCTTACCAATTCTTAGATGTGGTGGCTGCATTTGTTTTCTTTTTTTAGGCTTTCTTTCCCTTATTTTTTCCCAGTGATCTGGCCAGTAAGTCTGTTATTTTTCAAAAGAACAAGCTCTCTTGCATATGAAGCAGTTAGGAGGATAAGACTAGCCACACCTCCCAACTTTTTGAGATGGGAATGAGAAACACCTATCAGCAAAAGCATGCAGGCATAGGACACACCCCTTGCCACCCCCCCTTAAAGGAGAATTGTACAAAAAAAAGATTGGTTAAACCCACAAGTGCTTTTTTTTACCACTACTATTCCTTTACATTGGCTTTTGGAAATTACAAATGCAGCAATTTAGAAATCAGGTGAAAGGTTTAGCACTGGGAAAACACGTTTTGATAGATAAAACGTGCATTTTATATACATCTATATAGATCAGACCAAAATGAGGGACAGATGAGGAGGAAAGAGGGACAGAGGGACATTGCTCCAAATTAGGGACAGTCCCTTGAAATCAGAGACAGTTGGGAGCTATGGACAAACCATTCAGCACCAACAGGGGGGGCTTACAACAGTTAGGGGGTCATTTACTATAGCGCCACGGCGCTAATTCGCGGCAATTTGCTGCGAATTAGCGCTAATTCGCGGCAATTTAGCGCGAATTAGCGCTAATAGCGCTAATTCGCGCTAAAACGGTATTCACTATAGCGCTGGTGAGAAAATTCTCCCAAAATCGAATTTACTATAGCTCCCTGAATCTAAATAGTGCCCAAACCCTTACTCTGCTAAAACCTAGAGAATTGCACATGGAAATAATGTTTAGAACATGATATAATTGTCTAAATGGTACTGAAATATGCGGTATATTATTTAAAGATTATCTGCTTTTAAACTGTGTGAAAAAGTGATTTCTACACTGAAATATCTTTAAAAGTTGGCACCTAGTTGTCCAAATTCCCCGTTTTGGACAACTAGGTGCCAACACAACTGAGCATGCTCAGACCTGAAAATAACTCTCATTTTAACTCAAGTGTCTTTTTTACCTGGAGCTATAGTAAATACCAAAATGAGAGCTAATTAGAGAACATTTTTTGGAAGTTAAAATCTGCTCTAATTTAGTCCAAATGAAGTTTCAGTCACTGATTCTAATGGAACAATTCTAACTTTCACAAAAAAACCTTTTAATGTTGAGATGAAATGTATCTTTCTGTGAAATAAATATTCCTTTGCAACATTGTTGCTTCTACTTAAAATATTTTGATTTGAAGAATGCTACAATGTGGAATGTTTTGATGTTTTGATAAAATATATTTTTCTCTGTCACTTTCACTTGTTACTCTCAATCTCACAACAATCTTTAACCTAAACTCACACAGGAGTCTTTATAATCCACAAACAATACCATTGCTGACGCAAATTTAAAATGAATCACATTTTTTTGTGCTTTCTATTTTTTCCAAATATTCATAATTTGAGCCCAAAAAATGTGATATGTGTACCAACATCAGAAATCAAAATGTAATTCCCAAAAATTTGAGGGTAATATTCTACTCTCACCCACAAAAAAAACACCAAATATCACAGAATAAATCAAGAAGAATAACTCTTGAGTAATGTAATTCCATCACTTGTATGTCCATAGAAATGCAGTATTTATGTGTTTTTATGTGTATTTATGTGTAGTTATGTGTAGGAGGCTCCAGTGTTGCCAACCGCCAGTATTTTTACTGGCAGCCAGTAAAAAATGGGCACTTTTCTTCTGCCAGTAAATGCCAGTGAAAGAAAAATGTTGCCAGTAAAAAATATGGCTGTGCAGCTTGACCGAGACCATCCAAGTGCCTGCTACAGTGTGTTCCGCCTGTGCCGGCAGTGTGTCACGCGACGTCATAGTGTAGGGAACAGAGCAGCCGGAGCCTTATGTGCAGGTCTGTGGAAGGGAAGGAAGGCAAGCCGGGAGTGGACTGAAGGGACCACCTGGCATGCAGAGAGTGGGTCACTGTGACTCAGGAGGGGACGTGTCATCAGTGGCGTCAATAGGATTGGTGTCACCTGGTGCGGTAAAATTTGGTGTCACCCCCCCCCCCCCGGGCCACTGAGCAATCAGGGGCACTGAGCAGGCTAGCGCATCAGCACAGCTCTCCCCCCGTGTAATCCCCCTAATATAACCCTCCCCCCGTGTAATTCCCCCTAAAGGTGATGCCACAGCGTATCATGTTAGTGAGGTGCCATCATCATCTGTGCTGCTGCACACTGCTGTCAGTGTCATTTGGGGTCAATTTCTTGTGTGTGTGCCACCCATTCTAATTTCTTGCCCTCCTGAGTCCTGTCCCTGAGCTACTTACCGTACTATATCGAAAATAAAATAAGAAATATGTTTTTGCCTTAATATCTACCTTAAATCACATTGCTATTTGCATATTGTACTTGTTTTGTAGCCTAAATACTGAAATTTGCACTTAAAATTGTCATTTTGTAACTTTTGGATATGGCAGTAAAAACTTGACTGTGCCAGTAAATTTTGGGTGTTGTGTCAGTAAATTTCAACCTGGCAGGTTGGCAACACTGGTAGGCTCTCACATGTGGCAGCTCCATGGCTTAGAGGTTAGAACTTCTGCTTAGTATCGATGAGGGTCTGGGTTCAAATCCCAACCATGTTACTGCATGTGGGGAAGTTGTCTCATCTCCCAGGTCCTATAATTATGTCTAAATGTATGAGTTATGTGTAGGAGGGTTCCACCACCATTGTAAGTCTTTTCCAGATACACTATTTAGCCAAAAGTATTGGGACACCTGCCTTTACACACACATGAACTTTAATGGCAGCCCAGTGTTAGTCCGTAGGGTTAAAATTTGATTTGGTCCACCCTTTGCAGCTAGAACAGCTTCTGGGAAGGCTGTCCACAAGGTTTAGTGTGCCTATGGGAATGTTTGATCATTCTTCCAGAAGTGCATTTGTGAGGCCAGGCACTGATGTTGGATGAGAAGGCCTGGCTCGCAGTCTCTACTCTAATTCAGCCAAAGGGTGTTCTATCGGGTTGAGGCCAGGACTCTGTGCAGGCCAGTCAAGTTTCCCCACCCCAAACTTGCTCATCCATGTCTTTATGGACCTTGCTTTGTGCACTGGTGTGCAAACATGTTGGAACAGGAAGGGGCTTTCCCCAAACTGTTCACTCAAAGTTGGGAGCATGAAATTTGTCCAAAATGTCTTGGTATGCTGATGCCTTAAGAGTTCCCTTAACTGGAACTAAGAGGCCAAGCCCAACCCCTGAAAAACAACCCCACAACATAATTACCCCTCCTCCAAATCATTTGGACCAGTGCACAAAGCAAGGTCCATAAAGACATGGATGAGTGATTTTGGGGTGGAGGAACTTGACTGGCCTGCACAGAGTCCTGACCTCAACACAACAGAACACCTTGGGGATGAATTAGAGAGGAGACTGTAGGTCAGGCCTTCTCATCCAACATCAGTGCCTGACCTCACAAATGCACTTGTAAGAATGGTCAAACATTCCCATAGACACACTCCTAAACCTTGTGGACAAGAAGAGTTGAAGCTGTTATAGCTGCAAAGGGTGGGCCAAATGAGTTTTGAACCCAATACTAATACTGGGATGCCATTACAGTTCATGTGTGTTTAAAGGCAGGCATCCCAATACTTAGGCCAATAAATTGTATATTGCTTGTGACACTGAGCATGGCTATGGACTTAGGGCTGGTTCACACCACAGAGATGCAGAGAACATGTGTGAGACAGCCTGGTGGCTAAGTGGGTAGCAGTTCTGTCTAGCAACACCTGGGATGTTGGTTCAATTCCCCAACATGCTAATCTTTGTGTTGAAGTTTATATGTTCTCCCTGTGTGGGTTTCTCACCACAATCCAAAGACATGCAGGCATTTTATTTGTCTCCTGTCGAAAAAGGTTCTAATGTAAGAAAGGTAATTTTGGACTTTATATTGGAAGCTCATTGCAGCCAGGGACTGATGTTAACGTTTATTAGCACAAATCATGCCCAGGGACATTTCAAATTATAGGGTTTACACTGCACAGGTACATATGCTTAGAAAACTGTTGCTTTGTTTATGTGGATGCAAATGGACTTTGATCTTTGTCCTGTAGTTGGAGATTTGATGCACATAGCCAAGGCTAACAGAGTTGCGAACACTATTATGTGTTCCTGCCCATCAGGTGCAATCACTTTAGACATACATGAAGAGACAGATTGAAAGATACTGGTATGCGTGTACTTCTATTGGGTGTGTCCTTGTGCTAACAATACAACCTCTCTTATATAAAAGCCTGCAGTAGGGGGGTTTGTTTGGCCTGAGAAGGTCAGGTTTTTTGCTGTGATTTGTGGGGGGAGAAGGAATGCTATTGGGAGATTTGATGAAATTCTTGTGCATGTTTTCATATCAAAAGTGGGTTTATGTGGCCATGCTCTCAATGTTGTGTGTGTATTGTTCCTGTCTGATCATGCAAACATCGTTTGGAAGCATCTGCTGACCTACTCTTTTTTTTTTATCTCGTTTAATCGTGTACACCGAAATGCAGCTTCCAGCAGAACATGGTCACCAATGTATGTATGTGTGGATTGTAGGCTGGTGGTGGGTGTCATAAGTCTTTTGTAATATTATGTGGGAATGCTTTGTAAGAATGACTGTTAAGTATGTTTCTATAATCTTGCAGATAACAATGTGATGTGTTGCCCATTATACACAGAAATTAAAGCTGTGTCCACTCTAAGGTTTTGTCTAATTTTAGATTGTAAGCTCCTATGAGCAGGGCCCTTAAAATCCCATTGCTAAATGTAGCACCATATATCCTGTCCAAAATTTTTTGAAGCTAGTAAATGTAATTTTTTGTTTTTCTGCTGGTAAAATAAAAGTCCATAATTGAGCTTTGTTGTGTTTTTGTTTTTTCTTTTTCTTCTACTTTCTTTCCTTTAGTTTGTGGGTGGTGGTTTTGGGAAAGTGCAATATCTCTTATATTTTATTTCAATATGTATTTGTGCACCAAAAAACTAATCTCTTTGCCCTGGTTCACATTGAAGCTACTTTGAAATCGCGCTACTTCACTTGAAGTAGCACGATTTCAAAGTAGCAAGGTCAGCGTGATTTTAGGTGCTACTTGATAGACATCTGTGTGGCTTCATACACAAATGTCTATTGAAGTCGCACCGGAAATCGGCAAAAGTAGTGCAGGAACTACTTTAGCAAATTGGTGCGGTGCCACAAAAAAAATGTTGCATCGATTGGAACAGTGCCATTGCTGCCAATAGTCATGCGATTTGATCTCTCAAATTGCATGACAAATTGCTCCAATGTAAACCTAGGCTTCTGCACACCTGCAAGTAAATGATAAAGGTAGAATCTTTATATATAACAGCTGTGGAGAATTGCAGGTAATGAATTCAGCTGGTGGATAGGCAGTGTTTGTGTCAGCTTTAGTTCACATTGGTGCGATTTGACATGTCAAAGCAGTGACAATTGCACTGTTTTAATTGGTGTGACTTTGGGGTGCAATTTGTATTGATATCAGTGCAGAAACCTGCACAGATGTCTCTGAAATTGCCCCTGCAGTCGGGACTGACATGCGGGAATGAAAGTGTGATTTCAGCTGAATGATTTCCTCCTGCTGCTAACCCAGGGACACCATTTTTTATCGAACGCCTTTAAATATCATAAGTAGAAATACAAATTTGCATATCTGCAAATAAACAAAAATAATTAAATTCTAATAGTGGTTGCGATCAAATATTTGTAGCAGCGATCAAAAGAGTGTAGTTTCGCCTTCTGACCCAGAAATAAGTCATTGTAATCACCCAGAAGTCCCTGTGCTGGTCAAGATCTCCATCTAGGTGGACATGGCGAGGTCCCTATTTAGCAAAGAGGAGGTGCGGCTCATTTTCCGGATAAGGGTATGATATGTACTTGTGCTTAATCAATGCGGGGGTGGATTTGGTAGTTAGATTTGGTGTGGGTGGGGTTCATTGATTTTTTTGGCATCCCCACACATTTGCTTCTAGCCCATGTGCACACATCACTTCCTGCATTTGTTCTGCTGATGTAAATGCAAGTATAAATGAGAGCTCCTTTCTATTAAAATATATATGACTTCCGAGTTGCTTGACAAGTTGTACCCCCATGATTCTTAATGAGAACTAGGGATGGGCCGAACATCCCCCCCTGTTCGGTTCGCAGCAGAACATGCGAACAGACAAATAAATTTGTGAGAACACCATTAAAATCGCTTCCCGCCCGCCGTACGCCAAATGATGTCCTCGGCTTTGAGCGGGGATATCTGAGTGATGCCTGTAGCTACAGACATCATCCAGGTATTATCTTTTAGAGCCTGCGAATCTGCACACCATAAGAATGATCATAGTGGCTGTTCTACTGCTTGATCATTCTAACAGGAGGCGAGAGGGGACGCCCCCCCCTCCCGCCACCCTCTGGTGCTTGTACCGACTTACCGCTACGATCGGTGAGTCGGTCACAGGATCCACCAGCCCCGGATGTTTAGCATAGAGATTTCTGGTGGACCAGATGGTCGCCGCAATCTCTATGATCGTTCGGAGGCCGGGCGTGATGTTATGACGTCATGCCCGGCCTCTGTATTAAAAAAAACGGCGCCGCTTCGGCTGGGAAGCAGAAGTCGTTTTTTTTTTAATATAATTTCAGGCTTCTAAGCCTAGAGGTGAGATGTGGGGTCTTATTTACCCCACATCTCACTGTAAAGAGCACCTGTCATGCTTATTCCTATTACAAGGGATGTTTACATTCCTTGTAATAGAAACAAAAGTGATCCAAAAAATTTTTTGGGGAAAAAAAGTGTCAAGCTAAAATAAAAAAAGTAAAATTAACAATAAAAAAAAAAAACTTTTAAAGTGCCCCTGTCCCTGTGAGCTCGCCTGCAGAAGTGAACGCATACATAAGTCCCGCCCACATATGAAAATGTTGTTCAAACCACACATGTGGGGTGTCGCCGCGAACGTTAGAGCGAGAGCAATAATTTTGGTTCTGGACCTCCTCTGTAACTCAAAACATGTAACCAGTAAAAATTTTTAAAGCGTCACCTAAGGGGATTTTCAAATAGCGAAGTTTGGCGCCATTCCACAAGCATGTGCAATTTTGAAGCGTGACATGTTGGGTATCTATTTACTTGGCGTAACTTCATCTTTCACATTATACAAAAACATTGGGCTAATTTTCTTGTTTTTTTTTTTTAAGCCCAAAACTTTTTTTTCCCCCAAAAAAACACATTCGAAAAATTGCTGCGCAAATACCGTGCTAGATAAAAAGTTGCAATGACCGCCATTGTATTCTCTAGGGTCTCTTCTAAATTTGGGGGTTCTATGTAATTTTCTAGCCAAAAAATTATGATTTTTACATGTAGGAGAGAAATGTCAGAATCGGCCTGGTAGGCAAGTGGTTAAAGTCTATGGGACACGAACATGAATAATCAAAAGTGCTAATTTTAAAGGCTTATATGCATGGTATTGTCATAAAAAGTGTTTGAGGACCTGGGTCCTGCCCCAGAGGACATGTGTCAATGCAAAAAAGTTTTTAAAATGGCTGTTTTTTCGGGAGCAGTGATTTTAATAATGCTTAAATTGAAACAATAAAAGTGTAATATTCCTTTAAATTTCGTACCTGGGGGGTGTCTATAGTATGCCTGTAAAGGGGCGCATGTTTCCCGTGTTTAGTACAGTCTGACAGCAAAATTACATTTCAAAGGAAAAAAGTCATTTAAAACTACTCGCGGCTATACTGAATTGCCGGTGTCTTGCCGAGAAAGTTCCCTCGGCGGATAAGATCCCCCCTGTACTGCGCAAGCGCTGCACTTGCGCAGTACCAACGACTAGCAGCCGCCGAAAATAGCCAAAGATGAAAATCTTCAATCATCTGTACACGGCGCCTGCGCCCTGGGTTCAGGCTGAAGCCCCACCATCCAAGTGGACCTAGAGGGGGAATAAAAAAGTGCCGAGCAAAGCGAGGCCGTGCCTGAAGCGTGGCGAGCGAAGCGAGCCCGCGGGGGACCCTCTTACAGGCGCAGTGTACAGCTGATTTATTCTCTATTTCGCTTCGGCTTCTTCCGCCGGCTCCTACTGCGCAGGCGCTGCGCCTACGCAGTAGAGGGGGGTTCTTTTCCGCCGAGAGGAACTTTCTCGGCAGAACACCGGCCCGACAATACACATAAAAGTTCATTGATAAAAACGGCATGGGAATTCCCCACAGGGGAAGCCCAAAACTTTTTTTTTCCCCAAAAAAACACATTCGAAAAATTGCTGCGCAAATACCGTGCTAGATAAAAAGTTGCAATGACCGCCATTGTATTCTCTAGGGTCTCTGCTAAATTTGGGGGTTCTATGTAATTTTCTAGCCAAAAAATTATGATTTTTACATGTAGGAGAGAAATGTCAGAATCGGCCTGGTAGGCAAGTGGTTAAAGTCTATGGGACACGAACATGAATAATCAAAAGTGCTAATTTTAAAGGCTTATATGCATGGTATTGTCATAAAAAGTGTTTGAGGACCTGGGTCCTGCCCCAGAGGACATGTGTCAATGCAAAAAAGTTTTTAAAATGGCTGTTTTTTCGGGAGCAGTGATTTTAATAATGCTTAAATTGAAACAATAAAAGTGTAATATTCCTTTAAATTTCGTACCTGGGGGGTGTCTATAGTATGCCTGTAAAGGGGCGCATGTTTCCCGTGTTTAGTACAGTCTGACAGCAAAATTACATTTCAAAGGAAAAAAGTCATTTAAAACTACTCGCGGCTATACTGAATTGCCGGTGTCTTACCGAGAAAGTTCCCTCGGCGGATAAGATCCCCCCTGTACTGCGCAAGCGCTGCACTTGCGCAGTACCAACGACTAGCAGCCGCCGAAAATAGCCAAAGATGAAAATCTTCAATCATCTGTACACGGCGCCTGCGCCCTGGGTTCAGGCTGAAGCCCCACCATCCAAGTGGACCTAGAGGGGGAATAAAAAAGTGCCGAGCAAAGCGAGGCCGTGCCTGAAGCGTGGCGAGCGAAGCGAGCCCGCGGGGGACCCTCTTACAGGCGCAGTGTACAGCTGATTTATTCTCTATTTCGCTTCGGCTTCTTCCGCCGGCTCCTACTGCGCAGGCGCTGCGCCTACGCAGTAGAGGGGGGTTCTTTTCCGCCGAGAGGAACTTTCTCGGCAGAACACCGGCCCGACAATACACATAAAAGTTCATTGATAAAAACGGCATGGGAATTCCCCACAGGGGAAGCCCAAAACTTTTTTTTTCCCCAAAAAAACACATTCGAAAAATTGCTGCGCAAATACCGTGCTAGATAAAAAGTTGCAATGACCGCCATTGTATTCTCTAGGGTCTCTGCTAAATTTGGGGGTTCTATGTAATTTTCTAGCCAAAAAATTATGATTTTTACATGTAGGAGAGAAATGTCAGAATCGGCCTGGTAGGCAAGTGGTTAAAGTCTATGGGACACGAACATGAATAATCAAAAGTGCTAATTTTAAAGGCTTATATGCATGGTATTGTCATAAAAAGTGTTTGAGGACCTGGGTCCTGCCCCAGAGGACATGTGTCAATGCAAAAAAGTTTTAAAAATGGCTGTTTTTTCGGGAGCAGTGATTTTAATAATGCTTAAATTGAAACAATAAAAGTGTAATATTCCTTTAAATTTCGTACCTGGGGGGTGTCTATAGTATGCCTGTAAAGGGGCGCATGTTTCCCGTGTTTAGTACAGTCTGACAGCAAAATTACATTTCAAAGGAAAAAAGTCATTTAAAACTACTCGCGGCTATACTGAATTGCCGGTGTCTTGCCGAGAAAGTTCCCTGTGGCATTCCTCGTGACGTCAGAGGGAGCGGGGTCACCCGCCCTGCGTCAGAAGAACAAGAACCAGAAGAAGAAGAAGATGGAGGAAGAAACCGAAGGAAGATAGATTAAAGAAGATAGAAAATAGAAGAAAGAAGAAGCATTTAAATAAAGGAATTGTCAAAAACTGTCTCTTGTCATTTTTAACATTTTTGACATTTTTTTGGTGAAATGGTAGGGGTACTTTTGTATCCCCTTACCATTTCACACAGGGGGGGGCCGGGATCTGGGGGTCCCCTTGTTAAAGGGGGCTTCCAGATTCCGATAAGCCCCCCGCCCGCAGACCCCCACAACCACCGAGCCAGGGTTGTGGGGATGAGGCCCTTGTCCTCATCAACATGGGGACAAGGTGCTTTGGGGGGCTACCCCCAAAGCACCCTCCCAATGTTGAGGCCATGTGGCCTGGTATGGTTCAGGAGGGAGGGGGGGCGCTCTCTCGTCCCCCCCTCTTTTCCTGCGGCCTGCCAGGTTGCGTGCTCGGATAAGGGTCTGGTATTGATTTTTGGGGGTACCCCACGCCATTTTTTTTTAAAACTTTGGCGCGGGGTTCCCCTTAAAATCCATACCAGACCTGAAAGGTCTGGTATAGATTTTGGGGGGGACCCCATGCCAATTTTTTTTTTTAATTTTGGCCGGGGTTCCCCTTAATATCCATACCAGACCTGAAGGGCCTGGTATGGAATTTAGGGGGACCCCCACATCATTTTTTTTTAAATTTCGGTTGGTTGTTCCCCTGTGGGGGAATTCCCATGCAGTTTTTATCAATGAACTTTTATGTGTATTGTCGAGCCGGCAATTCAGTATAGCCGCGAGTAGTTTTAAATAACTTTTTTTCCTTTCAAATGTCATTTTGCTGTCAGACTGTACTAAACACAGGAAACATGCGCCCCTTTACAGGCATACTATAGACACCCCCCAGGTACGAAATTTAAAGGAATATTACACTTTTATTGTTTCACTCAAAGCATTATTAAAATCACTGCTCCCGAAAAAACGGCCGTTTTTAAAAAAAAAATTGGCATTGATCCATGTCCCCTGGGGCAGAACCCGGGTCTCCAAACACTTTTTATGGCAAAGAACTTGCATATAAGCCTTCAGTGAGAACTTTGGATTTTGCAGGTTCGAGCCCCACTGACTTCCACTATTCCAGCATGTGTGATCTGACAGGCATTATTGCCGCAATAGCGCTGCTTTCCATTTGCATTAGCGCTGACTTTCTGAGAGTTGAAGTCTTCCTGGCCTTTTTTGAGAGTTATATTTTGGTACTGCAGGAGAATTTTGTGGCGCTATAGTAAATGACCCCCTTAGCTTTCATTTATTTGTATAAAACTTTTATCCCAAGAGGAAAAAAAAGTTCTGCTTTAAGGCTTATGAAATAGCAAAGTAAATGCCTCCTCTGATGGTGCCTGGCAAGTTATACTGCCCATTATTTAAGTGCAGTTATGGGAAGGAGGACCCTCACCTTGCCAGCACCCAAATTGGTACAAAAAGCACTTTTTGAGTGCAGTTATGGTTAAATCAGGAGAATCACCAATTCAACTATTTCTGATTTGCTTAAATATTTCCATATTTATCTACAGCATCTGACCTGCAGAGTGAAGCATAAGTAGTAAAGCAGGCAACCGTGATTCATGAATGGTTTCATCCTCTGAAAACTTTATGCATATATTCAGGAAGATTTAAAAAAAAGTGCAAATTTGAGGATTTTTTTCAATTTGCCTGGTTTTTAAACCGATTTGCTCATCACTATTCATCAGTTAAACTCAGGTTTTTCTTGGATCTGTATGTCTCTTAGAATACAGGTATGTGAGAGGCTTGCAGAAAAAAAATGAGAGAAAAGGCAGGACAGCTGTTCTGGTGTTATATAAGTTATTAAAAGAATGATAGTAAAATAACTCATTCTGCTGGGACTACACCTTGGTGGTGTAAGCAACCTTAAAGGGGTTGTAAAGGTTCACTGTTTAAAAAAAATAAATAAATAACGAAGATGTTATACTTACCTCCTCTGTGGAAGGGTTAACTCCTTTTCTGGGGTCCCCCTGCGACGCTCCTGGCTCCTCTCCGGATCGAGTACCCCCTCGGATACCCACTTTCCAAGGGGGCACTCGTGCGGGCATGCTCCCAAGTCCTGCTGCTACGTCCATTGGCACAGACAGCAGGACTCGGCCCGTCCCCCCGGCTCCCATGTGACTGGATTTGATTGACAGCAGTGGGAGCCAATGGCTCCCGCTGCTATCAATCTGTCCGATGAGGACCCGAGACAGTGGCTGGAACTGCTGGGCTTGTTCTTGCCGCTGGAAAGATCGGGTTCAGGTAAGTAAAAGGGGGGCCCTGGGGGGGGGCTGCTGCACTACAGAATGTTTTTCACCTTAATGCATAGAATGCATTAGGGGAAAAACCACAAAGGTTTACAACCAATTTAAGTATCTGATCTTTTGGGGTAGGTCACACTCGATGCTCTGGGATATTCCATTTCAGTTCTCTCCTATTATATTTTCTTGTAGAGTTCTTGTACTCCTTTTCCCCCAGAAGAAGACCTCTACTACTAATGGTCGAAACGCGTCTGAGTTTTTAGTATGACTATGTATACCTATACCATACTATATGTGTTTTATGTACATGGCTGTATTACTATGATGTATATATATAATGGCTTCAGTTACAGAGCTCATATTTTAACACAATTTCTATTGTATGATATTTTTTCAATAAAATTAATTTTTTCTACCTTTATTCCAATTTTTTGGCTGCAATACAAAATGCCACGGGGAAACTTTTCCTTCTAAAGTCCCATTTTTATTCCCTTTTTGTTTCTACTGAAACAGGGATTAAGACATATTCACATATGTTTCATATAAAGTCCCCCTAAGCCCCCCCTTCCCCTTTTTTTCATATAGTTGACTAAAAGTTGTCACTCACATTTCCATAATGCCTCTTGTCATTATTTGTTCATTTTTATTACTATTATTGCATCCTTTTTGAATAGCCCTTTATTTTGACTGACCATTTATGCTGTTGTACTCTATATGGATTTGCAATCACATTGTTGCCCCTACAACACAATTTAAATTGTTCTTTAAGTACATAGGGTTCCAGATCTAGATCGTATTAACCTTTATCCTATAACAATTTGCCACCTGCTCTCTATTTTAGATGCTTTTTGTTATGGGTGTTATGTTGTATACTCCACTCCTGCTTTCATCCTTTTCCTGGTACCCTTGCTTGCAGTGGTTTTTGGAATAGGCTTAATGTCCCAAGTTTTTTTAAGTTAATACCCATGTTCCCATTTTCTATTCCAGTTTTCTTGTCTTTGCATTGTATGTTATAAGCACATACAAAGTTAAAAATTAAGTGCAAAGTGCATGCTTACCTATAAGGATATTTGGTTGGCATGCAATACATACTTTAAATGCAAAGACTCCCACAAATTATTCTTTGTATTGAAGTTATCTTCTTTTTTTTGTCCATATGTGTAAGTTTTTGAGTTATAAGATTATTGCTCACTATAATATGGGACAGTGTTTCTGATGGATGTCTATGACCTTACCTAATTGTGGATACAGATAAATAAGCAGGCACATTGCTTTTAGAGCCTATATCTGCTTGTCAGTTACAGTGCCTTGAAAAAGTATTCACACCCCTTGAAATATTCCACATTTTGTCATGTTACAACCAAAAACATAAATGTATTTTATTGGGATTTCATGTGATAGACCAACACAAAGTGGCACATAATTGTGAAGTGGAAGGAAAATGATAGATTGTTTTAATTTTTTTTTACAAATAAATATCTGAAAAGTGTGGTGTGTATTTGTATTCAGCCCCCTTTACTCTGATACCCCTAACTAAAATCTAGTGGAACCAATTGCCTTCAGAAGTCACCTAATTAGTAAATAGAGTGCACCTGTGTGTAATTTAATCTCAGTATAAATGCAGCTGTTCTGTGAAGCCCTCGGAGGTGTGTTAGAGAACCTTAGTGAACAATCAGCATTGTGAAGGCCAAGATACACACCAGACAGATCAGGGATAAAGTTGTGGAGAAGTTTAAAGCAGGGTTAGGTTATAAAAAAATATCCCAAGCTTTGAACATCTCACGGAGCACTGTTCAATCTGAAAATGGAAAGAGTATGGCACAACTGCAAACCTACCAAGACATGGCCGTCCACCTAAACTGACAGGCCGGGCAAGGAGAGCATTAATCAGAGAAGCAGCCAAGAGGCCCATGGTAACTCTGGAGGAGCTGCAGAGATCCACAGCTCAGGTGGGAGAATCTGTTCACAGGACAACTATTAGTTGTGCACTCCACAAATCTGGCCTTTATGGAAGAGTGGCAAGAAGAAAGCCATTGTTGAAAAAAAGCCATAAGAAGTCCTGTTTGCAGTTTGCGAGAAGCCATGTGGGGGACACAGCAAACATGTGGAAGAAGGTGCTCTGGTCAGATGAGAACAAAATTGAACTTTTTAGCCTAAAAGCAAATAGCTATGTGTGGCAGAAAACTAACACTGCACATCACCCTGAACACACCATCCCCACTGTGAAACATGGTGGTGGCAGCATCATGTTGTGGGGATGCTTTTTTTCAGCAGGGTCAGGGAAGCTGGTCAGAGTTAATGGGAACATGGATGGAGCCAAACACAGGGCAATATTAGACCAAAACCTGTTAGAGTCTGCAAAGATTTGAGACTGGGGCGGAGGTTCACCTTCCAGCAGGACAACGACCCTAAACATACAGCCAGAGCTACAATGGAATGGTTTAGAATGATCAAAGCATATTCATGTGTTAGAATGGCCCAGTCAAAGTCCAGACCTAAGTCCAATTGAGAACCTGTGGCAAGACTTGAAAATTGCTGTTCACAGACACTCTCCATCCACTGTAGCTTCATATGTGGCTGTGTTTATTTTAAATTTGTGTACCAATGAACAATTATATATATATATATATATATATATATATATATATATATATATATATATATATATATATACTGTATTTATTTATTTTTTGTACTATATATATATATATATATATATATATATATATATATATATATACAGTATATATATATATATATATATATATATATATATATATATATATATATATATATATATATATATATATATATACAGTATATATATGTGTTTTCTCTTCTTTTTCTCCTTTTTTTTTTAGTATTTTTCCATATTGTTGTGCTGAGTATGTTAATTACCTCTCCGTACCATTGTTCCCACAGTAATGATTATGAATACCTCATTTAAATTATAATAATTACACCATTTTCTAGCCTGCTTTCTATCCATCCCCCAACTTTTCTTTTCAGAAATATACAAGGAGACAATATAAATACCGGTACTTTTCCATGTACTGTACAGAATTTTCTTTTAACATTTCTTTTGTAGTATTTTTCTGCTATTTATAACCTATCATATCCCACATAACTAGAGCCCCCCTACAATGAAGTTTTCTATGTCCATAGTTGACTTTTTAATTGTGGATTATTTTTTCTTTTTTTTTTTTACCAAGACTCGCCTATTGTTATTTTGATGTGACCCACTTTAACCTGTTTTTTTCATGGATTATATTGCATTTTTTAAGTTTTACACGTGTATTATTTACTCTACTATTTACTGTAGAGTCTGTGTCAAACCGCATTTCTGAGGATGTGATCAGATGCGTTACGGTGTTTAAAAAAATCAACTCTTTAATGAAGACGATGTCCCCATGGGATTTATCTTTTATTCAATTCAGGTGCCTCTGTTATCTTATGTGTTTTTTTTTATTTTCTTTTAGTAATTCGCTAGACTATGAATTCAAGTTTTATTAAGTCACAAACTATATGACTTAATGCGGCTACAGTACAGTGGCGGCCCGTTCATACGGGGTGCCCCCCTTTAATCCGTGCATCCAGCCCCTAATCTACATGCAGGCTGCCGGACGCATTGATTCCAATCAGGTTTTTTGTTTTTTTTAAAAGCACGTGATTAAAGCCAGAGACTCTAACTGGCTTAAAAAAAGGGTGGACTTGGGCGCAGAGCACTGCGCCCTGAGCCTACCCAAATGTGTGACAATAGTGAATTAATATTCGCTACTGTCTTCCTGATTCTCCTCCCGGCCAATCAGAAAATGGGTCCCGATTGGCCGAGAGGAGAAGCAATCGTATTGGCTGCCGAGGAGGAGGAGGAGGAGAAAACGCAGGGCAGTCGCTGTGAAACCAAGGAGGAGGAGACACAGGGTGATGCCGATGAGGATGGGGTAAGCGCGGAGATGGATGGGCTGACGATCGAGTGACGAGGGGGTTTTGTGTGCGACTGACCAACCTACCTATCTACTGACCGCGGGGGGTGGGGGAGGGGTAGTGGCGCCCCCCAAAAAAATGGAGCACCACCTGCAACTGCTACGGTATATAGAGCAGTCATTCTGAACCAACTTACATCGGTCCAGATTGGCATGATGTAGTTAGCCATATCTTATATTTGCAGAGCCACTAGGGATGCTGAAAAGCACTGTAGTAGTTTACACTATTGGCAGTGATAGTTGTGATCTTCTGGAATCTGCTAAAGAGGCTTCTCCTCTGCACACTGAATACAGGGGGCCGCTCACTTAGCTTTTTTATAGAGAACATCTTGCATTTTTTCAGTGAAGGACAGCCTTCTTTGATCAACTAAAACAGTGGTCTCCAAACTGCGGTCAGATGCGGGCCTTTGCTTGCCTTTACCTGACCCTTGGACACCAACAATGGGCCGCCATTCCTTCCACTGGCACCAATGATGGAGCACTATCCTTTCCCCTTATACCAATGATTGGTATAATTCCACCTCCTAATACAAAGGGACTATTCCTCAGACTGAAACCAACAATGGAGCACCATTCCTTTCACTGACACCAATGATAGGGCACTATTATTGGGGCACAAACTTATAAATTTGCAAGCTTGGTCTAGCTGGCCCTGTAAGAAGAGGACAGGAGCCAAGAAGAGGAAGGTGTGGCATGACTCCTCTAGGTCCTGGCGGAACTGACCAGGAACATTGTGATTAGATGAAGGACCTAACCTGTCATATAGAGTAAATTATATCCACTGAGGACAGGGCACCCTGGAATTCCTTCCCGCTCTATCAGTATATCTGGGTAGATCCTGCGCTTGGATCACCGCAGTTGGGAATGACGCCTGTGAGCTTCCGTTGACAATCTGGGGTAACGTTCCCTGAGAGCTGCATTTTCTCATGCTGCTCGTATCTCTTGCCCGAAGTTAGCTTTTTTTTTTTTTTTCTGCCGTTCAAGCGATCTCTTTTATCTTTTCATGTCTGCAGATGAAAACCAACTTTCATGATTTTCTCTTCCCCAGTCAATGAGTTACACAAGTAGTTACACAGTTATTGAGGTTGTAAAGAGATCAGTTTATCAAGATCAGCCTGCCACAGGTTTCCTGCCTGCTGCTGTCATTTTTCTGTGTGTGTAAATGTCTACTTGTACAGCTTAAAACGGTTACCAGAAATGCTGCCAGAAGTAGAGGAATCAGGGATTGTGGCACGTCCAACACCCTGTATGGCTATGGGTGCACTGCAACCCTCAATGTGACATGGCTATGGAAAATCATTTCACTGCAATGTCTAATGTGGCATTCCAACCAAAACTGACATTTCAGTTTTTGGTAGATACTGAGGAGGTTAAAGCCCAACTCTTGGAAACTTGAAAACTCTACCTTGCAGGGGGCTACACTTGCATCTCAAGGATTGGTTGCTTGTTTATAGGAGCACAGAAAAAGAAGATATACCTACCCAATCCTACGCACTGCTATACCAGTCCCCTCGCCCATGATCCAGCCCATGATCCAGCCGTCTAAAGTCCTGCAAAGCCCTGCATTGATGATGCTGAGGGACAGTGCACCACCAGAGCACAGGAGAGTGCCATCTGCTAGGGGAGCAGAGGATCAGATAAGAAAAAGGCTTTTACCATCTCATAAAGCCCTTTTGTGTGGCCCTCAGTGCCCCTGTGGACACTAATCTGTGTTTCTTGATTGTACTGTTAAAGCAGCGATTTCTATTAGTCTCATGTAATATGTCTCCAGTCTATGACAGTCTCCTAAAGCTTGTTTCCAACAACTCTTATAGTATGTTTACAATCTTTGAGTCTTCTGCTGCATGCCCACAGTTTCTGACTATTACTTGTATCATGTCTGCAGTCTCTGACCATCTCCTATAATATGACCATCTGCAGTCTCTGACCATCTCTTGTATTATGTCTGCAATCTCTAACCATCTCCTGTATCATGTCTGCAGTATATGACCATCTCTTGTATCATGTTTGCAGTCTCTGATCATCTCTTGTATCATGTCCTCAGTCTCTGACCATCTCCTGTATCATGTCTGCAATCTCTGATCATCTCCTGTAATATGACCACAGTCTCTGACCATCTCTTGTATCATTTCTGCAGTCTCTGACCATCTCTTGTATCATGTCTGCAGTCACTGACCATCGCTTGTATCATATTTGCAGTCTCTGACCATCACTTGTATTATGCCTGCAGTCTCTGACCATCTCCTGTAATATGATCACAGTCTCTGGCCAGCTCTTGTTTTATGTCAGCAGTCTCTGGCCATCTCTTGTATCATGTCTGCAGTCTGTGTCTCTCTGACCATCTCCAGTATTATGTCTGCAGTCTCTGACCATTACTTGTATCATGTCTGAGGTCTCTGGTCATCTCCTGAAAGCTGAAACACAGAGCAGTGGATAGGAACACCCAAAACTCCCAGGAAGACAAGTCGAGAACTATGATGGGAAGATCTCCCTGTCTGAGTAAGCAAGACATATCAAGACATACAAGGGGTCAGAGCTGACTCAGCCCACCAGGGTCCACCTTTCTCCACTGAGTCTCCAGTGTTCCAACGTGACCTGTGCACAGTGCTCCAATAAATAATGCTGCTTGGATGGCGCTTCAGTGTACTGCTGGCACAAGGCAGCTTTTTCAATTTTTAATGGCAAACACATTACAAAAATTCGTTTTAAGGCTATAGTGCAAGAAAACAGCTCATCATACCATGGCAATATGTATATAGAAACTGTTTTACCTGCCAAAAGAATTGTTTTTCTTTCCATCCAGTCTTGAGATCTACACAGCCCTGCCACACAATACAGCCAGCCTAGTGACCTGGTCAGCCTGTGATTGGACAATGAAGCAGCAGCAACAGACCGATGAAGTCATCTCTCTGCTCTTTCTTCCAGGTAGCATGTTTCTTCTCGGGTCATTTGATTGCAGGACACCTGATTGCCACCAAGTAGTGTCCCTCTCTCTCCCAGTGCTGATGTACAGTGGATTAACAAAGGGTCAAATCAAGTAAAATTTAGGGATGCACTAGTTGCATTTAACGCTCCATTCCAGGTAATTTCCGAGGAGTAGGTGGGGGGGTTTGGGGCTTGGTAAAAAAAATAGTTTAGCCCAGAATGGGTCTTTAAATAAACATTTATATATATATATATATATATATATATATATATATATATATATATATATATATATATATATATATATATATATATATATATATATATATATATATATATATATTTTTTTAATATAAATATATCCATAACTGTACTCATTGGTGTTGTTTTGTATTTGCTTGGAGTTAGCTTTAATTTACAGTAGGGTCTGAAATGTACCTTAAATGCATTTATAGAGCATACTGTATGTGCTTTAGAATAAAATGCCGCGGGCCCTTTCTTTACCAAGTGTCTTGGGGAAAGAATGGTTCTTGTTCACAATAATCCTCCAGATTACTCATGCTTCTAGTGCAGTATAGAGGAATTAAATGGAGAATCTGATCACTTGTTGACCAAGAGGTGCTCCAGGCAGAGCTTATCAGCCATTGATAGCCACTATGGTCCGAACAATGCACTGGTACACACTAGAAGTTTTTTTTTTTTTTTTCATTCAACCCAGTGGGCTGAATGAAAAAAACAACGAAAGAGCTCAGGAGGAGCCGCTATACTAACTATCGAGTGTTAGTACATTCATTTCCCCTGCTAAGCTATTGTGTTCTGACAGGGGGATGGCCCCTACACCAGAACACACCGGTCAGCGCTCTCAGCCATTGGCTAAGAGCGCTGATCAGGCCTTTTTTGGCCTTGCCCCTTCGACAGAAGCCGGCTGAACGGCCGGCTTCTGTTGGACTGGCTGCCATACACATGCTGAATGTTGGCTTGGTCCCCTATCTACACTATTCAACAAGGATAGGCGAACAAGGATCCCCACTGCGGCTAATGTATTATGACAGCCGGCACCAGCAGCTGTCAGAATACCTGATCATTTGAATGATGTCAGGTGAGAGGCAGATGTCAGAGCCATTCACTTAAAGGGGTTGTAAAGTCAGAAGGTTTTTTTATCTTAATGCATTCTATGCATTAAGATAAAAAAAACTTTCTGTGTGCAGCAGTCCCCCTCAGCCCCCCTAATACTTACCTGAGCCCCATCTCTATCCAGCGATGTTGCACAAGAGTTTTGGCTGCCCGGGACTCTCCCCCTCATTGACTGAGACAGCAGCGCGGCGCCATTGGCACCCGCTGCTGTCAATCAAAGTCAGTGAGCCAATGAGGAGAGAGAGGGGGCAGGGCCCAGACATTATTCCATGTCTCAATGGATGCACATAGCAGCGGCTCGGCTTGGGTGCTCCCGTAGCAAGCTGCTTGCTGTTGGGGCACTCAGACGGAGAGAGGGGCTAGGAGCGCCAGCAAGGGACCCCAGAAGAGGAGGATCTGGGCTGCTCTGTGCAAAACCACTTCACAGAGCAGGTAAGTATGACATGTTTGTTATTTTTTTTGTGTTTAGAGAAAAAAAAACTGAGACTTTAGTATCACTTTAAGCCAGCCGTACATGGATTGGAATTCCCTGGTTCAATCTATCTATGCGTAGGCTGATTGTACCCAAGTCAATCCATTGATCGACTTGGGTACAACCAGCCTGTCAGATTTATTACATGAGATTACTATCTACAGCCATAGCTGCTAACAGTAGTCATTGTGATCTGTCTGCTGGGAAGGCTCCCTGCGCACCCCCCTTGGCAGAACACAATAGCGCTGAGGGAAGCATTCCCCCATCAACACAGGCAACATAGGTCAGTTGCATAAACATCAGCAGCTACAAATACTGTGGCTGCTGACCTTTAAAACACACATACTTACCAGCCCATGGAGTCCAGGACTGTTGTCCTTGCACCTAATCTATTGCAGGGTTTTTGTTCTTCTACGTCACCATCTTGCATTCAGGAGCCGGCTGTAACCTCCTGATTTCTTAGCCAGCCTGCTGCCCAAGAGAGACAGTGTACTGCAAGGTGACTTGTCCTGTAGCCTCCTGGGATGTGTGACGTGTATCTCAGGATGCTGCAGGCAGGCGAGGGGGGGGGGGGGGTACATTATCCTCACCCAGGTTGGAGCCAGCACCATTAGAAAAAATATTTGCTCCACTAATAGATATGGTCCTGTTGGTTGGAGCCAGCACCACGAAAAAGAGTGTTTGCTCCACTAATAGATAGATATGGTCCTGTAGCCTCCTGGGACGTGTGACATATACTCCAGGATGCTGCAGGCAGGGGGGCTGCGTTATGCTCACCTAGGTTGGAGCCAGCACCATGAGAAAAGATATTTGCTCCATTAATAGATATGGTCCTATTGGTTGGACCGGCACCTTAAGAAAGGGTATTTGTTCCACTAATAGATAGTAGCCTCCTGGGATGTGTCACATGTATCTCAGGATGCTGCAGGCAGGGGGACTATGTTATCTCCACCTAAGTGGAAGCAAGCACTATGGTCCTGTGGGTTGGGTCTGGCACCATGAGAAAGGGTAGTTGCTCCACTAATAGATAGATATGATCCTGTAGCCTCCTGGGATGTGTGACTTATATCCCAGGATGCTGCAGGCAGGGGGGGGGGTGAGTTGGGTTACATTATCCTCACCTAGGTGAGAGTCAACACCATGAGAAAAAGTATTTGCTCCACTGATAGTTAAGGTCCTGTTGGTTGGAGCCAACACCACGAGAAAAGGTATTTGCTCCACTAATAGATAGATATGGTCCTGTAGGTTCCTGGGATGTGTGACAGGTATTCCAGAATGCTGCAGGCAAAAGGGGTTCATTATCATCACCTAGGCTGGAGCCAGCACCATGATAAAAGATATTTGCTCCACTAATAGGTAGATACACTATATTGTCAAAAGTATTAGGGCGGCTGCCTTTACACGCACATGAACTTTAATGGCATCCCAGTCTTAGTCCGTAGGGTTCAATATTGAGTTGGCCCACCTTTTCAAGTTATAGCAGCTTCAACTCTTCTGGGAAGGCTGTCCACAAGGTATAGGAGTGTGTCTATGGGAAGGTTTGACCATTCTTCCAGAAGCGCATTTGTGAGATAAATCATCCCAAAATGTTCTAATGGGTTGAGTTCAGGACTCTGTGCTGGCCAGTCAAGTTCCTCCACCCCAAACTCCCTCATCCATGTCTTTATGGACCTTGCTTTGAAGAGGGGGAATTTTGTATACCATATGGTCCTGTAGCCTCCTGGGATGTGTGAGATGTATCTCAGGATGCTGCAGGCAGGGGGGCTACATTATACTCACCTAGGTGGGAGCCAGCACCATGAAAAAATGTATTTGCTCCACTAATACAAAAAAATGTACATGCGATATTTAACAAAATTAATTATCGGGGTGAAAGGTCCACTTTGGTCTGAAAACGCTGTTCCTCTATAGATACAGTACAATGAGTGAGTGTTGTCACCCCAGGACAGGAAGTTGGTACTATGTGAAATAAAAAGGAAACCAGCATTGATATTCCCATCGCACACTTTCCTGGATAAGGTTTTTGGAGTAATGGGTGCTGCAGCAATAACCAGCTGGGACTGGATACATCACAGATCAAATGCACATATTCACCAGCACACCGTGGATCATCAAATACGTCCAACTCTTTATTGAAGAATGATCACATCACTAAAGACTAGTGCAACGTTTCAGAGCTGCACAGGACCCCTTCGTCTAGCATGTGCCATCACACGCCTGATGAAGGGGTCCTGCACGTCTCTGAAACATTGCACTGTCTGTCAGTGATGTGATCATTCGTCATTAAAGATTTGGGCGTATTTGACGATCCGGTGTGCTGGCGAACATGTGCATTTGATCTATAAAATGAAAGCAGGCACCACATATAAGGACTATAAGTTGCAATATACTGAATAACGTTTTTGTTCTTGGGTTGCGATAAGCTTTAACCACTTCCCACCCGCCGGCCGTCAAATGACGGCTGGGTGACGCGGCTCTCGTTCTGGGTGGACGTCATATGACGGCCTTCCTGAATGACCGCTATCGCGCACCCGTGGGGGCGAGCATTGTGGCGATCGGAGGTGTGGTGTGTCAGTCTGACACACCGCTACACCGATCTCGGTAAAGAGCCTCTGACGGAGGCTCTTTACCATGTGATCAGCCGTGTCCAATCACGGCTGATCGTGATGTAAACAGGAAGAGCCGTTGATTGGCTTTTCCTCACTCACGTCTGACAGACGCGGGTAGAGGAGAGCCGATCGGCTGCTCTCCTGACAGTGGGGGTCTGCCCTGATTGTTTATCAGCGCAACCCCCCTTCGGATGCCCACCCAGGTCCACCAGGATGCCGCCAGGACCACCAGGGATCGCCACCACACTGGACCATCAAGTATGCCACCCTAGACCAGCAGGAAAATGCCAATCAGTGCCCAGGCAGCTGCCAATCAGTGCCCATCCCCAATGCCTGACAGTGCCATTGCCATCAGTGATGCCTATCAATGCCATCTATCAGTGCCACATATCAGTGCCCATTAGTGCCACGTATCAGTGCCCAGCAGTGCTGCCTATCAGTGACCATCAGTGCCCAGCAGTGCCCCCTATCAGTGCCACCCATAAGTACCCATCAGTGCAGCCTTTCTGTGCCCATCAGTGCCCACCAGTGCCATCCATGAGTGCCCATCAGTGCCGCCTATCAATGCCCATCAGTGCTGCATATCAGTGCCACCTACCAGTGGCCATCAGTGCTGCCTATCAGTGCCCAATGTCAATACCCGTCAGTGCCCATCAGTGCCACCTCATTGGTGTCACCTCATCGGTGCCGCCTTATCAGTGCCCGTCAGTGAAGGAGAAAACTTACTTATTTACAAAATTTTATAACAGAAACAAAAGAAACTTTTTTTTTTTCAAAATTTCAGTTTTTTTTTTATTTGTTTAGCAAAAAATAAAAAACGCAGAGGTGATCAAATACCACCAAAAGAAAGCTCTATTTGTGAGAACAAAATGATAAAAATTCTGTTTGGGTACAGTGTAGCATGACCGTGCAATTGTCATTTAAACAGCGACAGCGCTGAAAGCTGAAAATTGGCTTGGGCAGGAAGGGGGTGTAAGTGCCCGGTATTGAAGCAGTTAAACTCACAAAGCAGCCTGTCTTTCTTATTATTTTTGTTGTTTCGCAAAAAACTTTATTGCTGCAAGTCACGAAGGGGTCAAATATGGACGTTGGAGAGATTTCTCCAAAGTCACGGACCCCTCTAAGCTGCGGTGTCACACAAATTTCCAGCGCCACATTTGAATGCCAGCTTGAGGTCTATAATGAGCTTGCGGAGGCCGAATATCAGCCCACTCCACCATTCTCCGCTCTGGCAGGTACTTTGCAGGAGAGTTTGGGGAAGACAGCGGGAGACAGACCTTGCCCAGGGCATCCTCAGCGTAGAGAGGCTGATTATACCTTTGTGGTATGGGTGAGAATAAAGCAGGCAGAGAATGGTGTAGTCATCGCCCAGTCTGTGATTATAAATCAATACATGTATATTTCATAGTGTTTCAGCATGGTGTAGAAACAGAAGCCTGGACACAGTGTGTTGTTTGTAAAAGTAATGGTGCTGCAATGCCAAATGAAAACATCCGCCGCTGTTGCCATGTACGTCGATGACATGGTGATTACTTGTTACGGTAGAGGTTATTTTATTTTCATGCAGGGAAAAAGTCTAGCTTTCAACATGTAAAACAACAACGAAAAATGTCTACATCCTAATGCCCCGTACACACGATCGGATTTTCCGTCGGAAAAAACTTGGATGGTTTTTCAGACGGAATTCCACTCAAGCTTGCCTTGCATACACACGGTCACACAAAAGTTCTCTGAACTTTCGACCATCAGGAATGCGATGACGTACAACACTACGACAAGCCGAGAAAATGAAGTTCAATGCTTCCGAGCATGCGTCCAATTGTTTCCGAGCATGTGTAGTGCCCCATACACACGGTCGGATTTTCCGATGGAAAATGTCCGATCGGAGCGTGTTGTCGGAAATTCCGACCATGTGTAGGCTCCATCGGACATTTTCCATCGGATTTTCCGACACACAAAGTTGGAGAGCAGGAGATAAAATTTTCCGACAACAAAATCCGTTGTCGGAAATTCCGATCGTGTGTACACAAATCCGACGGACAAAGTGCCACGCATGCTCAGAATAAATAAAGGGATGAAAGCTATTGGCTACTGCGCCGTTTATAGTCCCGACGTACGTGTTTTACGTCACCGCGTTTAGAACGATCGGATTTTCCGACAACTTTGTGCGACCGTGTGTAGACAAAACAAGTTTGAGCCAACATCCGTCGGAAAAAATCCTAGGATTTTGTTGTCGGAATGTCCGAACAAAGTCCGACCGTGTGTACGCCCTATAGGAATTTTGCGCATCGGAATTTGTACAGACCATCGGATAGGAACTTTTCCAGACCGAAAAATAGAGAACATGCTCACAATCTTTTGCTGGCTGGAATTCCGCCAGCAAAAGACCGATGGAGCATACACACGGTCGCATTTTCCGACAAAAAGCTCAGAGTTTTGCTGGCGGAACTTCCGATCGTTTGCACGCGACATAAAAGTGGACCTAGCATCAGATATATTTTTTTCAGGTTAAGTTTGCAGTTTGTAAGTTATGAGCAACACAATCTCTGATTTTCTTTCCTTTCTTGTTCAAGCATCATCTAGGGTCAGCATCTATTTCCTGGACTGATATGCTGGCTCAGAGCTGGACGGTTTAACGTGCGTTGACCAACGCACTTTAAAGGGTTAGTACATCTGTGTGGAGGTGCAGAGTGGTGCGGCGGCAGTAAATGCTGAGTCCAGTTGCAGGCAAAGGAACTTGAACTGAAATTGAATTTCAGTAATGCACAACAAGCCCAGTGGGAAGGCCACCCGTCCAGGTGCACTCACAGGATGCAACAGCGATGGGTAGTAGCAGTAGGTTTCAGGTGTGCCAACAGCACCTGTCTCAAGGGGTGGAATGTCACCTGGCTGGTCCATACCCAAGTGGGGAGCCTTCCAGGATGGATAGCATGTCCCTGCACTTTCTCTTCTCATCTGGAACCTCTCTTAGAGGCCTGTACCTACTCTATTAACACACAAAATGCATGCCAAACCCAGAAGCCAGGGTCCTAAATAGACTCTGCCTGACCCAAGATGGCCACCAAAGTTACATGGGATGCCAGCATCCAATCGGATGCTAACTTTCTGTAGGAGATCCTAGAGGAGCTAGGTTCCTCTTGACTTCCTCCTCCACTTGCAATGCCACTGTGGATGAGCGCCACCTGCAGTGGAGAAAATAGACTGCACCTGCCTACACACCTTTTTCAGAAAAAAAAGAAAGGTGGACTTACATCCTAGACCCTCCCCAGCCCCCATGCTGTACTTATCTTCATGGGTGATACAGTTTCATCATCCATCCATTTCATCATTGCAGTGGTCCTGGGGTTTATAAACCGTGCCATCGCTGACCAATCAGAAACACTATGATCTGTCCTGGTGTTCCTAGTGAAAGAAGAGGAAGACCAGCACAGGTTTCAATCCCCAGCCCCAGGACTGTTGCACTGGCTGCATGGATGGTAAAAGGGGGACAGAGCATTAAAGTGAACCCGTGCTTTGGCTTGCATGTCAGGCGAGTAGAAGATGGATTCCGGTTTCCTGTTGTAGGTTACCACCCTAATGCCGCGTACACACGAGCAGACTTTACGGCAGACTTTGCTCGGCGGACTTTTCGACAGACTTTACGACAGACTTTCTGAATGAACGGACTTGCCTACACACAATTCACCAAAGTCCATCGAATTCGTACGTGATGACGTACGACCGGACTAAAGCAAGGAAGTTCATAGCCAGTAGCCAATAGCTGCCCTAGCGTGGCTTTTTTTCCGTCGAACTAGCATACAGACGAGCGGACTTTTCGACCGGACTCGATTTCGACGGATTGATTTAAAACATGTTTCAAATCTAAGTCCGTCCAACTTTTGAGAAAACAAAGTCCGCTGGAGCCCACACACGATCGAATTGTCTGACGAAATCCCGTCCGCCGGGCAAAGTCTGCAGTAAAGTCCGCTCGTGTGTACGCGGCATTAGAAATGAATATAACAACTAACAAGTCTGGCGCTAGGGGACCAGGATGGTGAGCCCCTGGTTGAGGATGGAGGGTACCATGTAGGGAACCACAAGCAGCTATGTGGAGTGGTGCTAGAATAAAGACCAACAACAACTAACCTTGTGTACACATGTCCCATCAATCTTCACTGCACTCTGTCCCACCCTCCTCCGATGACACCGACTTACCTCTCCTACAGGAGACCAGGGAGGCCCAGTAGAAGACTTGGATCACTGAGTAGAAGACCCAGGCTACTCAGTAGAAAATCTGGAGCAACCAGTAGAAGACCTGGAGTACTCAGTAGAAGAAACAGGACAGTCAATAGAAGACTAGGGACACCAAGAAGAAGACCTGAAGCACTCAGGGCTAAGGCTGTATCCATCTGGCATCCCTCCTACTGAGCTCAGCTCATGAACACGAGGACTGCCTTGTCCACTGCAGCACCGTCCCACAGGGCTGGTTCGCACTTTCCAGAAAGTCCAAGGTACTGCCTGGATTTTTCACTTGCCATAAGGGAGTGCTATATGCATTGCTTATAATGAACAAGACTTTGACTGTTTCTAATAAATTTTATCAAGGTTTTCATACCACTGGCACTGTTCTCTATGAACCCCTGCGGGTGTTAATATAAAGTTAAAGACACCCCCAAATCAGTTTGCAGAACGCAGTGCGAACTGTGGAATTGGATGGAATCAGATGGCAGGGGTCTGAACACCCAATGCAATCCAATTCCAGTGAGAAACAAAAAAGGGTCAAATGCGATGCGATTTCAGCCATACAACCTTTATGGCTGAATTTGCATAACACAGATGTCGCATGTGATGTGCACAGGAATGTGGTGCAAATCACATGCGATTTCTGCAATCGCATAAGTGTGAACCCAGCCTTACAGTGCAGAGTACATGTAGCACTTTGTCTCATCTTTTAAGTGCTGTGAAAGGCTAGCTACATGGTCAGACAGGATACCCCACCTACTCTATGGCTAGAAAGGAGACATCTGCATTGATAGCCACACTTGTCTCAGGCATGCCAACCCCCAGTCTCAGACAAGTGCTTGGAGTCAGAGGTGAGCACCGGCTATTAATGCAGCTGCCTCCTTCAGGGCTGCTGACAAGGCATGAAGCCAGCCCTCCTGTACTGGGCCTGGGCCCCATCAGTTCAAAAGGGGGGCCCGGGCACCTGCTGAGCAGAAGGCCTGCTGTACTGCAGGGCCGTCTTTAGCACAGGGAAAAAGGGGCCGCTGCCCTGGGCCCAGTCATTGTTGTGGGGCCCAAAGCAGCTGCCCCTTGAGCCCACACTGCCTGCAAATAGTTGATAAGTGAATTCGGGAGGGCCCAAAAAAATGTTTACCCAGGGTCCAATTAATATTAAAGACGGCCCTGTACTGTCTTACTGCAGACACCGATTCTCTTCTGCCTCCTCTCTGGGCTGGAGGTGCACAGACAGCGGAGACCAGCCAGGTACAGGGGAGCCTCTGGAAAGGGGGGCTGTCTGGGGACCCTGATGTAAGGGGGGGGGCTTTCTGGGAACACTGATATCCATAGAAGGTAGTTGTATGTAACACTTCGTAACACAGAACAGTTTGTTTCTTATCTCACAGTATCTCACTGTAAATCTTCACTCACTGAGCTCCCAGTCTCTCACTAGACTTCCATACCCCAGTCGTCACTGGATCCCCCTGAGCTCTTCCACAGCTATCCCACTGTATACTCCTCAAGCATCACCCCTGCTAACCTGCTGGGTCCCTGGTTTGGCACTTGCTGAAGCTTTCCCACTTCTTCACAGTCCCCAGTTGGTGAGAAGACTGCTCTGGTACTTGCTCAAGATTACTCACTGTAGTCTCCGGTAGGAAAATGGATGGTCCCTTAGTGGCGACAGCTCCCCTTCTACCTCCGACCACAACTGGTTCCCCGTCCGGCTGAACCTTCTCAACTTGGTTGGTCTCCATTCCTGCAGTCCCAACCCTATGCTGCTTCTCCTGCTTCTGGATAGTACTCAGGCAGCCTAGCAGCCAGGTGTCCCCGGGATAGGCCTCCGGATTCTGGCCTAGCAGCCTGGGGCGACATAACAAACGACCACCTAGACAGCCGTCCAGGTGGCACAGAACCCCAATCACCTGAATCCACCAAATTAAATAGGCTCTCCCAGCAGGCCAAGGGACTAAAGAAACCCTTGCCTATTGGCTAAGACACCCCATTTATTCATACTCTGACCTTCCGAAGCCCTTGTCATTCTAATGTCACCAGCCACAGTGCCACCTAGTGACAGAAGAGAAAAGGTGCAGCAATTCCAGAATTAGAGGGGAATCAATTGATCTTCTAACAAATAACCAGGAAAATTACCACCTGGCAAACTAAATTTATTAGCAACCCTGCCTAAACACCAGGGTGCTACGCATCGAACATACTTCTCTAAGTAGCTTACCTTTCCTAATTTGCATACTTGTTTTGACGAGTATCAGAAAATATAGCAGCTAGAGATGGTCAGGTAACTAGCATTTTCAGAAGGAGATAAACAATGGCAGAAGCCATTTTTCTCTTGGTAAATGTTTGATTCAAAGACCTCTCTATTAAACAAGGCCCATATGTTCCAAGGTTGGCCCTGGCCATAGACAGCTCAAATTTCATCTGAATTCTGCTGAAACTCAAGCCATGTGTGGCCCTGCAAGCACCATCCAGCTAAACAAATGCCAAACCCATGGTTCTAGGGTGGCTGGTCAAGTGGCAAAATGCCAAGGCACTACAGGAGCTGGTTTCTCCAATCTGGCCAGTCATCTTGTGTCTGTTGGGTGTCTTGGGTTGTCTATACTTACCAAAAGATTGCCGCACAATGCAACTTATTTTGGCTGAATCAAAATACAATTTCACTGTGCATTGCGCAAGAACTATAGCAATAAACTCTGTTGGGAAATGGGAGCGATACTTTGCAGGAAAGCAGTTTATTACATTATCAATGTGCAGCTGTTAATTGCTGGCTAAGCCAAAAGACTTTTCCGTGTTCTACATTAATGAGCCCCATAACGGCTGGCTAGGAGACACGGATTTTTCTCTCTGTCCGCAGACAGCGGTCACAGGCTGCACCTCCATGTGACGCACTAAACGTTTGTTAGATTTACAAAGCGAGAGCGGGGCACGTTATACAAGATCCTTAATTGAAAGATTTTATCAACTTAAAAAGAAGCTGGTTGAGAAATGCAGACATCTCAGAGAGGCTGTGTGCAGACAGTGCCCCCCAATGGTGAGCGCTTGGATTGTACAGGCTTTAAGATGTTGGCACTACAATGTTGAGCTCCACACCGATAGACCTCTTAAAAGCTGAAGGCAAACAAGTCTGGCTCTTCAGTGCTTGCTGATGTCTTGTGTAAGAATTGGTACTTGTCAGGATTATTCTTTGAATGACCCTGTTGTTACAGTACAAATATAAAAACAGAGCCACTGTGAAAAAGAAGAGATTTAATACCTGTCTGGCAGGCGGTGAATCCAATATTTGCCGTCTTAAATATTAGGGTCTTTAAAGCGGACCAGCAATCCATTTTAAATATTTAAAGAAAATCTGTACTCAGGGAAATACAGGGCTGCCATTGTTGGCTTACAACGAATTTTGGTTTCCTGGCTGTCTCTGGCTGGTCGCTGACCTGAACCAAGCATTGAAGTTACAAAGTCAGAGTCAGAACTCTTTATTTGCATACGTGTTTCAAGTCAGTGCTTCCAAAAAGTCAATAGATCAGCATAACAGCCAGGTAGCTGGCATTTTTAGAAGGAAGAGTCACCCTCTATATTCTCTCAGTACAGGTTTCCTTTAAAAGTGGGAGTCAATCCCAAGAGTTGAGACCACAAGATGCCTGCTACCACACATAAAACCATCCTCTATGTGCCTTTCTGCAGCTAGAAAACTCCCTAGAGTTTTATTAGGGTCCAGCAGTGGGCTAAGCACCACCAATTCCGATTCCACTATCCAATGAGAGTGCCCCTAATCATCATTGATGTACTCTTGCAGAACATGGGAATGGAAGTTGGCAGGTCTTAGCCCTAAAGCCAGATAAGCTTGGCTCTTTAGTAATGAAGGGGAACTGGTTTCAGAGAGGCACACAGAGGAGCTTTCCTGGCTAAAAAAGGTTATAGCAAGCCCCTTGCTCTTAGCCAGGACTTTGTTGAAAATAGTTAAGAGGTTTTATTTCATGTTCAGTCTATTTCATATGACTATGTAGGTCTATAGGTCTTGCATAATCAAGAGCTTTAAACCCTAAACCAACCCTAAAAGAACTATTCTTAACCAGATATTCCTGGAACCCTAGGTTTCCTCCAGAGGTTCCTAGAGCTATGGCTAATTTGGTCTTCTATCTGATAGTGCCTGCATAGTTCTGGGTCCAATGCCGCTTGGTCAACAGCATGACTTTTTAGCTCTTTGTGAGGGTGACATTGAAGCCACCAATGTAAGAGGGGCATACTGTTACGAGACATCCTCTTTTAAGACATCTAAGCATGGAGGCTACCATTACTAAAATATACTACTGAAAGTGGTAGTTGCCTGGTTGTTATACTGAAAAGATTCTTCGGTACTTTCTAAATCACTGACTTGGAACCAGTAGATCTGGAGCTATGAGCTCACTCTGACATATCTGCTCTGCATAATTGTTTCAGGTCAGTGACTCCAAAAGGCACAGATAACCTGGCAACTATCATTGGCAGCTTCTGAGTTTCTCTCAGTACCACTTTCTTTTGAGGGATCTAAACAGAGTAAATTGCTTTAAGACCTTATTTTAGGAACATTTCTCAAATATAGACCAATCATGCGGCTGATTTTTTGGCAGGGGAGTGAAGGAAAAGTGAGTATGTGCCACTGGGAAGGACGGTCATTAAGGCAAGCCAGTCCCTTTGCCCTGCATAGGCATAGAGTAGGTGAACTTTAAAAGGGAATCACATTCTATTTAATGGCCATGTGAATTTTGAATAAGTCCATATTGTTCTGTTTCTTTTAAAAATCTTCTAATCTTCTTTTAAGAATCTGGGACTCCAGACTCTTGTCACATGACTCCATAATGTGCATTCTCTGGCTCCTGCTCCATTGTGTGTAGGAGAGGCTGAGGTGGGACAAATAAAGGGCTTGGATCAGTGATGCACTGGTTTACATTTTAGCAGGTTCATATTAATTTAGACTATGAGATTCCATCAACTGTAATTATATCAATAGCAGGGCAGCCAGCTTTTTAAAGTAAAGCACATTTTTCAGGTTAGAGCAAGAAATCAGTATCTACATGTTTGTTTCAGGTTAGTGACCCAAAGTAGTATAGCCAGATAAACAACATAACAGCCAGGCAACCAGCATTTGCAGCAAAGGTAGCCTCCTGGTTTCCTTACAGTGGCAGTTTTAAAAATGCTCCCTTCCCCCTCCTAATAATGCTGGTTAACCTGTGCAGCACTGGTGCTACCACTAGGCAAACTAGGCAGCCGCCTAAGGCGCACTGCTGCCTAGGGCGCCCGGCTACTGGTGTTCCTACTCTCTTCTCTCTGCAGCAAGCAACTAAGTCTCAGCATAAGCGGCCAGTCGCAGCTCCATTTGCACATAGTTTCAGAGGCACAGCGGCGGCGGAGGACTGTGTCTGTGTCCCGACTCCCGAATGAATGGAAGCAAGCAAACATTCATTGATGGGCACTGGTAGGCTGCATTGATGGGTGCTGGTATGCTGCATATGATGGGTGCTGGTGGGCTGTATTTGATAGGTGCATCATTAAAAAGGTGGGGTATAAATAGGCAGGGCAAATGGGGTGGAGACGGGGAGAGGGCGCAAAATGAGGTTTCGCCTAGGGTGTCAAAAAATCCTTGCACCAGCCCTGAACCTGTGTAGGAAAGATGTAGAGACTTACCTATTTTCAGCCCAGTCATGTGATCTGGCTCCCCCTGTGTCAGCCAGCAACGGCTACATGGGAGAGGAGGAAGCGCCAACCATGGTTGAGTCACGGGAGCCTATAAGTGTTGTCACTGCTTCCAGGCATCCCCGGCCATTGTCAAGTGCTTTCTCCTCTTCCCTGCAGCCTATTTTCAGTCTTCTCTATTCCAGTCATGTGATGCCCACTATTACTATCCCTCTCTAGCTACGAATTAGCATCCAAATGATGTGAAACGCGTTAGCAGTCTACCACCCTGTACGTCTCTGCTATTGACTGTATTGTTGGATTTTATTGAAATAAAGATGTCCTTATCCCAGAGTGCGGCTATCCAGGATTTCTTTCTACCTCACTACAAGTGATGCCCTGTGTCAGTCAGCTGCAGGGGAGAAGAGGGAGCACTCAACAAAGGCTGGGGATGCCTGAGAGCGGTGACATAGGCTCCCATGGCCCAGCCATTGTAAATGCTGCCTTCTCTCCCCTGCAGCTTAACACTGGCTGACACAGGGGAGCCGGATCACGTGACCGGGCTGAAAATAGGTAAGTATCTACACTTTCTTACACAGGTTTATCAGCATAGGTGTTATGAAGTGGGAGGGAGCAGTTTTAGGACTAGCTAGGTTTAGCCTGGAATTCTCCGTTAAGACTAAATTTACACTATTCCTTGTGCACGCAGCACACATGGTAACACACACACACAGATGTGAACGGACCCATGAAGTTTCCCCTTTGTCTTTTACTCTAATCTGCAGTCCATGGGTATGAACCAGCCACATAGGAAAGAATGGGTTTTTTACTTGACATGCATTTTCATGCAGAAAACTTCCAGAGTTTTTGCTGCATCAAAACCGAAAAGTGTGAACAGACCCCTAAGATATAAGCCAAGCCATAATGGAGAAGAGAGTTATTTTAAGGGCTTAGGTCCACGACTGCTCAGTCTGAGTCCCGGCACGCTCAGCATTGTTCCCTTCCCTGCAAACAGAATAGAGCCAATGCAGCGACAATGTTCCCTGAACTCTGCAGGGAGTCCGTCTGTCAATGTACACAAGTGCTTGGAGTCAGCACACAACGCAAGTCAATTGTCCTATTGACCTGAGTTTGGCGCTGACTTGCTGACGCTCGGGTACACTGACAATCCCTCACTGGGCCTAATGTACCATACAAGAAGCACCAGCTCAGCTCCCTTCACTTCAAAGATAACCGCTCATGCTAAGGGTAGTGCAAAGCGTAATGACAATCTTCACAGCAACCAATCATAATGATTTATTATTGATCAAAGTTAATTGAAACAGGATTAGGAAATGGGATCTGTTGCTGCATTATTAAGGTGGATATCAACTCTAATTAAATGACATTTATGGGTCTATTTATCAATGCTTTTACCAAAGATTCACACAGCTTTGTACAAATTGTATATTTACAGCAGCTGTCAGAATACTATAGCTCCCAACTGTCCCTGATTTCGAGGGACTGTCCCTGATTTGGAGCAATGTCCCTCTGTCCCTCTTTCTTCCTCATTTGTCCCTCATTTTGGTCTGATCCATATAGTTGTATATAAAATGCAGTTTTTATCTTTTAAAAAGTGTTTCCCAGTGCTAAACCTTTCATCCAAATTCTAAATGGCTGCATTTGTCAATTTTAGAAGCCAATATACAGGAATAGTAGTGGTAAAAAAAAGCCCTTGTGGATTTAATGAGCTCTTTTTTGGTTAATTCTCCTTTAAGGGGGTGTGCCAGGGGGGGGTGTCCTATGCCTATATATGTTTGCAAGTAGGTGTCCCTCATTCCCATCTCAAAACGTTGGGAGGTATGGAATACCCAAACAGCAGCTGCATCTGATTGGATGCAGCTACTGTTTGGCTAAAAATCTTCTGACAGGCTCCTTTGACAAAAGCCAATAGCTTAAAGGGACAATAAAGGTTCCCTTTTTTTCTTTTAAAAAAACAAACATGTCAGATCTACCTCCTCTGTGCAGTTGGTTTTGCACAAAGTGGCCTCGATCCTCCGCTTCTGGGGTCCCTCCACGTCACTCCTTGCTCCTCCCCGCATCGAGTGACCTGTCGGAGAAGCACTCTCTATCGGGGCACCCGTGCGGGCGCGCTCCCGTGTCCTACTGCCCCCCCCTCCGGGGCTCGTGTCATTGGATTTAAATGACAGCAGCGTGAGCCATTGGCTGCACTGCTATCAATCTATCCAATCAAGAGCCAAGACACCGGCCAGAGAGGGTGCGCGCATCTCTGACGGTGGAACGAACGGGCTCAGGTGAGTAAAACGGGGTGGGGGGGCTGGGCTGCTGGTACACTACAATATGTTTTTCACCTCAATGCATTCTATGTTGTGATGTTGTGTTCTGGTGCAAGGAAGACACTATAAGCCAGTACACTGCCTGCTCGCCCCCTCTGGGAATTATACCAGGCGCTGTTTATTTTTTCAGAAAGCGTTGCTACCCTTTAACAGGATATGCCTGAACAAGGACCTACGTGGCAGGATCACCAGGTATTATTTTAATAAAAGCTGCAACTTTAAAAATATTGCCAATGGCTTTTAAAGTTGCATGAACGCATTAAAGCTTATATGAGATTTAAATGACTGAGTTTATATTGCACTGATATGGATATCGGTATCGGTGCCAATACTAAGCATTTGCTCGATGTTCTGATACTTAAACCAATACCTTCAAGTCCACAGACTGTAAGACCCGATTCACATATATGCGAATTGAATGTGTTTTGAACCGCATCCGAATTCGCATGACATGTGAACCTGCAGCCTTTTCATTGGAGCCGGTTCACATATGTGCGGGTTGGCCGTAGTGCGTTTTTAAAAATAGTCCGTTACAATTTAGAGCTTGGTCAGGTGCGATTTTCATTGTCATCCGCTTTGACAATTCGCAGCTGAACCGCTGAACAAAGTCGCAACGGAGGGGGTTGAAATCCTGCTGTCAAAACTGGACCACATATATGTGAACCCGGTCCACTACACCACCAGGGCAGAGGCAGGTGAATTGCCTGAAAAATAAATGCATGCAAGGGCAAAATAAGTATCGGTAATTGGTATCGGCGAGTACTTGAGACAAATGTATCCGTACTTGTACTTGATCTTAAAAAATTGGTATCAAGGGCAGCGGGACAGGTCAGAGGTAGTGTCACAGGTGGGAGGTAGTGTAACAGGTAGGGGGCAGCGGGACAGGTGGGAGGGAGTGGGACAGGGGGGAGGCAATGTCACAGGTGGGGGGCAGCGGGACAGGTGGGAGAGAGTGGGACAGATGGGAGGCAGTGTTACAGGTGGGGGGCAGCGGGACAGATGGGAGAGAGTGGTACAGATGGGAGGCAGTGTCACATGTGGGGGGCAGCGGGACAGGTGGGAGGTAGTGTCACAGGTGGGGGGCAGCGGGATAGGTGGGAGGAAGTGGGACAGGTGGGGGGCAGCGGGACAGGTGGAAGGGAGTGGGACAGGTGGGAGGCAGTGTCACAGGTGGGGGGGGCAGTGTCACAGATGGGGGGCAGCGGGACAGATGGGAGAGAGTGGGACAGATAGGAGGCAGTGTCACAGGTGGGGGGCAGCAGGACAGGTTGGAGGGATTGGGACAGGTGGGTGGCAGTGGGACAGGTGGGAGGGAGTGGGACAGGTGTGAGGCAGTGTCACAGGTAGGAGGGCAGCGGGACAGTCGGGAGGCAGTGTCACAAGTAGGGGGGCAGCGGGACAGGTGGGAGGGAGTGGGACAGGTGGGAGGCAGTGTCACAGGTAGGAGGGCAGCGGGACAGTCGGGAGGCAGTGTCACAAGTAGGGGGGCAGCGGGATAGGTGGGAGGGAGTGGGACAGGTGGGAGGCAGTGTCAAAGGTAGGGGGGCAGCTGGACAGGTGGGGAGCAGTGGGACAGGTGGGAGGGAGTGTCACACACACCTAAGGAAGCACCAGTCCTCCCAGCTCTCACCTGTCCAGCAATGCCAGGAGGTGTAGCTGAGCCTGTGTCCCATCTCCACCAAGATCTCCTGCAGCAGCTGCAAGAAAGGGGGGTCTTTTCCACTCTGACACCCTCCTCCATGGGGCCCTCCGCTGGCACCAACTGGCCTCACCCACCCGGCACAGCCCGGCGCACACTGGTACCTGATCGGAGCAGAGCCTGCATGCAAAAAAGAGGTGGGGGGGCTGGGGGTCTCCTCCACTTGACCTCCTCCTCCATGGGGCCCTCTGACCTGCACACAAAAAAGAGTAGGGATTGGCTCCTCCCCCTGATGTCCTCCTCTATGGGGCCCTCCGACCTGGCACCTGACCCCACCCCACCCTGCACAGCATCTGACAGCGGGCCCCGACCTGCACACACGTGGGATCCACCCACCTCTCCACCCTCCTCTGCATCCTGGCAGCCAGTCTGCTCTGACGACAGCTGCCTCATGTTAAAGATAGCCCAGATTGTGACCTGTGTTCTGGGCCCCTCGGATGTGCGGGCCCCTTACATGTGTACCGGCTGTACTCCCCCTGATGACGGCCCTGATTATAGCAATGTCCATAAGACCACAGACAAGCCAAAATGTCTACCAAATTCGGAGCTCCAGTCATCATCTGTCTTTGTAGAACACAAAGCCTACGCAACCCACCAACCACACCTTGTAGAGTAAACTTTGACTAGCCTATCCACAACAGTCGCCAGCCTACTTTTCTAAGTTATATATGGTACCAGGGAAATTGGAAGAATTGGACTTCCATAGCACAGCGTGTGCTCATAAAAAAGGTTTTTATGAAGTAAACTGGAGCATACATTCAGTATATTATCATTACATTTTTTACTTCCGACTCGATTTTCCTCAGAATTTAATAACATTCCTTCATTTCATGCGTCTTCAGGCGGCAGACAACAAATACATATATATTTAATACAGCTTTGCTATTCTACGCGCTCTACGAAGCAGCCTAAGCGCCGAGCGCTCTGCTTTTGAATTAACCCTGTGCAAGCTGGCTGGCACAGCGAAGATAGACAACATCAACCCTTTGTGTGCTAGGCTTTGGGTTGAGGGTGCTGGCTGCATCACAACGGTTAAAGGTGTTTGCAAGTCAGACAAAAGACCCTGCGGGTTGTGTTTAGCATCCCCAGCCCAGTGATTCACAGTGTTTAGATCTTCCCCATCCTTCAATCTCTGTCTCCGCTCTCCCGCTTTACTCCATATCAAAGTGTTTGCAGGAATTGATCAAATATTGCTGGGTCTGTCAGAGCGTATTTACATTACACTAGTAAGGAGGGCTTGAAGCAGGTTTTCTCATATGCTTGGTTAACCCTATAATAAGTTTTTTTTTTTTTTTTTAATAAAGGCTTTTTTTAATACAGGCTATATGGCTATGAAGGTCTCATTTATCAAGCTTATGGTATATCTAGTAGTAGTAGTCACATTCAACTGGATTCTGTAATGTTAAAGACATTTGGTCGCTTCTATAATCCAATCGCCATGGAAAGTGTAGATGTTGATTGTCCATAAACAGAATGAAAGATCTGAAAGTTGTGGAACCAGAATCTGTTCTAGTTCTGTAACATAATCTATGAAACATCTTCAACATTACAGATCATTTTGAGTTCCCTGCAACCAATTACTACTAGCTGTACCTCCTATACATGAACGTCCTCAGGTAGAGGCAAGGGGGGTCAAGTGCCCCCCTCCTGGAATCAGGGATCGGATCTTAAATTCAGCACAGTTGCGTCGCTATCGGGGTGCGGGCAGCCCGCACCCAGGTGCCACCTGCCAGTGGGGTGACACCATCAAGGTGCTGTCAAGCCCCCCCATTAGTGTAGTGTGACTTTGGCTCTTTTCCCTGCTCAGTCCATCAGAGAACTCAGCAGCGCTGTGACAGGAGAAAGGCAAGCTGCGGACTGTCAGAGGTTTCCCCCGCTCGCCCCCCTTTCTCCTGTCGGGGAGAAGAGACGGCGGTTCTCACCAGGTTCCCCGCCCAGCTTCCTGCCCTATTGGCCATAACCAAGGGCCAATCAAAGGAGACTAGGAGAGGAGAGCACCATGGGACATGTAGTCCCAAAGACTGGCGGCCCCATTTTTAACAGGGAGGAGGCTACAGCTCGATCAAGAGAGGGATTGAGAGACTACAGCCTGGATAAAAGCTGAGGGAGAGAGTGCTAGAGGACAAAGAACGAGGAGTGTGCTGGGCGGAAGCCAGAGAGAGCCTCGCTGTCCAGCGCAACCAGAGAGAGAGCCATGCTCCCCAGCGCCACCAGAGAGAGCCACGCTGCCCAGCACCACCAGAGGGAGAAAGACTGAGCCACTACCAGGGTACAGACATGCAACACTACTGACCAGAGTCGCCCCCGGGGAACCCAGAGTGAGGGATCGTCCAGCCGGAGGGATCACTGCTGTAGTTTCGCTGGGTCTGGTAATAGGGCCTGTCGGCCATTATTCATTAATGCAGTCTCTGACCATGATGATGTGATAATGACATTGTCGAAAAGGGGCGGTGCATGGGTGACCCTAAAATGATGCCCCCCCCCCTGAAAAAAGTTTTGCAGACACCCATGCTCCTATATGTCTATGAAGATCATTTATCCAGGCCATGGTATATCTAGTAGTAGAAGTCACATTCAACTGGACTGGTTCTGTAATGTTAAAGACATTTGGCAGCTTCTATAAGCCACTTCTTCAGTTCCAGTAGAGAAGATACCCTGACTTTTATATCCATACAGGTAGAACTGACACCTTAATCTAATCACCATGGGAAGTGTAGATGTTAATTGTCCATAAACATTATGAAAGATGTGAAAGGCATGGAACCAGAACCTGTTCCAGTTACATAATATAATCTACAAATTACAGAACATGTCCAGTTCAATGTGACCAACTACTATTAACTATACCTCCTATATGTCTATGGAGGTTCTCGTTTATCTAGGTCATGGATGTGAAAGATGTGAAAGTCATGGAACCAGAACCTGTTCTATTTACATAACATAATCTATAAAAAGTCTTCAACATTACAGAGAATGTCCAGTCCACCATGACCAACTACTACAAGCTATACTGGCTATATGTCTACGAAGGTTCCCATTTATCCAGATCATGGTAAAGCTAGCAGCAGTTGGTCACATTCAAATGGACTTGTTCTATACCAATGACAACATTTTTTAGCTTCTCCAAGCCACTTCTTAAGTTTCCATAAGGAAGATATCCCAACATTTACAGATGTTGTAGATGTAGATGTTTGTAGATGTTGATTGTCCATAAACAGTATCAAAGATGTGAAAGTTGTGGAGCTAGGACTTGTTCTAGTTACATAATATAATCTACAAAACATCTTCAACATTACAGAACATATACAGTTCACCGTGACCAACTACTACTAGCTTTACTGGCTATAAGTCTATGAAGGTTCTCAATTATCCATGTCTCGGTAAAGTTAGTAGTAGTGTTCACATTCAACTGGACTTGTTCTATATCATTGACAACATGTTGTGGCTTCTCCAAGCCACTTCTTCAGTTTCCATAAGGAAGATACCCCAACATTTAAATCCAAACAGGTAGCACTGACATCACCATGGAAAGTGTGGATGTTGATTGTCCAGTAACAGAATGAGATGTGAAAGTTGTTGAACCAGAACCTGTTCTAGTTAGATGATAAAATCTACGAAATGTCTTCAATATCACAAAACAGGTCCGGTTGAGTGTGAAAAACTAATATTAGCTATGCTATATGTTTCCTTAAAGTGACACTAAACTCTGGTTTAAAATCTATTCAAGTTTGTATTCTTAACTCAAAAAGTATTTTCTATTGCTTTCGGCTCTAAGCCAGATCTCCAAATTCCTTTTTCTTTTTTGTTGCTGTGATCTGACTTCATGTTAGACATTCATTCTTTATGGTCCCTCTGCATGTATGGATGTAGCCACCCTCTGGCTACAGAGGGTGGCTACATTCCTACATACAGTGGGACCATGGAGAAGGACTGTAGCCATCCTCTAACAGAAAGTCAGATCACGCCAGCAGTAAAAAAAAGAAAAAAGAAAAAGGAATTTGGAGGAGGCTGTGTTCAATAGAAGGGACTTTTTAAGAATACATAGTTGAATTTACTGTAATTCTCTTTTTTTTAAGTTTAGAGTCACTTTAAGAGTACTTTTATGTTTCTTTTATTTTGTAGAGGATTGCGTATTTACAAAACAGAATTGGTCACGTACAGTGACGGCCTGTCCATTAGGGGCGCAGGGGCCGCCCCCCCTATCCATGCGCCCGGCCCCTAATCTCCATGCAGGGCGCCTGGACGCATGGATTTCGATTTTTTTTCTTGAAGCAAGTGATTAGAGCCTATAGCTCTAATTGGCGTCAAAAAGGGTGGGCTCAATACTTCTCCGCCATTCAGGAAGCGGCTTCTGAGACCTGATTGACCGAGAGTCTTAGGACGGGTCTCAGGACCCGCCTCCTGTTTGGCCGTAAGGATTAGCATTGGCCCCGGCAGCAGCCTACTATGGATTCAGCAGTGCTCCGCCACCTCGTCCTCCTCCACACACCTCTACTGCAGTATAAGGTAAGACCACTGATCGCGCAGGGGGTGGCCTTTCTGCGAGAGGATCACTGTTGTGATCAATCGATCGAGAGCCGTGGGGGCCAGGTCTGTTTGCCACCCCCCCCAAAATATTTTGACCACCAGCCGCCAATGGTCATGTATAGATTATGATAAAGGGACATTATCATAAAGGGACAACATTTAGCAAACCTTCCTAATATTCACCTTCAGGCCCCATTATTTTGTGTGTGATTAGGAATTGCAGTGATTCAAAATCACAGCAAAACCCACAACGCATGTTTGGGTTCCATTCATCCTGAATGGCTCCCCAAATGTGGTGCTATTTTGCCGCGATTGTCGCACGACAAAATGCATAAGAATTGAGGCAAAACAAATGTGTAAAATTGCGGCTAGCTCTGGACCAAAATTTGGTCCCCGAGCTTCTTCGGCACGACAAAGGCATATAAGGCAGCCCATTCATGCGCAACACATGGAAACGTGTGCAAATCACTTTTCGCTTTTAAAATTGCTAGCGAGAACCCACAATCCCGCATACGTTATGTGAACAGGGCATTAGACGTCACTATGTGCATTCCGCATTGTCTACCTACAAGGCCCATGCACAGCAGGCAGACTTTATTCTATGTCATCTCCATTTCTTATTACACAATTAGCCTGGCCTATATACAACACTTCCCGCTAATTAGTGATAATGCAGATACATATTGTTTGCAACCTGCTGAAAAATTATAATTCGCTGAGAATGAAGGAGCACGCAGCAGCAGCAACAAATGACAATACTAAACCTGGTTTTATTCCAGGGATAAACGAGCAGCATTTCAGATGTTTGAACAAAAAGAACCAAAAAAAAAAAGTCTAAATGCTGCACATATGGTAGTGTAAACACACAGCAAAACAACAACTGCGTTCCAACATTTTAATAGCACCAACTGCCCACTGAGGGTAAAGAAAAATGAATCTTAGCTCTGCAATAAGTACAATCTTGAAAGCAAGCAGATCACTTGCATAATGTGATGATAACCAGTGTGTACATGCCATTTAAAGCTGAACTCCAGGCACAGGTAAGTAAACAGAATAAATACATATATGCAAGCTGCTTAACCTGCCAAAGAATTTTTATTTTGTCCATCCAGTCCTAATATCTACACTGCACAGCCAGGCTGAAGACCTGACTTTTCTCTGCTGCAGCTAAGCAACACACGTAGGTCACCTTCCTGCCCTCAGGCTGTGAATGGACAGTGAAGAAGCAGCAACAAACTGTCATGAAAGGGCCATCTCTCTGCTCTCCCCTCCTGTCAGCATGTTCCTTTTCAGCCCTTGTGAATAAAGGACCTGCCTGCCTGGCCCTCCTTCTTTTAGTCTGAATGCTCCTACAAAAGAAGTTGAAATTTAGTCAGATCTATGTTTATATCTGACTGGAGTTAAGTTTTAAAGTGCATCTGCAGCCGAATATAGACTTGAGCTCTCATGAATGCCAAAAGATTTAGAATGTCTTGAACACTTGTTATCTGCCCACCTGAAATAAATAGTGGTGGTGGTGTGTCATTCAGGTGCAAAGTGGCATATGTTGGGAAGCACAACATGTCCTAAGATCAGATATTTCTGGACTGTTCCAAGAAAGCTGTCTTGGAAGAAGGGTGATGTGTGCCATTCAGGCACAAAGCGGCATATGTTGGAAGTCAACATGTTTTTAATATGAGATATTAAAAACGTGTTCACTTCCAACACCACCATAGTGCCATTCAAAAGGTCACAAATCTCTTCTGAGCATGATATTCTGATGATTCTGCGCCACTGCTCCACCTAGCATAGAGAGGAGAGCTGAGTGTAATCTGAGACCTGAGTGGAGGGAATGGACACACACCCCTCTACACAGTTCATGAGGAAATGTGCAGCTGGGGCTGTCAGCCACAGGCTGTATGCTGGAGCTCCCCTCACCAATACCCCTGGATCCCTTGGTGTCAGCATCACCTGTCAGAAGGGACTCATGCATATAGCAGTGGAATGAGAGAAGACACAGAAATCACTCTAAGTGCTTTGGATTGAGGCAAGTACACACTATAGAAGGTTATGATATGTTCATTTTCAATTTCAGAGGTTCATAACCACTTTAATACTTTTCTTGGATATATTATATTTTATGGCAGAACAAAAACACAATTCTTTCACCTGGAGCTTAAAATACATCTATAGCCAACATTATTTATTTTTTTTTGTTTTCAGAGAGTAGGGCATGGTTAGGTCTCTGTCAAGTTTTTATGGTGGTCTAAGGCTGCGCTGAAGGGATAATTAATCTCAGTTTGTCTTGATTACCATTGTCGCCAGGAAATAAAGGGATGGGAATCCAACATTTTATACTTGTCAGTGGAAGAGCAAATGATGTACAGCCTACAGAGAAACTTTAAGGTCCGTCTCTACAAGCTCTTGAGTACCCACTTTTCGATTGATGCCAGGGGTGAATTGCATTCCATAAATAGCTATAGAGAATGGTAGTCAGACCATCACAGCTATGAACAACTTTTATAACAAAATAGTACTACCTATAGTAGCATATCACTCAAAAGCTGGAACAGGCATTGAGGAAGAGAATGGCTCATGGCAGATGGAAGATTCTGTACATATTGACCCTTTGTCAGAGACAGAATCTTTAAAGTGGTTGTAAATCCTTACATATTTCCAGTGAAGTGACTGGCCTCAAATGATACACAGAGACGAAAGAACTCCTCCTTCATAAGTTGTACATGTTTATCGGCGCCTTCAATCCTCTACATCTGTTCAAATTGCTAAGTTATAAAGCTTGTCTGAGAGTTCAGAAAAAAAGGGGGCAGGGAGCTGCATTTACACTCTGCAGAGTTCAGTAAGAAGAGCTCTGAGAGCTGATTGGAGGGAAGGGACACATCCCCCTTCACACAGCACACAGGAACAGAGCAGGGGCTGTCAATCAGATCCCTCCCCGTCACCACTTTTGTCTTGGTATCAGAAAAACTTGTCAGAAGTGATTAATGCTGATAGCAGAGGAATGAAGCAGCAAAAGACACATAGTGCTCTACAGTTCATGCTACATTGGTGTTATGGTCAGTGGGAAGAGTGCTCCTTACATTTGTGGTCATTGGGAAGGGCATTTCTTACACTTGTGGTCATTGGGAAGGGCACTCCTTACACTTGTGGTCATTGGGAAGGGCATTTCTTACACTTGTGGTCATTGGGAAGGGCACTCTTTACACTTCTAGCCATTGTGAAGGGCATTTCTTACACTTGTGTTCATTGGGAAGAGTGCTCCTTACACTTGTGGTCATTGGGAAGGGCACTCCTTACACTTGTGGTCATTGGGAAGGGCATTTCTTACACTTGTGGCCATTGGGAAGGGCGCTCCTTACACTTGTGGTCATTGGGAAGGGCGTTTCTTACACTTGTGTTCATTGGGAAGGGCACGCCTTACACTTGTGGTCATTGGGAAGAGCACTCCTTACACTTGTAGTCATTGGGAAGGGCATTCCTTACACTTGTAGTCATTAGGAAGGGCGCTCCTTACACTTGTGGTCATTGGGAAGGGCACTCCTTACACTTGTGGTCATTGGGAAGGGCACTCCTTACACTTGTGGTCATTGGGAAGGGCACTCCTTACACTTGTAGTCATTGGGAAGAGTGCTCCTTACACTTGTAGTCATTGGGAAGAATGCTCCTTACACTTGTAGTCATTGGGAAGAGCACTCCTTACACTTGCAGTCATTGGGAAGGGCGCTCCTTACACTTGTGGTCATTGGGAAGGGCACTCCTTACACTTGTGGTCATTGGGAAGGGCACTCCTTACACTTGTAGTCATTGGGAAGGGCACTCCTTACACTTGTGGTCATTGGGAAGGGCGCTCCTTACACTTGTGGTCATTGGGAAGGGCACTCCTTACACTTGTGGTCATTGGGAAGGGCACTCCTTACACTTGTGGTCATTGGGAAGGGCACTCCTTACACTTGTGGTCATTGGGAAGGGCGCTCCTTACACTTGTGGTCATTGGGAAGAATGCTCCTTACACTTGTGGTCATTGGGAATAATCCCACCTTAGAGATCGCTAAAAAGATTACTGGAATCAGTGGTCACTTATCTGAGAAGATGAAATTGCTAATTGGTCAAAGAACCCCTGCAACCTCAAGAGGAACCCTAGGGTTCCATAGAACTCTGGTTAACTATGGCTGCTGTAAATTGTCTTAAAGGCCCATTCAAGTGTGTCTATTATTGCCTTTTGGCATTGGACAGGCAGTGAGGAGGCAATATGTTGCCTCCTCACCACCTGTTAAAACCCTAAAAATGCTGACACTTCATGTGGTTGCAGGTTGATTGTGTCACAGACCCAATTATTTGAATGGGTCACATTTAGCATCAGTACCGCCTGCCAAATGCAAATGCCATTTTTGCTGCAGCCCTGGCATGTGTACAGGTAAAGCCGGCCACTCGGTATATTCTCCATCTTTACTGGCTACATATCAAATGACACAGTATACAGACTTCGAAAACGTTTTGGCTACCACAGCCTTCCTCATACCGTGACCATGTCATGCTATGAGGAAGGCTGCAGTAGCTGGAATGCATTAGCAGTCTGTATACTGTGCCATTTGATAGGTAGCCAATAAAGGCTTACATTGGAGAGTATTCCATGTGGCCAGCTTTACTTGTTATGGAATTATTGTACTGAGTACGGAACATCCCAGCCGGAGCATCAGTCTTCGGCTGTTAATTCCGAATTAAGCAGTCCAGCTGGGGTATGGTTCTTCATTTATGGCATGTGTACAGCCCTGAGAGGCTGCATTTTTGTGTTTAGGTGGGCAGTTAGAGGGTGATAAAACCATGGGTCAACTACCTGGTTTTACTGACCCCCCCGGCCACCCATGTGAACAAGCCCTTACATTAAGCTATAGGGTTGCTCCTTTGATGCCCAAACCAGCGATATATCACTCCTCTTGTTTTCATTGCCAGTATTCAGGTTCCAGCAGCATTTTTAAAAGTCTAGTAATAATGAAAATCAAAGTTTACTGTCACTGGGAACAATTTCCCCATCTAACTGATCCAATATAGTACCAAAATCATCAAAACGGGACGCAAAGCTTTACGATAATGTTTCAGTCTAGCAAAATCACATAAAATACTCAGTGGGGTTGGAGTCATTATAGTGTTGACTCAGAAAGCCCGCGTTCACTTCAAACCCCCAATCAAGTGCAGGGAAATAGAAAAAGAATGGCACCTGATTGAATGGTTGTAATAAATATTCTCTGGGATATGTTAAACAACTTCTTTTAGTAAATCACACCCTATATTTTTTTACCAGCACCATCTATTAATCTTTAATCCACGCAGGCTACAGCAACTCAGGGAAAAAAAAAAATAATGGAAAAGTACTTTGTGTACTGACACCTTCAATTACACCGAGAGTCTGGTAGCCGCCATACTGTATAAATCATTAGTTTTCATTGCTAACTATTCACAAACATCAGTGAACGCATCCACTGGAAGGCCTGTATGAATACATATGAATCTATTTTTTGCCGTTTTAAAAACAAAGGGGCTAGTTATCTAAAGGGAAGAAGTACAAAAGATCAAACAATCTACACCGACTTCAAAGACCCAATACGTTTAAACGAATAAAAAAAAAAAAAGAAAAAACACACACACATATACTTTGGTATTCGATTGAAGCAAACTCAGATTCATTGATGTACTACAAAAGTTATGATCTGAATAACCTATTTCTATAGAAAGAGAAGGAAAGAGCAATAAATAGAGCTTGGTAGTATGGAGCTAGATTGATAGTGTAGAATGAGATTGATAGGCGTGAGAGATAGTATAGAGAAAGTGTATGAGATAGATAAACCAACAGGAATAAAACAGATAAATAGATAGATAGATAGATAGATAGATAGATAGATAGATAGATAGATAGATAGATAGATAGATAGATAGATAGATAGATAGATAGATATGAGTTAGAAAGATTTATTGATGTGTTTACACTATAATACTATAAGTATTGGGACGCCTGCCTTTATACGCGCATAAACTTTAATGACTTCCCAGTCTTAACCGCTTGGCATCCGCGCTATAGCCGAATGACGGCTACAGCGCGGACCTGAATTCCCGGGAGGCCGTCATATGACGGCCTCCCCTGTGCACGTGCCCTGCACGCGCCCTGCAGGGCGCGCGTGGAGCGCGCTGTGATCACCGAGTCACGGAGACTCGGGTGATCACCGATCTGTGTAAGGGGCCGGTCCCGGCCCCTTACCATGTGATCAGCTGTCAGCCAATGATCAGCCAATGATCATGATCAAAACAAAAGCTCTGTGATCGTTTTTTTTTTCTCCTCGCGCTGACAGTGCGAGGAGAAAAAAAAGCCGATCACCGGCTCAGCAGCAAGGGACATCGGTCCCGAAGAGGAGGAGGCAATAATGCCTCATATGTGCCTCAATTGTGCCAACAGTACCCACTGACAGTGCAACCTGACATTGCCACATCACAGTGTCCACAGTGCCCACCAGTGCTACGTATCAATGCCCATACGTGCCACCTATCAATGCCTACAAGTGCCACCTATCAATGCCCACCATTGCCACCTAACAATGCCCACCAGTGGTGCCAATCAGTGCCACCTAGCAGTGTACAAGATCAGTGCCCATTATTGCCACCAATCAGTGCCCATCACTGCCACCCATCAGTGCCCATCACTGCCACCTATCAGTGCCCATTGGTGCCGCCTCATCAGCGTACATCAATGAAGGAGAAAAATTACCCTTTTAAAAAATTTTATAACAAAATATTTAAAAAAATATTTTTTTTTTTAAAAATTCGGTCTTTTTAAATTTTTTTAACAAAAAATAAAAACCGCAGAGGTGATCAAATGCCACCAAAAGAAAGCTCTATTTGTGGGGAAAAAATGATAAAAATTTCATTTGAGTACAGTGTTGCATGACCGCGCAATTGTCATTCAAAGTGCGTCAGCGCTGAAAGCTGAAAATTGGTCTGGATAGGAGGGGGGTTTAAGTGCCCGGTAAGCAAGTGGTTAAGCCTCTTACACATGATCCGATTGTTGGTCAACCGAGCGTCAGACTTTTGTCCTAAGAGCGTATGCCTGGATTTTGTCTTGCATACTAACGGCACACAATTGTCTTGCCAACAAACATGAACGTAGTGACGTACTACAAGACTACAAAGAAGAAGTTAATTTCTCAAGCGCCACCCTTTGGGCTCCTTCTGTTAATTCCGTGTTAGTAGAAGTTTGGTGAGTGTTGATTTGCGCTTTTTAGTTTGTGCTTTTCAGTTTGTTTCTGAATGGCCGTTCGTCAAGCAGCCATGTTGCGGAATTGGAGGAGAGAACGTGCTATTATTGGGCTTGGAGTTATTGCTTTGACCCAAGTCCAGTCCAGGAACAGGAGGTGGAGTTCTTGGACCAAAAATTGGTTGCTTAATTGTGACCAATTATGTCATATGCCATTGATGCGGGAGCTCCAGGAGAATAATTTGGTTGATTTTCAGAATTATCTCCGGATGACGGACCCCTGCTTTCACCAACTCTTGGCATTGGTGACCCCCTATATTACAAAGCAGGACACATGCATGAGGCTTGCCATCATTCCAGAGCAAAGGCTCATAGCCACCTTGCGGTACTTGGCGACGGGGAGACGTCTCCAGGACCTGAAGTTTACCACTTGGATCTCCCCCCAGGTTCTGGGACTCATTATTTCAGACACCTGCTCAGCCATTATTCAAGTACTGCAGAAGGACTATATTAGGGTACATTTTTACTTTTAAGATCACATTCTATGTATTAATGTTTGCTAATGAATTGTATTAATTTGTTGATTACATAATTATCAATATTGTAATATGCTGTGAATGTCCTCTTTGTCCTCATGCATGCTATAAGCCAAAAACATGACCAAATAAGAACGTTCTTATCTGCTTTATATTTACCTTCATCTTTAGAATACCAAGTCCTACAAAGATTTTAGAAAACCTTATATATAATTCCCTAGAGCTACTTGGAGAAAGAACATATACAGACAGCTAATTTACACATATACATATTGGTTAGATCCAAATATTGCTTACTTTTTTTTATGATCTGATGTATGTTTTCTCATTTGGTCGTTTGATCGTTCCACCGAAAAAACACTCTGCAAAATGGCGATGACCTTCTCCAAAATGATGTCCTTTCGGTTGTTAGGCCTTTCGTAATTGCACAGCTTGCAGTTGTAATCGTGCGTCTCTAGGATGCGCACCATCTCCACCATCTCATCCTTGCTCATGGGGGTTTCTTTGTGCCTCCTATGAGCTTCACCACCGCGGGGCTGCCTTTAATCCGCCGAATCTGCCATGTTGTCCCTCCCGAACGCTCCGCCATGTGTGTCGCATGCAGAAGAGAGATGATCACGCCCCAGCGTTCTGACACACTGAGAGCGGAGTTTCACGCATGCGCAGTGTTTATAAAGCCAGAACGCACGGCCGATGAAACGGCCGTAGGAATGATCTTGGAGTGGAGGACGAACAATCGCCAATGCAATAAAGGAGCCATAAAACGAAGGTACAATTGGAAATTGGGGCATAGGTGGTTAGTGGCCTATACTGCTTAGAATGAGGCCTATATTGGGACCAGCTTATGAGTTAAGCCAGACATTATGGTTTGTCTTGTGTTCTGTCTTGCAGGCATCATATCATTTATCATGACAGATAAATGTACTGCGTCTGATTTTTCTACCCCAATTCATTGACCTGGAGCTGCCCTGTCTCTGGAAGGTCAAGAGTAGAGACTACTCCAATAAAATATTAAGGAAGACAGCTTTGGAGAAACTGCTCGAGATGGTGAAACCAGTGTACCCCAGGGCAGACATCAACTATGTCAAGACAAAAATATCAAACCTGAGGAGTACTTTTATAAGGGAGCTCAACAAGGTCATGGACTCACAGAGATCTGGAGCATCAGCAGATGACATGTTTGGCCCCAGGCACAGCCTGCGGTTTTTGACTGACCAGACAGAACCCAGGCCATCGCTGTCTACACTCCCTTCAACATCTGCTGAGGCAACAGCTCCTGAGGTCCACACAGGTCCTGCTGCACAGGAAGAAGATGTGGAGGAGCCCAGCTTGACCCAGGTATAGCATTGCTGAACATATTTGTATCCAAAAATACAATGGTGATAACTAGACATTATTGTTAAAATATTTCTGCCTTAACAAAGTGGTTTCCATATCAATAGACAGTAGTGACCAAAAATGATTGGAACAAGAATTAAAAATGCTGGAGTCAGAACGTTAGTCTTTTCTATTTGTCCACATTCAATTTGCAACAGTCAGGAGATCAAAATTGTGTGTGATTGATGACCAAACCCTAAAAAAGATTCTAATTATGTCCCATTTTCATACACAGGAAAGTGTCAGTCTGGAGGAGCCAGCAGTCAGCAGCCAGATGGAGTCCCACATCCCTCCCCTACACCCTCCTGCTAAAGGGGCCAGGAAGAGCAGGAATCTGGAGGAGGCCACAGCTGCCTTCCTCAGCCAGGCCACTACTGCGCTCCGCAAGACCCAGATGAGGCTGAGGGATTTGCCGTGGTGAAGGAAATAAATTAAGGGAGATGGACGGTGAGCAAAGGTGCAGGTGTGAGGAACTCATCCTGCAGCTCCTCAACAAAGGACTGAGGGGCCAAATTTCAGAAAACACCCACCTGTGTGATTTTGTGGCCCCACAGCCACCACCTCCACAGCCACCCCACCCACCACAGCAGCATGGCGGGCAGTGGCAATACCAGCCACAAGACCCCCAACAAGGCCGCTGGACTGGGGATTTTCACCCCTTCACCAATTACTAATTTCCCTTTTTTTTTTTGTTGTTTTGGAAAAATTATTTTATTTGTTATATTTTCTATATTTTTGTATGCATAGAATTCATTTTTTGCATTTGGATGACAGATAGCATCTCTAATTTAATTTGATTTATTTTTTTGATGCACAATAAAAAAAAATTGTGTAGAATAATACTTGGCTATGTGTTTTACTTCAAATGACAGTTTGGGAGTAGGCAGTTACATTTTAAAAAATACAATGTAAAATTAACAAGGGACACCAACATAGTTGTATCTTTGATCTTAAAAGCTAATGGTGTTGTGGTAACTTGCCCAAAAACTAAAACAACAAACATAATAATATTTTTCTTGATATCACTAGAAGAAAATGCCATAAAAACATTTGCCATAACTCCATCAGTATCACCAGCAAAGCAGCTTCATTATTATCCCATTAAAGAAGAAGAGAATTGTGCGCTGCATTTTGAGATTTTATAATTTGCCGCGTCACGAATGTTAATTCTCCATTACGAACGCTAGTTTACAAGACCGACCACTCTCGGCTCGTTCCTTGCTTCCGATCATGCGTGTTTGTACTTTGGACTTTTGTGTGACGATACGAAAATCTGACAACAGACCTCTGTCCGCCGAAAATCTACTAGCCTGCCACCCAACATTTGTTGGCCGGCAGGCTAGTAAATTGACATGCTAGCAAATTTTCGGCAGACAGCGGTCTGTTGTCAGATTTTCTGATGGTCCGTCACACAAAAGTTGAAAGTAAAAACACGCATGCTCGGAATCAATGCACAACAAACACGAATTTAGCAGAAGGGGCCCAAAGGGTAGCACTCAAGAGCTGAAATTCCTCGTAGTACGTCACTACATTCGTGTTTGTTGGCCGACAATTGTGTACCGTTAGTATGCAAGACAAGATCCAGGCACACGCCCTTTTGACAAAATCAGACGCTCGGTTGGCCAACAATCTGATCGTGTGTACCAGGCTTTAGGCTGGCCATACATTTTACAATCTTCTTGTACAATTTTCCTTTAGATTTACCAAAACCATATAAAATGAGGTCAAACCTAAAAACTTTCAATTCGCATGCAATCAGGCAGACCCTTGCACTACATAGCTGAAGGTTAACCTAAAAGAAGTTGAACAAGAAAATTGTATAATTTATGGTCAGCTTTAGTCTGTAGGGTTCAATATTGAGTTGGCCCACCTTTTGCAGCTATAACAGCTTCAACTCTTCTGGGAAGGTTGTCCACAAGGTTTAGGAGTGTGTCTATGGGAATGTTTGACCATTCTTCCAGAAGTGCATTTGTGAGGTCAGGCACTGATGTGGACGAGAAAGGCTGGCTTACAGTCTCCGCTCTAATTCACCCCAAAGGTGTTCTATCGTATTGAGGTCAGGACTCTGTACAGGCCAGTCAAGTTCCTCCACCCCAAACTCACTCATCCATGTCTTTATGGACCTTGTTTGTGCACTGGTGCGCAGTGATGTTGGAACAGGAAGGGGCCATCCCCAAATTGTTCCCACAAAATTTGGAGCATGAAATTGTCCAAAATATCTTGGTATGCTGACGCCTTAAGAGTTCCCTTAGTTCACTGGAACTAATGGGCCAAACCCAACCCCTGAAAAACAACCCCAAACCATAAACCCCCTCCACCAAATGATTTGGACCAATGCACAAAGCAAGATCCATAAAGACATGGATGAGTGAGTTTGGAGTGGAGGAACTTGACTGGCCTGCACAGAGTCCTGACCTCAACCTGATAGAACACCTTTAGGATGAATTAGAGTGGAGACTGTGAGCTAGGCCTTCTTGTCCACATCAGTGCCTGACCTCACAAATACGCTTCTGGAAGAATAGTCAAACATTCCCATAGACACACTCCTAAACCTTGTGGACGGCCTTCCCAGAAGAGTTGAAGCTGTTATAGCTTCAAAGGGTTGGGCCAACTCAATATTGTACATAAACAACTCATTTTTTGGACAGTATATATTTGCGTGGTGTAGGACATGGGGGCCCATGCCCCAGAGGTCGTTAATTTGAACAAAACGCGGCGCATTCAGTCCATGTCTGTGAGGTACCACGCAAGCCAATCCTGTATACTGGTCGATCGACTTCTAGGATGTCTTGGTTCAATTAATGCTTGTTTTATACCGGCTTTCTGTAAGTGTTTAAACACTGATTACTAATAAATTGTTAAGCAGTGTTACACTATGTGGCTGTTTTATCTTTCCTTCATAGGCCCTACTATGGAGTAAACTTTACCATCAGCCATGACAGTACCACCACCTGCAATATAATAGAGGAAGCTGATTGGATCTTCTATACTTGCATATCACGCCTGTCTAGACTCTTAATATTTGGAGTCTCTGGTAAGGAGGCATTTTATATCAATATCGGTGGAGGTGCACTTGGGTGACAAAAACGCACATCAATTATACTCATTGCTACTGGATGTTCAGCAAGGAATTCATCTGCACTATTTAGAACAGCACCGGTTGTTCACACTTTATGGACACTTGTTTATATAATATCTATGTTTAGCGTGGCAACATTTTTTATTGTTTCAACTCAATATCGAACTCTACGGAGTAAGACTGGGATGCCATTAAAGTTCATGTGCGTGTAAAGGCAGGTGTCCCAATACTTTTGGTAATAGAGTGTAGATTATGTAGTTTATAATGATGGCGTATGTGTATAGATATAGTAGAAAGAGATTGATAGGAGAGAGAGCAGGGGCGGACTGACAACTCATGGGGCCCCCGGGCAATAGGAGATTATGGAGCCCACGGGCAATAGGGGATTATGGGGTCCCCAGGCAATAGATTATGGGGCCACACAGGATACACACACACACATACAGTATACACACACAGACACTCAATATACACACACAGTACACACAGAATACACATACACACTGAAAAGGTACTGGAGAGGCGGGGCAGCTATAATCTTGGGGTTTTTTAAAAAACAGAGATTTTTACATACTGTCCCTGGTTTTATTGAGGCTGGCAACCCTGATGGGGCCCCTTAGTGGCATGGGGCCCCCTTGGGGCAGTGTCCGAGTGCGCGAATGGTCAATCCGCCCCTGAGAGAGAGATAGTATAAAGAGAGAGTGCAAAAGATAGATACACCAATAGAAAGAGATAGATAGATAGATAGATAGATAGATAGATAGATAGATAGATAGATAGATAGATAGATAGATAGATAGATAGATAGATAGATAGATAGATAGATAGATAGATAGATAGATAGATAGATAGACCAAGAGATAGATAGATAGATAGATAGATAGATAGATAGATAGATAGATAGATAGATAGATAGATAGATAGATAGATAGATAGATAGATAGATAGATAGATAGATAGATAGATAGATAGATAGATAGATAGATAGATAGATAGATAGATAGATAGATAGATAGATAGATAGAAAGACCAAGAGATAGATAGATACACCGACAGACAGACAGACAGACAGACAGACAGACAGACAGACAGACAGATAGATAGATAGATATCAGCCATGTGGACATTCCCTATCACACACATTCAGTGTAGTATCCTGTGAAGACAATCCATGGTTAGGAGGATTTAGGTCCCATACGCAGAGCGCGGATATCTGGGATAAGTGAATCTCCAGCAGGTGCATTGTGTAGGGATTCTTGAGATTCTTGGAGCTCAGTGCCATGTACACACACACACACGTGTGGCACACTCCTCTGGATTGCAGGGTATGCAGCCAGTACAAGTGTGTCTCACACTCCCAGCCCCAAAAATAGCGGTGCGAGACACACAAGCACACTCCGCATATCAACACACAGAGCCAGCTGTGATCACAATACAGCTCAGAGCCTCAGCTAAGTGTTAACGAGCTTTGAAGCTAAATTGGTCAGCAATCCCAGGCACGGAGGGGGTCATCCTCACAGCACAACGTTAATCTACTAGGAGTTATTGTCTAGTCCTTGGGTGACCAATGTCTCTTGTGGCTCTACTTCACTCCCTCAAATATGCAACACTTGTATTTTTTTTTTAACCCCCATTTCCTCTTAACTGGCCATGTATGGAGATAGCATATCATCCAGGCTTCCTGCAATGATTGTATGGAGCATGAACAATCTCTTCAGATGTAGTGGAAAAATCAATGGCAGCCACATTTAAACAAGACCATGACATGTCCCTAACAAAACAAGTAGTAATAACTTAAAATAAGCAACCATAAGACGTTTGACATTGGAGATATTTCATTTGTTTTAAAATGACGAGATTTGTAAAATGACCACATACTTTAAAATATGATTCATTTTCTGTAAACTCTTCTTTTAAATTAGCAACACCTATGTCTAAATGAAATGGTCTACCAACAGTTGACAGCCAACACGTTTCAGGGAATATCCACAAATCCTCCTTCCTCAGGGCTTATATATATTGTGATAGATGGTTAATCCTGGGTTTTAAATCTACATAAGTTATAGTTAGAAACTCACTTAAGTAAATTGCCTGGGTGGTAGTGCAGAATTCGACATTACTGTACATACAATAAAGACTGTATTTGTACAAGAAGGATTTATTAAAGAGGTTGTAAACCCTCACATACACCCAGTAAAGTGTACGGCCTCAGGTGATACACAGCGATGAAACAAATCCTTCTACATAAGTTGTACCTGTTTTTCTACAGCAATCTTTCCCCTACATCCATTCAAAGTCCAGAACTTACACAGGATTTCTCAACTCTGAAAAGCAAGGGGCGGAGAGCTGAAGTTACATTAGTGAGGAGAGCTCTGAGAGCTGATTGGAGGAAAGAGAACCCCCCCCCCCCCCTCACACAGCACACAGGAACAAAGCTGAGGCTGTCAATCAGCTAGAAGTCCCTCCCCTGTCACCATTTTTCTGTTGGTGTCAGGAAAACTCATCAGAAGTGACCCATGCTGATAGCAGGGGAATGAAGCAGCAGACATTTAGTGCTCTGGATTGAGACAAGTAAACACTATAGAAGCATATGGTTTATTCATATTTAATGTCTGAGGTTTACACCCACTTTAGCGTGCATCTAGTTTTGATGCCAAATATTCCTTAGCTGCCCTCTATATGGGGTCCATCAAACCCTACAAGCAATGCTTCTGTATTTCAGTTATATGGGAGTTATGTGTTATATGGGAGCAAACCCTAATGTGTTTGAAGGTTTACCAAGTAATGGGGGATCTTATAAAGGTCTGATTATTTTCCAACAAGCTACCACCTGCTTTAATTTAGTTAATTTGCCTCTGGCTTTGATTCCAAATATTCCTTATCTGCCCTGTATACGGGGCCCAACAAACCCTACAAGCAAGGCTTTCTCTGCATTTGAGTTATATGAAAGAATAACCCAAAGTGTTTGAATGTTGATCATTCATAGGGGATCTTATAAGGGTCTGATTATTTTATAACAAGCTACCATCCCCTTTGATTTGGACCATAATTCATTTTGTACCCCTAAATCCTGGCATTATACTAATCTTGTCATGTCTGTCATGTTATGTCATGCAAGTGATTGAAGGCTGATCAAGTCATAGGGGAATCTTATAGGGTTCTGAGTATCTTATAAGGGTCTGATTATTTCCTAATAAGCTACCACCCCCTTTGATTTCGACCAGAATTAATTTTGTACCCCCAAATCCTGGCATTATGCCAATCTTGTCCTGAGTGTCAATGTCATGTCACACAAGAGTTTAAAGGTTGATCAAGTAATGGGGGATCTTATAAAGGTCTGAGTATTTTCTAATAAGCGACCACCCTCCTTGAATTCAACCAGAATTAATTTTGTACCCCTAAATCCCGGCATTATGCCAATGTTGTTCTGGCTGTCATGACATACAAGTGTTTGAAGGCTGATCAAGTCATGGGGGATCTTGTGAGGGTTTGATTATTATTGTCTAACAAGCTACCACCCCCTTTGATTTATACCAGAATTAGTTTTGTACCACTAAATCCTGGCATTATGCCACTATCGCCCTCTTTGTCATGTCATACATGCCTACCCTCTACTGACTCTTCACACCATGAGGGCACAAGGGTATCTCCAGTCTGGAACTTATTGCAACTTCCACAACAGTTATGCACCTTGCTATAATTCAAGACTGGAATGCTTGCAGCACAAGCTCTTAGACAAAGTATATATATATATATATACTGTGTATATATATATATATATATATATATATATATATATATATATATATATATATATATATATATATATATATATATATATATATACATATATATATATATATATATATATATATATATATATATATATATATATATATATATATATATATACACACATGCACATCTTTTCCATCCTCAACAGCAGTAAGGGTAAAATGTAAAATGACAAATATAGTTTAAGTACAGGCGGACTATAGATTCTATAGGTTCCGTTCATTGAAAACATTTTATATCAATGATACATCATGAAATTATTCAACATCATCGTCTCTACAAAACATTCTAGAGTTAAAAGAATTTTCGCCTTTTTTATGTACAGTCGCAAAATCCATTAGTAGTAAACCCGAGCAGAACATATTAATTTACAGTTAAAAAGACTGCTGGGCATTCCATAATATCCCAACAGGGCTGACGATATCACTGGACATTCTATATTCATCACTGTGTGACCTAGTCATTGGACACTATATAGAAACCCAATGTTGTCCAGGAATACTTTGTTAATACAGTATATATTACTGAACATTTTATATAAACTCAGCAGCTCTGATGCTGTCCTGACAGTCCACGGTCATGGCTTTGCTGGATATACAGAAACCAGCTAACCTACACTGATGCTCTCCTGCTATTCTACACTATAGACAAGACATCACTGGATATTACACAGAAAATAGTCCTTTCCAACGCTACCTTGGTAATCAGTAGGGTTCTGAATACTACGTAGAGATTTAGCAGGGTCTGATCCATGACTTATATACTTGGCATTATACAGAAACCCAGCTCTAAATAGTCTTGTCCTGGTAATCTGCAATACTACTTTACATTTATACATAACCAAAAACTGTTTGATTCTGCCTCGAAAATAGAGGGCAGCTTTGGACATCACATCTGTCCTGGTGACCTGTAATCTAAAGACTCCGTTACATTTAAATGAACCCAAAGCTGATTCTACCTTGATAACGGAAAGACAGGTGCATTTTTGACATCAAATGCAGCAATGCCCTGTCCTGGCAATCTTAAATCAGAACCAAAACAATTCGATTCTACCATGACTTCAGAAAGATGGGTCTATCTCTGCACATAAGACCCAGCAATGTACCTGTTGTGTCTTAAAAATTTGCAATCTAAATAGTTCTTTGCATTTAAAGGAAGCCAAAGCTGATTCTATCTTGATAACAGGACAGGTGCATGTTTGGACATCACATTCAGTAATGCACCTGTCCTGTCCCGGCATTCTACAAACAGATCTCAAAACAGTTTGGTTCTACCTTGACATCAGAAAGACAGGTCCATCCCTGGACATAAGACCCAGCAATGTACCTCTTGTGTCCTGACAATACGCAATCTAAACATTTCTTTACATTTGAAGGAACCCATCCCATAACAATTTAATTCTATCTTGACTACAGACATAGGTCCATCTTTGGATATTGCACAAAGCAATTGTCCTGGAAATTAGCTGTTAGAATCCAAAGCAGTCAAATTCTACCTTTAAATCAGATAACCAGGTGCGTGTTTGGACATCACAACCCAACAGTGTACCTGTCCTGTCCTGGCAATCTGCCATCTAAACCTGAAACAATTTACTTCTAACTTCATACTACAAAGAAGGGTGTATCTCTGGACATCACAACCCAACATTGTACCTGTCCTGTCCTTGTAGTCTTCAATGAAATCCAAAAATAGTTTAATTCTACCTTGATAATACAAAGATGGGTATGCTTTTGGACATCATAACCCAACAATGTACCTGTCCTCAGGTACGTCTTTGGACATCACAACGAAACATTGTACCTGTCCTGCCCTGGCAATCTAAGATTAAATCCAAACATTGTTTTATTCTACCTTGATAGTACAAAGATGGGTATGCTTTTAGATATCACAACCTAACACTGAACCTGTCCTCAGGTACATCTTTAGACGTCACAACCCAAGACTGTACCTCTCCTGCCCTGGCAATCTACGATTAAATCCAAAAATTGTTAAATTCTACCTTGATAGTACAAAGATGGGTATGCTTTTGGACATCACAACCTAACACTGAACCTGTCCTCAGGTACGTCTTTAGACATCACAACCTAACACTGTACCTGTCCTCAGGTACGTCTTTAGACATCACAACCCAAGACTGTACCTCTCCTGCCCTGGCAATCTACGATTAAATTAAAATTGTTTAATTCTACCTTGATAGTACAAAGATGGGTATGATTTTGGACATCACAACCTTACACTGAACCTGTCCTCAGGGGCATTTTTGGACATCACAACCTAACACTGAACCTGTCCTCAGGTACGTCTTTAGACATCACAACCCAAGACTGTACCTGTCCTGCCCTGCCAATCTACGATTAAATCCAAAAATTGTTTAATTCTACCTTGATAGTACAAAGATGGGTATGCTTTTGGACATCACAACCTAACACTGAACCTGTCCTCAGGGGCGTTTTTGGACATCACAACCTAACACTGAACCTGTCCTCAGGTACGTCTTTAGACATCACAACCCAAGACTATACCTGTCCTGCCCTGGCAATCTACGATTAAATCCAAAAATTGTTAAATTCTACCTTGATAGTACAAAGATGGGTATGCTTTTGAACATCACAACCTAACACTGAACCTGTCCTCAGGGGCGTTTTTGGATATCACAACCTAACACTGTACCTGTCCTCAGGTGCATTTTTGGACATCACAACCCAACACTATACCTCTCCTTTCCTGGCATTCTGCATTTCAAACCCAAAACAGTTGAATTCTACTTTGAAAACAGAAAGCCAGGTATGTCTTTATACACCCACAACCCAACACTGCACCTGTCCTGTCCTGGCAATCCACAAGCTGAACCCAAAACAGTTTAATTCTACCTTAACAACAGAAGGATCCCTCTTTGGGCATCAAAGCCAGCAATGAACTCGTCCTGTCCTGGCAATCTGCAATCAGGATACTTCTAGACATTTTTGACAGCCCCCAAAACTGATTGTACCATGATAACAAGCAGGCAAGGTGCATTGGTGGACCCAGCACTGTATCTGTCCTGTTAAGTCAGATCAATGGGCAGCCAACACTTTCTTCTACTGTCCTCATCAGTAGAAATAAAAAAAAAAGTGTGACAGTTGAAACGTTAACCGCTATATCTACAGTTAGTAAGTTAATGCATGCAGCCATTGCTAAGCTGGAGCAGAGACAGGTTCTACTCAGAAGGCATTTGAAAAAGACCAGTAAAGTTTACATTACCTGCAGATACGTCTCCTCTTGCCGTACGTAAGAGCTGGAGGAGTACCAGGATGAGCTGACAGAGAGACCCATGCATTGTCACCTGCGGAGAGTATCCACCAAAGCGAGGGGGGTTAACATCCTATAGACATGCCTGCAAAGGTGAGGGCAACGACAGCTAGGCAAGGGAGAAGAGCTGGCATAGGCTGCAGTTTACTTGTTAGCTACACCGCCGCTGTTGCTCAGATGCCGTGCTTGCAACTGAAGTGGCTTTAACTGATCGAGGAAGGATTGAAAGAGAGCGAGAGAGAGAACAGTTTAAAGATTTCCCCGGAGCCCTAATGCCTGCCTTCCTCTCCTCCCTCCCCTCCCTGCCAGCAGCCGCCAGCTGCACTGCAACGCAGCCTGCAAGGGTTAAATCATCAGCCCAAATCTTCAACATTGCATGTTCTAGTCATATAGGGAGGATATTAAATGCAGCAACAGGAGCAGCATTATAGAATCGTGACGTCCAGGAAGGCTCCCTACATGGGGGGGGGGGGGGGGTGATTGGAGAAGTTGCGTTAGTGCGTTGGGCTGGATAAAAGAAGGACTTGTTTTTTTTTAGAAGCCTTTATACTGCAACACAATGATATTTTAGGGATGACTGCCCCCTGCAACAAGTGAACAATAGCACTAGGGGGGGGGGTCGGAAAGTCCTATAACAAGTATTTTGGACTATTTTTTATCAATGTAACTCTTTGAACATTAACAGCTTGTTCACATCTGTGAGCTTTGGCCACGCTAAAATGCACCTGCTCAACGCATCAAAAGTGCATGGAGAATAATCCCCTTTAAATACTATTTAACTGTTCATATCTGTGCGCTGCGTTTTTATACACTTTTAAAAAAATCTCCCATCTTTAGGCAAGTTTCACATTGCTGCACTGCAGTTTGTTTTTTTCCGTGTTTTTTGCGCGTTTTAACCGCAGTCCCATCGATTTTCTATTAGGTTGTGCGGTTTTGGCGCACTTTCTGAAAGCGCACCAAAAGTCTTGCATGCTGTCTCTTTGGTGCGCTTTCAGAAAACGCAGCAATAACGTGCGACCTAATACTTCGTACTGCTGCGCTGCGGTTTGGTTTAGCCGCCATTTTTGCGAGTTTTAGCTGCAGTATCATAGATTTTCTATTAGGTCGCGCATTTTTTGGCGCACTTTCTGAAAGCGCACTAAAAGTCCTGCATGTTGTATCTTTGGTGCGCTTTCAGAAAACGCGGCAATAACGTGCGACCTAATACTTTGTACTGCTGCGCTGCCGCTTGGTTTAGCGGCTGTTATCACAAGTTTTAGCTGCAGTATCATAGATTTTCTATTAGGTCGCGCATTTTTTGGCGCACTTTCTGAAAGCGCACTAAAAGTCCCGCATGTTGTCTCTTTGGTGCGCTTTCAGAAAACGCGGCAAAAACGTGCGACCTAATACTTTGTACTGCTGCGCTGCGGTTTGGTTTAGCCACCGCTTTTGAGAGTTTTAGCTGCAGTCCCACAGATTTTCTATTAGGTTGTGTGATTTTGGCGCACTTTCTGAAAGCGCACTAAAAGTCCAGCACGGTGTATCTTTGGTGCGCTTTCAGAAAACGCTGAAAAAATGTGCGACCTGATACTTCATACTGCTGCGCTGCAGTTTCGTTTAGCCGCCGTTATCGTGAGTTTTAGCTGCAGTATCATGGATTTTCTATTAGGACGCGCATTTTTGGTGCGCTTTCTGAAAACACGGCAAAAAAGTGCGACCTAATACTTCATAGTGCTGCGCTGCAGTTTGGTTTAGCCGCCGTTTTCGCAAGTTTTAGCTGCAGTCCCATAGGTTTCTTTTAGGTTGTGCATTTTTGGCGCACTTTCTGAAAGCGCACTGAAAGTCCTGTATGTTGTATCTTTGGTGCATTTTCAGAAAATGCACCAAAAATATGCGACCTGATACTTCATACTGCTGCGTTGCGGTTTGGTTTAGGCACCATTTTCGCAAGATTTAGCTGCAGTCCTATAGATTTTCTATTAGGTTGTGTGTTTTTGGTTCACTTTCTGAAAGTGTACTAAAAGTCCTGCATGTTGTATCCTTAGTGCGCTTTCAGAAAATGTGGCAAAAATGTGCGACCGGGGAGTTCACACTGCTGCGCTGTGGTTTGCTTTATCTACGGTTTGCGTGCATTTTAGTGCAGTCTCATAGATTTTCTATTAGGTCGCATGTTTTTGGCGCACTTTCTGAAAGCGTAGTCCTGCATGCTGTATCAATGGTGTGCTTTCAGAAAACACGCCAAAAACGTGGCACCTAATAGAAAGTCCACAGCTGAAGCTGTGGGTAAAATGTGCGAAAACTACAGCCAAATCTCAGCGCAACAGTGTGAAAGCGGTCTATTGGGTTCACATCAGTGTGATGTTGCTTTCTGCTTTTGCTTTTAATGCGGTTTTTAGATACACAGCCATTAAACTCTATTAGAATGGGCGTTTTTTGGAAGTGCATCAAAGTGGCCACATTGCAGGACTTTGATGCGCTCTCATAGAGTTTAATAGCAGCGCACTGAAAAAAACGGGTGTAAAACGCACATAAATATGGTGACGCGGAAAACCAAACCACACTGATGTGAACGGCATGTTTTGTGACAAATGCACCTTCCATTTTAGTCAATGGTAGCGAATCAAAAAACGCACCAAAAACTCAACATGCATTTTTATTAGTGAGTGTTTTTGAGTCATATGACTATTTTCCCCAGGTGTCTAAGGGAGGAAAACACATGCAAGACATTTTATGCGTTGTGTTGAATTTAGTGCAACACATTAAAAAGCAATAAAAACGTGATACCTGTTTTAAAATATAAAAAGTATATTGTGTCATACATTGCCATAACTCCCAACTTTTTGAGATGGGAATGAGGGACACCTATCAGCAAAAGTAGGCAGGCATAGGACACACCCCTTGGCACGCCCCCTTAAAGGAGCATCGTACAAAAAACAAGATTGGTTAAACCCACAAGTGCTTTTTTTTACCGCTACAATTCCTTTATATTGGCTTTTGGAATTTACAAATGCAGCAATTTAGAAATCAGATGAAAGGTTTAGTGCTGGAAAACACTTTTTGATAGATAAAAAGTGCATTTTATACACTATATAACTATATATATATATATATATATATACTATATAACTATATAATTTATATACTATACAACTATATAGATCAGACCAAAATGAGGGACAAATGAGGAGGAATGAGGGACAGAGGGACATTGCACCAAATCAGGGACAGTCCCTCCAAATCAGGGACAGTTGGGAGCTATGCATTGCACAGATGTGAACGGGCCCTAAAGCGTATCTAAACCCAATGTATTGAAGCTTATCTTCCCTTAGATATGGGGGCTGCATTCGTTTTCTTTTTTCTTTTTACCCGGTGATCCTGCCAGAAGCACACTTCCTGTCCTAGAGTGACAACCCTACTGAGCTGCGTTGTCACTCTAGGAAGGGAACATGTTAGGACTATATAACACCTTCCTCCCACCACGACATAGGAGGAGGTATTTTGTTGTCAGCAGGGATAGCTGGGAACAATGCCAACTGATAACTGTCCGCTGAGGAGGAGAGCACAGGAAGTTATCAGCTCACAAGGTTTCTGGCTGGATGAGCAGATACTTTTTTTCTGCACTTGTTGAACAGATAGCATAAAATTCTTTCAATGCTATGTTAACCGCTTGCCGTCCTGCCGCCGTCATACTGAGGCAGGTTGGTGAGGCTGTGCGAATCACCGTAGATGTACGTCAGACGCTTTAAGAGCGATAGGGGGTGTGCTGGAGCCGATGCGCATGGCCGGCAGCCGTGATGTCCGCCGGCCACCCGCGATCACTCCACAGAGAGCCAGAACAGGGATCCGTGTGTATAAACAAACAGATCCCCATTCTGATGGGGTAGAAGAGAGAGATCCGCTGTTCCTAGTGATCAGGAACAGCGATCTCTCTCCTCCTCCAGTCACTACACTCCCTCCACAGTTAGAAACACCTTCCTAGGGAACACTTAACCCCTTGATCGCCCCCTAGTGTTAACCCCACCTTTGCCAATGACATTTACACAGTAATCGGTGGCTATTTTTAGCTCTGATCGCTGTATAAATGTCACTGATCCCAAAAAAGTGTCAAAAGTGTCCAATCTGTCCGCCGCAATGTCACAGTCCTGCTAAAAATCACAGATCGCCACCATTACTAGTAAAAAATAAGTTAATAATAAAAATGCCATAAATCTATCCCCTATTTTGTAGACGCAATAACTTTTGCGCAAACTAATCAATATACGATTATTGCGATTTTTTTTTACCAAAAATATGTAGAAGAATACATATCGACCTAAACTGATGAAGAAATTTGTTTTTAAAATTTTATTTTGAATATTTATTATAGCAAAAAGTAAAACATATTGTTTTATTATTTTTTTTTTTCAAAATTGTCGCTCTTTTTTTGTTTATAGCGCAAAAAAGAAAAACCGCAGAGGCGATCAAATACCACCAAAAATAAGCTCTATTTGTGGTAAAAAATATGGACATAAATTTGGTTTGGGTGCAACGTCGCACAACCACGCAATTGTGAGTTAAAGTGACGCAGTGCTGTATCGCCAAAAAATTGCCTGGTCATTAAGTAGTTAACCCTTTTAATTGCCACCAATGTATTTCATACGTCAGCAGGAGCAGCAGCAGGGGGTTTTACATACACTCTCGACTGTTGTGGGTTTAATGCATGTAAATTCAACAGGCTGACTATTGGCTGTCAAGTGAAAGCAATTGGGCAGCTTCTAGTCCCCTGATATCTCACCTGCCCTCCATTGAAACCAATGGAGCACAGAGCCACAGAGGCAGGGGAAAGTGACAGCTGAACCTGGAAGTGATGTAATACACATCTCTTCTCGGTTCTTACTAGAAAGGGGAGATCCGTGAACGGATGTTCACGGGTCTCCCTCCCTTCTAGCCAGTGTCTCCCACCATGGAAATCCTGGGCCCGCAGGTGGACACTCGTTCATTGATCTCCCTTTCTAGTAATACCCAGAAGCAATGTATATTACATCACTTCCATGTTCGGCTGTCACTTTTCCGCTGCCTCTGTGGATCCACGCTCCATTGGCCTTAACGGAGGGCAGGTGAGATATCAGGGGTCTAATAGACCCCTGATGTGGAAGCTGCCCAATTGCTTTCACCTGACAGCCAACAATAGGCATTAGCTTCAGTGGAAGGCAGGTGAGTCATCAGGGGTCAAATAGACCCTTGATATCTCAATAAAGAAGGTCCATAAAGACATGGATGAGCGAGTTTGTTGTGGAGGAATTTGACTGGCCTGCACAGAGTCCTGACCTCAACCCGATAGAACACCTTTGGGATGAATAAGAGTGGTGACTGCGAGCCAGACCTTCTCATCCAACATCAGTGCCTGACCTCACAAATGTGCTTCTGGAAGAAATGGTCAAACATTACCATAGACACACTCCTAAACCTTGTGGACAGCCTTCTCAGAAGAGTTGAAGCTGTTATAGCTGCAAAGGGTGGGCCAACTCAATATTGAACCCTACGGACGAAGACTGGGATGCCATTAAAGTTCATGTGTGTGTAAAGGCAGGTGTCCCAATACTTTTGACAATATAGTGTATATTGTGTGATGTAAAAAAAAATTGGAACTGCATATATTTTATTCTCCAGGGTGTCAGCTTTCAGAAAATATAGGGGTTTCGGGCCTAAAATACATTTTTAAACATGTGTACAAAAAGCCTGAAACGGGCTCTGGCAGTGAAAGGGTTAAGAACCATAAGGGAGCAAATAAGAGAAAAGTACTGTCGGCGTTTACATGCGCTGAGTGCGAGGAGCATTGACGACGTACCAAGTGCCATATCACTCAGCGAAGAATTACCATTTATCCTGATGTGACTGCGGGGATCTGATTTGTCGGGTTACTCTACATTGCACATCATTACTGTTTATTAAAAATTTAGGCTGACTCCAATATACATTTTTAAAGCACTGAGAAGGGGATAGTGAAAGTTGATGTAAACCTTAAAAGTGGTTGTAAACCCTTACATATACCCAACAAAGTAACTGGCCTCAGGTGATACACAGAGATGAAACAAATCTACATAAGTTGTACCTGTTTATCTGCTGTCTTCTCTTCTCTACATCTGTTCAAAGTCCAGAATTTATAAAGCTTATCTGGGCTGTTAACAAAAGGGGGCGGAGTGCTAAAGTTACACTCTGCAGAGCTCAGTGAAGAGAGCTCTGAGAGCTGATTGGAGGGAAGAGACACCCCCCCCCCCCCCTTCACACAGCACACAGGAACAGTGCTGAGGCTGTCAATCAGTTGGAGGTCCCTCCCCTGTCACCTTTTTTCTCTTGGTGTCAGGAAAAGAAGTGATTCATGCTGATAGGAGAGGAATGAAGCAGCAGACAGAAATGACACTTAGTGCTCCTAATTGAGACAAGTACACACTATAGAGGGATATGCTTTGTTCATATTTCATGTCTGAGGTTTACAACCACTTTAACTAGATAACATTTATTTTTTAACTACTTGATGCCCAGGTAACATTTTTGTGCAGCGACAAGGAGGGTGGGCTTTAGCGCTCATACACGCTTGCACATATCGGTCAATGGGTGGCAGAGGTTACTGTGATAAGAGCATGCTCCCAGCACAGGGACCAAGCTGTCAAAGACAGCTCCTGGTCTCTAGTAATGATCGGGACTGACTCCTGACCATATGACCACTGTGACAGCCAATCACATTATCAGGCAGACCTCCCCACCTCACAAGCATAATAGCCCAGTTAAAGGGACATCAGGGCTGGGCAGGAAAACAACTGCTGTTTTTTTTTTTTTTCAAAAACTGTTTTACCCTTTTACATTTTTTATATATTTTTTGGCATCTCGGTGCTGCTGATCTCCTCCAGCCTCTTTCAGCCACTTCCTGTCTACACATACTAGCTTATCCTGATAGTGACAACAGAGGACTATACCTGCAGAATGTGTGTTAACACAACCATTTGTAGTCTCCACCAGCGATGCATGTGACAGGGTGACAACACAGGAGCAAAAATGGGAAACAGTTGTCACTCTTCACAATGGAAATCACTATGAAAGTCCTTGCCGCAGATTTTTAAAAAAGGTTTTTGAATTTCTATTAACATGTAAAGCGACAATTAGGCTTAGATCTTTGACGTGCTGTAATTAATGGCAGCCAATCAGAATTGACATTGGTCCAGGTTGGAGTGGTCAGGGAAATAAAAGATGGCTTTGAATTAGGTGATACAAATCTCCGGTTGTCTGCCTTATTAAATCCTTAAAGTGGAGTTCCACCCAAACATGGAACTTCTGCTTTAAGGGAGGTGACCCCCTGACATGCCACGTTTCGCATGTAATTTTTTTGGGGGGAGCGGCTACCCTCTTTTTAGAGGGTCCCAGCTCCCACTTCCTCCCGACGCACCGCGGCACCGTAAGGGAGATCACCTCTCCCCCCTCCCTCTCGGCAATCATCTGGGACACGTCACAGCTCCCAGATGATTGCCCGGCCAGTTGCGGCGCGCAGAGTGCGGCGCAGCTCACGCATGCGCAGTGGGTGCCCGGCTGTGAAGCCACAGCCGGGCGCCTACAGTTACAATGCCGGCGCTGCAGAGAGGAGGGGGAGACGAGCGGGGCTTTGTTCCCCCCACATTGCTGGACCCTGGGACAGGTAAGTGTCCGATTATTAAAAGTCAGCAGCTGCAGTATTTGTAGCTGCTGACTTTTAATTTTTTTTTTAAGCAGAACTCCGCTTTAATAATCCCTCACAATTCTAAAGCAAGCCATACATTATACAAGTTTCTTTCTTTCAACCACAGGTTGAAAGAAAGAAAATTGCTCAATTCCCCCATCAGCACAGTCAGTGTGGATGGGGAAATCCCTTCCGCCACGCTATTGTGTTCCGACAGTAGGAGGTTTCCCAGCCATCAAAATACAACGACTACTGCCGGCAGTTATAGCCGCCGGCAGTGATCACATGAAAAAGCCCAACCGGCTGGTTGTACTGAAGTCGATCGATGGATTGACTTCACTACAACCGGCCTGGCCACAGACAGATCGAAACTTGGCCAGTTCCTGCTGAACCCTCTGGATTTTGATCTATCTATGGCCGGCCTAAAGCAGATCTAAACCCAATAGCTATTATCTTGCAGAAGCTTTAACTCTTAAATGCCATGTCATTAAATACTTAAAGGAGAAGTACAGCCAAAGCTTGTTTGGCTGTACTTCTCCTGTGGATCACATGCGTGAAGTTTGTTCTGCACTCCGTAACCCGCTTGAAGCCCGCTGTCGGCTGACGTCACAGAGCCGGTCCAGGCTGGGGTAAGATTGTGACCATATGGTTGGGATCCACCACATGCCTGGACAGGCACCTGGCACCGACTCTAAGCGAGCCGATGAAAGCTTGAGTCGGCCGCTGCCTCCCCCTCCACAGCCCAGCTCTCTAGTGAGTGGCTCTCTGCTCACGGCTCACTGAGAACCGAGCGATCAGCGGTCTTTGATCACTCAGTTCTTATTCTGAGAACTGGCGGGGAACAGATGCTGCATCAGACCGATGCTGCATCCACCTAGGTAAGTATGATTAAAATAATAAAAACCCAAACTCCTCTTTTAACGGGTGTGGTGGGACTTACGTACAACACCATATCAATGTCCCGGTGGCACCATCCCAAGTAGAACACGTAAATCAAGGACTTTATTTATGCCAGCCGAGAGATTTCATGTGTGTAAGTGAAACCCAAAACATATAAAAAACTTTCATTTCTTTTATTTAAACACAGAATTGATAAAAAAAAAATGTGAAAAATAGTCACCGTTGAAAGATTAAAGAGACATAATCTCAAAGTTAAGGCAGATGACATGAAGTGCATTTTAGAATAATGTAATATTGGTCTACGCGTTTCCAAGTATCTGCTGCTTCATCAGGACCAAGGACACCGATTTCATCAGGACTTGATCATCAGAAATGTATGCATTCTAAAACAAAAAATGATATAATATAATCTAAAATATACAGGCAATAACATAGATCAAATATGAATAAAAAGAAAATAAACCAACCAAAAAATATGTACTTAGTCCAAAGAATAATAATAAAGCTATCCCAACCATAGGGGAGGAACAAAGACGAAAAACAAAACAAAAAAACACATCTTACTCTCTCGCCAAGACAGCAATTAATCTCAAAGTTAGGGCAGACGAAGTAAAGTGCGTCCTAAAATAATGTAAGATTGGTTACATGTTTTGTGGGATCTGTTGCTTCATCAGGACCAAGGACACCAATTTCATCAGGAATGTAAGCATTCTAAAACAAAAATGATACAATATAATCCAAATATACAGGGAATAACATGGTTTAAAAAAGAACATGAATGAAAAATAATAAACCAAACCAAAATAATAAACCAACCAAAAATTATGTACTTAGTCCAAAGAATAATAATAAAGCTATCCCACCCATAGGGGAGGAACAAGGACAAAAAAAACACATCTTACTCTCTTACTCACATCTTACTCTCACTTTACTTCAAAGTTAGGGCAGATGAAGTAAAGTGTGTCCTAAAATAATGTAATATTGGTTACGTTTTTCGTGGGATCTGTTGCTTCATCAGGACCAAGGACACCAAATGATACAAAAAAGAACATGAATGAAAAATTGTAAACCAAACCAAAATAATAAACCAACCAAAAATTATGTACTTAGTCCAAAGAATAATAATAAAGCTATCCCACCCATAGGGGAGGAACAAGGACAAAAAAAAACACATCTTACTCTCTTACTCACATCTTACTCTCACTTTACTTCAAAGTTAGGGCAGATGAAGTAAAGTGCGTCCTAAAATAATGTAATATTGGTTACGTGTTTCGTGGGATCTGTTGCTTCATCAGGACCGTCCTTGGTCACCAAATGATACAAAAAAGAACATGGCTGAAAAATAGTAAACCAAACCAAAATAATAAACCAACCAAAAATTATGTACTTAGTCCAATGGATAATAATAAAGCTATCCTGCCCGTTAGGGAGGAACAAACACGCCCCCCCTAAAAAAAAAATAAACACATCTACACTCACCAAGGTAGCATGTATGCATAAAGGCGATGTTTAGGTGTGTGAAGAGTTTTTAAGTGTACATTTTTTCCAGTGTTTTGGGAGTAAGCGTTCCTAAATGCACATACAATATGCTCCATAGGAGCATTTTTTCTGCTGCTTTTTTTCTGCTAGCAGTTTTAGCATTTTTTCTGCTGCCTAGTTTGAATGGACCCTAAATTTTATGTCAAAAGTTGTCTTTTTTAAATCTACAGCTTACATTAAAATAATACCTGGTGATCCTGGCATGCAGGTCCTTGTTCAGGCACGTCCTATCATGGGTTGACAACTAATTGTGCTCCTGCATTGAGCTCCTTGTCACATGTGCCCCTGGTGAAGGCTGCCAGCGGCTGTGAGGGCACACACTGCACAACAGGGAGGGTCCACTTTTGTCATTATCAGGAAACCGGTTTGGAGCACTTGAGCCCCCGCCAAAGCTGGAGAGCTGGAGTGAGTGTATGTAGAGAGAAAGTAGTTAAAAAAGGATGGAGGAGATCAGCAGCACTGCAATGCAAAAATAGGATGAAAATGTTTAAAACGGTATTTAGAGAAAAATGGCAATTATGATACACCATGCTTTATCAAACTAAATGTAAACCAGTTATAGATCAGATCTACTTTAACGCTGTCAATGCCTAAAGGCAGTGTATGGTGTAAAATACTGAGAGCGATAGAAGACTATACAGCCATTCTCTTGTATGCTATCGCATTGCTTTGGACTATGTGCTGGGTCTATCATGCCCCAAGTGGCAGACTGTTGTCATTACAGCACTGCTGATTTCAGGTCTAATTGCTACTCTTGTCCTGGTGTCTCTGAATTTGGGTAACTGGGGCACAAGAATTACTTATTATGGAGAGAGGAAGGACTGAGCATGCATTTCCAAAGTGTACACCGATCAAGTACATTTCATCTGCAGACTGAAAAAAAGGACAAAGTGTAAATGGCTTTAACACAGAATGAAAGACGATCAGTTCAAAAATCTGTCAATTTCCCATTTTGTTAACATTTCAGCCTCCAGCACACAGGACTTACAAAACTCCTCTTTTTCAGGCATTTGACTTTTTTTTTTTTCCGGCCTGGAAAAGCAACTCTATGTTAGCCTATGTGTCCATGCACATGTAGCCCATGCAAAAATGCACATTTTACAGGAATATTAGTAACTAAGGAGCATTTACAGGCTGAAAAAAAATCACCAGCACCTTCAGGAGAGGAATATTTGAGCAGAAAAAAATGCTTGATGCATATAAACATGTCTAAAAGCTCCTTTACGCTAGATGAGTTTAGTAATTGATCATTCTTTAACACAACGGATATAAAATGATATGTATGGCTCCACATCCCAATATATAAATACAACAAAAAAAAGAAGGAAAGGGGATTTTTTTAGGCGATAAAAACACCGGAAGCTATTATTTTTTTATACAGGATTTATATAGCACCAACAGTTTGCTCAGGGCTTTACAATGTAAAGGGAGACAATAGAGCAACAATACAATTAAAAACAAGAGGGTTAGGAGAGCCCTGCTCCTGAGAGCTTACAATCTAATAGGGAGGGGCTGGTGAAACAAAAGGTAGATGTGAGGGATGAAATGATGGGAGAAATAGAAGATTCAGTTATTAGCTGAAGGCAGGATAGGCCTCCCTTAAGAGATGAGTTTTCAGGGATCGCCTAAAAGTGGATAGATTAGGTGATAGATGAACAGATTGGGGTAGTGAGTTCCAGAGGATGGGAAAGGCTCTGTAGAAGTCCTGGAAACTAGCATGGGGGGAGGAGAAAAGGGAGATAGAGAGCAGGAGGTCTTTGGAGGAGTGGAGAGGACGGTTTGGGTGATATTTGGAGATAAGTAGGGATGTGCCGAACACCCCCCGGTTCGGTTTGCACCAGAGCATTTGAACAGGCAATAAATTTGTGCAAAAATGTGAACACCATTGAAGTCTATTGGACATGAATGTGAAAAATCAAAAGTGTTCATTTTAAAGGCTTATATGCAAGTTATTGCCATGAAAAGTGTTTAGGGACCCGGGTCCTGCCGGGGACATCAATGCAAAAAATGTAACCGGAAGACCCTGCCCCCCTCTGACGGCACATGACATCAGAAGGGTCTGTCGGTGCTGTGATAAAAGATGGATGACATTGCGGGACACTTTTTTTTTTTAATAAGAGCCCTTGCACACTGGGGCGGGGGGTGGGGTCGGCGGTAAAACGCCGCTATTATTAGCGGCGTTTTACCGCTGGTATGCGGCCGCTAGCGGGGCGGTTTTACCCCCCGCTAGCGGCCGAGAAGGGGTTAAATACCACCGCAAAGCGCCTCTGCAGAGGCGCATTGCCGGCGGTATAGCCGCGCCGTCCCATTGATTTCAATGGGCAGGAGCGGTGAAGGAGCGGTATACACACCGCTCCTTCACCGCTCCGAAGATGCTGCTGGCAGGACTTTTTTTACCGTCCTGCCAGCGCATCGCTCCAGTGTGCAAGCCCTCGGGGCTTTCACACTGGAATGACAGTAGCGGCACTTTCGGGGCGGTTTGCAGGCGCTATTATTAGCGCAATAGCGCCTGCAAACCGCCCCAGTGTGCAAGGGCTCTGAAGGAATTCAAAAACTGTGTATTGTGGTTTTTACTTTTTGACACTTTTCGTTTTCTTGGTGAATGGGTAGGGGTACAATGTACCCCATACCCATTCACATGGGAGACGGGATCTTGAGGCCCCCTTTTAAAGGGTGCTTCCAGATTCTGATAAGCCCCCTGCTCGCAGACTCCCACAAGCCACCGGGCCAGGGTTGTGGGGACGAGGCCCTTGTCCCCATCAATATGGGGACAAGGTGCTTTGGGGAGACCTCAAAGCACCCTCTCCGTGTTGAGGGCAAGCGGTCTGGCATGACTCAGGAGGGGGGGGCACTTGCTCGCTCCCCCCCCATCCTGGCCTGCCAAGTTGCTTGCTTGGATAAGGGTCTGGTATGGATTTTGGGGGGACCCCACAGCAATTTTTTTTTATTTGGCGTGGATTTGGGGGGGGCACACCGTTTTTTTTTTTTTAATTTTGGCGTGGAGTTCCCTTTAAAATCTAAATCAGACCCAAAGGGCCTGCTATGGACTGGGTGGGGAAATCTATGCCGTTTTTTTTCTTAATTCTGTCATAGGGTTCCCCTTAGCCACTTCAATACACTGTATTATGAACGAATATCTGCGCTAACTAGAAAAAACGGTTAGCTGCCAGCATAGTTTGTTGATCATCAAACACATAAAACAAAAAATCCAAATGCAGCGCTAAATAAACAAAGTGATTATGTGAATATTAGTCCATAAGAATTTTTGAAAAGTAGAGTTGACGTGAAGCCTCCACCAAACTTCAGTGTGCACAAAGAAAGCACACCACACCCACGTGTTGCCAATCTGCTTACCAGAACAATGTGAAAAACACGCGATGTAATCAAATGATGCCAGGGTTCAACAGTAACTCGGAATGACACTCCATCATAAACAGCCAAAAGATGGGAAAAGCCAGATGGTCACATAACATCAGGGCATCAAGGTGCACATGGGAAGACGAATGGATTGTATAGTCCCCAGCAGGATGTCCCAATAAGAAAAAAGCAATAATAGTGAAGCCCGTAAGGATAAAAAAATGTGCATTTATTGTAGTCTACTTACAGGAATAACAGTAAATCATGACAGAAAGGAATTGGTCCGCGGTTCACAGCGTGCTTGCATCAGCCAGCCTGACATGTTTCATCCTATGTGGATATCATCAGAGGCCTGTATATATATCTATATATCTATAGATATCTATCTATATATATAGATAGATAGATATAGATAGATATCTATATATATAGATAGATAGATAGATAGATAGATAGATAGATAGATAGATAGATAGATAGATAGATAGATAGATAGATAGATAGATATTACACTGGCTGCACTGTATATATATTCTACACTGACTGCACTATATATATATATATATATATATATATATATATATATATATATATATATATATAATACACTGCCTGCACTGTATATACAGTCTACACTACACTGTCACTGTAATATATATATATATATATATACTAGACTGCCTGCACGCAACTAACTTACCTGCCTCTAGCTCACTTCTCTCCTTCATTACACTATATACGGCCGCCGTGTAAGCAGCCTTATATAGTGTGGAGCGTGGACTTAGCCCCCTAAGCCATGATTGGCTAAAGGCACCCTGCCTTTGGCCAAGCATGGCTCTCGCAGCAGAGCATGCTGTGATTGGCCAAAGCATGCAGGTCAGGTGCATGCTTTGGCCAATCATCAGACATCAATGCACTGCGAACTCGCAGTGCATTATGGGGCGTTCCGCGGTGCTCAAATATGCCGCGAGCGCCCCATAAAGTTCGGTATTCACCAAACGCTCGAGCACCTGATGTTCGAGTCGAACTTACGTTCGACTTGAACATCGGGCTCGTCCCTAGAGATAAGCTTAATGATGTAAGCTTGGGGCAGAATTGTGAATGGCTTTGTATGTTATAGTTAGGGTTTTGAATTTTATTTTGGGCAATGGGAAGCCAGTGTAGAGATTGGAAGAGAGGGGTGATGGACACTGAGCGGTCTGGCAGTAGACGCGTGCAATTCGTTTTGTTCCAAGTTCGTTTTACAACAAGATTCGACAAATTCGTTAATATTCGAATTAACGAAAACCCGTTTAACAAATTTTTCCGAAAATTCAATTCCTACATTAGTAAATTACAAGATTCGTAAATTTGTAACTTAGAAAATTCGAAAATCCGAAAATAAGAATAAAAATCTGAAAATTCAAAAGAACGAAAACCTGAAAATAAGAACGAAAATCTGAAAATTCGAGAACCCGAAAATTCAAAATAATTAACTAACTAATATTAATAATTATTACTAACTATTAAATTATAGGTATTGGAATTTCCTTTCAAATTATTATTAATTACTATTATTAAGTAACAAATTATTAATAATGAATAATAATAGAAACTTTATTATTATTATTATTATTAATAATAATTATTATTAATTCATTACGTACCATTCATTTAGATGCAGCATTCTTTATTTCGAATAATTCGTAACTTCAGATAAATTTGTATTCATTACGTTAATAAATAGCCAAATTTGAAAGGAAATTCCAAAACCTATAATTTAGTTAGTTATTATTAGTTAGTTAGTTATTATTTCGGATTTTAGAATTTTCGGATTTTTGGATCTGCAAATTTTCTAATTTACGAATACCGCATCTAAACGAATGGAACATAACGAATTATACTCTTTCCAAAGTTACGAATTTATTCAAAATAACGAATAAAAAAGGCGAATGAAACGAAAACAAAAACAAACCAATTTTTTGGCAGTGCACATGTCTATCTGGCATCAGCATTCACGACAGACTGAAGGGGGGATAGCCTGCAGAGAGGTAGGCCAATGAGGAGGGAGTTGCACTAGTCAAGGTGAGGGATATGAGTGAATAAGTTGCTTTTAGGGTTGGTTTTTAAGGGTCAAAAAGGGACATATTTTGCAGATGTTATGGAGGTAAGATTAGGACAGCGATTGGATTTGGGGTGAAAGGACAGGTCAGAGTCTAGAATTACATCTAGCACCCTGGCATGAGGGGAGGAACTGATGGTTGTAATATAGATCTTGATGGAGAAGTCAGGGGAGGGGGCACGGGCCAGAGGAAAAATTATGAGCTCAGTTTTAGAAAGATTGAGTTTAAGAAAGTCATGTGACATGCATGCTGATATGTCAGTTAGTAAGTTAGTAATGCGACTGAAGGAGTGAGGTCAGGAGTAGAGAGATAGATTTGAGTGTCATCAGCATGGAGATGGTACTGGAAGCCATGGGAGATTATCAATTTTCAATATTGGACTGTGTTCACCCCAACAATAGAGGGGGTGACTGGGACAAAACTTTTCTACAAAGAGAAACAAGGTGGATAGTGGCCCTACGAGCCACCTCACCACCAGGCCTTAATGATTGTATCAGCTGCCGTCCATTCTTAGAAGGGTTTACATCCGGTGTCTGGGAAGGAGTGGGTTAAACACTTTAAGTGATAATTGTGCTATCTTAGTAGTGGGCTCATGTGTTTGTTCCACACTATTCTTAGCCTTTTTTAGTCTTCGTATGTAAATCTGATTCTCGCTCCTTCTCACATTACCCTAGATACTACAGTAAGAACATCCCATTGTCAATTTCAGTTAACCACTACCCATAACGCTATGGAAGTGGAGCCATTTTTTCCTCTGTATAAAGTCCCACTACATTATCGCTCAGTTTATATTTTCTGGTTTGCTCCCCAAATGATAATATATACTTAGGCTATGTATGTCTATGCCTTTAATGATGCTGTATGTTATATTTTCCTGTTTTCACTAGGTGGCAGCCTGCCTAGGGGGATATACAGTATATGGACAAGTCACCAGTAGCCTTTCAATCTGAGGAACAGTATACAATCAGTGACTCCTTTGGAGCATACATTCTGGCACAACTAGACACGTTTTTCCATTTTCTATTTCCACCTTTCTTTTTCTTTTTAAATCTCTTATATTATGTGCGAGCTATTGGCCATAATCGCTGTGGTCTCGGGATAGTTTTATGCTGAGACGCATAGCACCACCCCCCTGATCATGGGGGAGGTGAACTGCATTCCAGTTACGTCTGTTGCGCCGATACCACTCGCGCGTGCCCTCTTGCCATTCGCTTGCGCATGCGCGGTCACGGCGAGTCGGTGCGCAGGCACGGGCGTTCGGCGCCATCATACAAATAGACCCCTGCTCTGTAAGTCTGACAGGCACTGCGGAGCGGGGGAGACGCCAACCATACAGACCTGTTCCAGTAAATTATGTAAGTGCACTTATCTTGCTGGCTCTCACTGGCCATGTATGAGCCGTCTGCTGGACGACCATGTAGGTTTAAGTTTCTAAATGCCCCTTAATAGCCCTTTTATCCCCCCTAGGGAAGACAGATGGTGTTAAGGACTCTTTGGTACTATCTACCGATCCGGAGCCTCACTGATAGCTTCTGATAGTTATTTCCTTAGATGCCTACACAGTATGTATTGGTAAATGTATAATTATCTTTCGTGTCCCTACCCCATTTAGGCTTTGACCACTATACCTATGAGGGCTCTATACACTTTATGGTCTAGTTACAGTCTTTAATGACTCTATAATAAACATTACAAGCAGCAGTTATTCCTGTTTTCTCCCTCTTCTCTTTTTTTCTTCTTTTCTGTTTTTTTCTGTTTTGCGATTATAGCAAGCAAATTTCTCTACTTTTTACAACTCTAACATTGTGTCTTGTCATTGCCAGTTCAGCTATATTACTGGAATACAGTTGCTGTGGTCTTTCAGACCAATAATACACGGGAACTTTTTGTTCCAAGATCCCATTGCTGCCTGGTTGGCGTCCATCTATACCCCCATTGGGACAGTTGCCTCATCCATTTTCTTTATGGAATCATTTTACATGGTATGTACTTTTCTGAAATGGCACGGTTGTTCATCTAACTTCTATGGCCACCGTGCATATCCCTTTCCTGTACAGCTCTCTGATGTGTCCTTTTATTTTTTAGAGTAAAAACAATTTATGACCCTATCTGCTTCTATCCTATAAACCTGACAAAGGTATTTAACCAGAAACGCGTCGGGTACCGGGGATTATCCTACTGGAGAGTATTATTATCTCTTTTGTCATATTTTTTCAGTTAAATTTTTGTTTTTTGTTTTTGTTGCTTTTTTCTCACATGTATGTACATTTTGCATCAATTTTTATGTTTTTTAATATCGATCATTCTGTTCTGATCGTAGACTTTTATGTGTATTTAATAAACTATTTTCCATATTATATCAGTGTTTGTGGCCTTTAAAGTCCCATTGAAGGGGGATGCTTTTTTCTTTTAACCATATTTCAGGGATGTGGCTACTGCACTGTTTCAATCTGATATGGTGAAACCCTCTTTTTTGCTGGGAGTTTATCAAGTGACCAAGGGAGGAGGTGTAAATGGAGAAGAGGAGGAGTCAGAGGACAGAACCTTGGGAGACCCCTATAGAAAGAGGAAGTGGCGAGAAATTGGACTCACAACAGCATTTAGTCCCCATGCACACAGGGCATTAGAAAAAAATGAGCTGTAAAGCCACTACCAACACCAGGTAAAGATGGCCGTAAAAACGCACTTTTAGTAGCTTTTTGCATTGCCGTTAATGCGCGTTTAGCCATGTTGGCTTTTAGCAGCGTTTCTCTGCCTCTATTAAAATCAATGGTTCCCTCTGAGAGCCGTTTTAATTGATCTGACTTCTAGCCCATTGATTTGAATATAAGTCGCATCCAAGTCGGATCATGATGATCCGACTTGTGGTGCGACTTGTGCTCTGAGGATCTTAAAGGGGATCTTTGAGTCTGGTATGGATCTTGAAAGGAAACTCCATGCCAAAATGAAATATAAAAAGTGGCGTGGGTATCCCTCCCCCAACACCATACCGGTATGGATTTTGAGGGGAACCCCCACACCAAAAAAAGGTGTGGGCCCCCCAAAATCCATACCAGACCCTTATCCCAGCATTCAGGTCAGGAAAGGGGGGGACAAGCAAGCCCCCCCCCCCTCCTGGACAATACCAGGCCACATGCCCTCAACATGGGGGGGAGTGCATTGGGGCAGGGGTGGCTCTGCGCACTCCACTCCAAAGCACCTTGTCCCCATGTTGATGGGGACAAGGGCCTCTTACCGGCAATCCTGGGAGGTGGTTGTGGAGGTCTGTGGGCAGGGGGCTTATTCAAATCTGGAAGCCTCCTTTAACAAGGGGGCACCCCATAAACCCCTATCCATTCACCCCAAAAAAGGCAGTGTAGTGTAAATATAAACAAGAAGTTTTGAAAAGTCCTTTATTAAAAATCTTCCTCTGGTCTTCTTCCTCAGGTGTTCTCCCTCCGGTGTTCTTCCTTCAGTCTTCTCTGCTGCTGCTGTCTTCTCTGCCGATGCTGTCTTCTCCACCGCTGCTGTCTCCGCTGTGACATCACAAGGGGCGGGGTCTCATGGTGACATCACCGCATGGTCACGCCCTATGGCTATATAAAAACAGGCAGAGAGCAGAGCTGGCACAATGACGGGAGACAGTGTCGGAGGAGGAAGGAGGAGGAACGGCTCAGCAGTGGAGAAGTTAGCAGCAGAGGAGAAGACAGCAGCCACGGAGGAGACCGGAGGGGGAAGACTGGAAGGAGAAGATCGGAGGAAGAAGACCAGCGGAAGATTTTTAATAAAGGATTTGCCAAAACCTTCTCTTGTTTTTGTTTACACTACACTGCCTTTTTTTGGGGTGAATGGGTATGGGTACAATGTACCCCCTACTCATTCACATAGGGAGGGCTGGGATCTGGGTGCCCCCTTTTTAAAGGGGGCTTCCAGATTCCGATAAGCCCCCTGCTCACATACCCCCTCAACCACCACCCAGAGATATCAGGAAGAGGCCTTTGTCCCCCATCAACATGGGGAACAAGGAGCTTTGGGGGTCCCCCCTGCCCCAAAGCACCCCCCATGTTGAGGGCATGTGGCTTGCTATGGTCCAGGAGGAAGGGGGCTGCTCACTCGTCCCCCCTCCCCTTTTCCTGACCTCTCCGGCTGCATGCTCTGATAAGGGTCTGGTAAAGATTTTGGGGGACACCCCATGCTAGTTTTCTTTTTTGGCGTCCGTTTCCCCCCAAAATCCATACCACACTGGTATGATCTTGGGGGGACCCCACGCTGTTTTTTTTTTTTTCATTTTGGAGTGGGGTTTCCTTTCAAGATCCATACCAGACTCAAACAGCATGGTATGGATCTTGGGGGGGACCCCACAGTATTTTTCTTTTAAATTTTGGCGTGGGTTTCCCCTCCAAGATCATCATAGAAAGCGTGAAGGTAAAAAACGGTCAGCCTTTACAACCACTTTAACCAAAATATACACATTCATGCATGTATAAAGTGTTCTTTATTCATAAGAGGTCTTGCAACTGTATATATGTGGGGGAACACCTATAGGTTCCGAACGTTTCACAGTGTATTTGCTTCCTCAGGACAGCCTGGGCTACTAGGGGATATACAGAAATTAGTATTTAATAATATAGTTGGAAAAAGCCTAAAATAGCATAAAAAAATTGACTCATGAATTTACATCAACAGTACAGTATATTTAGGAGCAGCGCTGCATCCTAACCCAAGATGGCTAATATACTCCCATCAGGCAGCAGTAGAGTATAGGCTGATAGAATATAGTGCTTGAGTATTCATTTATTTCAATGCACAGAATAAATTAAAACATTTCTGAAAAATCCTGTCTTGTGTAACATTGAGGTATGGCTATTCAAAGCAGTACACCTGCACAAGCCTGAGCAAATAATGAAAACACATGTAAGTAGCGTTACCTTACCTATCCAATAGGGGTTATCTCTTCACTTTGAACAGATCTCCTCTCTCCTCCTGCGGTGTCTCTACGATGGGAATATGGACAGTAAGAAAAAGAAAAATCTGACAGGGTTGTTACAAGTCCATACTCACGTTGGGATGTAGTAGTATTTTTTTTTTGCTTTTTTTGTGATTCTGTATGAAGCAGAGAGTTGTAGTGAGCCTGCCTGTATGTGCCTGTCAGTGTTCTCTAAGCATAGAATGTACTAGCTCAGTCACTTGCTGTTTGAGCTTGCTCCAGCAGGGTGTGCTATCGAGGTGGTATTCTATGTTATGAATGTTTGATGACTCAGCAGACCTGGGGGGCTTGGTGGACTTGGTCTGTAGCTCTACATACACTTTAAATGAAAAAAAAAATGTAATATATTGCAGCTTACCAGTCTTTAGATGTGGTGGCTGCATTTGTTTTCTTTTCTAGGCTTTTTGCCTTTTTTTTAACTGACAAACCTTCTGATAACACACTTCCTGTCCTAGGGTGACAACACCCACAATAAAATTGTGGATATGTGCATGCAATGAAGATATGTACTGGATATGATCTTATTTTTATTTTGGCCAGATACACACTTTAACCACTTGCCGATCTGCTCATGCAGATATACTGTGGCAGGTCGGCTCTCCTGAGCGAACCGACATACCTGTACGTTGGCTCCAGCAAGGAGGATAGCGGGCATGCGCGGAGGAGAGGCAGAACGGGGAACTGCCTATGTAAACAAGGCGATTCCCTGTTCTGCCAGATGACATGACAGAGATCTACTGTTCCCAGTGATCGGGAACAGTGATCTCTGTCATGTCCCAGTGAGCCCACCCCCCCACCCAGGGAACATACTTAACCCCTTGATCGCCCCTAGTGTTAACCCCTTCCCTGCCAGTGTCATTTTTACATTAATTAGTGCATTTTTATAGCACTAATCAATGTACCGGTAATATTGTCACTGGTCCCCAAAAAGTGTCATATGGGGTCAGATTTGTTTGCCGCAATGTTGCAGTCCCGATAAAAATTGCAGTTCACCGACATTACCAGTAAAAAATGTTTTTTTTTAAAAAAGTCCCCAAATCTATCCCATAGTTTGTAGACGCGATAGCTTTTACGCAAACCAATATAAGCCTATTGTGATTTTTTTTTTTACCAAAAATATGTAGAAGAATATATATCGGCCTAAACTGATGAATAAATTTGTTTTTTTATATATTTTTTTGGATATGTATTATAGCAATTTTTTTTTAATTGTTTATAGCGCAAAAAATAAAAGCCACAGAGGTGATCAAATACCACCAAAAGAAAGCTCTATTTGTGGGTAAAAAAGGACATCAGTTTTGGTTGGGTACAACGTCGTTGTACCCAACCAGTGCCGTATCGCAAAAAATGGCCTGGTCATTAAGGGGGCAAATCCTTCCAGTGCTGAAGTGGTTAAAAGAGGGTAGGCAATTACAGCAAATAATTCTGGATGTCTGCCTTTGGAGATCATCTACTGTAATTTCCACATTAGAAGAGACAAATAGCCTGAGGCACTAACATTGGTTAAATCAGGTGTTACACGAGAAAATAGCTTTGCATAAAATTGCTTATTTAAATCATAACTCAGAAGATTCTTTTTTTACACTTTTACGCATTTATTTGACGTGAAAGCAATCAAAGTAAGTTATGCCACATTTGCGACACTTTAAAGTGGACCTGCCACTTTATCCTTTTGGGGAAGAGTAACAGGTTATATTATTATATTTCCTCTGCTACTAATACTTACTTTCCCAGCATACCCATTGCCCCATTCAGACTCAAATAGAAAGCCCTGTTTAAGCTCTATATCAGGCTATGGACCTTTTTCCTGTCTCCAGTGTTCGGGCCAGACTGTTCAGATGCCATGCACTACATAATGGGAGGAAAGGGGAAATGGTCACATGCTCCCCCAAATATTTTCCAAGGTTGGCGGAGGAGTTTAGGGATGTTACATATTAGTGGCACAGAAGGTGGTCTAAAAAAAATACCTAAAAATATGCAAATGGACACCAAACCACAAAGTGAAAAAGTATAAAGTGCCTCTAACTGTTCATAATAGCATCACATAAAAACAGCCAACACGGGGATAACAAAACTCTCCCTTCGTCTGGGCTTAAAAGAATGAAATAAGGACTTGATTGGACTCAAAGGATACCCAAATGGATCTATATTTGATCATCTGGTGCACAATTTTCTGGTAGATTAGATTTATAACAATGTAATCAACAGCTGCTGATTACATTGTTAGAATATACAGTAGTTCCATTTGGTTATAGTTGGTTAAAGTTTCCTTTTAGTCCAATTAGGTAATTATATTAGCCTTTCTCAACTTTTTTTTACCCCTCAGGAACCCTTTAAAATGTTTCCAATTCTCAGAGAATCCCCCCTCTAAAAACTACCTAAAGCTCAGGTTCACCTGATCAGTATGTTATGAAGCATTTTGTCCCCTTGGCGCTGGCTGCAGGCAGATATGTGACCTTGACTCCGAGTGGCCGCATATTTGCGTGCATTAGTGCAAAAACAGCTGTGCTGAGAGCACGTGCCCTGCTCTCTCCCAGATTTTCCTCCTCTCCCTCCTGCAGGCATTCAGTGGCTGCAGGAGGAAAATGTAGGGGATCGGTTGCTTTATTTGCCACCCCCACCTCCCTTCCCATCCGGATTATGCTGCCCCCGGGCCCCTGTGTACTTTTCTGCCCTCCTGGATGTAGAGCAGAGAAGGGGCTGGCAAATCTGTCATTTACCGGCCCCTTCCTTTTCTGAATGGACAGAGTCAGTGATGTGCAGTTGAGGTCTGTTTTGACCCCTGATATCTCACCAAAGCCCCTCAGCAAGGCTCCTAAAAAAACCTGTAAAAAAATAAGAAGACTGCTGCGGGATGAAGGGGTCATGGAGGCCCTTCATGGTTACTTGAACCAGGGCTCTGAAGGTTCTAGTTATGCCTCTGTTGGACTCTTTCACTTAATGGTTTGGCTATATACTTTGAGTTGACTCTGGGTACCCATTCAGGGAGGCCTGTATGTTTAAGATGTCCAGAGGCATTGAGCTGGTTAGAAGTTTTCCTTGCATTGGATCCATGGGACTAAGCATTGAAATTCCAGAACTTCTTAAATGTGTTTTTCTGGAGTTACTGTACTTAGTTAGCCACGGTGGAGGAGTGGTCAAACATTCTCATAGACACACTCCTAAACCTTGTGGACAGTCTTCCCAGAAGAGTTGAAGCTTTTATAGCTGCAAAGAGTGGAACAACTGAATATTGAACCCTACGGAATAAGACTGGGATGCCATTAAAGTACACGTGCGTGTAAAGGCAGGTGTTTCAATACTTTTGACAATATAGTGTGAAATATATTTTTTTTTTCCCCTTCTATGGGTCAAACTAGATGGACTTGTGTCCTTTTTCAGCCAGACTAACTATGTAACTCCAGAAAAACACATTTAAGAAGTTCTGGGATTGTGATGCGGTAGGGGCAAAGAGGAGCTCCTCCCCATAGAAGGGCCATGGAGACGGCTGGAAACAAAGCACCAGCATGGTTGCCAACCCACATGGGTGGAGTCGACCCGCAGGGTGGTGTATGTGATGACTCCACAGGGAGAACACATGTAGCCACCCAGTAGACAGCACAGACACAGCAGCCACTGGAATATAAAGGATTTTAGACCAGAAACCATATGAACAATAGAAACATAAAACAAACAAACGCCAAAAAAAAAAAACTATAAGAAAACCCTGCATGCACACAGGGGTTGGCCATATCAAGGCAGTGGACTATATTGGGTAATAAGGGGGGAAAAAAGGGAAGGGAGGGACATGAGAATCGTGTGTGATGTGGGTTGGGGTATGGATTAGAAAATCAATAACCCCTAATGATAAACTATAGATGTAGTTCACAGCCCCCCAATACAAATCTAGAAAGAAAGGTTCCCCCCATATGGGTTGGCAGACATGCTTGTGCCTTGTTTCCGGCCGTCTCCACGGCCCTTCTATGAAGAGTAGCTCTTTTGTGCCCCCACCGTGCCACAAGTTGTCACGGTGAAGGCTTCCTTCTGGGACGGGACCCCCCTAGGGGCGGGACTACGCCGTGCGCCGATGCTTCGAGGAAACTTGGCGCCATATGCCAAGCACCCCCCCATCTGGGAATTGGCTCCCTCGGTGTGAGTATCTGTATATATAACACTGCACATCCGGTGGGCTTGTCTCTGCTCGAGCACCGCCGTTGTGGAGACATACATGCACTACTGTGTTTTGATTATAAGACGACGCATGTGAGGGGGACACTGCTTGGCTTTTGCCCCCTCCTCTCTTGTGTCAAATACTTTGCTACATGCTTTTGCAGCATAAACTTTCATCATATTTACTCTATCATACCGTCTTTGATTTTAGACATTGGGGTTGATTTGCTAAACGTAAATCCACTTTGCACTACAAGTGCAGTTGAAAGTGCACTTGTAAGTGCAGTCGCTGTAAATCGCTGTAGATCTGAGGGAAAGCTCTGAAATTAGGGGAAGCTCTGCTGATTTTATCATCCAATCATGTGCAAGCAAAAATGCTATATTTTTTTATATTCCTTGCATGCCCCCCTCAGATCTACAGCGACTGCACTTCCAAGTGAACTTGCAGTTCACTTGTAGTGCAAAGTGGATTTGCCTTTAGTAAATAAACCCCCTTGTCACCTTGACTGCTGGTGCAGCTCACAGGGCGCTTCTTGTGGACGTATGTTCCTGGCTCATTCGAGGTGCTCATTGTCCACCTGGTGGGCTAGTGCAGACCACTTCAGCCACATTGGAAACTTCTTTACTGTTCCATATGCTTATTCCATATTCTTATGTTTTATTATTCAATGTAAGTAATCAATCAGCTATGACTATACTATATATTACTACATGTAAGTAATAGTCCTGCTTATACTATGTATTGCAATGTGACTATTAGCAACTTTGTTTATATTTCAGAAAGGAGAAAAACAATCACCCAGAATTTTAAATTCCCCTGAAGAAGGAATACACATTATTAATTTCGAAACATGTTGGGATATTCAAGAAACCTATATGGACTGACCTTTGCTATATTATTCACACATAATACAATTGAGTGCCTAAAAAGTCCATTTAGGGGAACCCTTCACATTTTTGTCTATATGGACTGACCTTAGCATGACTCTGGCAGTATCCCAGATAGCAAGCAACTGTGCTTCAAGTTTGAAAATTACTTGCTAAGCTATTGCTAGATTTGTCAGGCTTCACAAGTTTATTCCACGATTGCAGCAAGTCCGCTTTGCATGACTCCAGATCAACGTTCTTTGCAAATATTCTGCAAGTCTAATACAAGTTCCTTCTGGTCCAGTTATGTTGTGCAACAGTCATCCCACCACAGGGGTCACTGTGGTTGAATTTTCATGCTGTAGACTTGCAGAGGTCTTGCTGTAGACTCACCACTGCAACTTTGCTCTTTCTAGAAACTTGCCACGCAAATCTGCTACAAATTGGAAAAGTGTCAACTAGAACTTTGGCTTCAAATGCTCTGCAGGTGTACATCTTGCCAGTGAAAATGTGCAGCAAATTAACCAACGTACAATTCAACACTGCCACAAGTTTATGACACGTTTATCCTTGCTATCTGGGATATGGGTATACTTGATATGACAGGGTTTGATTATATCATTCCAATTCTTACTGTTTGTATTTACTCTCCAAATATTTTGTATACATTGTTTTAAACTGTACAAGGGCTATGTTTGCCCTTTTGATCATGTTTTGTACCATTAAAAGTGGCGCTACTGCCTTTTAAACCAAGTTTACTTTTAACTACAATTCTCTGCCTTTAAAGTCCAAGGGGGTTATTACCAATGCACTTGATGCATTTTTTTTTTTTTTATGTATAATAGGCTGTTGACAGCCCATTACATGCTTTCCCTAAACAAGATCTTTTCGCAATGTTCAAGTCTTGCCACAAATTATCAATAGGATTTAGGTCTGGGCTTTGACTGGGCCATTCTAACACATGAATATACTTTGATCTAAACCATTCCATTGTAGCTCTGGCTGTATGTTTAGGGTCATTGTCTTGCTGCAAGGTGAACCTTCCCCAGTCTCAAGTATTTTGCAGACTCTAACAGGTTTTCTTCTAATGCTGCGTACACACACGGACTTTACGGCATACTTGGTCCGGCGTACCGGATTTAGTCGGACAATTCGACTGTGTGTGGGCTCCAGCAGACTTTGTTTTATCAAAATTTTGACGGACTTAGATTTGAAACATGTTTCAAATCTATCCGGCGGACTCGTGTCCGGTCCAAAAGTCCGCTCGTCTGTATGCTAGTTCGATGGACAAAAACCGAGGCTAGGGCAGCTATTGGCTACTGGCTATGACCTTCCTTGTTTTAGTCCGGTCGTACGTCATCACGTACGAATTCGTCGGACTTTGTTTGATCGTGTGTAAGCAAGTCCGTTCATTCAGAAAGTCCGTTGTAAAGTCCGTCGAAAAGTCAGACGGGCAAAGTATGCCGCGAAGTCCGGTCATGTGTATGCGGCATAAGATTGCCCTGTATTTGGCTCTATCCATCTTCCCATCAACTCTGACCAGCTTCCCTGTCCCTACTGAAGAAAAGCATCCCCACAACATGATTCTGCCACCACCATGTTTCACGGTGGGGATGGTGTGTTCAGGGTGATGTGCAGTGTTAGTTTTCCACCACACATAGCGTTTTGCTTTTAGGCCAAAAAGTTCAATGTTGGTCTCATCTGACCAGAGTGCCTTCTTTCACATGTTTTCTGTGTCCCCCACATGGCTTCTCGCAAACTGCAAACAGGACTTCTTATGGCTTTCTTTCAACTTTGGCTTCTTCTTGCCACTCTTCCATAAAGGCCAGTTTTGTGGAGTGTACTACTAATAGTTGTCCTGTGGACAGATTCTCCCACCTGAGCTGTGGATCTCTGCAGCTCCTCCAGAGTTACAATGGACTTCTCTGCTTTTCTGATTAATGCTCTCCTTGCCCGGCCTGTCAGTTTAGGTGGATGGCCATGTCTTGGTAGGTTTGCAGTTGTGCCATACTCTTTCCATTTTCAGATGATGGATTGAACAGTGCTCCGTAAAATGTTCAACGCTTGGGATTTTTTTTTTAACCTAACCCTGTTTTAAAGTTCTCCACAACTTTATCCCTGACCTGTCTGGTGTGTTCCTTAGCCTTCATGATGCTGTTTGTTCACTAAGGTTCTATAACAAACCTCTGAGGGCTTCACAGAACATCTGTATGTATACTGAGATTAAATTACACACAGGTGGACTCTATTTACTAATTAGGTGACTTCTGAAGGCAATTGGTTCCACTAGATTTTAGTTAGGGGGGTATCAGAGTAAAGAGGGGGCTGAATATAAATGCACGCCACACTTTTCAGATGTTTATTTGTAAAAAAAAAAAAAAAAATTGAAAACCATTTTTCATTTTCTTTCCACTTCACAATTATGCAATGCTTTGTGTTGGTATAGCATGTAAAAACCCAATAAGATACATTTACATTTTTGGTTGTAACATGACAAAATGTGGAAAATTTTAAGGGGTATGAATACTTTTTCAAGGCACTGTATATATCTATATATAGATACAGTGGCTTGCGAAAGTATTCGGCCCCCTTGAACTTTTCAACCTTTTGCCACATTTCAGGCTTCAAACATAAAGATATAAAATTTTAATTTTTTGTGAAGAATCACCAACAAGTGGGACACAATTGTGAAGTGGAACGAAATCTATTGGATATTTTAAACTTTTTTAGCAATTAAAAAACTGAAAAGTGGTGCGTGCAAAATTATTCGGCCCCTTTACTTTCAGTGCAGCAAACTCACTCCAGAAGTTCAGCGAGGATCTCTGAATGATCCAATGTTGTCCTAAATGACTGATGGTGATAAATAGAATCCACCTGTGTGTAATCAAGTCTCTGTATAAATGCACCTGCTCTGTGATAGTCTCAGGGTTCTGTTGAAAGCGCAGAGAGCATCATGAAGACCAAGGAACACACCAGGCAGGTCCGTAATACTGTGGTGGAGAAGTTTAAAGCTGGATTTGGATACAAAAAGATTTCCCAAGCTTTAAACATCCTAAGGAGCACTGTGCAAGCGATCATTTTGAAATGGAAGGAGTATCAGACCACTGCAAATCTACCAAGACCTGGCTGTCCCTCTAAACTTTCAGCTCAGACAAGGAGAAGACTGATCAGAGATGCAGCCAAGAGGCCCATGATCACTCTGGATGAACTGCAGAGAACTACAGCTGAGGTGGGAGAGTCTGTCCATAGGACAACAATCAGTCGTACACTGCACAAATCTGGCCTTTATGGAAGAGTGGCAAGAAGAAAGCCATTTCTCAAAGATATCCATAAAAAGTCTCGTCTAAAGTTTGCCACAAGCCACCTGGGAGACACACCAAACATGTGGAAGAAGGTGCTCTGGTCCGATGAAACCAAAATCCAACTTTTTGGCCACAATGCAAAACGATATGTTTGGCGTAAAAGCAACACAGCTCATCACACTCAACACACCATCCCCACTGTGAAACATGGTGGTGGCAGCATCATGGTTTGGGCCTACTTTTCTTCAGCAGGGACAGGGAAGATGGTTAAAATTGAGGGGAAGATGGATGCAGCCAAATACAGGACCATTCTGGATGAAAACCTGTTGGAGTCTGCAAAAGACCTGAAACTGGGACAGAGATTTATCTTCCAACAAGACAATGATCCCAAACATACAGCAAAATCTACAAAGGAATGGTTCACAAATAAACGTATCCAGGTGTTAGAATGGCCAAGTCAAAGTCCAGACCTGAATCCAATCGAGAATCTGTGGAAAGAGCTGAAAACTGCTGTTCACAAACGCTCTCCATCCAACCTCACTGAGCTCGAGCTGTTTTGCAAGGAAGAATGGGCAAGAATTTCAGTCTCTCGATGTGCAAAACTGATAGAGACATACCCCAAGCGACTTGCAGCTGTAATTGCAGCAAAAGGTGGCTCTACAAAGTATTAACGCAAGGGGGCCGAATAATTTTGCACGCCCCACTTTTCATTTTTTTATTAGTTAAAAAAGTTTCAAAAATCCAAAAGATTTCGTTCCACTTCACAATTGTGTCCCACTTGTTGGTGATTCTTCACAAAAAATAAAAATTTTATATCTTTATGTTTGAAGCCTGAAATGTGGCAAAAGGTTGAAAAGTTCAAGGGAGCCGAATACTTTCGCAAGCCACTGTATATATAGCTCTCTCTCTCTCTGTGTATATATACACTACCGTTCAAAAGTTTGGGGTCACATTGAAATGTCCTTATTTTTGAAGGAAAAGTACTGTACTTTTAAATGAAGCTAACTTTAAACTAGTCCTAACTTTAAACAAATATACTCTATACATTGCTAATGTGGTAAATGACTATTCTAACTGCAAATGTCTAGTTTTTGGTGCAATATCTACATAGGTGTATAGAGGCCCATTTCCAGCAACTATCACTCCAGTGTTCTAATGGTACAATGTGTTTGCTCATTGGCTCAGAAGGCTAATTGATGATTAGCAAACCCTTGTGCAATCATGTTCACACATCTAAAAACAGTCTAGCTCCTTCCAGAAGCTACAAAACTGACCTTCCTGTGAGCAGATTGAGTTTCTGGAGCATCACATTTGTGGGGTCAATTACACGCTCAAAATGGCCAGAAAAAGAGAACTTTCATCTGAAACTCGACAGTCTATTCTTGTTCTTAGAAATGAAGGCTATTCCATGCGAGAAATTGCAAAGAAATTGAAGATTTCCTACAACGGTGTGTACTACTCCCTTCAGAGGACAGCACAAACAGGCTCTAACCAGAGTAGAAAAAGAAGTGGGAGGCCGCGTTGCACAACTAAGCAAGAAGATAAGCACATTAGAGTCTCTAGTTTGAGAAACAGACGCCTCACAGGTCCCCAACTGGCATCTTCATTAAATAGTACCCGCAAAACACCAGTGTCAACATCTACAGTGAAGAGGCGGCTGCGGGATTTTGGGCTTCAGGGCAGAGTGGCAAAGAAAAAGCCATAACTGAGACTGGCCAATAAAAGAAAAAGATTAAGATGGGCAAAAGAACACAGACATTGGACAGAGGAAGACTGGAAAAAAGTGTTGTGGACGGATGAATCCAAGTTTGAGGTGTTTGGATCACAAAGAAGAACGTTTGTGAGACGCAGAACAAATGAAAAGATGCTGGAAGAATGCCTGACGCCATCTGTTAAGCATTGTGGAGGTAATGTGATGGTCTGGGGTTGCTTTGGTGCTGGTAAGGTGGGAGCTTTGTACAGGGTAAAAGGGATTCTGAATAAAGAAGGCTATCACTCCATTCTGCAACGCCATGCCATACCCAGTGGACAGCGCTTGATTGGAGCCAATTTCATCCTACAACAGGACAATGACCCTAAACACACCTCCAAATTGTGCAAGAACTATTTACAGCAGAAGCAGGCAGCTGGTATTCTATCGGTAATGGAGTGGCCAGCACAGTCACCAGATCTGAACCCCATTGAGCTGTTGTGGGAGCAGCTTGACCGTATGGTACGCCAGAAGTGCCCATCCAACCAATCCAACTTGTGGGAGCTGCTTCTAGAAGCGTGGGGTGCAATTTCTCCAGCTTACCTCAATAAATTAACAGCTAGAATGCCAAAGGTGTGCAATGCTGTAATTGCTGCAAAAGGAGGATTCTTTGATGAAAGCAAAGTTTGATGTAAAAACAATGTTATTTCAAATACAAATCATTATTTCTAACCTTGTCAATGTCTTGACTCTATTTTCTATTCATTTCACAACGTATGGTGGTGAATAAGTGTGACTTTTCATGGAAAACACAAAGTTGTTTGGGTGACCCCAAACTTTTGAACGGTAGTGTATATATATATATATATATATATATATATATATATATATATAATAGCTATATATATAATAGCTATATATATCTACACATATAGATATATATATATATAGATATATATAGATATATATCTATATCTATATCTAGATATATACAGTGCCTTGAAAAAGTATACATACCCCTTAAAATTTTCCACATTTTGTCATGTTACAACCAAAAATGTAAATGTATCTTATTGGGATTTTACGTGCTATATGGTATATCTATCTATATATCTATATCTATGTCTATATCTATATCTATGTCTATATCTATATATCTATATCTATCTATGTATCTATATCTATCTATGTATCTATATCTATCTATGTATCTATATCTATGTATCTATATCTATCTATGTATATCTATGTATATCTATGTATGTCTATCTATGTATATCTATCTATGTATATCTATGTATATCTATGTATATGTCTGTCTGTCTGTCTATATATACATATATATACATACATAAAATCCTATATATATATATACAATCCTTTACCCACAGTTGATCCAGAGGAAGGCAAAAAAAACCCAAAAAAGCATGATCCAATTTGCTCCAGCAGGGGGAAAAATTCCTTCCTGATCCCCCAAAAGGCGATTGAATATTCCCTGGATCAACTCCCTGGAGTCCCTGGAGTGGACAGAACCTGTTACTTTGCCCCGAATGGACAAGTGACCGGTTTACATTATTCAGTGATAAAAGTTGGTTCTCATTCACCCTTTACAATAGTCTTTCCTTGTCCTACCAGACTACTCATTCTTCTTTTATTGACTGCATAATTCTCATTAGGTATAATTGATCGTTAAATGCAAATCATTCTTGTTTTCAGTTAAACAAAAAAAGTCAGCCAGTTATTAATGCAATTAGATGTCTGTTTACTCCGACACCTGTGATCAATAATATATTTCCTTACTGGAACATTTCCTAAAACAATATGTTCTTATTGTTTTGGCTAAGTGTCCTACATTTGAGCGCAGTCCTGTATATTGAAGAATTAGGTGAGAACAGCGCCTGAAACTCTGTTAATATGGAACTGTAATAACTGTGTTACACTACAGCAAACTGCTTAATCATTCCGCAAAAAAAAAAAAAGAAAACAAAAAAAAAAATAGTTGTTTGGATGTCTAGTTGTTTTAAAAAACAGAAAAGAGCTGATGTTATTATTTTAGTTTTTAACACATTTTGAAGAGATGAGATATGCGAAGACAGCAAGGCGATGATCCACAGTATGCAGCCACAGCGATTAAAGTGGGCCTGTCATTAAAAACTGAGCTCCAGACTAACAGCTAAACACACAGAACAAACACAATGCCTGCCAAAGGATTTGCATTTCTGTCCATCCGGTCCTCAGATTTGTTCAGCTCTGCCTCACAGCACAGCCAGCCTGGAGACCTTTTTTTTTTCTGATGCAGTTAAAGAGATGTGGTCACCTTGTCCACAGGCATGGCAAAACAGTGGTGTATGTGAAAAAGGAACTCCCTAAACACCGGATACTCACTTTGCCAGCATCTCAGCCACAACTAAATTTCGTAATATCAGCTTGGATCAGACAGGGGTGACATCACTCCCTCATTCATGTGACAGAGTTTAAGCCTTGCGATTGGATGCTAGACCCAAGCACTGTCTCAGAGGAGGTCACATGTTCCCCTATTAGACTTATTCGAGTTCAAATCGATTAGAATTTTCCAAACTCGGTTGAATTGAACTCAATTCGACCGAATTCGGAAAATTTTAATCAATTTGAATTACATTCAAAATCTATTTGATATTCAAATTTTGAAAGATGGTTATATTCTTTCTATTCCATTCTATTCTATTGTTTTTTTCTAGTCTATTATTTTCTATTATATTCTATTCTTTTCTATTCTATTCTAATTTGACTTTATTCTATTTGAAATTCGCATTTAGGAAGATGGTTATATTGTTACATTCTTTCTATTCTGTTTCGTTGTTTTTTCTATTCTATTCTGTTCTATTCTATTCTATTATTTTATATTCTATTCTAATTCAAATTTAATCTATTCAAATTCAAATTTATTATATTTGAATTCCGGAAGATGGTTATAGTCGTTCTATTTTATTGTATGCTGATCTATTGTTTTATTCTATTCTATTATTTTACTTTATTTTATTTTATACTCTAAGCTATTATTTTCTATTCTCTTTGAATTTGAATTTATTCTATTCGATATTCAAATTTCGGAAAAGAAGGTTATATCCTTTCTGTTTTATTCTATTCTATAGTTTTTTTCTATTCTATTCTTTTCTATTATATTCTATTCTTTTCTATTCTATTCTAATTTGAATTTATTCTATTTGAAATTCGCATTTCAGAAGATGGTTATATTGTTACATTCTTTCTATTCTGTTCCGTTGTTTTTTCTATTCTATTCTGTTCTATTCTTTTCTATTCTATTATTTTATATTATATTCTAATTCAAATTTAATCTATTCAAATTCAAATTTATTCTATTTGAATTCTGAAAGATGGTTATAGTCTTTCTATTTCATTGTATGCTGATCTATTGTTTTATTTTATTCTATTATTTTACTTTATTTTATTTAATTTTATACTCTAAGCTATTATTTTCTATTCTATTTGAATTTGAATTTATTCTATTTGATATTCAAATTTCGGAAGAAGGTTATATTCTTTCTGTTTTATTCTGTTCTATTGTTTTTTTCTATTCCATTATTTTCTATTGCATTCTATTCTATTCTTTTTTTTATTCTATGCTTTTCTATTCTATGTTAATTCAAATGTATTCTATTTGAAATATGAATTTCAGAAGATGGTTATATTCTTTCTATTTTATTCTATTCTGTTCTTTTTTTATTCTATTCTATTTTATTTTGTTCCTTTATTTTCTGTTCTATTTTGTTCTGTTTTACTCTATTCTATGCTATTTTTTTTCTTTTCTATTCTATCCCTTTATTTGCTATTCTATCCCTTTATTTTCTCTTCTATCTTTTCTATTCTTTTATTTTGTATTCTGTTCTGTTTTACTGTATGATAATATATTCTTTTATTTTTTGTTCTATTATTTTCTATTCCATTACATTATTTTCTATTCTATTCCTTTATTTTCTGTTTTATTTTATTCTCTTCTGAAATTTGAATTTGATTAGAAAACTATTCGAATTCTATTCGAAAGCTATTCGAATTTCATCTGAAATTTTCATTTCATTATTTCGGATTCGTTTAAATTAGTTACTATTGTAATTCTGAAATTCGGATACATTCGAATAACCAGAAATTAGTCCGAATTTTGATTTGGAATGAAACAACGGCACATGTTTATCCCCTATACCTGGAATAGAGCAATAGATGCAGCAGAGACGAAGAAGTGTTGGCAAAGCAAGTATAGCACCGGCTGGTAATGGCAGTGGTAACCTGGTGACAATAAGGATAATCTGCAACAGAGACACATACAGCAATAAAAATCTGTCAGGGGTTCTAGCCTTCTCATACACTAATGACGAAAAAGAAATTTAATGTCCATATTGCTGTTGGGGATTTTGACACCCTTACAGTAAGGGCCTGTTCACACCAGGACTTGACAAATTTGCTTTAATTCTAGGAGCCAGCTAAAAAAAGTTAGGAACAATTTCTTTTTAACTAACAAATCTTATGAGTGGAACATGTAACATGTTCCCGAAGGTGAGCTTATCTTTTAACCCTTTCACAGCCAGATAAGTTTTTGCATTTTTTGCATACTTTTAAAAAAATCATCTTGATTGGGGCACAATAATGGGGCACATTGCGTTTGAAAGACTGCTGCGCAAATACAGTGTGACTTAAACTATTGCAACAATCGCCATTTTATTCCCTAGGGTCTCTGCTTAAAAAAAATGTATAATGTTTGGTGTTCTAAATAATTTTCTAGCAAAAAATACTAATTTAAACTTGTAAACAAAAAGTTCCAGAAAAGGCCTGTTTTTTTTTTTTTTTAACTTTTTTTTTCCCATCACATAGGGGACAAAAAGTCCCCTACGTGATGATTTTTTTTTTTTTCATAACAGGTTCTCCTTAATGCGAGATCCAGGGTCTAAAAGACCCTGGATGTCTCCCCTGAGCTCCACCGAATGGAATGCAATGCACGTTGCACTGCATTACACTCTATCCCGGCCTTGATAGAAACTGTCAACAGAAACCCGAAAAATGACGTCACAGGTCAAAAAAAAAGAAAAAGAAGAGCTGTCAAAAGACAGGGAAGACAGGGAAAAGACAGCAGTCGCTGGGAGGACTCTCATGGAGTTTTTTTGTTTTTTCTATTTTTCGGGCACTACAGGCAGCGTGATTGACGGTGGATGTACATCGCGGGACACTTTTTTTAATAAAGGGATTGTCAAAAACTGTCTCTTGGGGTTTTTAATTTTTCACACCTTTTTTTGGTGAATGGGTAGGGGTACAGTGTACCCGATACCCATTCACATAGGGGGGCGGGATCTGGGGGCCTCTAGAGTCCGAAAAGCCCCCCACCCGCAGACCCTGACAACCACTGGTCAGAGTTGTGGGTAAGAGGCCCTTGCCTCCATCAACATGGGGACAAGGTGCTTTGGAGGGCAAGCGGCCTGGTATGGTTCAGGAGGGGGGGCTCGCTTGTCCTCTCCTATTCCTGGCCTGCCAGGCTGCATGCTCGGATAAGGGTCTGGCATGGATTTTGGGGGGGCCCCAACGTTTTCTTTATTTTGGCGTGGATTTCCCCTTAAAAAGCTATGCCAGACCCAAAGGACCTGGTATGGATTTTGGGGGGAACCCACGCTGTTGTTTTTTTCTTAATTCTTTCATAGGGTTCACCTTAACCACTTCAATACACTGTATTATATACTCTGCACTGCACTATATACCCTGCACTGTATTATATATACTACACTGACTGCACTATAGATTTTCCACAGTATTATATATACTACAATGACTGCACTATATACTCTGCAATTTACTATATATACTATACTGATAGCACTACATACTCTGCACTGTATTATATATACTACACGGACTGCACTATATACTCTGAACTGTATTATATATTCTACACTAACTGCACTATACACTCTCCACTGTATTATATATACTACACAGACTGCACTATATACTCTGAACTGTATTATATATACTGCACGGACTTCACTATATACTCTGCACTGTATTTTATATATTACCCACACTGCACTATATACTGTGAACTGTATTATATATACTACACGGACTGCACTATATACTCTGAACTGTATTATATATACTACAGGGACTGCACTATATAATCTGAACTGTATTATATGTAGCACCGCCGTCTACTTTAGGTAGGTGCTAGTAGTAGGAGGTAAATTTAATTAGGTTAGAGTCCTAACCAATCCCAACCTGTATTGGCATGGGGGCAGGCCTCCTTAAATACCTAGAGTCAGCCCAGTTGGGGAGGAGTTGTCGGGTGGAAGAACTGGAAGATGGAGTACTAGCTGTTGGGAGCCTTGGAGGGAGCTCCCCAGTCTGGGGGGGTGACTCTGAGGCTCCTTCAAACCCGCCAGGAAACCCTTCAACCCCCCAACCCCCTAAGGCCCGCCCCCGAAGAGGCAGAAACCGCATTCAAACCAGATTGCAGCGCAGAACCAGTAGTAAGGGGCGGAGCCCCGCCCCTGAACCCACAACATCCACAACATTAGCCCCCATAGACATCACAGGAGAAGAATAGGACTTACCAGGCTGCCCAGGAAGGATCCCATCAGCCGCAGATCCAGACTCCACTGGTGCAGGGGGTCCATGCAATTCCTCCCCTTCAGATCCGGAAAGCTCGCCCTCCATCTGACATGAGTCCACCACCAGAAGCACCCCAGGAGTGATGGTCCTGGATGCTAAAGATCTGTGCTGCTTCTGGCCCTGCCTCCTCGCACCAGATCTGTCCATCGATTTACATGCGGCCTTACCGGAGCGCCCAGAGCCCTGGGCACTCGCTGATGTCCCATAGCCGCCTCTCCTCGCCAGGGAAGGAGTCCACAGGTTCCTGTTCCTGATGCCAGGTGGGCCGAAGGGGGGACTGGCAGTCCCGGAAGGCCCGCCCTCCTAGCACAGCCATTGGAGGGGTTACCTTCCAGGGCTGCCTCCTGCGGAAGCAGATGAACGCTTTGCAGGTGGTCCTGAAGGGTCCCGGACGGGACTCCGGACATGGCGCCAAGCTCGGGGGAAGGAGTCCAGGGAGGAGCGCTCCTGCCCACCTGCAGCAGACCCGGAGGCCCGATACACCAACATGGATGAGACCTGCTCCTGCAGCCACTCCGATCCACGGGCCGCTGCCACTGCCCTGAGAAGGGAAAGAAGAAGGTCCATATCTGCCATCGCATCCACTAAGCCTGCAGGGAATCCAATTTGCTGTGTGCATCCGTCGAGCTCCACTGGACGCTAGGGATGAACCACCCCTTCTTAAAGGCACCTTACCCCTTCCATCCAACGGGCTACCTTTCCAATCAGGTAAGCCCTCTCTTCTCATCTCTACATGACCTGTTCCCCTGTTCACCCCGTCATGCCTGCCCTACGCTATTTTTATTTTTTTTGCTCAGGGCTTTACTTTATGTCCCATGTTGGCATGGTGTCCACCTTAGCATTTGCAGTGGCAAGGCCATTCCATGGTTTTTCATTCTATGGTTTGTTGGGAAGGGTGTGGCAGTGTACAGAATGTCCATCCAGAATTTGTAGGCCGAAACTTGTGGAATCTATGACGACCTGGCTCCTGGGGTTTATCGAGCCCTGGTTCACACCTTCGGCATTGGGATGCACATAGCAACCTTTCTTAGCACATAGACAAGGCAAATTGCCTTGTTCACAAGTAGATCAGTAGCCAAAGTGTGCTGACAAAGTGTGCTGACAAAAAGTATAACATGCAGTGCTTTTTTTCACTACAGTGTGATTTGCTGTTTTCAACTCATCTACACCGCTTCCGACATAGCAAAGACTAGTGCCTACTTTCAAACGCAGCAGGTGGTGTGAAAGAGCCCTAAGTAAGGGGAAGTCTCTCAAGCAGAGTCCTGGGTAGCTGTAGAAACCCACTACTTGCACTTACAGGTCTCCTCCTCACCGCCACTTTGTAACCGGGCAATGCCTTTAGATGTCCTCAGCTTGACGGTCAGCCTCATTCAACTTCTTCTAAGATATAACCCTCTCCATCCTGTGACTGGCAGCTCACTGATGAGCTCAACTCCCTTTCACTCTGCTCTTTCCTCCTACCAGTATGCTGCTTGCACTGCAACACAACTGATTGACTCCTTATACAACCACCTGCCCCTCCCCTCGACTTCAGACTTTGTTGTACAGTGGACTGCAAAAGCCTAATACCAAGACAAAACAGGTGCTTACACTATTTGCATTTAAAAAACAAATTCAATAATGTATAATGAATGCAGAAATTAGTATTTTTATATGTCTGGAGTTCAGCTTTAACTTTTCAAAACTGTCAGTCATGGAGCAGCAGATATACTGTATATATACATGCTTTTTATATAACAGCTACTGCCAAATGTCTCATTGCCAAACTAAGCACTAAGAATGACAAGGGACACGCGTCTTGTTCCCATTCCAAATGTTTACGCTATCTGAGAAGACTCCATTTATTTTGATTTTAGCGAAGCAATTTAAATAGCGAGCCATTATCTTTCTGCAAAAATTGGAAGTGGCTGAAACGCCAATCTGTGCTGTGATCATTCTTGAAAAATTCCAATCCACTCTGTCATATGCCTGCACTGCGCTGGTTGATAGCCATATCATGGTGACTTTTAGAACCTTTTGCTTTAAAAAGACAGTTTTTTGGGTGTTGAACCAAGCTTTTCAGTTTTGGACAAATACTATTACAATAAAGTATGGGAGATTTGCATTATTGAATTATTAGTTATTATTATACCACTAGTATACCATTTCGGGTATTTGTTCAATGTGGCTATGAGAAGATAATTTCTACACTATGAACAGCCTCTTCCAGCCTTTGGAGACTCTGATATGGACTGCTAATGTGTGACATGGGAATGGAATTTCTTAACATTAGTACTGCTGGTCTCAGGGTCACCAAATCTCAGACGTATGGTCCTGACCAAAAGCCGATTATTATATACTGTATTTCATACACTACGACTGCTACTGAAGAACCTACATCAACTCTCTATTTAATATTTATTCAAAACAACTGCAGAACATTATCGGTGCCTTAGTTTATGTATTTTAGCTGTTATCATCCTTAGTCATAAGCTATAGGTACACCAAATAGCTGTAGATACACGAAATATTTACATAAGATCGTCCTACTGCAACTTACATGCTGCAGATCCATCCTTGAATATACCCTTCTGCACCCTACCTACCCCAAATCAATCCTTGAAATGACCCTACTGCACTCTACATACTCCAATCCATCCCTGAATTTACCCTACTGCATCCTACCTACCAAAAATCAATCCTTGAATTTACCCTACTGCACTCTGCATACTCCAAATCTATCCCTGGATTTACCCTATTGTACCTTACCTACCCCCCAAATCAATCCTTGAAATTACCCTACTTCACTCTGCATACTCCAAATCCATCCTTTAATTTACCCTACTGCATCCTACCTACCCCAAATCAATCCATAAAATTACTCTACTGCACTCTGCATAATCCAAATCCATCCCTGAATTTACCCTACTGCACCCTACCTACCAAAAATCAATCCTTGAAATTATCCTACTGCACACTACATAATTATAGACTACAGTATCGAAGAATTTACCCTACTGCATCCTACCTACCCCAAATCAATCCATAAAATTACCCTACTGCACCCTACCTATGACAAATCGCTCTTTAAAATTACCCTACTGTACTTCACATACTTCAAATCCATCTCTGAATTTACCCTACTGCACCCTACCTACCCCAAATCGATCCTCAAAATGACCCTACTGCGAAGTTAACCTACTGCACTCTACATACTCCAAATTCATCCCTGAATTTACCCTATTGCACCCTACCTACCCCAAATCAATCCATAAAATTACCCTACTGCATCCTACATACCCCAAAGCTATCCTCCTCAATCACCTCAATACCAAATACTCCCTTCCTTTCCAGGCCATTTTTCAGTGTTAAATTATGTGATTGTTTGACTGACAATTACTTGTCCATGTAATAGTATACCCAAATTAATTTTATACCATTTCTAAGCTTGTTATGCATTCTCTATATAAGGTTTACAATCTTCTTCTACTACAAATGATGATACATGGTACATTTTGTTACATGTACAGTGACCGTTTCTGAAGGTAGTACAAAATCCACTTGATAAAAGCATGTGGTCCTGAATTGTATACAAAATTAGAAAACAGATGGAAGAAAGAGTGTCAAGAATGTCCTTCAACCCTAGTTAGTGTTTAAAGGTTTGTTAAGTGGGGGTACCATGGGTCACCAGAACAGTTGTATGAAAACTAATTGTGGCAGGAGGACAACACTAGGGGTGGGGGATAAGAACGGGAGAAGAGATGAAGCAAGTTCCTGGGGGGCAAGCAGCGGAGATAGGGAGTAGAAGTAACATACTGTATATACTCAAGTGAAGGGGAGAGAACTGGATGAAGGAAAAACAGGTGTAGATGAGAATACAACAGGTGGGAGGTACCAGTAACATCCAGTGGCTCATAGGAAGAGAAGGGGTTAGGGAAAGGGTAAGTATGGGGAAAGGGAAGGTCAAGGGCAATGGGCAATGGGGATAGGGGTGGGCAGGGTGAGACTGACAAATGTGTCAGTAAGCAGGGGCGGAGGAAAGACCTAGTGAGAGATGGTGTGGCAGGATCAGGTGAGGCACAACCCAGCAGGAGCTATTTAAACTCTTCTGTAAATGAGAATTCCAACCCCCAATACCAAGTCTTATGAAAGCAATGTTTTAACCCTCCCCCCAATGCACACCTGCAAAATTTAGCACATTGCCCCTTACATACCCTAAATCCATCCCTAAAATTACCCTACTGTATCTTACATACCACAAATCTCTTCTTACCTGTGCCAATATATCTTTTAAATAATTCTTCAGGATGTAGAGGCAGATATATCAGAGCTATGTTACTTCATAGTGACTAAGCCCCCTTTCACATGAGCATTCCAATCAGGTCCGCCTGTCAGTTTTTCACACAGACCTGACCGGATGATCCATGTATCCCTATTGATGGGCGGGTGTAAAGGGACGTGCCTATCTCCGATCTGATCCGGTCTGCTAAGGAAAAAAAATGGAAGGGAAACCGCTCCCCTTTGCCTGAGCAGTTCGGACTAACCCGTTTACACCCGACCGCCCATAGAGCAGGCTGTGTCTGGGTCCGCTTAGTTTATGGACTTAGGACTTGCTTTTGTGAACACAGACACAGCCCGCTCTGCTCTATGAGTGGTCAGGTGTAAACGGACAGCCGATTCGTTTACACCCAACTGTGCTATGATCAGTGCTCTATGGGACCTGTCATCCACCCGCTCTGCTCAGCGGGAGATCAGTGGACAGATCCCCTGCTGAGCAAAGCAGATTCTGCCCCGTGTGAAAGGGGCATAGAGAACTTGAGCACATCCCAATCACTAGCTCCCAGCGCTTCATTGGGAGCAGGAGTAGGCTAGAACTGTCAATCCACCATCCACCAGTGGCTTAGCATCCAGTTGAATGGTGGACACTAAGCCACCAAAGACCTTTAGAATAGACAGGAAGTGAGGGGAGATCTTCCAAATAAAACACAGAGATTAGTAAAAAATTTGACATAAGTTCCAACCCAACCTCATTCTATCTACAAAAAAATTACCGGTAAATACAATTGGCTGGTGTTTGGCATTAATTAGAAATAATCAAATCCTTCCTGTAGACCTAATTTTTGGATTTAAACTATATTAGGTGTCTCATTGCTGTGTTTCTTAATTCTTGGGACACCATCATACATCCGTTCTGAATCCAAACTCGCCTGATTAGACAGGTAAATGACTGCATTTGTTACTATTCAGAAAAGCAGGTTCTTAGTGGGTAATCATCGCCTGCTTGCATTTTAATAAGACCTGGTTACAGATGGCTGTTGGTGCCAAAAAATGAACACATATAATTTACTCTGTAGAAAAGAACGGAAATTCCTGCCAGTGACTAGTGCGCATCAAGTTGGCAAGTGCTAAAATATTTGAAATTCACGTTTTTTTAAATAGAAATTATACACATTTTAAATTGCTCTTGATTGCTGGAAATTTACCACGTGTGGGGTTTTCTCTTTCCTGGGCTGTCAAGTTCTAATGAGCCTCTCACTAATTCCCTATTATTCTTATCTTTATAATAAATGCATTCCATTTTATTATCTTATTAATAATAGATGCACCTTATGTGCTTTATCAGCTGGGCGGTTTATTACCTTAACCCCTTTTCCTAGAAGGAGCTGACAGATTTTGAGCACTTATTAAGTGAAATAATAATTTATTAATTATAAGGAGGGAAGTTCATATCATAAATGAATTGTATTACGAGGATATGGAAAGAAATCGTTATTCTGACCGATTTTATTTTATTTTTTTGTGAAGAGTGACATTTACAGCCTACAGCAGTTTAGACTGAATTTGCTTCATTTCCACTCCTGAAAATGAAAGTAAAATAATCAATTATTTGCATTTTCAGGCACAATGTTGACACTCCGTGTCATGGCTCTGGGTACATTTACATCACAATACAATGTGCTTAACACATGCATTTGCAATGTTAATTGGCTGTGAACACACATCAAGGCATGACATAGACATGCCTTATTTTATTTTAAATGCAGTGTACTGCAATGTGCAGATCACTTGCATTTGTGCGTTGTGGTGTGTTGCAGCGCACTGCATATGCGGAATGAGCTTTCATTAAAGTGTATTGAAACCTAAGAATAGAAATGTAATTGTAGCACCCTCCTAGTTAGGAAGTTCTTTTTTTCTCCTCTGTAATCATTGAAGTGGTTGTTGATTTATTTTGGCTGTTCTAGATTTCTTAAGCTGCAGGTTTGATTGCTCTCCCCTGCCTTCTAGAAAGTTCTGGAACATAGAAGTGGAGCAAGGCAAACTGGCAGCATGAATATTTATTGTGCTCCCCAGAATGTGGCTAAGGAACACACAATTAGGCTGAGCTTTAAAACAGCAGATTCTTCCTGTTGAGGGGATTTTATCTGTTTTGGTTGGGGGTGGCTACACCTGAAGTTGTGTTTGAAGTTGCTGTTAATTGAGGTCCCAGCTGGTTAGAGCTAGGGGCCTACATCTGAAAGTATCTCTGACATTCCGAGATTTCACCTGAGGATCCTGTCCATATAGCGTCACTGGAAGGCATCTGGAGGAAGCTAGAAAAAATGGAAAAAAACTGCGCTAAAAACCAAGTGCGGATCAAATAATGTGAAAGGCAGCAATCCCCACAAAAACATCAATTGTAAAAAAGCATAAGGAAAATAAGGGGTTGCGCTAATACTAATAAAATATAATGAATGATTTACAATGAAGAAAAATTCATATAGTGATCATAAATAAATCAATGTGCAAAACTTAGGTGATATTGAAAAAAAAGTCCATAAAATAAAACATCAGTTAAGTGTTGTGAAAAGTCCAAATCACCAACAATATGCAAAAAAGTCCAAGTGATATTAATGAAGATCTGTGACAACAAGGAAGGGTCCACCACCAGAAATGGAAGGGGTTACTCCTTACCAGAAGGCCATGACCCCCCACCACAGAGGATCACAGCAAGCAGGGGTCTTTAAAAGCCAAAGATGGGAACTGCCAGCGGTGTCCACCAGAGGTCATCTCATCAACAGCAACTCCAACGACCCGGGGGATAGGTACCATAAAATAGAAGGGGCTCACATAGTGTAAAACCACTTAAATTTATTAAAAAATGAACTAAAATACAAATGCACACTTACAGAGTGTCAATAGATAGAACAGCCTTAAGTCCGGCTCCGTGGCCACCGGAGCTCGGACAAATCCGTCCTGCTGGAATGCAACTCGCTTGGGGGTGACGTCAGCGCGTCGTCTGGCTCCGCGCTGACGTCACCCCCAAGCGAGTTGCATTCCAGCAGGACGGGTTTGTCCGAGCTCCGGTGGCCACGGAGCCGGACTTAAGGCTGTTCTATCTATTGACACTCTGTAAGTGTGCATTTGTATTTTAGTTCATTTTTTAATAAATTTAAGTGGTTTTACACTATGTGAGCCCCTTCTATTTTATGGTACCTATCCCCCGGGTCGTTGGAGTTGCTGTTGATGAGATGACCTCTGGTAGACACCGCTGGCAGTTCCCATCTTTGGCTTTTAAAGACCCCTGCTTGCTGTGATCCTCTGTGGTGGGGGGTCATGGCCTTCTGGTAAGGAGTAACCCCTTCCATTTCTGGTGGTGGACCCTTCCTTGTTGTCACAGATCTTCATTAATATCACTTGGACTTTTTTGCATATTGTTGGTGATTTGGACTTTTCACAACACTTAACTGATGTTTTATTTTATGGACTTTTTTTCAATATCACCTAAGTTTTGCACATTGATTTATTTATGATCACTATATGAATTTTTCTTCATTGTAAATCATTCATTATATTTTATTAGTATTAGCGCAACCCCTTATTTTCTTTATCTGGAGGAAGCTAAATGGGCACAGCTGCTCCCCTAGCCTTATGAGTACTGTTTTATTGCAGGATCCTGGTGACTGTGTATTATTGGGACTGCTGGGCCACATATTTCCTCTCTTGGGAGGTACATACTGACTAGTCCCCTTGAGTTTTTGTGAAAAGACTTTACGCTAAGTTTGGGCTATCATAAAAAAGAGAACTTGACACTTCAGCGCTCAGAAGTTATGGAAACGCCTGCCATATGGGCCAACTGTAACAGAGCCACTGAGCAACCTAGACTGAAAGGAACAAGCAATGTGTCCCTCTCAGATCGAGGAAAGCCAACACTGCACAAAAACAAGAAAGAAAGAGGGCAAAAAAAGCCTAGTGCATTATCCTTAGCACTTTATTAAAGAGCAACAGAAGACACATATACTTACAAGCCAAGTAGACTGATAGCATATTAAACACAGTATCCAGAAGTCCGCCACTGCTCTGAAGAAGGGGACCAGATCCCCAAAACACATAAGCTCACATTGTTATCTGCATGTCCGAATGATGGCTACAGTGTGGTTGTCCAGTTCTGGGAGGGCGTCTATTGATGTCCTCCCAGAATCGCACCCCATATGTGGCCGCTACGGTGCGAACCCGGACCACTTTGTGATCACTGTGTCCTTCAGACACAGCTGATTACAGATTGGGATAAAGAGCCAATCACAGTGCCTTCCTGATTATCAGTGCGGTGCCAACAGTGCCCATCAGTGCTGCCTATCAGTGCAAATCAGTGCTGCCAATCAGTGCCCTTCAGTGCCGCCTATCAGTACCTCCTCATCAGTGTCACCTATCAGTGCCTCCTCATCAGTGCCGTCTATCAGTTCCCATCAGTACCACCTATCAGCGCCACTCAGTGCTGCCTTTTAGTGCCTATCAGTGCTGCATATCAGTACAGCCTCCTCAGTGCCCATCAGTGCTGCCTATCAGTGCCCATCAGTGCAGCCTCATCAGCGCACATCAGTGAAGGAGAAAAATTACCCGTTTGCAAAATTTTATAACAGAAACTAAGAAAACCTTTTTTTTTCTCAAAATGTTCTGTCTTTTTTCATTTGTTTGGCACAAAATAAAAAACACAGAGGTGATTAAATACCCCCAAAAGAAAGCAATATTTGTGTGCAAAAAATGATAAAAATGTCATATGAGTACAGTGTTGCATGACCGGGCAATTGTCATTAAAAGTGCGACAGTGCTGAAAGCTGAAAATTAGGCGTTTGCACCCTCTTTCTGTCTTGTTTTTGTAATTTGGGGCTAAGTAGTTCCTCTCTTGAGAGGTTCATACAATAGTCCCCTTTAGTGCCTGGTGGGAGAACCGTCATCTGAACCTGGGTCAAACAGTTCCCCTCCTAAGGAGTAGATTCTGTACCTCTGGCCTCTACTAGTCTCTCTCAGGAAGATTGTATTCTGAGCTGAGCAGAAGAACTTTTCTTGACATTGTATAACAGATGCTACATAATAAACTAACTCTGTCAGACCAATACCCAGCTTTGCTTTTACCTTGCCCTTACCCATGAATGGAGACCACACCAAGCTGGAGTAAATATTGGCCGTAGCAACAATTTTTTTATTAACACTCAAGTAAATGTACATAACTTTATAAAACATTGAACCGCCACCCTTCAATTACATTGGTAACTTGGTCTTTGCAGTAAAACCTCAAGCTTGTCACATGATCCAATCCGGCACTGTGGTACCTTAAACTTAAATAGGCCTCCAGCTGACATGCTAGCTCAGAGACAACCAACCACTGACCGCAGTGCACCCATTAACCAAATTCCAGCTAAACCACCGTCAGCTGGAATACCACCAACGGGACGCATACAACTGATGGGTCCCCGAACTCTTCCGTATCCGAGGTTACTTCCTTCACCTACAAAGACCAACAACCCGCCACCATAGCTCCCAACTGTCCCTGATTTCAAGGGACTGTCCCTGATTTTGTCCCTCTGTCCCTCATTCCTCCTCATTTTGGTCTGATCTTTAGAGTTGATAATAAAATGCACTTTTTATCTATCAAAAAGTGTTTTCAAGCCCTAAACCTTTCATCTGATTTCTAAATTGCTGCATTTGTAAATTCCAAAAGCCAATATAAAGGAATAGTAGTGGTAAAAAAAAGCACTTGTGGGTTTAAACAATCTTGTTTTTTTGTACAATTCTCCTTTAAGGGGGCGTGACAAGGGGTGTGTCCTATGCCTGATTATTTTTGCTGATAGGTGTCCCTCATTCCCATCTCAAAAAGTTGGGAGGTATGCCCGCCACTGCCATGACATCCTGCGTCAACTGTACTGTGGAAAAAAGACTTATCGTGTGTTAGCAAGCAAACAATGCATATACAAACCTTCTTCAAGGGAGGGAGGGTGGGAAGATCGCTCCCACTGCTACCACTGAGCTGGGGAGGGACACACGTGCTGCTTCATGCAGCTAGCTCCCCCCCTCCTGCCTAACCCACCAATCTCCTAATCTTTTATATTAACTCTATTCTCCCTGTGCCCTGTTTAACCCTGTCATGCCCGCCCTTCACTTATGTCATTTTATTTGCTTTTGCTCTGGGCTTCTCTTGACCTTTGCAACATAGAGAAGTATGTCCTCTTGTTTCTGTTAGTGGTTCTGGAGTATCCCATACTACCCGACACCCCATCCAAGTTACCTAAAATAAATCACAAAAAGAAATCCCCTAGATTGTTCTTTGTGGCAGTGTACCTGGACTATGCTCTGTGTGTGCTGGCAGCTTCTGCATAGTGAGGGAGAATCCTGGTAATCATGATCTGTGCTGGAAATGTACAGTTACTGTGCCTTTCACCATCATCAGCCAACGGCCCTCTCGGGGCTGCGCTACATAATATTTTGCAGCTTACCAGTCCTCAGATGTGTTGGCTACATTAGGGTTTTTTTTCTGGCTTTTTTCCTTTATTTTCACCTGGTGCCTTTGATGCTTTTGAGTCCTTTAGAGAAACAGAAGATACAAAAGAAGGATTAAATCGATGTTTAATGCACAAAGCAAACTAGGGCCACACTGTACACAGTCAGTGTATGACTTGCTTGACAGAGACTGTGTATGTGTATGTATATATATATACATACACACACACACACACACACTGCTCAAAAAAATGAAAGGAACACTTTTTAATCATAGTATAGCATCAAGTCAATTGAACTCCTGGGATATCTATCTGGTCAGCTGAAGCGGTTGTAAACCGCTGAAAAAAAAATGACAAAAAAAAACCCTGCAAGACAAAAGCATAATGTGCTAGCATGCATCACATATTAGCACATTATGAAATACTCACCTTAGAATGAAGCCCTCTCAGCGGCGCCCGGCCACCGCTGAGAGGGCTGACATCTTCACCCATTCTTTCTTCCAGGATCGCGGACTATGACGCTGTGAGTGGCCAAAGCCACGATGACGTCACATGCGCGCAAGAGCCCTCAGTTCCGGCAAGAATCTCAGGAGTTTTGGCGCGGTAAGCTGGATCCTCAGAGCATGCAGGTTTAGGAGATATTAATTTTACCTACAGGTAAGCCTTATTATAGTAATATGCAAAATGCGGAATATTGCTGCACTCCTTGGTATCTTTATTGAAGCATTAAAATCACATCACAGGTATGACAGAAATAAGAAAGGTAATCTTGTTCCTGTCATACCTGTGATGTGATTTTAATGCTTCAATAAAGATACCAAGGAGTGCAGCAATATTCCGCATTTTACATGTTACTGAATCTCACAGACAAGCTATGCAGAACCCTGGGTTCCAGTTCACAACATGTGAGAGTCAGTCACTCACCTAGAGCAGCATTTCTTTGGCTTTACTGATCAAGCCTTATTATAGGTTTACCTGTATGAAAAAATCAAGAAGCGGGGTTTACAACCGCTTTTAGCAGCTGAGGGGATTGTTAATCAGTTTCAGCTGCTTTGGTGTAACTGAAATTAAGCCCGGTAATGCAGAGGAAGGCCTCCCTTTCTTATCTGACTCACGGCCCCTGATAGAGCAGACAGGGGACCTGAGAGTACAGAATAGTATGAGTGCCTGCCTGGCAGATAGGTAGTCAGGAGAGTTGCTCTGGAGTTCCTGATACAACAAGAATGAGGACCGGTGGGATGAGATGTCAGCACGGCAGGCAGTCGAGGAGCTGGGTCGTCACAGCAGGCAGTAGAGGAGCTGGGTCGGCACAGCAGGCAGTAGAGGAGCCGGGTCGGCACAGCAGGCAGTACACAGCGGATCTGTCCTGAGGGGTTTGGAGCACAGATAGGCACAGGCACACACAGGTTAGAGAAACCAGGACAGGTGCAGTGGCAGAGACAGGTCGGAGTAATAGCTTGGTTGGCAACAGGCGGACAGCGTAGTAACAAGTGGAGCAGACAGGATCAAAGTCAGGGACAGGCCGGGGTCGTGTACAGGCAGCAGGCAGGAATAGTCAAAGGCAAGGAACAGGATCTCAAAGCAGGTTACAGGTAGCACGGGTCACAGGAAGTTGCAGATCAGACAGCACTGACTCTGTTTACAAGCCCAATTTAAATAGGACATCTGGCGTCAAAACTCGTGTGCGCGCTCCCACATGCGCATGTGCACCGGCGCTTGCAGACGTGCACCAGAAACAAGTTTCTTTCTGCAAGGCATTTTCTGACGTGCACTAAATGGATAACAATGAGATGACCTCCAAAACAGGAATGTCTTTACAGGTGGAGGCCACTGACATTTTTTTCCCTACTAATTTTTTGTGACTGTTTTTCACTAGTCTTGCATTTGGCTAGGTTAAGTGTCACTACTGGTAGCATGATGCGATATCTTGACCCTATAGCATAGCTCCCAACTATGCCTGATTTTGAGGGACTGTCCTTGATTTGAAGGGACTGTCCCTGATTTGGAACAAAGTTCCCCTGTCCCTCTTTCCTCCTCATTGGTCCCACATTTTGGTCTGATCTGTATAGTTGTATATAAAATGCACTTTTTATCTTTCAAAAAGTGTTTCCCAGTGCTAAACCTTTCACCCAATTTCTAAATTGCTGCATTTGTAAACTTCCAAAAGCCAATATAAGGGAATAGTAGTGGTAAAAAAAAAACAAAGTAGTGGGTTTGACTCATTTTTTTGTGATTCCCCTATAAGGGGGCGTGGCAGGTGGGTGTGTCCTGTGCCTACATACTTTTGCTAATAAGTGTCCCTCATTCCAATCATAAAAAGTTGAGAGGTGTGCTATAGAGTTTGCACAGGCAGTCCAACTTCTCCAGAATGGCACATCAATAAGTGCCATTGCCAGAAGGTTTGCTCTGTCTCCCAGCACAGTCTCAAGAGCATGGAGGAGATTCCAGGAGACAGGCAGTTACTCTAGGAGAGGTGGACAGGGCCGTAGAAGGTCCTTAACCCATCAGCAGGACTGGTATCTGCGCCTCTGTGCAAGGAGGAACAGGATGAGCACTGCCAGAGCCCTACAAAATGACCTCCAGCAGGCCACTGGTGTGAATGTCTCTGACCAAACAATCAGAAACAGACTTCATGAGGGTGGCCTGAGGGCCAGACGTCTTCAACTGGGCCCTGTGCTCTCCCCCGTGGAGCTCAATTGGCATTTGCCTTTAAACACCAGAATTGGCAGGTCTGCCATTGGTGCCCTGTGCTTTTCACAGATGAGAGCAGGTTCACCCCGAGCACATGTGACAGACATGAAATCGTCTAGAGAAGCCATGGAGTACGTTACACTGTATGTAACATTGTTCAGCATGACCGGTTTGGTGGTGGGTCAGTCATGGTCTGGGGAGGCATAGCCATTGGGGGATGCACAGACCTCTACAGGCTAGACAATGGCACCCTGACTGCCATTAGGTAGCGGGATGAAATTCTTGGAGCCATTGTCAGACCCTACACTAGTGCAGTGGGTCCTGGATTCCTCCTAGTGCACGACAATGCCTGGCCTCATGTGGCAAGAGTATGCAGCCAGTCCCTGGAGGATGAAGGAATTGATACCATTGAATGGCCCCCACGCTCGCCTAACCTAAGTCTAATAGAACACCTCTGGGACATTATGTTTTGGGCCATCCGAAGCTGCCAGGTCGCACTTCAGTCTGTTCAGGAGCTCAGTGATGCCCTGGTCCAAATCTGGGAGGAAATACCCCAGGACAGCATCCGTTGTCTCATTAGGAGCATGCCCCGACATTGTCAGGCATACATACAAGCACACTGGGGCAATACAAACTACTGAATACAAATTTTTTTCACTTACATTTTGAACATTTTGGGTGTCTTTGAATTCAACCCTCTGTAGGTTGATAATTTTTATTTCCATCAAATGATGTGGCATCCTTTCATTCCTAACACATTACCCAGTCCATCTTCAAAGTTGTGGGCATGTTCTGTAAATTAAATGATGCAAATCCTCAAACAATCCATGTTAATTCCAGGTTGTGAGGCAACAAAACACGGAAAATGCCAAGGGGGTGAATACTTTTGCAAGGCACTGTAGATATCCAGCATGATATTTTTCCCCATTAGGATATGATGTGTTTTCAAAGTGTTCCTTTAATTCTTTTGAGCAGTGTATATACACTCATTTTAGCTCCTATGCAAGGATATTTGTGATTTATTCTTGCTCTAGTTTGCTTTATAAATCAGGCCCTTTGTATTTAGCCGCTTCCCGACCGCCTCACGCAGATATACTGCGGCAGACGGGCACGTACAGGCAGATTAACGTACCTGTACGTTGCCCTTTAAGAGGCGGGGATACCCGCGATCGTCTCACGGTGAGGAAGAACAGGGAGATGCTAATGTAAACAAGAATCTCTCCGTTTTGCCTAATGACACTGTCACTGATCACAGCTCCCTGTATTCGGGAGCTATGATCAGTGATGTGTCACACACAGCCCCTCCCCCCCCCCCACAGTTAGAATCACTCCCTAGGACACACTTAACCCCTACAGCACCACCTAGTGGTTAACCCCTTTACTGCCAGTCACATTTACACAGTAATCAAAGCATTTTTAATTGCACTGATCGCTGTATAAATGTGAAAATCGCACCAAAAGTGTCCGATGTGTCCGCCATAATGTTGCAGTCACGATAAAATTCGCTGATCACCGCCATTACTAGTAAAAAAAAAAAATTAGCAATAAAAAATGCCATAAAACTATCCCCTATTTTGTAGACGCTATAACTTTTGCTCAAACCAATCAATAAACGCTTATTGCGATTTATTTTACCAAAAATATGTAGAAGAATACGTACCGGCCTAAACTGAGGAAAAAAATGTTTTTTTATATATTTTTTGGGGATATTTATTATAGCAAAAAGTAAAAAAATAATGTGTTTTTTTTTCAAAATTGTCGCAATTTTTTGTTTATAGCGCAAAAAATAAAAAATAAATAAGAGGTGATCAAATACCACCAAAAGAAAGCTCTATTTGTGGGAAAAAAAGGACGTCAATTTTGATTGGGTGCAACATTGCACGACCACGCAATTGTCAGTTAAAGTGACGCAGTGCCGAATCGCAAAAAGTGCTCTGGTCAGGAAGGGGGTAAATCCTTCCGGGGCTGAAGTGGTTAAATGACACTTTAAATCTCAAAGTCCATGCTTTAATGACCCCTGTGGGGAAGTGCCTCCAATTCAGGCATGCAAGTGTCAAAGTGAATCCAAACCCTCCACCAGAGACATAAGCAGCCGCTCACCTTCTTAATGTGACCAATATGGTCTTAGAGCCCTTGCACACTGGGCCGGGGGCGGCGTCGGCGGTAAAACGCCGCTATTATTAGCGGCGTTTTACCGTCGGTATTCGGCCGCTAGCGGGGCGGTTTTACCCCCCGCTAGCGGGCGAGAAAGGGTTAAATACCACCGCAAAGCGCCTCTGCAGAGGCGCTTTGCCGGCGGTATAGCCGCGCCGTCCCATTGATTTCAATGGGCAGGAGCGGTAAAGGAGCGGTATACACTCCGCTCCTTCACCGCTCCGAAGATGCTGCTGGCAGGACTTTTTTTACCGTCCTGCCAGCGCACCGCTCCAGTGTGAAAGCCCTCGGGGCTTTCACACTGGATACACAGCAGCGGCACTTTCAGGTCGGTTTGCAGGCGCTATTATTAGCGCAATAGTGCCTGCAAACCGCCCCAGTGTGCAAGGGCTCTTAATGCGCCTTCCCCAATATGGGGACACAATTCCACTGATGGACAGTCAGCAGCAAAGATAGTAATCCATCTGTGTCATGTATGTGAAGATAAAATAAAGCAACATCTAGTGCTCTCTGCTAATGCATTGACTTACAAGTTGAGCACTTGTACCAAATGCATGTATTGAGCACTCAGAATACAAACAGAACTCCAAAAAGATGGCCGCAGATGACGTATGACATCACTGCCTCTGGCTACAAGTCTGTGTGATTTGGAGTAGGATTTGGTGATGTCACTACTGTGATGCCCACCGTTCTCCTACCTGGAGAGGAAGCTCTACCTGAGGTCCTGCAGTGCAAGGATCTGCCTGCTTCTGCCCGATTCATTCTGTGGATCTGTGCTTCTTCCAACCCTCCCGTTGTTTCTTGATCTTTTGCCCATTCACCCATTCACCAGATCACCAGTCATTAATGGGGCAGCTCTGGCTCCGGCAAATCCCTGCTATTCTACCAAGGTGGCCACCTCAACACAGAGAAAGAGTGCATGACAAGACATTGTAGGTCAGTATTATGGAATATATAACCTGCTTACAGGCAATACTGGTCACTTGTCCTTTGCCCTCTGCTTCCCTTTTTTGGCACAATGTTAATGTTAGTAATTCTGACTAGCTGTTTTTATTACTAACCAACTAAAGCAATGACACTCAATAGCTGAGATATTTATACAATTTATAATGTGTGGGGTCAGTCAGTTGCAGGGATTATCAAGTATACTTGAAATGATCTTGCAACCATCTTTGGCTAGCCATGGTAAATGATTGCCAATCACTTTGCCAAACACCACATCATAGTAAGTCAGGAACGATGACAGTGCCATGTACCAGCACGGGGTAATTGTTAAAAAGCTGGGCACATCTGGTAATCTATGGATAGCATAATTTTGGCTATGTGGTTTAGTATTGCTTTAAACTAAAAATAATGTTAGAGAGTTCTCTTTATCCTCCTTGATTAAAAGAGGAAAGATACAGAAACTCAGACAGATGAGATGCAGATGCTGACAACGGAAAGCTACATGGGGTTGAAACCAAGAGGCAAGCTTGCTTCAACTGTTGAGTTGACTCCAGTAGTTTTGTCTTCTCTTGGGATCCTGTAATCCTGACTTTGCTTCGTTCCTGCTTTTCACATCCAGATACTCTCGAAATAATTATTCCAACGTTCGGCCAAGTTTCTCGCCTCTGCTAGTCTGCCCCAATTAAAAAAAAGATTCTCTCCCCCCACCTCACATAATGTTCTGTGATGCAGCTGGAAAAAGGCCAGGAATGCTTGGTGCTAACCCTTTCGACGCCTCAGCTGAAACAATGGTAGGCAATGTGAAAGATTGTACTAATTTAGACCAGTGTAAGATTTTCTGGAACCTATGGAAAGTATAATGACGTGGGTTATCTTTTTACTACCATGCATTTCCAATATAGAAGTGGTGCTCAACTTACTAGATATAGAGAACTTCAACTGCAGCCCCTGACATTTCCATTCCATATACATTATGTAATGCTACAGAAGATCTCATAGACTATGGACATGGAAAAAATGTACATGTTACATGACACTACTGGAGATCACTGTCCTCAATTCTTCCACTCCCAATACTGGCTTCTGGGGCCTGAGGGCTGCACCATAAATACAATCGTTACTACATGCTTGTTGCGTGCCAGGGCAATATTTCAAACAATAAGTAAAACAACAGACAGCAGTAGTAAGAAATACCATTAAGGATTTCAAAGGGTATACAGGCTATAAATAAGTTATAAAAAAACAGGGCTATATTTACCATAAGCCAATGGGGGAGCCTAGGGCAGCAAGAGAAATGATGGAGGAACACAATAACAACTATTTTTTGCTCGTACTTTGCCCTAATCTTTCAACCTACTCATGTAAAAACACAGCAGTAGAATACAGGAGTGGGAGCAGGGGCATAGATAAAAGGGGGGTCCAACCCTCCACCCATGAGAGTCCACAGAGCGGCAGCTTTTGCTTACAGTTTCTGCCATCAGATGCACTGCATCTGCCACTCCTGCCACTTGTCAGAACTCAGAGACAGGCAGCAGCAGTTCAGAGGCAGGGAGGTTCTCCTTAGCTCCTCCTTGGCTCCAAACACATGACACAATGAGGGGAAGACTTTCCCTCACTCTTAAATACCTGATCTGGAGAGTAGATTTCATTGAGGGAGGAGAGAAGACTGGGGTAGAGCTGTAGCACTACAGTCATTCTATTCATTAAAGGAGGGGTGGGCCTAGCAGCGTGTCATCAGGAGGTGATGCCTAAATGCAGAAGAGATGGCAGTCTCCCGATGACATCACAGCAGACAATGGCAGCACGGTCCTGAGTGGTGGCTGCAGAGAAGAGGATCTCAATGGGCAATGCAGGATCCGCTGCATGGGTGAGTATTTTAACTGTGCAAAAACCAGCATGAGGTAAGCAGGGAATACTGCTTTTTTTTTATAAAAAATGGGGTAAAGTTCCTCTTTCAGTGTGCAGTCACAGCTGAATAAAGTTGCATATTACTTACAATTGTTTGTTTCACTGGGCCATGGGATTTCAAGAGTGTCACTAGACTCAAGTAGGAGCTATACCCACATGTAGTAGAATGTCTAACCTCTTACAGTCTAATATGAACTTTTGAGGCCACCAACCGCTGACATCCTTCTATATGTAGTGGGTTGTGAGGCATAGTGGGTGCAAAGGTGGTAAAAGTCATTGGGGGCCAGACACTTCTTGGATGCAAAAGAGGTTTTATTTCTTTTAACAATCCTTTTATATTTTGCAAGGGAAATAGGGTTAGGGCCAGGACACCCTTAAGTAGTTGCAATTTCAATAGGCAGACTCTGAGTCTTCAATAGGAGGACAGCCGTACAGGGAAAGGCCCCAGCAAGGTGCCACTTCTGCACGTGCAGGTTTTCTGTCCTCTATGGCTACAGTACTTAACAGTTCCTAATTCAAATGTAACAGTTCTCTCAGATTTACTACAACTTCTACTTGTAGTTCTTCAGCCCCTTTAGCTCCTAGCCTCTCACTGGACATTCTGATTCACTGACTCTGAATCCATTGAGCTCCTCAAGGCTTTTGCGGTGGTATTTCCCTCAAGCGTCACCCACGCTTCCCTGCTGGGTTCCTAGCTTGTCACTTCGATACCTTCAAGCTTCACCCCTGATGACCGGCTCGGTCCCTAGCTTGACACATAAGGCTGCTCTGCAAGCGCCACCTCCGCTGGTTGGGTCCCTAACTTGATCACTGCCTGAAGTTTCCCGATTCTCCACCGTGCCCGTTTGGTGAGAATGTTGCTAGGGTACTTGCTTCAGTTACTCACTGTGGTCCCTAGTAAAGGTGGTTGGTCCCTTAGTGGCAACAGCTTCCCTTCTACCTCCGACCACGACAGGTTCTCCGGCCGACAGAACCTTCACTTTTGGTTGGACTGCAAGCCGCAGTCCCAACCCTACAATGCCCTCTTACTTCTGGATAGGCCCTCACACAGCCTGGCAGCCAGATGCCCCAGGGATAGGCCCAATCTCCGGCCTAGAAGCCCGGGGCAGAAGACAAACGTCCACCCAGACGGTAGTCTGGGTGGCACAGAACATAGATCACCTGACTCCACCCAAATATATAGGCTCTCCCAGCAGGCCAAGGGGTTCAAGAAAACCCCTGCCCATTGGCTGAGATACCCCATATACCCATAACCTGACCTTGAGTTGTCCTTCTCATATCTAGTACCACCAAGTGCCTGGCCACCTAGTGGTAGAATCGAAAAGTACAAAGCCAAACTTAGGGAGAAATCCAAGCTTAGGGAGAAATTAATGGATCTCTAACAATTTAACTATGATAGCTACACCTGCTAGGGAATTTGGTGAGGAGCTCCCTGACTAACCCCAGGGCGCTACACAATACATTTATCAAAGCTAACACATTCAACTCATACAAGCCCTTTTAGATCCTATGATATTTCAAGGCTATTTAGAAACAGTAAGCCAAGAATATGTTCCATGGGAGAAAAGGTGACCCTAGCTGAGGGGTGTGGCTATAGGTGCAAAACGTCATGTGCCTACATGCTCCACTAATGGAAATCTGGCCCTACCTGGGCAACTAACCACCAAGCATCAAAGCTATATTTGTGGAAAACGGGGATTGAGTCAGATGCTCCCCATACATAAAATGACTGGACATTTATCTAAGCTTTAATGGAGTGGTGGGAATATGTAAAGAAGGCCAAGATGTGAAGCTGAGGAACACAGCAGCTATATTAACCAGTTGATTATCCTTGCATGAGCAAAGTGCATGTTAACTTTGAGATTGTAATGTTCCTCATGTACAGCATCCTTTAGGTACTTAGTACTACCCAGTGGTCCCCTGCTGGACTTCAGATCACCTCCACTTTTCCATAACAAAAATCTCCATAAAAAAATGGTGGTAGTAGGGGGAAATTCTAGCAGGAGATGAACTCAGACAGGGCTGACAGCTTTGCTTATGGACGTGGGGGCTAGGGTGGATTGCAAAATGCCTGTGTGAGATCCATCCCTGTGAGAGACTGCTTTTCTGAAGGGTTCAGGGAGAGATGTACCTAGCAAGGAGGTGACTTCAGAGAGCACAGTCCTGTAAGTACTAATGATGACCCTAGGTAGAGGAGAGACTGCAAGGGAGATGGCTGCTAAGGTGCTGTATATGCTTTGACCTGTTACTACTGTGGACCGTCCACTAAATGTGATTGACTGTGTAATGTCAAGTGACTCCAGAATGTGTGTCCTTGTGATGTGACTGTTATGACATTTCCTGAATTCCATCAGTAAATTGCAGCAAACTACTTTATATGTGAACACTCCTTCCTTTAGGGATGTAATGATCGACGGCCGGGAATGTCATATGAAAGCCTCTGACATGGAGTGGGACACAAGATGGCAGAGGGTTCAGCCTGAGCAGGGGAGGACAGTGTTATAGCAGGACAGGAGCAAGGGTAGGGACTTGTACGCTGGGTTCCAAATCTAGCCAACCATGAAGCCCCTCTTACAGGCGAGATGTGCTGTATATTTTTTTATTTTGCCAGGCATACACTTGACCTTCTCGCCACCCACTTAACTCATTCGTGCGGCAGCAAAGAGGGTTGGTATTAACGACCCCACACTACACATGCACCCAGGGCCGGAACAAGGGTTGGGCAGAAGGGGTGGCTGCCCTTGGCGCAGCATGTATTTTAGGGATGGGGGCGCCACAAATTCCTTCAACTATAAGGCTGACAGGCTGTAGTGAGAGCGACATCACTACTTTTGTTAGCCTAGCACTGGAAGCGGCAAGGAGACAAGAAGAGAATTTCTAGATTTTGTCAACTACTTAACCTTGTTTCTTATGGAACATCCTCTATGCTCAGTCTTGCTTATTCCTTGCTGCACTCAAATAAGGCAGTGTGTACTGTGTGCAGCTGCCTTTGTATAACTGCCAGTGAATGAGGATGAATAATCAGTCTAATTTTATAAATATGCCCCATTGTGCTATAAAGCAAAAAAAAAAAAATCAGGATCTATATTTCACCTGAAATGAGTCAACCGACATCTGCTTGCTGTCAGTTACTGCACTTTGCAAACTTTTGCTTGCATGGCCTTTTGGAAGAGGAATGCAATTCCAATGAGTGAAGGGGTTCTTGCCATAATTTGCAAGTATACACAGCATAATTCTCCATGTGCCCTTCTGCAGCAGTGACAGGTCCATGCTGTAGTCTCTGCCCTAACCACCCCCCACATCCCCCCCCCCCCCCCCCATGGCTTCTACCAGGTCCCACATCCCTCCTCTTTGGCCATTGTTCACTGGAAATACATTGTTCTCACTAGCTGGCTCTGTTCTCAGCATGCACCGTGTTGTGTACATACACAAAGAGGAAATGCAAGGAGCATTGTACAAGGGGTTTTTTTTTTGGCCAATGAGACTTTGCATGTCTCTTTTGTTAAGAAAATCTAGCTCCTTGCAATGTTTCACAGTAGGACTTTAGTTCTGCTTTAAAGTGTTACTAAACTAAGGAGCCTGCATTCACTATATCTGGTCTCCCACAGTATACAGAGCATGGAAATGCAATTATTTTAGTAAATATAAACGGCAATATACCTTTTCTCATCAGCAGTATATAGTAGTCTTGTTACTTCTATGAGTGTCTGGTTAAAGCTTGTAGGAGGAGTTTTCATTCTACCCCATTCTAATCCTATGAGGCTGCAGGACCCCTGACCCTCTGTCTGGACAATGCTGATTGGACCAGTGCTGATCACATGTACATTCCCAAGAAAACAAAAACTCTCTAGCAATACACACCAAACTGAGCATATGTAGAGTGACTCCAAAGGCTCTGTACTATCAGGAGATTGGGGACTGTGGAAGAAGGGGTGGATCAGAGAAGACAGGATCAAACAGCCTTTTTTTACACAATGCCGAGGATTAAGCCCTCAGGTTCCACAGTGAGTATAGCCAGCATGCTTTACTACATATACAGACTGATTTTACTGTTGTGGGTTTAGTAACGTTTTAAGGTCTCTTTTATACCTTAACCTTAACCACATACTGGTTTTGACAGTGGAGGGCCTTTCACCTGGCTGAAGATCACTTGTCCAGCTGTCCCTGACTAATCAGTTATGGCCTTTCTGAGCTGCTGAGGGAGGGAAGCTGAGAAACTTATTTTCCCTTGATAACAGATATGTGTGGATGAGTTGCCAATAGGTTAATGCACCGCATCCCATATATTAAAAATAGATAGAGAACAAATTGTTGGGATTTTTGAGGTGCTAAACATCAAACGACAATAGGCATATTAAAAACACATTTTCTTTATTCAAATATAACTAACATTTCATGAGTTTTATTAAACAAATTGGAGCTTGTATTAAAAAATAAAGAGACATTTACAATCAGGATACATAATGCCTAAATCCTGTTTTACACAACTGTATGTTGGCGGTAACCTCCCAACGTGTTTCGCCCATTGGGCTTACTCCGGGGATATTGTTATCCGCTATTTGGTCAAAGCGCTCTATCAAGTAAACATACTGTACAAGGTAAGTATATGTATACATAATACCAATTTATACAATAGAAAAAGGAATAAAAAAAAAAATACTACATTCACTGATATAATTTTGGGGAGAATGGTTGTAGACTAAAAACTAGGCTCACCACTTTTATCCAATCCAATGAGTTTGCATCTGACCACAGGAGACATGCAGGAGACTATAGCTGGGTCTTTGCATGTCTCTTGCTGCCATACGCAATCTCATTGGAGTATGTTTACTTGGTAGAACGCTTTGACCAAATAGCGGATAACAATATCCCCTGAGAAAGCCCAACGCGTTGGGTGGTTACCACCAATATACAGTTGTGTAAAACAGGATTTATGCATTATGTATCCTGATTGTAAATGTCTCTTTATTTAACTATATAATCATGCAATTGGTTCATGCTATGTTACTATGTACATGATATAACACGATGTAATCAGGTTATCTACTATTTTATACCCGCCATACACTCCCTGTTTATATTGTCCAATTTGGCCGTTTGCTTCACATAAAGTCCCAAATTCTCTCTTTAGTGCCGGTTCACACTTGTGCGATGCGATTTTGATGCAAATTTTTTCATTGCGTGTTTGCTTATTACCAGCGCGATTGTATTGCGAATTTTATGCGCTTAGAATGTAAATAAGGCACAGATGCGATATGTGCTCAGGCCAATCGAAAAGGCAAGAAAAAAATGGGTGTTAACTTCCTGTGCTCTTCCTTGTTTTCCTTTGTAAGGGAGAGTATTGTCGTTGATGAGGGTGGTTTGTTTGTGAGTAGCCAGTGAGGATTTTGATTTTTGGTCATTATGTTTCATCAAATGCCGTTGATCATGGCAGCAGTTGTTACTGCTACTGCTGCAGTCCTGATGGACAAAGCCAGGAGGAAGAGGAGGAGGAGGAAGAGACTGATGAGTACAAGAAGATATTGGGTCCATCCAATTTTTCAAAATAGGGAAGAGAGAGGCCAGTTCAGGATCCTCTACAATGATCTCAGGCAGCATGAGGAGAAGTTCTTCAACTATTCCCGGATGTCAGTAAATAGGTTAGTACCTGTACCCCTCTTCCTTCTCCTCCTCTCTCCTTCTTACTATCTATCGCTGACATGCATCCTACTGACCACCAATGCCACTGAACAACCAATGCCACTGACCACCAATGCCACTGCCCACCAATCTTACTGACCACCAATGCCACTGACCACCAATCCCACTGACCACCAATGTAAGGGCATTCATCCCACTGACCACCAATCTTACTGACCACCAATCCCACTGACCACCAATGTAAGGGCATGCATCCCACTGACCACCAATCTTACTGACCACCAATGCCACTGACCACCAATCCCACTGACCACCAATGTAAGGGCATGCATCCCACTGACCACCAATCTTACTGACCGCCAATGCCACTGACCACCAATGCCACTGACCACCAATCCCACTGACCACCAATCCCACTGACCACCAATGTAAGGGCATGCATCCCACTGACCAACAATCTTACTGACCACCAATGCCACTTTTGATCTCTTTTCTCCTTTTACTAGAACTCTTGCCTATTACCATTCTATTTGATTTTGTGTATGGGCTTTAGCCTGTCACTTACATTGGATTTGTGGTTTTATTCCTTAGCTTTGATGAATTGTTTCGGCTGCTTGGTACACGTTTGGAGTATCAGAACACCACCTTTCGAAATAGTGTGGAGCCAGCGGAAAGGTTGCTTGTTACATTAAGGTCAATTTTATAGATATACTTTGTGAAATTTTATGTTATGCACCATAGTAAGCTATAGTAAGGAATGCAAAGAATGCAGACAGGTATGACAACAAAATTGTGTTCCAAAAAAGTAGTTATTTTAAAAAACCTAATACATAATTATTTTTTGGATACATACTTTGCACAAAATATTTTGGAAAGAATCTAACTCCCTCTGACTCTCTAAATTCCTCTGACTCTCTAACTCCCTCTGATTCTCTAACTCTCTAATGCCGCGTACACACGAGCGGACTTTACGGCGGACTTTGCCCGGCGGACTGGATTTCGTCGGACAATTCGATGTGTGTGGGCTCCAGCGGACTTTGTTTTCTCAAAAGTTGGACGGACTTAGATTTGAAACTTGTTTAAAATTTATCCGTTGAAATCGAGTCCGGTCGAAAAGTCCGCCGTCTGTATGCTAGTTCGACGGACTAAAAAGCCACGCTAGGGCAGCTATTGGCTACTGGCTATGAACTTCCTTGTTTTAGTCCGGTCGTACGTCATCACGTACGAATTCGATGGACTTTGGTGGATTGTGTGTAGGCAAGTCCGTTCATTCAGAAAGTCCGTCGTAAAGTACGTTGAAAAATCCGCCGGGCAAAGTCCGCCGTAAAGTCCGCTCGTGTGTACGCGGCATTACTCCCTCTGACACTCTAACTCACTCTGACTCTCTTACTTCCTCTGACTCTCTAACTTCCCCTGACTCTCTTACTTCCTCTGACTCTCTAACTCACTCTGACTCTCTTACTTCCTCTGACTCTAACTTCCCCTGACTCTCTTACTTCCTCTGACTCTCTAACTCCCCCTGACTCTCTAACTTCCACTGACTCTCTAACTTCCCCTGATTCTCTTACTTCCTCTGACTCTCTTACTTCCTCTGACTCTCTAACTTCCCCTGACTCTCTTACTTCCTCTGACTCTCTAACTTCCCCTGACTCTCTAACTTCCTCTGACTCTCTAACTTCCTCTGACTCTCTTAATTCCTCTGACTCTCTTAATTCCTCTGACTCTCTTAATTCCTCTGACTCTCTTGCTTCCTCTGACTGTCTAGCTTGAACGTAACTGAACTTTAATATTAAGTTACAAAACTTTAGTAACTCAAACTCTATTTCTCCAACTCATCCTCCCTGTCATCTCCCACTCTCTCATCCTCCCTCCCTCGCATCTTCATCTCCACTTTCCCCCTAATCTTTTTTGTCTACATCTCTATTTCCCTGAGCCATTCAAAATATGATAGCATTTTGGAATACACTATTCAAAATTACAAAAAATAATTTAACAAAAACATAACGCTAACAAAGAAAGTATCAATTTTCAACGTGAAGTTGGTAGCGGCATTAGCAGGTAGTCTTCTACAAATTCAAAAAACTTGGTGAACTATGTTCATCAGGCTTGGTTAAATCATGCCATTGTAGTGTTGCTGTTGAAGAGCTTGGTGGTGTTAGCTGCAAGGCTTCACCTTGTGTTGAGGGATATTTCCTCAATAACACACGTGGGGAAATCTCGTTATCTGGTGGTACACTCGGGGGCCCATATTGTTGATAGGGTGTAGGCATGTTTGCGGCTACTTCAAGCGATCGATTGTGATATGGATAATGACTTGGAATTGTCGGTTTCTGCTGTTCCATTGGTCTTGTTACAGGTGGAAATTGATTTGCCACGGACGGTATTTGCTCGTAGAGCTGTGCTGGTCTGTTTTGTGTCGGGACATGGTAAGATGTTGAGTCAAGTGGTCTCATATCCATTTGTCTGCTGATATCCGTGGTTCTACTTGGGGGCGAAATTACTGAGGCAACAGATGAAGGAATAGAATTCGTGATCTGGGGGTCTCATACATGCTAGAGGGTTCTGCAAAACTAGAGGGATAAGGGTTTGGTGCAGTGTTTGAGGCAGAAAAAATGGGAGTAAATATTTGAGTACTAGGAATGTCGTGCATTGGCACAGAAAATGGCGTGGCACAGTGAATGAATGGATGCAATGTTGCACTGCAATCCTCATATTAAAGTAATGGTCTGGCAAGACCTCTTTGAGAAGAGGCACCAAACTAATGGCAAACATAGTGTGAGGGCATCGCTGGGCATCGATTTGTTCCGTGATACCTGACACTATGTGTAGTCATTTATTGGTCTGGTCTTGGTCTTCAACCTGTTCTGCTGTCCTGCCGCTTTTCTTCCTGCAGGAAGCAGATGCTTGCCTTTGCCTTCTGCTGGAAGGTGTCGAAACATCCGTATCCTCATTATCCAGCTCCTGAGCAGAGGACTCATGTACCTCGATCAGCTCACCCTGGAGCTCCATAGATGAATCCTCCTAATTTGTGCTAGCAAATGATACTCCTTCATCGTCGTCAACACTAGGAGCATGCTCCTCCTCCTCCCCCTCCTCCTCCTCCTCCTAACTTGCTTCCGTGCTTCAATACAAAAAATTTAAATTGGAACTCTGTTATGAAATAAAAAGTATAGCTGATAGGTGGAGAAGTAAAGGCTAGGGTTATGGCTGGTTAATTAGATAGAGATGGTAGAGTGACCGATTCATGTATCATAACTTACTTCCTCAATTCTAGTACTGGCTCCAAAAAATCCATGTATCTGGTGAAGGCATAGGGATGCTTTGGGGGGGGGGGGGGGCAGACCCACTCCTTGCTTCACGCTGCAGTCTCTGGTGTCTCTGAAGTGTGTCCTTGAGGCTCCGCCACCTAGTGCGTATGAGTCCTTCTGTAATAAAAAAAAACATAACTAATTTATTTTATATTTTTTTCAGGTACCGAGCAACTGGAAATTCATTTGCCAGCTTACACTACGAGTTCAAATTGGGAAAATCTACGGTGAGCACAATTGTGCGTGACACCTGTATCGCCATCTGGGCGGTCCGAAGAGATGTGGTCATGAGAAAACCAAACAAAGAGGAATGGAACACCAAAGCTGAGTTGTTTTGGGAGCGCTGCAACTTCCCTAACTGAGTTGGTGCCATAGACGGCAAGCACATCAGAATTGTGAGGCCAGTCGGTAGTGGGACAAAATTTTTTATTTATAAAAAATATTTCTCTTTCGTTCTGCTGGCAGTGGCTGATGCAAACTACTCGTTCACCTACATCGACATCGGTTCTTATGGGAGCAGTCCTGACTCCAGCATTTTTTCCCACTCAAGTTTTGGAAGAATGATTCGGGAGAACGCACTAGACCTCCCAAACGAACGACCACTCCCTGGAACATCAGAACCCTCTCTCCCTTTAATATTTGTCAGTGATGAGGCTTTCGCTCTTTCAGAAAAAATGCTCAGGCCATATGCTAACTGGTCACTGTCTGTGGAGAAAAGGGTCTTTAATTATCAGCTAACAAGAGCACGCTGAGTTGTGGAGTGTACTTTCGGAATCCTGGCAAACAAATGGCGATTTCTTCACACCCCAATAACTTTAAGCATGGAAAACGCCATAATTGCTGTAAAAGCTGCCTGTACACTCCACAATTTTGTCCGCGAAAGAGATGGATACCTTTTCGAGGACTCTTTAATGGATGAGATGGAAGGCGCAGATTGGACACATACAAGGGGCAATTACAGAGGGGCCAGCATCCGTGAGAAATTTACTGACTTCTTTATGAGTCCTGCCGGTCAGGTATCATGGCAGCTTGATGCCATTCAATAAAGACCAGTAACTTTTTCTCTGTCAATGCTGCATTGTCTGCTATCTGTACTTTTTTCTATAAATGTAATAAAGTTTTATTGTTCAACAGTGTGTCCATCTATTTTTTGCACTTTCTGTGTCAACATACAGAGCATGCAATATCATTCCACAACATTGGTGGTCAGTGGGATTGGTGGTCAGTGGGATGCATGCCCTTACATTGGTGGTCAGTGGGATTGGTGGTCAGTGGCATTGGTGGTCAGTGGCATTAATGGTCAGTGGCATTGGTGGTCAGTGTGATTGGTGGTCAGTGGCATTGGTGGTCAGGATTGGTGGTCAGTGGGATTGGTGGTCAGTGGGATGCATGCCCTTACATTGGTGGTCGGTGGCATTGGTGGTCAGTGGGTTTGGTGGTCAGTGGGATTGGTGGTCAGTGGGATTGGTGGTCAGTGGGATGCATGCCCTTACATTGGTGGTCAGTGGGATTGGTGGTTTGTGGGATGCATGCCCTTACATTGGTGGTCAGTGGCATTGGTGGTCAGTGGGATGAATAAATAGAAATATACTTACGTTTATGTTTGCGAACCTGAGGTGTGAAGTCATCCCAGTCTGCATACAGACTTTTACAAATTTCATCCCAGCCACTGCTCTTCCGGGCATTGTTTTTGTATTCTTCAATCCGGCTGTCCCATATATAAGGCCTGTCACGGACAAGTCTGATGAGCTCCTCATTATCAATGCTGTTCCGATGCCTAGGGGCCATCTTGACTGCTTACAGATGGACATGAGACAGGAAAAGGGAAGTGAGTGGGCAGAACTGAGTTGAACTGAAAGGAGGAGCTGGAAGTGAAGAATTCGCACATATCTGAACCAACAATGCGCTTCCAGAACGATTTACATTAATATCTATGGAGACTAAATTCGCAACGCAACACTGTAAACTCGCACAAGAACCTTTTTTTTCGCATCGCATTCGCAGGAGGAATCGCAACGCATATATGTAAATGACCGTAATTGAAAACAATTACTTTTTGGATGACATGCGAATCTAGTTTTTGTTTAACGCAACGCATTCATTATAAACTTGCGTTGCAAAGTGTGAACCGGCACTTATGCTACTTGCAAATAGGGATGGAGGCACTTGACGTTCAATGTCTTGGCCTCATATAAAGCTCCAAACCTTTTTTCCTTAAATCTCTCAAAAAGTGTTTCCCAGTGCTAAACCTTTCATCTGATTTCTACATTTTTTCATTTGTAAATTTCAAAGGCCCGTTTAAAGGAATAGTGGTAAAAAAACACTTGTGGGTTTAACTAATCATTTTTTGGTATAGTTCTTCTTTAAGGGGGTGTGTCCTATGCTTTCATACTTTTGCTAATAGGTGTCCCTCGCTCCCAGTGCTGGGACAAGGCCATCTAGTGCCCAGGACGAACATACCAAATTGCCCCCCCCCCCGATGCATTTTGTCTCAGCAAAAATCCCCTTCCCCAAAAAATTGAGCGCTAATCTGTATGCTTAGCTCAAATCCTCTCATTCCGCAAATGCTCCCAGCACAATTACCCCAACCTCCAAAAAAATTCCCCCTTCCTAGCACAAATCCTCTACCCCTTAAATCTCCCTTTCTGAGCACAAATCCCCTCCCCCTCACTCCAAATCACCCCTCCCAGCACAAATCCCCCCCCCCCAATCTCCCCTCCTAGCACATATACCCCCAATCATTCCTACTAGCACAAATCCCCCTTCCAAAAACTATTCCCCCTCACAGCACAAATCCCCACCACCATATTACCTTTTCTAGCACAAATCCCTCCTCCTAGTAGGGATGAGCCAAACACCCCCCCCCCGGGTTCGGTTCGCACCAGAGCTTGCGAACTTGCAAACAGGCCAAAAATAAAAAAATTAGTGCGAACACATGAACACTGTTAAAGTCTATGGGACACCAACATGAAAAATCAAAAGTGCTCATTTTAAAGGCTTATATGAAAGTTATTGTTATAAAAAAGTGTTTGGGGACCCCGGTCCTGCCCCAGGGGACATGTATAAATGGAAAAAAAGTTTTAAAAACGGACATTTTTTCAGGAGCAGTGATTTTAATAATGCTTAAAGTGAAACAATAAAAATAAAATATTCCTTTAAATATCGTGCCTGGGGGGTGTCCTTAGTATGCCTGTAAAGTAGCGCATCTTTCCAGTGTTTAAAACAGTACCGCAGCAAAATGATATTTCTAAAGCAAAAAATGTAATTTAAATCTGCTTGCGGCTGTAATGTATTGTCGGATACCGGCAATATAGATTAAAAAAAAAACGGCATGGGTCCCCCCCCAGTCCATTACCATGCCCTTTGGGTCTGGTATGGATATTAAGGGGAACCCTGTACCATAATTAAAAAAATATATATGCGTGGGGGGTCCCCCCAAAATCCATACTAGGCCCTTCAGGTCTGGTATGAATATTAAGGGGAACCCTGCACCAAAAAAAAATGGCGTAGGGGTCCCCCCAAAATATATACCAGGCCCTTCAGGGGAAACCCTGCGCCAAAATTAAAAAAAAATGGCGTAGGGGTCCCCCTAAAATCCATACCAGATCCGCAGGAAAAGGGGGGGATGAGAGAGCGCCCCCCCTCCTGAACTGTACCAGGCCACATGCCCTCAACATAGGGAGGGTGCTTTGGGGTCCCCCCAAATCACCTTGTCCCCATGTTGATGGGGAAAAGGGCCTCATCTCCACAACCCTTGCCTGGTGGTTGTGGGGGTATGCAGGTGGGGGGCTTATCGGAATCTGTAAGCCCCCTTTAACAAGAGGACCCCCAGATCCCACCCCGCCTATGTGAATGGGTATCGGGTACTTGTACCCCTACACGAAAAAAAGTGTCAAAATGGTAAAAATGACAGTAGACCTGAAGGGCCTGGTATGGAATTTGGGGAACCCATGCTGATTTTTTTCAATGATTTTTATCTATATTGCCGGGATCCAGCAATACATTACAGCCGCGAGCAGTTTTAAATGACATTTTTTCCTTTACAAATGTCATTTTGCTGCTCTCATTCATAAAACTATGTACAGCCTTACATAGTGTGGGGCGTGGACTTAGCCCCCTGAGCCACGATTGGCCAAAGGCACCCTGCCTTTGGCCAATCATGGCTTTCACAGCAGAGCATGCTGTGATTGGCCAAAGCATGCAGGTCAGGTGCATGCATTGGCCAATCTCGACGTTCATTATGGCGCGCTCCACGAGTGCTCAAATTTCCCGCGAACGGCCCATAATGTTCGGTATTCGGCTTTTAAAATTCAACATGAAAATAGTGTTACGGATTTGTAAATACAATATTTCACTATATAAGCTCAGTTTAGTGCTAAAAATACGTGTAGAATGCAAGAGTTGGGTGGGTGTAAAAAGATGTCCGCTGCCGACTGCCGGTTTAGTACGGCCGAGTGCGGGGTTTAGCAATATGGCCGTCGCTGAAAGAATTTGGCATGCAGTGTCCTGACGTCACCAATGACGCGCTGCGCATGCGCAAATGATGCGGGCCGCATGAGCAGTGCCTGTGGTTTTCAGCAATATCTGATTCCACGTCACAGGAAGTGACGTGGTTCGATATTCTGCCGGATTTGTCATTTTGTCACAACACCCCCCCTAAACAATAAAAAGTAGGGAGAGCATGTAAAAACCTCAAAGCAAGTAAAAAGCATTTAAAAAAGTAACCAGCAATTTTTAAATATGTTTTTATCTTAAAAAGACAGACATCCCCATGGCACACAGCATATTCTGCAGATGCCAAGCATGGAAATATAAGCACCAGCTGTCTTAAATTATACATATCAGCAATCATGTATACTGCCTAGCTAATGCGTCCACATTGCCTGGCTGATGATACACTCCAATGCTGGAGTGTGAGACAATCAATACATTGCGCAACAGCTAACACAACAGGGCTATTGATATGATTGATTCTAAAGGGCTACTGCATGCCTGCTGTTGTATAAAGACATTTCTTTTCATTTTATTTTATTTTTTCTGTTTTCTTTCATTAACATTGCAGTGTTCAGCATGGTAAACCAAAAGACATCTCTAGATGAAATTCAGGTGCTCTGGGGTTTCTAGGAACAATACATCACAGCTTTCCAGATTGCTGCAGCTCATGAGCCCCATTGTGATAGAACCTGTGGTGGTGAGCCGCGTTAATTAGCTGTTTTTTCAAAGAGATGTTACGATGAGGACGTGTAAAGAGCAGTGACCCATGGCAACCAGGGTGCTGTGGACAGAAAAGCAAAGAGGGAATTGGGATTGATGCTATGATGTACTTTGCTTTAACTTTACATTGTTAAAGCAAATATAAAGCCGACTTTTTTAGATTTTAGTTTCGGTACAATAGGGAAGTGTAAAGCACTTGTCAATTGTTTTTGCTTTCCCTGTCCCAGATAGAGAGATCTTCCCTCTCAATTTGTCCTGGTGACCATTGTCACATGTGCAAAATTGCACTTTTAAACTTGTATGTAGCGCTACCACATTAGGAGCCACTGGTAGTTTGCCAAGGTGTTCCTCACTTTTGCCCCACAGCCAGGCACAAGGTAGATTCACACAGTCAGGTGCACACACACTTCCCTTCGTTGTCTTCAATGACCAGTCTAAGGGATTTGTTTTTGTTCTTTTATTTTTGGAGAACTTGGGTAGGAAAGGAGATTTAATGGGATCAGGGCTGCTGATAAGGCAGTACAACTGGTCTTGTTGTACTGGGTCCAGGCCTCATCGGCTAAACAGGGGGGCTTGGGGCAGCTTTATTGTTCATTTCTGCTTAAATGAATACATTGATTTTACTGGGCCATACCCCTGCTCCAACTTGTATACCAGAGCCTAAATTACATTTCCCTTGGCCCCATCATGTCAACAGAGGGGCCTAGGAGGTGGGAGCAGAGGAGGGACTTTTTTTTCAGTGCCAGAGGGGCCTAGGAGGTAGGAGCAGAGGAGGGACTTTTTTTCAGTGCCAGGGGAAAAAGTCTGTGCCCTTGTTCCTCTGCACCTTGGGTGGATGAAGGTGGAGTTGGGAGGGGGGTCAGGAAGGATGTATGGGGCCCCATGATTTCTAACAGCAGCCCTGAGTGGGATACTCCCAAGCAACAGAACTATTCACACTTGAGGTCATCTAACTGATCTCTAAGTTAAGTCCTTGCTAAACGTAGATAGCAGACTTCTGCTTGACAGTAGCACAAAGTAGTTTCAGGTTAGAGCAAAGTCCCTTAGTAGTAGTAGCAGCAGGGCAAAGCTCCTCAGGTACAAACCAGTTACGGCAGACTGTTTGGCAGTCCAAAGGTATTAGAACTGAGCAAAGTCCTATGCAGTAGCAACAGTTGGACAAGCTCTTCAGAACACTAGCCAGTGTCCCCTTGTTCAGAAAATGCTTGTTTACATCAGCATTTCCCCGTTCTTCCTCTCCGTGAGACGATCGCGGGTATGCCCACGAACATCGAGTCCACGGAACCCGCGATCTCACTCACGGAGTTCGCAGGGGGCGCGCGCGCCCGCAAGCTGCTTCTTAAAGGGCAACGTACAGGTATGTTAATATGCCTGTACGTGCCCTACTGCCAACGTATATCGGCGTTAGCCGGTCGGCAATCGGTTAAAAATGGAAAGTCAGCTACTGCCACTCCCTACTGACCCCCTACTACATTTAAAAAAAAAAAAAAGTTTTGACTTTGGATACATTTTAAATAATTTGCATAACAACACTTGAAAAGCTCTTATTAAAAATAATGTTCATCAGTTGAAATGATATAAACCAGATAGTCTTTGATGAGCTCCATTGTTATACAAAGTCCATAATTTGAATTATAAATGCAAAGTATTAATATAAAGAGAAGCTGAGAACCCTTCAAGTGCTATTGATTTGAGAACATAGCTATATAAAATCACTGAAAGTGATGCTTTAATGAGCCATAATTGAATATTAAACTTTAAAATGCATACAAGGAGTACAGCCTACCTGCTTGTATTTCATCAAGCCATTGCTGTACTACACCAGTCCAAATAGTCCATTTTGCTTTTGGACTTGTGATCGGGCTTGATGATGACTAGACAGTATTACCAATTATAGTTGAATTCCAGGATAAGCAAATGTTGTCTAAATATAAGGTGTGTGTATTCTTACTTAAATATTGTGTGTTTTGTGTATCTTTTCCAGATCTGTGCATTAATCCAGTGTGAAAATTGCCACTGAGCAGGAGCTTGTAATAGAGACCAGTCACTGCTGCTCTCTCTCCTTGTGCAGGGTGACTGGTCTTGTCTCCGCCCCCTCCTGTCGTTTTCTGCAGGCAGCCTGTATTGATAGGGCCTGCTGGGCCCCTCCCACAGCTCTAATCTCTGCACAGGCCATGTGCGGCACAGTGATGATGTCATTGCTACTTTTACTTGGTAAATGTTGGGTTTGAAAAGGTCAAAGTGACTAATGAGGGATATATTTACCACTTGCCACCCGCCATATAGCAGAATGACGGCGGAAAAGTGGTTGTGATATCCTGACAGGATGTCATATGACACGCCCAGGTTAACAGCAGTGCGGCAATCGGAGGTGCTGTGTGTCACTCTGACAGACCGCAACTCCGATTGTGGTATGAAGCCTCTGACAGAGGCTTCTTACCATGTGATCAGTTGTGACCAATCACAGCTGATCATCATGTGAACCAGGAAGTGCCGGTAAACGGCTTTCCTCGGTTCACGCCAATCTGTGGCTCTCCCTGTCAGAGGGGGGGTCTCTGCTGATAATCAGCACATTGATTATCAGCACAGCCCCCGTCAAAAGGTGCCCATCAGCTGCCAATCAGTGCCCAACACCTGCCAGCCTGTCCCCATAATAAAAGGCTGTCAGTGCCTATAACAGTGCCGATCAGTGCCCAAAACAGTGCCAATCAGTGCCCAAAAAAGTGCCATTCAGTACCCCATCAGTAATGCCTGTCAGTGCCCCATCGAAGTGCCAATCAGTGCCACTCAGTAATGCCTGTCAGTAGCTCCTCATCAGTGCCGCCTATCAGTGCCGTCAATGCCGCCTATCAGTGCCGCCCATCAGTTGTTGTTTTTTTAATTGTCGGGTCTTTTTTCGTTTATAGCGCAAAAATTAAAAACCTCATAGGTGATCAAATACCACCAAAAGAAAGCTCTATTTGTGGGAAGAAAATGATAAAAATTTTGTTCGGGTACAGTGTTGCATGACCGCGCAATTGTCATTCAAAGTGCGACAGCTAAAAATTGTCCTGGGCAGGGAGGGGGGGAAAGTGCCTGGTATGGAAGTGGTTAAACAAATATTTTTGTGCCCGGGGGTTAACTGATTCCATATGTTGCCTGGAATTGCTCTTTAGGTCAAGCTGACCATATACTAGTAGATTTTCAAATGAACATTTGTACAAAACTTATCAGCACATTCAATGACTTTGATCAATGTCATCCAAAAGTACTTTAAAATTTAATTAAATTTTTAAACATTCTATTTTGAAATGACAGGACTTTCCTGAACAAAAACAACATTCACTGTTTAAAATTGAAAAAATCCCATACCTCTACTTCGAATTTTCGCAGCACTGCAGTAAAAAACAAACGTCAATTTGACTCCACTAATGATTCAAAAAATTGGACAAATGTTCCTAAAATGAAAAGTTGGAAATTAAATTCTACTAGTGTATGGCTAGCCTAAAGTGGTTGTAAACCTCAGACAAGAAAAATGAACAAAGCACATGTAGCCCAGTCTCTCCAGGCCTAATGGTGAACTTCTTAGGTTAGGGACAGCTGACATCCTTCTATGTAGAGTGGATTACAAGGAATAGTGGGTGCAATGCAAGGTAGGTTCATGGGCACCAGATACTTCTTGAATGCAAAGAGATTTATTTTATTTTAAACAGAACTGTGGGAGAGAGGGTTAGGGCCAGGACACCCTTTAGTAGTTGTAATGTTAATTTGGCAGACTCTGAGACTTCTATAGGCAGACAGCCATGCAGGGAAAGGCATCAGCAAGACACCACATCTGCATGAGTAGGATCGCTGTCTCCTATGGCAAAAGTCTTATAACAGTTTCTAACACAAGTTGTAACAAACTTTTTTACTTCTTCTACAATATCCTCTTGTAGACCTTCACTCCACTGAGCTCCCAGTCTCTCTCACTAGACTTGCTGATCCACTACCACTGGATCCCCTTGAGCTCTTCCAACCTTTGCACACAGTATCTTACTCAAGCGTCAACCCCACGTCCCTGCTTGGTCCCTAACTTGGCAGTCACAGATACTCCTCAAGCGTCACCTCACTGGCCTACTTGATCCCTGGTTTGGCACACAAGACTGCTCTGCAAGCGTCACCTCCACTGGCTGGGTCCCTGGCTTGACACCTCCTGAAGTTTCCCAATTCGTCATCGTCCCCAGTTGATGAGAATACTGCTCTGGTAATTGCTTCAGCTACTCATTGTGGTCCCTGGTAATAAGGTGGATGGTCCCTTCCATCCTACCTCCGACCAGGACAGGTTCGCCGGCCGGCAGAACCTCCACTTTTGGTTGGACTGCAAGCCGCAGTCCCAACCCTGCGCTGCTCTCTTGCTTCTGGATAGGCCCTCAGACAGCCTAGCAGCCAGATGTCCCAGAGATAGGCCTCATTCTCTGGCCTAGCAGCTCGGGGCAATACAACACACGTCCACCCAGATAGCCGTCCAGGTGGCACTGACCCCCGATCATCTGACCTCACCCAAATAAAAAGGCTCTCCCAACAGGCCAAGCGACCAAAGAAGATCCCTGTCCATTGGCTGAGATACCCTATCTATTCCTAATCTGTCCTTGCAACGCCCTTATCTTATCTAATGCCACCAGATACCCCACCATCTAGTGACAGAAGAGAGAAGTGCAGCAATTCCAGAATTAGGGTGGAATCAATTGATCTCCTATCAATTGGCCAAGGCAACTATACCTGGCGGGTAAATTTACTAGCAACCCTGCCTAAATATCAGGGTGTTACACACATCTTTCTATAGTGTATACTAATCCCAATGCAATGCACAGAGTGCCATATCTCTCTGATCTCTTATCCCTCTGCTGTCTGCATGAGTCACTGATAGACACTACTAGTTGTTTTTTTTTTCAACCCAGCGGGCTGAAGAAAAAAAACCTGACAGCTCAGGTCGGAGCTGCTGTACCAACTATGCAATATGTAGACGTGTACTAATATTAAAGGGCCTTGCAAGCTACTATGTGTGTTCACAATGGGCTAAAAGATGTGTTATAAAATGCTGCTGGCACTGCTCACAATCCTATACAACTGTGCATATAACAAAATGAATCAATATAAGTGCTGCGCAGTGCTAACCTATATATAAAGTACTGCCTTACAAGTGCATTTAAAAACTAGTAATAGTGCAAACAGAGTGCAGTGCTAAAAATCATACACATAAATAAATATGTAAAAATATTAATCAATAAACCTGCAATAAATAGTGTTTATATAAAGTCCTCTGGTGTGCAGTTCATGTAATTCTTGTGTGGTGTGATCCCACCAATCAATCACCATCCACATGTAAACTATATCCAATGTCAGGTGTACTCTCACCTCAGTATACATGACCTCACAATTAAGTTTGGTCAAACAGCGCATGTAAGCCCCTCCTGGGCTTGTTTGTGCAAATCTAGCTCTCCCGTCTTTTTAATTTCTCCAAGGAGTGATCTCCCCTTCCTCCAATGTCATCAGAATACATATAAGTGTAAAAAGATTGCAATAGTGCTTATACCTTTAAAACCACTGGCTTTATTAAAAATTGTATGCAGAGTCACTACTCACACTTTTCAAGTGCTTCCATCGCACCAAACCATAACAGGCAATGTACAAATCTGGTGTTTCCCCAGGTCACAAAAAGCCGTACTGTTATCACAGGCTACTACCTCCTCGTATGGTCTAGAAGTCATCTATGTCCTTGCCCCTCCCAGACACGTGTCGACAAAGGGTCACGTGTCTTCCTCAGGGGGATTCCCTGAGATCAGGGGCGGACTGATAACTCATGGGGCCCCCGGGCAATAGGAGATTATGGGGCCCCCGGACAATAGGAGATTATGGGGCCCCCAGGCAATCAGAGATTATGGGGCCACACAGTATACACACACACAGTATACAATCACACAGTATACACATACATGTACACACAGTATACACAGACAGATGTAAAAAAAACACAGATTTATACATACTGTCCCTGGTTTTACTGAGGCTGGCAACCCTGATGGGGCCCCCTAGTGGCCCAGGGCCCTCGGGCAGTGCCCTAATCGCTCAATGGTCAGTCCGCCCCTGCCTGAGATGTGATGTTAGTACAGCGATCTCCCCTGGTGTTCTATACGGCCCCCCTGTCAGATCACTCCGGGCAACACCCTCAGCCATTGGCCTGGGAGCACTGATTGGGAGCCTGTCGGCAGATCTTTTTCAGGACTGCTACACCAGCAACACAGGGCATCATTCCCATTATGTTCAGTGGGGCCTGGGGGGGGGGGGTGGCCAGGATATTTGAAGTTAGTTCAGCTAGTTACCCTTTACCTGATGGGACCATGGTCATGAGTGGACAGTTCCCACAAAATTTTGGGTGGGACTGCACAGAAAGTGGATATGATCTGGGTGTGATTGCCTGGAAAATTGACATGATCTCAGCAGGACCACTCAAAAAAAGGTTGTAATTTGTGTAAGCCATGGGCAGGGGTGATAGTGTCTCGGGGACTCTGATAAATATGGTGCAAGTATGACATGGCCATTTTTGTCAGTGCCCTTATAGTAAAGGGTAAATATGGTCAATGAATTTTGTAAAAAGGTCTTCACTCATACTGTGGATTCAGTTTTAGGATGACGTAAGGAAAAGATAAAATGCAAGCATTGTACTGTAAGCAAGGTCAATTTTACTGAAACCTTACTATAAATCGGTCCATCAATCTATACATGGCACTGCTTATTTACAGCTTGGGGATTACTGAACAATAGAAGCTTTATGCAGAGGGATTAAATGCAGCAACAACAAAAGTAGCTGAGAGATGATGCATTTTTGTGAAGCAGTAGCTGAGATTAGAGATGAAATGAATTGTGGAAATGGATTGTATTGGAGGGCTTGGATCACACAATGGAAACTAAAGTGGGTCTGTAAGGAATAAGTTGTATATAAATAAGGAGATATTGCAGAGTTTAATGTATTAACGGTGTGAGTTATAGGAATGATTATTCGAAGTAATAAAATGATATTATGCGGAGTAACAGATGGGGTATTGGCTGGGATTACATGATGGAATATGGTACTTTATATAGTGAAGGCTCTTTTAATGGAACAACATATCAGCCTAGTGAGATATTACGTTACATAGACCTCCAATACTATGGAGGCATTCCTTACTAGGCTGATATGTTGGCAGATCAAATGGTATTAGAGCCTAAAACTACATTAGTCTCTCCGGGATCAATACAGCTACAAAGCACGTCTTGCAGAGCCCTTACGCTGAGCAAGTCTGGGAACACGGCTCAGATCTCCACCACCGAGAGCTGCTCCGCCGCTATCCCCGCCAGCACCGAGACAGTTAATACAGCTGCAGGTTTCTGAACATGAAGACAGATTTTTGACATTTCCCTGCATATCCTTTTATATGGTGATTAAAAATCAAAAACAAGATAATAAACAGACTGTATCAATTATTTAGTGGTGGAAGGCTCTTGTCGCGTATCAGGAACATAGTGACACATTCTGTAATAAAGCAGCTGTTTCCTAAGGGAAACGTGACTGTCACCATTCACAGCATATCTCACGGTTACATCCGGTAGAAGATGTGTGACAGCAAATTTCCCATTCACAGGCGTCTCTCTGCATTATTACTTCTTGGATATCTTACGCAGCGTCAGTACTCCTAAACAATCCAGGAGAAGCATTGCCACTCAGAATGACGCTACCAATATCAGGAACATCCTTCCTCAAGAGTATTACTCAGCAACATACCTACTTAGAGATATTACTCAGGAACATACCTACTTAGGGATATTACTCAGGAACATACCTACTAAGAAGTAATATTCAGGAATATACCTACTTAGAAATATTATTCAGGAACATACTGTACCTATTTAGGAATATTGTTCAGGAACATACCTACTTAGAGATATTACTCAGGAACATACCTACTTAGAGATATTACTCAGGGACATACCAACTAAGGAGTAATATTCAGCAATGCTGTTGGCTCTTGTTTTCTTAGTGCTGCTTCCCTGAATGTCTGGTCTTCACAGGAAAGAGTTAACAGTGGCCAGTGCAATCTCCAGTCATTCTGTTAGCTTGAAGAAGGGTGGAGGGGGGGGGGGTAGGAGTAAGGGAGTGTCTTGCCATCCTAGTCTATGGGTTTCTATTGGTGCATAGAGTGTAGGGAGACACAACTCTAAGCCCTGAAAGCAAGGGTGCCAACAAAAGATGCTGCAAGAGAAAGGAGCCACCCTGAAATAGGAAACCTGAGGCAGCAGTCATGGCATCAGCTTAAACTGGAACATACAGTATCTCACAAAAGTGAGTACATCCCTTACATTTTTGTAAATATTTTATTATATCTTTTCATGTGACAACACTGAAGAAATGACACTTCGCCAGGGCCGTCTTTAGCGCAGGGCAAACGGGGCACTTGCCCTGGGCCCAATCTTTGTTGGGGGCCCGCGCTAGCCGTGAATTGGGGCCCCAATGACGGCTTTGCAGAGCGCACAGAGGATACGGGAGGCTGTATTCCGCACTAGCCAGCTGAGATGGGGCGGGGCCGGGAGCTCCACTGACGCTCTGACCCCGCCTACGTGCAGCCTGTGTACTCGGAAAAGAGCGTCTGTAGTGAGAGCCAGTGATTGGAGTGGGAGCGTCAGTGGAGCTCCCGGCCCCGCCCCCTCTATACTGGCTGGTGAATACAGAGGTCCGGGGGCGGGGCCGGGAGCTCCAATGACACTCCCACTCCGATCACTGGCTCTCACTACAGACGCTCTTTTCCGAGTACACAGGCTGCACGTGGGCGGGGTCAGAGCGTCAGTGGAGCTCCCGGCCCCGCCCCTCTCAGCTGGCTAGCGCGGGAATACATCCTCCCGTGTCCTCTGTGCGCTCTGCAAAGCTGTCATCGGGGCCCCAATTCATGGGTGACGCGGGCCCCCCAACAAAGCATCAGTGGATCTCCCGGCTGTTGTAGTGAGAGCAGAGAGTGGAAGCCCCGCCCACACACCTGAATGTATGTAGCTAGTTTGGCTGGCCAGGTATGTCCTTACACCCATAAAATGCCTGAATGTTTAAACCCTGAGCTGTGTTATTCAACTGTAAAGCTGTGCGTTGCTGAAAGTTCTCTGACCATCTCCTGCAGTATGTCCGCAGCCTCTAATTGTCTCCTGCAGTATGTCCGCAGTCTCTGATTGTCTCCTGCAGTATGTCCGCAGTCTCTGATTGTCTCCTGCAGTATGTCCGCAGTCTCTGGTAATCTCCTGCAGTATGTCCGCAGTCTCTGATTGTCTCCTGCAGTATGTCCGCAGTCTCTGGTAATCTCCTGCAGTATGTCCGCAGTCTCTGATTGTCTCCTGCAGTATGTCCGCAGTCTCTGATTGTCTCCTGCAGTATGTCCGCAGCCTCTGATTGTCTCCTGCAGTATGTCCGCAGTCTCTGATTGTCTCCTGCAGTATGTCCGCAGCCTCTGATTGTCTCCTGCAGTATGTCCGCAGTCTCTGATTGTCTCCTGCAGTATGTCCGCAGTCTCTGATTGTCTCCTGCAGTATGTCCGCAGTCTCTGATTGTCTCCTGCAGTATGTCCGCAGTCTCTGGTAATCTCCTGCAGTATGTCCGCAGTCTCTGATTGTCTCCTGCAGTATGTCCGCAGCCTCTGATTGTCTCCTGCAGTATGTCCGCAGTCTCTGATTGTCTCCTGCAGTATGTCTGCAGCCTCTGATTGTCTCCTGCAGTATGTCTGCAGTCTCTGATTGTCTCCTGCAGTATGTCTGCAGTCTCTTATTGTCTCCTGCAGTATGTCCACAGTCTCTGATTGTCTCCTGCAGTATGTCCGCAGCCTCTGATTGTCTCCTGCAGTATGTCCGCAGTCTCTGGTAATCTCCTGCAGTATGTCTGCAGTCTCTGGTAATCTCCTGCATTATGTCCGCAGTCTCTAATTGTCTCCTGCAGTATGTCCGCAGTCTCTTGTAATCTCCTGCAGTATGTTCGCAGTCTCTGATTGTCTCCTGCAGTATGTTTGCAGTCTCTGATTGTCTCCTGCTGTATGTCCGCAGTCTCTGAACCTCTCCTGTAGTATGTCTGCACTCTCTGACACTCTCCTGTAGTATGTGTATTATTATGCCCCTTTACTTGCTCAATTATTTGGGATTGCTCCACTGCTCAGTGAGAGGTAATGATGTGCATTAACCTCTAGCAATCAATCAGCGAACAGTAGTGATCTGCTTTAATCTCTAGCAACCAATCAGTAAGTGGTAATGATGTGCTGTAACCCCTAGCAACCAATTAGTGAGCGCTAATAATGTACATGAACCTCTAGCAACCAATCGGCAAGCAGAAATTATGTGTTGTAAACTCTAGAAACCAGCCAGTGAGCAGTAAGGATAGGCTGTAACCTCTGGCAAACAATTGCAATCGCTGCGTGATCTGCTGCAGTAAACTGATTTTGAGTCTACCTGCTATTTTTTGTATGTCCCAGAATGGAGGGGGGGGGGCCCAAGAAAATGTTTGCCCAGGGCCCAATCAAAATTAAAGACGGCCCTGCACTTCGCTACAATGTAAAGTAGTGAGTGTACAGCTTGTATAACAGTGTAAATTTGCTGTCCCCTCAAAATAACTCAACACACAGCCATTAATGTCTAACCGCTGGCATTACACCCCTAAGTGAAAATGTCCAATAGGGCCCAAAGTGTAAATATTTTGTGTGGCCACCATTATTTTCCAGCACTGCCTTAACCCCCTTGGGCATGGAGTTAACCAGAACTTCACAGGTTGCCACTGGAGTCCTCTTCCACTCCTCCATGAGGATATCACGGAGCAGGTGGATGTTAGAGACCTTGCACTCCTCCACCTTCCATTTGAGGATGTCCCACAGATGGAGACATGCTTAGCCAGTCCTTCACCTTTACCCTCAACCTCTTTAGCAAGGCAGTAGTCACCTTGGAGGTGTGTTTAGGGTCGTTATCATGTTGGAATACTGCCCTGTGGCCCAGTCTCCGAATAGAAGGGATCATGCTCTGCTTTAGTATGCCACAGTACATGTTGGCATTTATGGTTCCCTCAATGAACTGTAGTTCCAGACAATGACACTCCCACCACCATGCTTAACTGTAGGCAAGACACACTTGTCTTTGTACTCCTCACCCGGTTGCCGCCACACACGCTTGACACTATCTTGGTCCCATCAGACCATAGGACATGGTTCCAGTAATCCATGGCCTTAGTCTGCTTGTCTTCAGCAAACTGTTTGCAGGCTTTCTTGTGCATCATCTTTAGAGGATGCTTCCTTCTCGGATGACAGCCATGCAGACCAATTTGATGCAGTGTGCGGCGTATGTTCTAAACACTCACAGGCGGACCCCCCACCCCTTCAACCTTTGTAATAATGCTGGCAGCACTCATACATCTATTTCCCAAAGACAACCTCTGAATATGATGCTGTGCACGTGCACTCAACTTCTTTGGTCGACCATGAGGAGGGCTGTTCTGAGTGGAACCTGTCCTGTTAAACCGCTGTATGGTCTTGGCCACCGTTCTGCAGCTCAGTTTCAGGGTCTTGGCAATCTTCTTATAGCCTAGGCCATCTTTATGTAGAGCAGCAATTCTTTTTTTCAGATTCTGAGAGAGTTCTTTGCCATGAGGTGCCATGTTGAACTTCCAGTGACCAGTATAAGAGAGTGAGAGCAATAACACCAAATTTAACACACCTGCTCCTCATTCACACCTGAGACCTTGTAACACTAATGAGTCACATGACACCGGGGAGGGAAAATGGCTAATTAGGCCTAATTTGGACATTTTCACTTAGGGGTGTACTCACTTTTGTTGCCAGCGGTTTAGACATTAATAGCTGTGTGTTGAGTTATTTTGAGGGGACAGCAAGTTTACACTGTTATACAAGCTGTACACTCACTGCTTTACATTGTAGCAAAGTGTCATTTCTTCAGTGTTGTCACATGAAAAGATATAATAAAATATTTACAAAAATGTGAGGGGTGTACTCACTTTTGTGAGATACCATAGGCAAGAAAAAAAATATAAAAATGCTACATACTGTAAGTGATCAAATCAGCTGCTAAAAGTGCTGTTTTTTTTTGTCACTTTATTTTTTTTTTGAAAATCTTTTTATTACAGGTTTAATTAAAAAAACACATACAAAGAACAGAGTAAGTGCTTGACAATACATCAATTAGACAACTGCTTAATGTTCCTTTACACTCCCTGGGATGTGGATTGAACAGAAAACAAGCAGAGCTAGGGGGTGCGTCTCACCGTTACCTGAAACCTCCAATTGCAATATGACATAGTGCCCACTGGCATGTGTAGACAGTAACTACATGTATTCGCTTCCTTCATCTGTTAGGCCGCCGTTGGTTCAGTTAGCCACGTACGCCATATCTTATCATATTTCAATGATATTATGCACCCTCTATTCATGTAAGTATCTTTGCATAGAGGAAGGCTGTCATTAACTAAACATTTCCATTGAAACAAAGATGGGGCAGAGGGTTTCCTCCACTGCATAGCTATATTTTTCCTGGCATAAAAAAGCAGCAACCCAATAAGCGTCCCCCTAGCAACAGTTGGTACTATGTTTGTAGACACTCCTCCATTGATGGCTGAATTGAGACAGAGGCGACCAGATTTATCAGAGCTAGCACCACTGTCCAATATTTCGGAACCTCTGGACAATGGCAAAAGATGTGCGAAAAGTCTCCCGGTGAGGCGCCAGATCTCCAGCACCCAGAGGAATGTTCGGCATTCATCTTGTGGAGTCTATGGGGCATGCATGTAGTATGCTCTATGCACAATTTCAAACTGTACAACACAGTCACGTATTGAGACTAAAGATCCAAAAGGGAAATCCCATACGTCATCGTTGTCTAGTGCAGGGATGTCACGCTGCCAACGGGACCAAAGCCCCTCCAAAAGGCGCCAGAGACACGCATGCGCATATAAGTGAGAGGTGGGCTTCTCAGCACATTCAAATCTGAGTGTTCGTTCCAACCCCGACTGGACCACCATGCAGGAGGAGCATGGGAATTGTGCAGCAAAGGGATGAGATAGCTGTAAATAAGAGAATTGATAGTAGTTCGGAACATTTGCAGAGCAGAGTTGAGATAGGGGGACCAGGGAATTGTGCAATACTATCTGTGAAATGAGTTTAATATTATATTTAGTCCAACCATATGGATCCGATATTTTGTAGATGTGGAATAGGTTAGGGATCAACCAAATTGGAGGAGCACTTAGGGAAATCTCCGTTTTTTTATATTTCTCTATGGCTAGTCCTGCATGCCAAGCTCGCAGGGTGGTAAGCATGGAGAGGATCAGACAGTATGGGGCTCGTGGTCCTCTGTAAACTGGGAATTTAAGTGCCTCCAACGACCCCACCACCGCGACCTCCAGTATTGTGGATGAGTTCGCCCTCTCAGGGTTCAGCCACCAGGCCGCAGTCACTAATTGGGTAGCCAAAAAATACTTATAGCAATCTGGAAATGCCATACCACCCTGCGTTCTCGGTCTCATCAAGGTACTCAGCTTGTATCTGGGCGGCTTGGGACCCCAGAGAAAAGATGAAAATGTTTGTTTAAGCTTTTTAAAGAAGGATTTAGGCAAGCATTGTGGAGAATGCCGAAATAGGTAAGTACGTTTGGGAATCATTTTCATTTTAAAAGGAGGTTGACACGTCCCCATAGGGACAGTGGCAAATTCTCCCAGGACTTTAGTTTGGCCTTAATCTTGAGTATAACTGGGGCTAGATTCAGTAAGATATAAATCCGTGGCTTGGGAGGAAACGAGAACTCCTAATGCCGCGTACACACGAGCGGACTTTACGGCAGACTTTGCTCGGCGGACTTTTCGACAGACTTTACGACAGACTTTCTGAATGAACGGACTTGCCTACACACAATCCACCAAAGTCTGTCGAATTCGTACGTGATGACGTACGACCGGACTAAAACAAGGAAGTTCATAGCCAGTAGCCAATAGCTGCCCTAGCGTGGCTTTTTGTCCGTCGAACTAGCATACAGACGAGCGGACTTTTCGACCGGACTCGATTTTGACGGATTGATTTAAAACATGTTTCAAATCTAAGTCCGTCCAACTTTTGAAAAAACAAAGTCCGCTGGAGCCCACACACATCGAATTGTGCGACGAAATCCCGTCCGCCGGGCAAAGTCTGCCGTAAAGTCCGCTCGTGTGTACGCGGCATTAGTATTTGAAGGTGTCTACCCATTGTAGAGGGGTGTCCGGGGGGTTGTTGCCCTAGCTGCCTGGACCAGTTGACCCTAAGCCCCGTGACAGCAGCAAAGGCGTCTAAAACCTGCAGGGCTCCCTGCAGTGACCCCTGATGTGTGGGGAGGTACGTAAAGCCTCGGCCACTGGTTCAATGGCCAGAGCAAACACAGCCGGAGAAAGAGGGCAGCCCTGTCTGATTCCCCTGGAGAGTCTGAAGTGGGAGACAGACCACCACCCAGGCGCACAGAGGAAGTGGGGCAGCTATAAATCACCTGAAGTGATAATGTTACCTGGAGACCGAATATGCAGCTACAGTTCTCGCTTCTTTTGTGCTACAGACTAAGGATGGGGAGAACGCTGGGAACCGTGGCTGCAGATTCAGTCTCCAGGTGACATTATCACATCCCTTGTTCTGTCCATAAACATAACAAGGCCTGTTTTTACTGTGCTAAATGTGAGTGTACATTTATGTGGGATTTTAAGTTTAATAAACCTGTTTTAAAACGTTATCACACCATTGCAAGTTTCCCTTTTCTCTGAGGCGACGTCCCACCTCAGTGAAGGAGCGACGCCTCTGTTGTACCTCCGGCGAATAATCAGAGAAAAGCATGATTTTTGCATCATTGAAACGCAGGTCTTGCTTTACTCTGACAACCGCCAGAACACGATCCCGGTCCCTGTAGTTTAGCAGCTTTAACAGAAAAGGCCACAACGGATTACTCGGAATCGGTGGAGTTGAGAGGAATTCTGTGCAATCTTTCCACTGCAAAGGTAGGCGGGATGGCAGGCAAGTCCAGCAGCGTGGTGAGAAAGTTCTCTGCAAACTCAGCAGGCCTAGACCCTTCCACCCGCTCTGGCAGGCCCAGGATACGGATGTTGTTTCTTCTGAGCCAATTCTATGTGTCAATTGGTTTCTCCTGTAATGCCTCAACTTGTGTCTGTAAAGCACGTAGGTCATGGGAGTCAGATCTAATAGAATCCTCAAGTTGGGATATGCGGCCTTCGGCCTCAGCAAACTGGGATCTAAATTTGTCCATATCGTGCTGTATAAGGCTGACATTTGTAACCAAGTGGTCGATTTTGACCATAGTTACATAGTTAGAAAGGTTGAATAAAGACACCACTCCATCCAGTTCAACCTGAGTGAGTGTGGGTGCATGTCTACAATTATCCCTATTTATTTAAGGTACCAATATAGCGCAGTCAAATTACGCAGCGCTCCACAGATACATTGCACACTCACATCGGTCCCTACCCTCAGGGAGCCCACAATCCAAGGTCCCCAACTCACATTCATATATTAGGGCCAATTTTGGACAGAAGCCAATTAACCTACCAGCATGTCTTTGGAGTGTGGGAGGAAACCGATGTACCCGGAGGAAACCCACGCAGGCACAGGGAGAACATGCAAACTCCAGGCAGGTAGTGTCGTGGTTGGGATTCGAACCAGCAACCCTTTTTACTGCTAGGTGAGAGTGCTACCCACTACACCACTGTGCCACCCCAAATTTTTCAGGACCATCATGGAGTCATTACTGGCTTTAATTGCTGCTAGGAGTTCAGCGTAGGAAGAGGTAACTGGCTCTGGGGCTGTTTGAGTGCTGACCGACATTGTGGCAGTAGAAAGACTCGTGGTCAAGATGGCTGCCGTTGAAGATGAGGAGCGTGGAGGAGGATCGCAGCTTACCCAGAGACAGCGGAGGAGCCCGTGGAGTGCCCTATGTCCTTCTAGACCCCAGGGTGGCTGTAAGGCGGTATCAGTAATGAAAATTCTATCCCGAAAATAGCTGACAGGATAAATGTAGGAGCAGAGCTCAGTCACTTCACGTCCTCTCCGTCTCACATCCCGGCCACGCCCCTGGGTTTATTGTCACTTTAACCACAGTAAAGAAATATAAGGGTATCTTGCGGTGTTTCAGGTTGGTCACAGATCTATTTGTTTTTTTGTATTTCCACTATTTGTTTAGGGGCTTGCCTAGAGTTGTGCATTAATTAAATCTGGTGTAGGAGCTATATCCTGCAGTTTCTATGTATAACGGTCCTTTTTTCTGCTTTACGTTCTTACTGCAATGATGGAGACGACTTCAGCAAAAATACAGTTGCCTGAGGGGTTAATGCCCCTTTGGCAGCCCTCATCGCCTGAAAGGCCAGGTGGGACCTTTGAGACCATTCCAGGCATGATTGTAATTCTTCAGAGTGGTCATGTGCCATGTGGCATGACCTCACAATATAACTGGTTGCCCCTTACTGCTCTACAAGGAATTTTATCTGCCAGGCCTTTCTTATTTGATTTGCGTTGATTGATCTAAAATTCTTTGACAGGATTCACATATGCTGCACCACATGGGTAACATACTAACAAATCTTTTATACATGGAAGAAAATTCCCTATTCTTTGCAAAATCAATAATTCATGCCACCGGCACTCAAAAACTTTTGGTTTTCCTTTAGTGTAAGATACTTGCGCGGTTGAATCAGCATCTCCTCCTTACAGACACATATCATAAAAACAATGCCTGAAACATCAAATGTCCCAGAGGCCCCTAACGAGAAAGCTCACCCATGTTCTCGGCTTCGCTATACAACAAAGCCAACAAAGCTCCAAGGAGCATTTTATAGTCTGTTTATGGCAGGCCTTTTACGTGGCTGACTCCGTTACTTAGCCTTCTATATTTCTGAATTCTCCACCTTATTAACTATATTTTCTGTGCTGTTAAAACTGTCTTCTTGGTGCGTATATAGGCTTGATGCTCCAACCAAAGCATTCCCCATAACTCACTACTGCTCTCGTTTTTCATCAAACATTAATGTCTGCAGCATGGGGATAAAATACATTTATACATTGTTATGTCATAACCTATCATCCTATTAAAAAAAAAAAAAAAAGAGAGAGACCTTGCCTGACCTCTTTCTAAAAATACTAGCTGGCTGGCTCCCCTTCTAACCCCTTGACTATAATTACATTGAGTCAATGACCCAGAACAAATAACCAGGTCAAAGAAAAGTATCTTCAAACTTATTCTATGTCAATGATTTAGGGTATGTGTAAATCCAATCACAAAAATCTTGAATCTTTCAGGCTCCATTCACACCGGGGCGTTCCGGAATTAGGGGCAGAATCGGGCGATTCTGCTGACGACTCCAGAACCGCGGCAAAACGCGAGACACATTTGCAATGGCATTAATTGAACATGAAGGGAACACAAAGACACTGAATTTCAAAAGAGCCAACTTCCCTAAACTACAAACCTTGCTAAAAGGCATAAATTGGGATAAAATATTAGGAACAAAGAATACGGAGGAGAGATGGGTTTGCTTTAAGAGCATATTAAATAAGGGCATTAGCCAATGTATCCCATTGGGTAATAAATTTAAAAGAGCGAACAAACATCCTGGATGGCTTAACTCCGATGTAAAAATGCATATAAAAGCAAAGGAGAAGGCCTTCAAAAAATACAAGGTTGAGGGATCATCCTCAGCATTCAGTATTTATAAAGAATGCAATAAGAAATGTAAGGGTGCAATTAGGATGGCTAAGATAGAACATGAAAGACACATAGCGGAGGAGAGCAAAAGAAATCCCAAGAAATTCTTTAAGTATGTAAACAGTAAAAAAGGGAGGACAGACCATATTGGCCCCATAAAGAATGAGGAAGGACATCTGGTTACAAAGGATGGGGAGATGGCAAAGGTATTGAATTTATTCTTCTCCTCAGTCTTCACAAGTGAATCGGGGGGCTTCAGTAACCAAAACTGCAGTGTTTATCCTCATGACACATCACAGGAAGCACCTCCATGGTTAACAGAGGACGGAATTAAAATTAGACTTGAGAAACTTAACATTAATAAATCACCGGGACCAGATGGCTTGCATCCGAGGGTACTTAGGGAACTCAGTCAGGTGATTGCCAGACCGTTGTTCCTAATATTTACAGACAGTCTATTGACTGGAATGGTACCAGCTGATTGGAGAAAAGCCAATGTAGCACCAATATTTAAAAAGGGCCCAAAAAACATCCCTGGGAATTACAGACCAGTTAGCCTAACATCAATAGTATGTAAACTCTTGGAGGGGATGATAAGGGACTATATACAAGATTTTAGTAATAAGAATGATTTCATTAGCAGTAATCAGCATGGATTCATGAAGAATCGTTCTTGCCAAACCAATCTATTAACCTTCTATGAGGAGGTGAGTTGCCATCTAGATAAAGGAAGGCCCGTAGACGTGGTGTATCTGGATTTTGCAAAAGCATTTGACACAGTTCCCCATAAACGTTTACTATACAAAATAAGGTGCGTTGGCATGGACCATAGGGTGAGTACATGGATTGAAAACTGGCTACAAGGGCGTGTTCAGAGGGTGGTGATAAATGGGGAGTACTCAGAATGGTCAGGGGTGGGTAGTGGGGTTCCCCAGGGTTCTGTGCTGGGACCAATCCTATTTAATTTGTTCATAAACGACTTGGAGGATGGGATAAAGAGTTCAATCTCTGTATTTGCAGATGATACTAAGCTAAGCAGGGCAATAACTTCTCTGCAGCATGTGGAAATCTTGCAAAAAGACCTGAACAAATTAATGGGGTGGGCGACTACATGGCAAATGAGGTTCAATGTAGAAAAATGTAAAATAATGCATTTGGGTGGCAAAAATATGAATGCAATCTATACACTGGGGGGAGAACCTCTGGGGGAATCTAGGATGGAAAAGGACCTGGGGGTCCTAGTGGATGATAGGCTCAGCAATGGCATGCAATGCCAAGCTGCTGCTAATAAAGCAAACAGAATATTGGCATGCATTAAAAGGGGGATCAACTGCAGAGATAAAACGATAATTCTCCCGCTCTACAAGACTCTGGTCCGGCCGCACCTGGAGTATGCTGTCCAGTTCTGGGCACCAGTCCTCAGGAGGGACGTACTGGAAATGGAGCGAGTACAAAGAAGGGCAACAAAGCTAATAAAGGGTCTGGAGGATCTTAGTTATGAGGAAAGGTTGCAAGCACTGAACTTATTCTCTCTGGAGAAGAGACGCTTGAGAGGGGATATGATTTCAATTTACAAATACTGTACTGGTGACCCCACAATAGGGATAAAACTTTTTCGCAGAAGAGAGTTTAATAAGACTCGTGGCCACTCATTACAATTAGAAGAAAAGAGGTTTAACCTTAAACTATGTAGAGGGTTCTTTACTGTAAGAACGGTAAGGATGTGGAATTCCCTTCCACAGGCGGTGGTCTCAGCGGGGAGCATTGATAGCTTCAAGAAACTATTAGATAATCACCTGAATGACCGCAATATACAGGGATATGTAATGTAATACTGACACATTATCACACACATACCCTGTTTCCCCCAAAATAAGACCTAGCGTGATTGTCGGTGATGGCTGCAATATAAGTCCTACCCCCCAAATAAGCCCTAGTTAAAGTCCTTGTAGGTCTTATTTTCAGGGTAGGGCTTATTTTCGGGGAAACAGGGTAGGGCTTATTTGGGGGGTAGGGCTTATATTGCAGCCATCACCGACAATCACGCTAGGTCTTATTTTCGGGGAAACAGGGTAGGTTGGACTTGATGGACTTGTGTCTTTTTTCAACCTCACCTACTATATGTAACTATATAATTATTAATGGCACCCCAATTGCCATTAAGATTGCACTGTCACCCAAAAGAAGCTCCTGCTCCTTTTTGAGCGACAAGCTTAGCGCTTTGTGATCGTACCGTGTTTTAGGTGCCATTAGGAAATAATGGCATCGCAAACGCGTCCCACATTCTGCCTAAGGTATAGTACTTACATGGTACTGCTGACTGGCCTGTTGGAATCCAAAGACCCCCCCCCCTCCTTCCTCCCCTGCATACCCCTGCAGCCATAATCGTTTGGTGCTGGACCTGTAACGGGTACTCATGAAGGGCGCCAACTACACCCCCCCTCTTTCATTCATAGAATCTCTGCTATAGCTTCCATTAATGAAAAGCAATCTATGAATGGATGATGGGTGGATGAATGAGAGGTCTGCCGCCTCTATTCATATAGCGCAATTTTCATGGATAGAAGCTATAGTAGAGCTTCTATCAATAGAATAGGGGGAGGAGGATGAGTGCCCGTCACAGGTCCAGCTCACATGTTAACTCCTGCAGTACTCGAAGATTATGGCTGTAGAGGTATTCCGGGGGTAGGGGGTCGAGGACTTTGAAATAACCAGTGGCGATTGGTGAAGTTTTACGATGGGGGGGGGCGCCAGACCCCTCCCTTCCTTTTTGACCCCTTTCACTTGATGAAAATGGGTGTGGTTTCAGCGAAATAGTGGGCGTGGCTCTAAGGTGGTGTGGTTAGCGTCTGAGATGAACGAGGGATGGAGGGAGAGGGACAGCAGGCCCAGATCCTACACAACAATAGAAATATGTGTATTCTAGAAAGTTTAACAATCAGCAGATAAAGATACCCCAAACACCTGGTGTTGGCACTTCAATCATCCCGGCACCATGGTTGTTATGGTGTCAGGATGATTGAAGCACATTATTTCTATTATTACATTGTAATATAAAATTAAATCATTCAACTCAACATAATGCAGAATCAGTGGGAGCCCCGAGTGTGTTACTAGCCACGTCGCCTACAACCAGTCCCTAGCTGTCCGTCCTTACATCAGGTGCCCCCAGCGGAGTCCCTCCTTACATGCAGCCTGTGTCACATCAAATGCAGCCTCTGTCACATAAAATGCAGCCTCTGCCCCCCCAAATGCAGCCTCTGTCCCCCCAAATGCAGCCTCTGCCCCCCCCAAATGCAGCCTCTGTCCCCCCCCCAAATGCAGCCTCTGTGCCCCCCCCAAATGCAGCATGCCTGTGTCCCATTACATGCAGCATGCCTGTGTCCCATTAAATGCAGCCTCTGTTCCCATTAAATGTAGCCTCTGTTCTCCCAAATGCAGCCTCTGTCCCCCCCAAATGCAGCCTCTGTCCCCCCAAATGCAGCCTCTGTCCCTCCCAAATGCAGCATGCCTGTGTTCCCCCCAAATGAAGCCTCTGTCCCCCCCAAATGCAGCCTCTGTGCCCCCCCCAAATGCAGCATGCCTGTGTCCCATTACATGCAGCATGCCTGTGTCCCATTAAATGCAGCCTCTGTCCCCCCAAATGCAGCCTCTGTACCCCCAAATGCAGCCTCTATCCCCCCCAAATGCAGCCTCTGCCCCCCCCCCAAATGCAGCATGCCTGTGTCCCCCCAAATGAAGCCTCTGTCCCCCCCAAATGCAGCCTCTGCCCCCCCCCCAAAATGCAGCCTCTCTCCCCCCCAAAATACAGTCTCTGTCCCCCCCACGAATACAGCCTCTGTCCCCCCCCAAATACAGCCTCTGTCCCCCCCAATACAGCCTCTGCCCCCCCCCCAATGCAGCCTCTGCCCCCCCAAAATGCAGCCTCTGCCCCCCCCAAATGCAGCCTCTGTCCCCCCCAAAATGCAGCCTCTGTCCCCCCCAAATGCAGCCTCTGTCCCCCCCAAATGCAGCCTCTGTCCCCCCCCAAATACAGCCCCTGCCCCCCCCCCAAATACAGACTCTGTCCCCCCAAATACAGCCTCTGTTCCCCCCCAAATACAGCCTCTGTCCCCCCCAAATACAGCCTCTATCCCCCCCAAAATGCAGCCTCTGCCCCCCCAAATGCAGCCTCTGTCCCCCCCAAATGCAGCCTCTGTCCCCCCCAATGCAGCCTCTGTCCCCCCCCAAAATGCAACCTCTATCCCCCCAAAATGCAGCCTCTGCCCCCCCCCCAAAATGCAGGCTCTGTCCGTCCCCCCAAATGCAGCCTCTATCCCCCCCAAAATGCTGCCTCTATCCCCCCCAAAATGCTGCCTGTCCCCCCCAATACAGCCTCTGTCCCCCCAAATGTAGCCTCTGTCCCCCCCATTCTCCACACAGCGGTACTTACCTTGGGTCTCCTGCAGTGTCCTCCTCCTCACACTGGCACCAGCATTCTTCCTGTTTCCTCTCTCGAGCGCAATGAGAGAGCGAAGCAGGAAGTGACATCTGACTCAGGGCAGATGTCAATCAAATCTGAAGTGCCGAGTAGCTTCCGCCCGGCGCCTGTAGTATGTATTACTATGGCCGAGCGGAAGCTACTCGGTGCTTCAGAAAACGCCACAAGGCGTGCTAAACGCCCGCAAATGCAGCGCCACGTCTGCAATCTTGTGATTGCATAGACGTTGCACTTCCTATAAGTGCACTGTGTCCGGCGTCGCACTGTGTCCGGCGTCCGAACACAGTGCACTTAAGGACCTTTTTTTCCTTTTTTTTTTTAAAGGGCCAGTAATAATTTATTTTTTTTTTGCCTGGAGGGGGGGGGGGGGGGGGAGCGGCGCCCAGGCGCCCCCTATGAACGGGCCGCCACTGGAATTAACTAACAGACCAGCCAGCAGCACAAGGGACACTTCACATGGGGTTGATTTACTAAAACTGGACAGTGAAAAATCTGGTGCAGCTCTGCATAGCAACCAATCAGCTTCCAGTTTTTTTTTGTCAAAGCTAAAATTGAACAAGCTGAAGTTAGAAGCTGATTGACTACCATGCACAGCAGCACTCTACGGTAAATCAACCCCTAAATGTATGTACTGTACATTGTAAAATCAGTCTGTGTATATATACATAGTTACATAGTAGATGAGGTTGAAAAAAAGACACAAGTCCATCAAGTCCAACCTATGTGTGTGATTTTATGTCAGTATTACATTATATATCCCTGTATGTGGTGGTCATTCAGTTGCTTATCTAATAGTTTCTTGAAACTATCAATGCTTCCCGCTGAGACCACCACCTGTGGAAGGGAATTCCACATCCTTGCCGCTCTTACAGTAAAGAACCCTCTACGACGATTAAGGTTAAACCTCTTTTCTTTGAATTTTAATGGGTGGCCACGTGTCTTGTTAAACTCTCTTCCGTAGAATAGTTTTATCCCTATTGTGGGGTCCTCAGTACGGTATTTGTAAATTGAAATCATATCCCCTCTCAAGTGTCTCTTCTCCAGAGAGAATAAGTTCAGTGCTCATAACCTTTCTTCATAACTAATATCCTCCAGACCCTTTATTAGTTTTGTTGCCCTTCTTTGTACTCGCTCAATTTCCAGCACATCCTTCCTGAGGACTAGTGCCCAGAACTGGACAGCATACTCCAGGTGCAGCCGGACCAGAGTCTTGTAGAGCGGGAGAATTACTGCTTTATCTCTTGAGTTAATCCCTTTTTTAATGCATGCCAATATTCTGTTTGCTTTGTTAGCAGCAGCTTGGCATTGCATGCCATTGCTGAGCCTATCATCTACTAGGACCCCCAGGTCCTTTTCCATCCTAGATTCCCCCAGAGGTTCTCCCCCTAGTGAGTAGATTGCATTCATATTTTTGCCACCCAAATGCATCATTTTACATTTTTCCACATTAAACCTCACTTGCCATGTAGTTGCCCACCCCATTAATTTGTTCAGATCTAAGGTTTCCACATCCTGCAGAGAAGTTATTGCCCTGCTTAGCTTAGTATCGTCTGCAAATACAAAGATTGAACTGTGCACCCCATCCTCCAGGTCATTTATGAACAAATTAAATAGGATTGGTCCCAGGACAGAACCCTGGGGGACCCCACTTTTCAACCCTGACCATTCTGAGTACTCCCTATTTATCACCACCCTTTGAACTCACCCTTGTAGCCAGTTTTCAATCCATGTACTCACCCTATGGTCCATGCCAACGGACCTTACTTTGTACAGTAAACGTTTATGGGGAACTGTGTCAAATGCTTTTGCAAAATCCAGATACACCACGTCTACGGGCCTTCCTTTATCTAGATGGCAACTCACCTCCTCATAGAAGGTTAATAGATTGGTTTGGCAAGAACGATTCTTCGTGAATCCATGCTGATTACTGCTAATGATACCGTTTTCATTACTAAAATCTTGTATATAATCCCATATCAAGAATAGAAAAACGCATATCCGAGAGTCTAAAGGGCTGCACACCCCAAATAATTGAAAAAAAAAATGAAGGATTCCCCCAACGTTTTTTTTTAGCAGCTAGGTATTTTAACCAAGAAAGTTTATATAGTTTATAATATTGTAAAATCTTTATTGGACAAAATTAGTCCAAGAATGGAAATAGAATATAAAATATGAATTCTGGCTACAGGTGTATACAGTATTGTTCCATTACAGCTGTCAGTTATTACACAGTACAACTATCAATTGACAGTACATTACTAAAATGATATTCACACGAACACCCCAACGCGTTTCAACTTATTCAGTCATAGTCTTCTTCAGGGCTTTTTTTGGCTCTAAAAGGACATATCAAAACATCCATAAGTTCAATACCTCATATTCTGTCAGCATTTCTGCATGCGATGTATTAGTAAATTGATAATTACTGCTCAGAAAATGGAACTCTACCTTATAGCCATAAACTGTTTAAAAAGATCCCAGCAGTCCAAAAGTCTCCACATGCCGTTCCCACCTCCTCAAGATGAAGCCGGGGTCCAGAGGGCTTGCAAGGAGCCACACATGTGGGCCCTCCTGGGATGGGGAAATGTACAGCACCTGTAATGTTTTACAATAATCTCAATGAATTAATCAATGAAATGGTAAAAGTGTAGGAAAATAAAAATGATCACTTTGTCCATTTGCAGTACTAGTGGAACATACTGAGTCTGTTAATGTCCATATATACTGTTTTGTTTGGAATTTATTTATAGGATGCCATTTGGTTTTTGATTCAGGTATTAGTTGTTTATAAATAAGAATTATATTGGATTTTTTTTATTTTTGGTCAAGTACTATTGGAATTTCAAATGGAAAATCCTAAATTAGTGTCTATTGTGATGGAGGGGGAGAAAGGTCAAAGGTTGAGTGTAGGGATTGGGTGTTGGATGTCTCCTAGTGTGTGGAGTGTGTATGGGAAGTGTGTGTGAATGAAAAATTATGATTATGTAGAGGGAGTGAAAATAGGTGCAATGAGAGGAATAATGAGTACCATGTATATCTAAATGGATGCTAGTGTGTGAGAAGTGATTGAACAAAATATGTGAAGAAAAAGTTTAAAAGTGTAAAATTGTTTAAACCATTCTGTGTAAATAAAAAATAACCAAGTACAAAAATACACAAAATTACCTTGGCTGTTAAGGGATGTGTATGGACAAATGTTGCAATTTTAATCTCCTGCCAACAGAGGTGTATCACTCTGATGATGTGCAGGGAAAAGCGCCATATCTATTAATTACAAATAATAATAATACCATAGTATCTAATGTAAATGGACTAGTTCTTACTGAATGAGGTGTTGGCAAAATAGTACATTAGTTCAGCATTCCAAATAAAAGCACTTACTTCAAGGACTGTGATCCTTCATGTGCAACAGCTCTCCTGGGATCATCCTGGAGTCCTCTGGAGGCTGTGCATTGTATATGGTCTCTCCCATATTATGGCTAAATAGGCAACAGGTGCCATCCATTTATCCACCCTCCCTTGGAGTGCCGGCCACCATGGAAACGGCCACCGCGTGGCTCCCTCGGCATTCTGGATGGCCAAAGCCTTGGCCACTGCCGTCACCTCTGTGGCACATGCAGGGCGCTGTTACGCTGCACGCGCGCAAGGTCCATAGACCGCGCACACGTACCGTGCCCTTGAGCGCCCAGCGGTGATTAAAGAACGTCGCCGGCATAATAAGGCTCCCCCAGTGGCCACAATTGCCACTGCAGCGGGAGCGTAGTAGGAAAGGAGACCCGTGGAGAACCCTTATCATCCCCTTCAAGAGCTTGCATACTATTGATGTTAGGCTAACTGGTCTGTAATTCCCAGGGATGTATTTTGGCCCTTTTTAAAATATTGGTGCTACATTGGCTTTTCTCCAATCAGCTGGTACTATTTCAGTCAGTAGACTTCAGTAAAAATTAGGAACAATGGTTTGGCAATTACTTGACTAAGTTCCCAAAGGACCCTCGGGTGTAAGCCATCTGGTCCCGGTGACTTATTAATGTTAATGTTTCTAATTCTGTCCTCTGTTAGCCATAAGGGTGCCCAGCGATTCCCTTATGAAGACTAAGGAGAAAAATAAATTCAATACCTTCGCCATCTCACCATCCTTTGTAACCAGATTCCCTTTCTCATTCTTTATGGGGCCAATATGGTCTGCCCTCCCTTTATTACTGTTTATATTCTTAAAGAATGTCTTGTTTTTTTTTTTTTGCTTTCCTCCGCTATGTGTCTTTCGCGTTCTATCTTAGCCGCTCTAAAGTCGGAATGCTGATGATCCCTCGGCCTTGTATTTTTTGAAGGCCTTCTCCTTTGCTTTTATATGCATTTTTACATTGGAGTTAAGTCATCCAGAGCTTCTGTTCACTCTTTTAAATTTATTTCCCAATGGGATGCACTGGCTAATGCCCTTATTTAATATGCTCTTAAAGCAAACCCATTTCTCCTCCGTGTTATTTGTTTCTAAGTTTTTCTCCCAATTTATATCTTCTGGCAAGGTTTGTAGTTTGGGGAAGTTGGCTCTTTTGAAATTCAGTATATTTGTATCCACCTTATGTTTCCTATTTGTGTGATTTATACTGAAGCTAATTGACCTGTGATCGCTGTTTCCTAAATTGCCCCGTATTTCCACATCCATGATCAGGTCTGTATTGTTGGTAATCAGTAGGTCTAGTAACATTTCTAGTTGGTGTGTCTACCATCTGACCCATGAAATTGTCCTGCAAGACATTTAAGAACTGGCGAGCCTTAGACGAATGTGCGGTTCCTTCCGGTCTATGTCTGGATAATAAAAATCCCCCATTATGATGACACCTCCCATGCTTGCCGCTAATTCTTTTTGTGATAGGAGGTCTGTCTCCCCCTCCTCGCCCGGGGTAGAGAGCCTATAGCATACTCCCAGTATTACTTTACCCTTAGTTTCATCCCTCTGGAGCTCTACCCATAATGATTCCACCTCCTCCCTAGCTCCCCTAGTGATGTCATTTCACACATTCACTTGTACATTATTCTTGATATACAGGCATACCCCTCCCACTTTTTTACACTCCCTATCCTTGCGATAAAGGGAATACCCTTGAATGGTTGCCAGCCAATCATGAGAGCTGTTGAACCAAGTCTCTGAAATTCCCACAAAATCTAGATCCTCCTTGTACAACAGTTTCTCTAGTTCTTCCATCTTGTCCGCCAGGCTCCTGCCATTGGTGAACATGCCACGTAGTTTAGACCGGTCGCCTACTTATACTTACCTCGGGTTTATGTGCTTTAGTCAACCTACCACTAATGCCCCCAATGCTACCCTCTGGAATATGTTCTGCACTGACTATCTCTACCTCTGGATCCTCCCCCCGTTGCCTAGTTTAAAAGCCCCCCTAACTTTTCGGCCATCTTCATTCCCAGCAGATCTGCACCCTCCTCATTTAGGTGCAGTCCGTCCCTTCTATAGAACTGGTGACCGACTGAGAAGTCGGCCCAGTTCTCCAGGAACCCAAACCCCTCCTTACTACACCAGCTCCTCAGCCACTTCCCTAATCTCCTTCTGCCTTTCTGGAGTGGCTCGAGGTAACTGTAGTATTTCTGAGATTACTATCTTGGAGGTCCTTTTCCTAAATTTAGCTCCTAAGTCCCTAAAATCTTGTTTAGGACACTCCATCTACCTCTGACTTTGTCATTAGTGTCAACGTGTAGCCCCACCCAGTAGTCTGTCCACCAGATCCGTGATGTGCAGAACCCGAGCGCCCGGTAGATAGCATACAGTAAAGCATGCTTCTTATACTCACTGTGAAACCTAAGGGTTTAATCCTCTATATTGTGTAAAAAGGCCGTTTGATCCTGCCTTCTCTGATCCTCCTCTTCTTCCACAGTCCCCAATCTATCTCCTGATAAGACAGAGGCTAAGGGACAAACTGCACATGCACAGTTTGGTGTATTTTGCTAGAGAGTTGTTGTTTTTTTTTTTTGGGGGGGGGGGGGTTGTATGTGATCAGCCCAGGGCCAATCAGCACTGTCCAGACATAGGGTCAGGGGTCATGCAGCCTTATAGGACAGTCAGAGGTGAATGAAAACTCCTCTTAAAATCTTTAGACACTGATAGAAGTCACAAGACTGCTATATACTGCTGATGAGAAAAGGTATTTGGCAGTCTATATTTACTAAAACGATTGCATTTCCATGTTCTGCGTACTGTGGAAGACCAGATATAGTGAATGCAGGGTCCTGGGTTTAATAATACTTTAAAACTTTTTTGGCTAAACGTAAGCTTTAAAATATTCCTGGTAATCCTGCCATGAAGATCCTTGTTCCAGTACTTGCTGTTATGAGGTGACAACACTCTGTGGTGCTTCCTTTTTGCTCTCTTGTGTAGTCACCCTATCACATGAGCTTCCAGTGGACACTATAAGAGAATATTCTGTTGCTTATTGCTCATGTATGCTCTTCCATTGTCAATTTTTCACCACCAGGAAACCTGCCCTGAGTAGACACTCCCTGGCTGCATGTAATCGCTGAAGTGCATGTATGTAGATCGAAAGTACCTGAAAGAGATCAATAACGTGCAAAAAGATGAAAACAGTATTTTGTGAAATAAAACTTGGCAACTGGATCCTGTTGTTTCAATACTTTCTCTGACTGCTTATATACTATAGATTAGGAGTTCTCGCTTGTACCTAAATCCAAGAACAAAAATGTAATATATTGAAGCTTACGAGTCCTTAAATATAGTGGCTGCATTAGGTTTTTTCCTTTATTTTTACATGGTAACCCTTTCAGTATCACACTTCCTGTCCTAGTGTGACAATACACACTGTACTATGTCAATGGAAACGCAACATTGTCCCCCTAGGACAGGAAGTGTGTTAGGACTACAGAAAACTTCCTCCTCTCACCATCTAAATAACATGGGGGTGTTCTGTAGTTCAAAGAGAAAACTAATTGAGAAGATTGCACATTGACAGATATCACAGTAGGTTATCAGATGACAATATTTTTGTTAAGAACAGAAGTTATTTTTTGCACTTATCAAACAGTATTAAAGCCCAACTCTAGGGGAAAAAAGGTTTTCCCATGCAGTTAGGCTGTGCCCATACTACACGAGTCAACTGCTCATTTTGTCCAGGGGAAAAGAGAAAGCTGCATACTTACTCGATCCTCCACTCCACTGGAAAATGGCGCTCCCCTATGATGCAGCAATGGACTGTTCCTGATGTCCTCACATCCAGAGAAGGTCTATGGGAGTGATGACTTCAGGAACAGTCCACCGCACAGGACCTCTAGACCACAGGGGGAGGGGCAGGAACCATAGGGACCAGTCTTGTGGGGTAGGATCGAAGGATTAGATAAGTATATCTCTGTTTTCTAATCCCTTAGACAAAAACTAGCAGTAAACCTGTGCAGTGTGGGCACAGCCCTACTGCATGGGAAAACATTTGTTGGATTTTTAACAAAGTCTTTCAAAAGTCATTTTTTTTTTTCATTCTTTATTTTATTTGGGGAAAATGCACAAAGATATCAGAAAACAGTACATGGTATACATTGTAAAGATAACAATGACACAGGTTATACTTCAAAACTTCTAATGGTCTTCAATGGTGAAGTTAACTGACAAAAGGGGACCAAACAACAGAAGTTTGCTGTTAGCATTTACATACTTTATTTCTTTTTGACCTGACTGGCCCAGGTATTCATAAAGCACGGAAAGTAGAGACAGCCAAAAAACATGCATATTCAGAAGGAGGTCAGCATTAGATCTCTTATATGTCTTTTTTTCAGAGATATAGCAGAACTACTGGCAATAATTTATAAAGGAATGCCCCAGATCGGGTAGAACCGCAGGCTGGTTTCACAAACTCTTGGATTACACTTCCCTCTTGGTGTGCCCAACTTTACGTGCTTTCCTTTACCATGGACAGGATCCTACTGGGCCTCAAGTTTATTACCTCTCCGCTAGTGCCCCATCAGCTTTAATGAGCACGATATCACAGAGACTCTGGTATATCAATGCTCCACTAATGTCTATCTTAAGTGAACAGCAAATTACCCCTCTCTCTCTCTCTCTCTCTTTAATTTTCTGAGCTACCCTCGGGGCAAATCCTAATTTTCAGTTTAAATAATGCCACATCTGGCCAAATACACCAAGGTTTTCTAGCCTTTGCTGCTTCTCCACTGACCCTGACTACCTCTGTGCAATCAGTCTCTCTGTAGCCCTAGTATTGAGATTACCTTCAGATATTTGTTGATGTCTTCACAACTATATTTTCCTTTCAGATATTTTTGACGAAATGTTATTTTGATTAGAGCAAGCAGCAGCAATAATGAAGGGCTTACATTGACCGAAGTTTCAATGGGAAGTTATCCTCCTTGCGTCATCCCAACAGAAGAAGCATGCTCGATGACCCCCAGGAGAAGCACAGCCAGTAGTGCTTTTGGGGAAACATGGACACTGACCACACAGTGCCTTTTCTGTTTAATTGATTTTTTTAATGAAAAGATTTTCAAAATTAAAGAAGCTGAGTCATGTTGAGTCGGTAGTACAAGTGTACATGGGAATAAGGCACAAAAGATCATATCACACAAATCGAAAAAAAGCATTGTAATATCGCAACTACAGGTCAGAGAAGAAAGTGAGAGTAGAAAAGTCGGAGGTGGAGGAAGAGGAGTGGAGGAAGGGAAGGGAGTCAGGGAGGACAAAAAATTGTCAGGAGTTAAGATTAGTTCATGAAGGTGTCAGTCAAATGTAGAAAGAAGAAAGTGCAAGACCCAAAGTTCCCCGATTTTTTAAAATTTGGCCATGGTACCATGGAATTTTGCTGTTAGCTTGTCATTAAAGTGTTACTAAACCCAGAACCTGCATTCACTATATCTGGTCTCCCACAGTACGCAAAACATGGAAATGCAATTATTTTAGTAAATATAACTAGATAAATACCTTTTCTCATCAACAGTATATAGAAGTCTTGTGACTTCTATCAGTTCCTAGTAAAGCTTGTAGGAGGAGTTTTCATTCTCCCCTGATACTCTGTCTGGACATGTCTGGACAGTGCTGATTGGCCCTCATCACATGCACCCTCCCAAGAAAAAAAAAGAACTCTCTAGCAATACAAACTGAGCATGTGCAGCCTGTCTCCTGGCTCTGTAAATATCAGGTTATTTTCTGGAGACAGCGGAAGAAGAGGAGGATCAGAAAGACAGGATACAGGATATACACAATGCAAAGGTTTAACCTCTTAGGTTCCACAGTGAGCATAAAAAGCATGCTTTACTGCATATACGCACTGATTTATTCTGTTGTGGGTGTAGTAACCATTTAAGCAAAAGCCAATGTAGTCTGGTTTTACCTCAGACACGTAAAGAGGGTTGGACAAGCATGCATTAGCAATACTTTTTTTGTGGCTGTCAGGACATGAGTCTTAAATGCAAATCAGTATTTTAAAATACCCTTGAGCTTAAGCCTCATATACACTACTAGTTTTTTTTTTTCGTTCAACCCAGCGGGTCGTTCAAACTGACAGCTTAGGGCGGAGCCTCTGTACTAACTATGCAATGTTAGAACAGTGATCTCCCTTGCTGAGCTATTGTGTTCTGACAGGGGGACGGTCCCCCCACACCAAACCACTCTTGTCAGCTGTGATCGGGAGCTGGTCAGCAGACCTTTTTCGGTCATGGCGGGGGGGGTTGGCTTCTGTCAGACCGGCTGCGGTAAACATGGGCCGAATGTCGGCCAGTTTCTACTGATTTGCCTGCCAACAATTGGTCCTTGTGTGCTAGGCATTAGGTACAGAGTGACTTGCTAAGGTTTATGGAAAGAGGCCTTTGGAGAAGGATGCATGAAAGTTAGTATACCTGTGATCCAGCTTTTGGGCTATTGGGAATGTCCACCATTAATGTTAAAACATGCCTGGTTCTGGGCATCCACAAAAGCAGGTGGTTAAGGCCAGGTACCACCTGGGCTATATAACTGGACACTACAGTATGTACCACCGAAGAAGAATTTTACAGTTAGTTTCTACAATGTGTGCTTTGCTGGAGCAGGACTTTGTCATACTCCAAATCTGTGGCCATTAAGTATGTTCCAGCTCAGTTCCCAGTTCAATCTCTCGTTTTCATATGTAATTGTGGTGCAAAGGGGTGAATTTTGACAGTAGCATACTTGAAGGGAGCTTGGAATATGGATTGTCTTTACACTTTAAATTTAAACGGAGTGATTGACAATTCATTGCTTGAGCCATGAATGGTAGAGGAAATGTAATGCTTGTACTGTAGGTACCGAAAGATTTCAGAGTTTGGCAGGCAATATTTCTTTTGTAGAGTCAGGAAGGATTTTAGCTGTCTATTGTGAGCAGGTTAAAGAAACTGAATATTCCCGATTTTATCCAGGATTTAAAACTACCTGGACATGGAGCAATTTCACCCACAGGCTACTATGGAACGACAAAGCAATATGACCTCCCAGTATGAGTTCATATGATCTACCACACTCCTTACAGCTAAAACAACTGTGGCACCACAGAATCAAGGAGAAGCCTTGTATTCTTTTCAAAGAATGAAAGGCGTCCAACCTCCTATAAACAGAAATTGCAAATAGTATCCTCCTATGCATCCTTTATTGAGGCTAATAGGTCACCCTATACCCATGCTATAGTTCTGTAAGGGAGTCCTTAACAAGAAGACTTTTATAATGTATAAGCAATTCTCTTTGTCCTGCCTTCTCTGTTAAACAAAATGCAGGGATGTTTATTACCACAAACTTGTGATGCATCATAAGTTTGTGGCAAAAAAAAGTTCCTGTGTTTGGCATAACTTTGGTGTGCTGCTGAAGCTACTACTTTCTTCTCCCCTCCAGGTCATCAGGGTACTAGCCCACACCACTCCATATGTGTTTATGTGACCTCTTTTGACCAGGGAAATAAAAAAAACACCAATCACAGAGAAGGCGGGACAAACAGAAAATTGCTTATACGATACAAAAGTCTACTCATTAAGGACCCCCTTGCAGAACTAAAGCATGGGTATAAGGTGACCTATTAGCCTGAATAAAGGATGCATGGGGGGTAATATTTGCCATTTCTGTTTATAGGGGGTTGAACTCCTTGCATTCTGTGGATAGAGTACAAAGCTTTTTATGAATGGAGGAGATACTGAGTGAGCAACTCACTGTAATTAGTTTACTACGGTCGGAACTACAAGGCTCAGTGCCAAACCTTCATTAGAGGTTACTTGTACATGTTAATGATAACAATAATTGTAAGCGCAAAATACAGTGTAAAATAGTAGTAATGGTGAATACTATTACTGGGTCATCAGTCCATAAATAAATCATTAGTCCAAAGATTTAAAAATACAAAGATGGGATGGCAAGGGCGGCTGCTGTCCTCAGAGAGCTGGCTCTGTATGCAGAAAGATAAGAGGGAGAACACCGGAAGCGCCACCTAAGTGTAGTATTAAAATTGGGGCTTTAATGGCAAGGTACACATATACAGTTACAAGAAGCAAGAAAAACATAAGCTCATCTGTATTGGTGGTCCCTGGAGGCTCCTAATATCCGGAGCAGGTTCCAGTGCGTGGCTATGTTGATTGTAGGTCCGCAGCACTTCCTGTGGCCACCGGGAAGGTGACCGGAACCAGCGTGAAACGCACGGAAGTGACATCACAGACCGCGGGAATACATCCAGGGGAGCTGTCACAGAAAGAGAGGATGGGCTTGCAGGCTACGCGCTCAGGCCTGGAGTGACAGTGTCCCAGCAGTGCTATTTATGTGTCCGCACTGTGGAACAACAGATCCCGGCGCAGACATTGCACTAGGGATACAGACTACGACATCCATGGTCAACTCCTCTGACAGAAATTCCTCGATAAAGGCTATCCTACTTCACTTGTAGATGAGGACTTTGAGAACTATCGCAGTCCACCCACTGGTTCTCACATACCATCACCACCTGCTGCCAAACAACCCACAAGATTCATCACACAATTTCATACCAAATAAAAAAAAATGGAAACAATCCTAGCTGCACATTGGTCAATACTACTTGAAGATACCCATTTAAAAACTACAGTTGCTACTAAACCTAAAATAGCATTTAGGAAAGTCAGAAACATCAAAATCAAAATTGCCCTGAGTAAAATTAAGCCCACTCATTCTACCTCAGCACCACTGGTTCTCATCCCATTAGTGGGGCTGTATCAGTGTAAAAAACCTCTTTGCTTGACATGTCTATTCGTTGACCACAGCCAAAAAACTTTTACAGTAGAAGGGAAAAACTACACACTTAAAAGAATTCTATAACTGTTCCACGGACTATGTTATATATTGTCTCATGTGTCCGTGTGGACTGTTTTATGTTGGAAGAACCATTAGGGTCCTTAGAGCATGCTTTAGTGAACACAGGCGCTTCATTGAAAAGGGCCCTGATCATCATAGTGTTCCTAAACCCTGTCTAATATATCATAACTAATCCACAACTGGTCTCAGGGTGTGGGTCATTGAGTCTATCCCAGGGTTGTTTCCTGCAGCCGAACAATATAAACGTCTGTGCCAGCAGGAAATGTTTTGGATTTATTCTTTGGGTACTTTGACACCAGGGGGGTTGAATGAGGACATTGAGGTACACACTGTGTTGTGAGCCTCGTTTGCCCCATGAGACCCTCTTTGTAAATCATAGAGATATACTGTATACCTTTTACTCCTATATCTATATGTATACATCCATTCGATTAACATCCCAATGTCTTCTTTTGTAGCAGACCCATCACATCCACATTACAGCCATGACTTACAACCATAGTAAGTACAGTACCATTAAGGCCCATATGGCTGTTATTATAGTTGTACTTTATATGTTTCTAATTTCCTATGTTTCCATTCATCCATATGCTGGGTATGCACGTGCATGTATATGTGTTTACGTATGCATGCGCGTGTATGGGTATGTATGTACGCACACGCAGATATACATATATGTGTGTGTGTGCATATGGTCCAGCTTTGCACAAGCATGATCCCTTTTCTGCAGGCTGGGTATATATGCGTGCGTCTTTGAAGCATCAATGGTTTCCACCAGTGCGGGGCATCTGCGACTAATTCCAATGACACACCAACTTTCATATTGCTGTCCAAGTTTCTAGCCCCTCACCCTGGAATTTAATACTCTGTTTCCAGTAGCTGAGTACCAGTACTAACACTTGCCAATAAGACTTGTTTTTTCATTCACGAGTTTGTTTTAATAAGTTGTAATCATGTCGTGTTATTATTGTTGAGCTACATGAACATGTTCCAATGAATTTTCCTCTATTTTTAATCATTCATTTTTTAATTCTTGTTAATTGATTATTAACTTTTAATCATTGATTCTTCATTATCATTCTATATTTGATTTATTTGTAATTTATGTCACAGTGTCTGTGTCAGAGGGTTAACACAGTCAGAGTCTGTCAGTATCGGCGCGTCCCGGTGCGCCTGCGCAGTAGAGCTACACATCAGCACGTAAGGGCACACGATCGGCGGGTACGAGCGCGTGACCCGAACGGGTTAGCACACGTGGGCACACGAATGCATGCACGTACAGCGGGACGTCCCCTTGGCGGGCCTATATAAAGGCAGCTATGCCTTGTGCTCATTGCTGGTTTGTCTTCTCAGCTTCCAGTGTTCCCGTTTATCCTCTGCATACCTGTTCCTGCCTATAAGTGACCCGGACCGTTTGACTACTCTGCTTATCCTCTCTCCAGTGTTTGACCCTCGGCTTGATTAAGGACTTCTCTGCTTATCTTCTCTCCAGTGTTTGACCCCCGGCTTGATTAACGACTCTTCTGCTGATCCTCTCTCCAGTGTTTGACCCTCGGCCTGCTAAACGGACTTGTTTTGCTTAAACCTGTGCTTGCTACTACGATTACCTGGTGTTTGACCCTCGGCCTGCTTAAAGGACTTGCCTTGCTTAAACCTGTGCTTGCTACTACGATTACCCGGTGTTTGACCCTCGGCCTGCTAAAGGACTTGTCTTGCTTAACCCTGTGCTTCTCCTCAGCTCTGTTCCTGGTTCCAGGTCAAGTGTTGGAGTCCCTGCCAGTCTTCTCTCCAGCTTAGCAACAAGTCCATGCTACACGGGTTCTACACGTCTAGTGACACCTTGGTGACCTGTACACCTGCTGGCAACCCGTGCCTCTCCGTGCCTGATACCCTCTGTACCACCTTCAGGGGTATCTCGCACCTAGTTGCTAGGGGAGCCGCTCTCAGCATTCCGGCCTTGGTGAGTACCTGACAGTCTGCCAGTTTTTTTAATTTGGTCCTGATACACTAGCACCATTGTAATTATTCACAATCATTTGCTTTCCGAGTATGACTGTTTACAGATATATCCGCTCTGGGATCTGTTGTTCCATAGTGCGTACACATAAATAGCAAAGCTGGGACTCTGTCACTCCAGGCCAATTAAAGGAGCTGATGCTCTGAGCGCGTAGCCTGCAAGCCCATCTTCTCTTTCTGTGACAGGTCCCCCGGATGTGATCCTGCGGTCCGTGACATCACTTCCGTGCGTTCCACGCTGGTGTCCTTCCTGGTGGCCACAGGACGTGCTGCAGACCTACAATCAACACAGCCACACACTGGAACCTGCTCCAGATTCGAGGAGCCCCCCAGGATCACCAATACAGACAAGCTTATGTTTTTCTTGCTTCTTGTAAGTGTATATGTGTACCTTGCCATTAAAGCCCTAGTTTTAGTACTACACTTAGGTGGAACTTCCGGTGTTCTCCCTTTTATGTTACTTGTACATGTACATGACCAGGGCCGTCTTTAATATTGATTGGACCCTGGGCAAATGTTTTATTGGGCCCCCCCATACAATTTCGCTCTCCGCCTGCTCTGAGACATACAATAAATAGCAGCTAGAATTAAAATCAGTTTACTGTATCAGATCAGGCAGCGATTGCGATTGGTTGCCAGAGGTTACAGTGTATCATTACCGCTTACTTACAGCACAGATTACGGCTCACTGATTAGTTGCTAGATGTTACAGCACATGATTTCTGCTTGTTGATTGGTTGCTAGAGATTACTGTACAGTAATACTGCTCACTGATTGGTTGCTAGAGGTTACAGCACATCATCTCCTCACTGCAGGGGGCATGATATACATACGAATGCCGCCTTTATTTACATATCTATATGCCGCTGGATGCAGCTATTTACATATGAATGCTGCTGCTATTTACATGTGAATGCCGGTTATTTACATGTAAACACAGGGTCTGCGGGTGAGTCATCTGTACACAACAATAGGGCAGAGCTGGGCAGCATTAGTAACAGCACTTCACACTGAGATATCAGGACACAGCAAGGGACTAAAACTTCAAGGGACAAGGGAATTTAAACTGGGATAGTTGGCTAGTATGAGGCAGCTGCTTTGGGCCCCACAACAATTACAGGGCCCAGGGCAGCTTCCCCCTTTGCCCTGCCTTAAAGACAGCCCTGTACATGACCAGTGTAGAACAGATGTCCCAACCTTAACCAATGGTTGCCAGGCCATCCCATACTCCACCCCAACCCATACTGTTAATTCCCATTAATGGAGACCACATACAGAATGGAGTAAAAAATGGCAGTAGCAGCCTCTTTATTAAAAAATAAACTTAATATTAACATAAACGATAAAAAAAAATTGTTAAACAAAACATCAGTCACTAATCACGTTGGTCTTTGAAGGCACCCCAAACTATAGTATGTTCAATAATGCACTGCGGTACCCCATACTAGGCCTCCAGCCGCAACACGCTGGCTCGGAGACAACACACTAACCGCAGTACAGCCATTAACATATTCCAGCTAAACCAACGTTAACTGGAATACACCAGAGGGATCCATACCACCAATGGGTCCCGAAGTCTTCCTTATCCTAGGTTTTCATTCGCCAGCAAAGACCAACAACCGCCAGCTGCCATGACATCCTTAATCCGCTGCTCCCAACGGGAGGACTGACCAAAACAGGAAGGGTGGGTGGGAAGTTGCTGCCTGCGTCCGTCGAGCTCCACTGGATGCCAGGGCTGAAACCATCCCTCCTTAAAGACTCTTAACCCCTTCCAACCAACGGGCTATCCCCCAATCAGGTAAGCCCTCTCTTATCCACCCCTACGTGTCCTGTCCCCCTGTTCACCCCCGTCATGCCTGCCCTACACTTTTTTTTTTTTTCTTCCCCCCGGGCCTCACTTGACCATACTTTGGCTTTACTGCTTGACAAATGTAATTTCTTCCTTTGACCAATCCTCAATGTTGTTGTGTTGTTGTTATGATTTAATATGTGACTTATTACACCAAACCCTCGCCCATTCTGGTATAATTGGCTTCAGAAAATGTATTGGGCAGGCCCTCATTGAATAGTTCAGTTATTTCTTTTTTTTCATGCCTATGCTTCTTAGCAGTCATATTAATTCCCCATACAGAGCTGCCATTGTATGTGCAGTGTGCACAGAACTGAAGAGACACAGAGAATGTAGTTAGTAGAGCTGTCATAAAAGGGACTGAAAAAAAGCTTTGTGCTCCCAGCTTTGTCGAAGTCATGTGTTCTCCCGGGGAAAATCTGTAAGTTAAAAGGTAAAATACATACTAAAATAAAACCCTCTTAATTTGTTATCTATCACCCCACTGCAAATATATATTTACCATTATAAAAGAAACATTGACATTACTGGATATGCTAGTATGTGTTAATTTAAAAAATGTGCATTTTCTATTATTAGGAAGCATAAGCTTTTAAATATGATTAAAGCATAACTAAAGGCATAACAAATATAACACCATCAAATGTAATAGCCCATTAAAAGATCAAATAGCAAAACTGGTGTTTGCTGCAATATTCACCTTTATTTCAGAGATTTGTCTGCAGTAATTTTCTGCCACTAGATGTCCTCTGTTTGATGGCCAGCATTATTCAACCCACTTCCTCTGAAACCAGGTCATCCTGGACACACCTTACCATGCAGTAAACCTATATTTCACATTGTTTCTGTACAATGCATCTGTGGTTTGAAAGGCTAAAAGTTTTTTTTTACCTTAATGTATTACCTGCATTAAGCTAAAAAACACCCCAATATCTTTCCTAGCCCGTCAATAATGATAATAGGTGATGTGGCGCTAAATTCAAAAAATGTGCAAAACAATGATGTGAAAAATATAAATTAAATATAACGCATGTTTATATTTTATATATATTGGTTCCTGATGGGATTCAGTCACTTTTTGGATTTATTGGTTTGGATTTATGTACGAGATTCATTAGTGATTTATAAATAGGGATATCCACACCTATTTTTGTTGTAGCGATGGTTCATCATAACCTTTGGTACACATTATGATGTAGATTAATTGCTATTGACACAATTATTATTTGGATTTTCGTGAAGAATCTCCATTTACGTGGTTGTTTCACATTATTATTTGATTATTTATTGATTTTTCACATCATTGTTTTGCACATTTTTTGGATTTAGCGCCACATCACCTATTATCATAGTCGTAGTGTGGGAACACCTTTAGGGTGGCAGCTTTATCACCTATATTTATTATTTTATTTACAGTCTAGTTGGTGGTTTGCGCACTAGTACGCATTATTATTTTCAATCTTTCCTAGCCCCCCTCCCCACCCCTTCCCTAAATCCCTGGTTCTTGTTACCACTCCCTTCACTTCCTGCTCTCAAATGAAACACTGTCAGTTGTGACAGCACTAGGCCTTGCCACTGTGTAAATGGGGGTAGAAAGCACACAGAATGTTCATGCTGAGCGCAGAAAGGTGGTTTTTCATCTTCTTCCTGATTGGGTTCCAGAGTTTGGAGGCTTCAAAGAGCCTAGGGAGGGTGGAAGCTTGCAACCCAGTGTCCAGGTCTTGCCAGGGACCAGGAGGGTGTGTTTATAGGTGTACACAGCTTTTATAATCACAGGTTTGGCCACAGCTTGGGGCGCTATACAGGAGAGAGGTGTGCTTTGTCCAGGAGACAGGCCTGCTCCATTGGGGGAACAAGTGTGCTCCGCTCAAAAGCCAGAAGGTCTCAGGCTAGGAGACAAGAGGACTTCATGCAGGTGCCAGGAAATTCCTCTACTGAAAGGCCATGGAGTGGGTCCATGTAGCAGGGATCTGCAACTAGAGAAAAAGCTGCAGCCAGTGTACATGAGTACAAGTGTGCTGCTAGTCGGTCTGGAGGACCAAGGCAAATGGCCTGAGTAGCGGTGCTGTGAAGAGAAGATGCCTGGAGGCTTGTTATTATTTTGGTATTTTCCTGTTTTTGCTTTGAATGCTTGACTAGGGTATAAAAGATGCTTTGTGCTTGTAATTGCTAGACCACCACTCCACCACCAAGCTTTTCCTAAAAAAAAACCCACATGAAACCCATAATGGAGTTTAATGACCATAGCAGCCTTTTATTAACAAAACTACAAATAACATATGAACATATTAACATATGCAACATTTGAACATCCAGTACAGTCTGACAAATAGGAATCACAAGGTCCTTGTGGGCATCTACTTCTAGTACCTGCGTAACCACTGCAAATTTTTAGGCCTCCAACCGCAACAAACACAGACTCAAGGACAAGCAACTGCTCGCAAATAGTACCAACCATAATAAAGGAAAATGTACCCAGAACGGATCCCTACAAATGTACATATTTTTCTATAATCAAACCTATAGAAGGACCTTGTACCCTGCCATCTGCCACAACAATGCCACAAGATCCCGGTCCAACCAAACCAAAAAAACCCCCCACTAAACACAATAAGGGCGGGAGGGTGGTCAGTCGTCCCAAGCATGCTCTCCTCCAACTTCAGACTTCAAAGACCCTCCTACAGATCCCCTTTCTGCAGCCCCACCTACTACCGCCCACCCCACCAATCATGTAAATACTATTTGAATAATGCTTTAAACTGACCAATAGCCCCTTCTCCATACCAAACCCCATCTAACCCTGTCATGGCGGCCCTTCGTTCATGCTTTTCCCTTTTCCAACTCTGGGCCTATCTTTATGAAGATGAAACCTTTGTGTCAGGATCCTGATGTAAAGAACTTTATTTTTAAATAAAAGTGGGCCAACAAGCCCTGAAACCCAGTTCTGACTATTGAGCACTACAACTGAGTTAGATTCTCCCATATCACACAGTCAAACTCCTTGGAGGTGGAAGAGGGGTGGGATACCAGCCCTGTGTGTGTCTATGGACACACGCAGCCTGGCTCAGGAGTTTGCATGAACAGGTGCCTCCATATCTAGGAAGCACCTGGAGCAGGGGGACAGTGACAGCGCCAGCAGAGGACTGCCAGAAGAGTAGAAGATGGTGCATTCTATGCAATATCGTTGTGCAGCAGCTAAGTATGACCTAGTTTTTTATCTTTTTTTTAAACATTAGACTTTAGTATCTCTTTAATAAAAAAAAATGGCTATCCAAAAGATGTTTTTTTGGGATCTGTCCTTATATCATTTTCATATTAAATGAATAGGCATCTGGAGGTATGGCTAGTTTATGATTGGCTGGACCTATCCTGTCCCTATACAGAATAAGTCCAAGAGTCCTGGTCTTCATATGCCCTACATACATACTAAAGAATTCTGTTGTAACACAGCTCCCGCTGGCGGCAACATCTCTCTCACCTGGCATAAAATAACATGTTATTTGTAAGTCTGTTATAAGAAAAAAAAAGCTTTCCAAAAACTGTTATACAGCCTGAATTGTGGTTTTAAGCGCTTTGCGGTCCCTGGTTATAAGATGCGATCCTAATAAGAATATCTCAGCGTGCCGCTCGGTTCAGCCTATTTCACAGTGAGATTTCCATCACCCCACAACAGACACACAATTCAAACCTTTATCTCCTAATAAAATTATTTCCTTTATCTGCTGAAACAAATTATTTCCCACTAAAGGGTTCTTCTCTTTTCCCTCCTCCGCAGTTGTCTGTCCCAGTAAATTATTAATCAGGAGATCGGTGGCTGGAGAGCAGAGTGATATATTTAATGCGTTTCTGCGGGTCCCCGCTGATACAAATACTAGCGGTTGTCACTAGATTTTCGGTCCTGCGTCTGCTTGATGGTAACTTTCTGCATTAAATCTGTCTCCTTGCTTGTTGCATTTAAATAGTGGTGTCACTAAACCTCTAGATTGTGAGCCCAAGGGCAAAACTTGTAATTGGGTCCCCTCAAACCCATTATTGGACAGGATCCTCAGCAACAAGGCAAAATGCCAAATGCTTTCCCTTTTCTGCACATGATGTCATCACACTATCCCTGCATATTAATATTGCGTATGCCCTTCATTTTATCGGTATATCCTAACATCCAAAGAGTAATGGCAAGAAAAAAAAAAAATCTGTATTTGTAATTCTGTGGTTGCTTCTGTACAGTAAAGGAAAATTGATCATTGAGGAACTTAAACAGACCCTCACTTCAGACTGTTAATTTCAACAAAAATCTTCCTAAAACAGTTGTAACCTGGGGGACAGGTAGCAGGTACAAAGCTCCCTGGGATGAGCAGTCTTTCAGGCACAGATACCAAATCCAGTGGAATAGTGACAAACAGTGGGGTGTTTATTTGTGATATATACAAGTCTATTTACAGGTGCTGTACAGTGTTCCAAAAGAAACAAATAGGAACAAAAATAGCCAAAACAAAACCTAGCCGTGTCTCGGCACTAACTAAACAATATTTACAGATCCTAACTACTACGCTGAGCAAGCCTACAGCTTGTCAGCTTCCACATACCTTTTTGCACGCTTACCCAGAAGTTCTCTGAGTATCCCAGGCCAAGAGCAAGGGCTGTCTTGCTCAGGTGAGCTTAAATTAGCCTGGGGGAGAGGACCAAGACCTGAACCGGACCATGGATCAGAGATCCCTGAACCTGTATGAGAGGAGCCTGGGAGATGTATAAACCCCGAACAGGACTTTTCCTGGCTCTCTCTGGGACGCTCTGCTACATATCCTCCCCCCTTGTTTCAACCCCAGGGTTGGAACACCTGTAGCCCAACAGGAGTGAACACGGGACAGGGCATCTACATTCCCCATCTCAACCCCTGGCCTGTGTTTTACAGTGAATGAGTAATCCTGTAGAGCCAAAAACCACCGGTTCACCCGTCTATTAGTCTCCTTCTTTTGGGCCATCCATTTCAGAGGAGCATGGTCAGTTATTAACTCAAACTGGCGTCCTAACAAATAGTACCTGAGTGCGTCCACGGCCCACTTTATGGCTAAACACTCCTTTTCAATGACTGCATACCTTTGCTCATGGTCATTGAGTTTTCTGCTTAGGTACACCACAGGGTGTTCTTCCCCATTGTGTACCTGTGATAGTACTGCCCCGATACCAACATCAGACGCATCTGTCTGAACCAAAAAATCTTTGGAGAAATCGGGGGAGTACAGTATTGGTTGTGCACAAAGAGCCTTCTTCAGGACTTGGAAAGATTCCTCTGCTACTGAGGACCATTTCACCATTACCGAGTCTTTCCCTTTCGTAAGGTCTGTCAGTGGGGCAGCTATAGTTGCAAAATTTGGGATAAATCTTCTATAATACCCCGCAATGCCAAGAAAGGCCCTGACCTGCTTCTTGTTTGCAGGACGTGGCCATTCCTGGATGGCTTCTATTTTATTCACTTGAGGTTTTATGACACCACGCCCAATAGTGTAGCCCAAATACTTGGCTTCGTCTAGACCAATGGCACATTTTTTTGGATTTGCTGTAAAACCTTCTTTGAAGAGGGAATTGAGGACAGCCTGGACACGGGGCAAGTGAGACTCCCAGTCAGTTCTATGTACCACTATGTCATCTAGATATGCTGCTGCATATTGTCGGTGGGGTCTTAGAGTCCTGTCCATGGCCCTCTGAAATGTGGCGGGGGCATTTTGCAACCCAAAAGGCATTTTTTTATATTGAAAGGAACCCTCCGGGGTCACAAATGCAGTCTTCTCTTTGGCGCTACCAGTCAGGGGTATTTGCCAATAACCTTTTGTCAAGTCCAAAGTGGTCAGATAGCGAGCCTTGCCAAGTCGGTCTATAAGTTCGTCCACTCTGGGCATTGGGTACGTGTCAAACTTTGTCACTGCATTAAGCTTCCTGAAGTCATTACAGAACCTCCAAGTGCCATCCGGTTTTGGGACTAACACGATGGGGCTAGACCAGTCACTATTGGATTCCTCAATGACATCTAGCTCCAACATTCTTTTAACTTCCTCGCTGATGTCCTTTCTCCTCGCTTCAGGAATTCGGTATGGTTTGAGCTTGACACGGACCCCAGGTTCAGTAACAATATCATGCTGAACTGCTGAAGTCGTGCCAGGTAACTCTGAAAATTTCTCTCTATTTCTTATCAGGAATTCTCTAGTTTCCTGCTTTTGAGAATATGACAGGGTGTCTGGAATCGTGACCTCAGGGATCAGAGGGGACTCAGTACCCTTAGGCGTTACCGGGAGGGACCTCGCAGTTAACGCCAGTCTATCCTTCCAGGGCTTTAACAGGTTTATGTGGTAAATCTGTTCGGGCTTCCTTTTTCCTGGTTGATATATTTTGTAATTGACCTCCCCAACTCTTTCAATTACTTCAAAGGGACCCTGCCACTTAGCCAGGAACTTGCTCTCAACAGTGGGAACTAACACCAGGACCCTATCACCAGGTGAGAAAACACGGAGTTGGGCCCCCCTATTGTATATCCTCTGTTGAGCCGTTTGGGCCTGCAGTAAGTGTTCTTTTACCATTGGCATGATTGCTGCAATCCTGTCCTGCATTTGAGCGATATGCTCAATGACACTTTTATGGGGTGTCTGCTCCCCCTCCCAAGTTTCTTTGGCTATGTCCAAGAGTCCCCGAGGGTGTCTCCCATAAAGCAACTCAAAGGGAGAGTACCCTGTGGAGGACTGGGGAACCTCCCTGATGGCAAACATCAAGTATGGTATCAGGAAGTCCCAGTTTTTCCCATCCTTGTCAACAACCTTTTTTAACATGCTCTTTAATGTTTTATTGAAGCGTTCCACCAAGCCATCCGTTTGAGGATGGTACACCGAGGTTCGCAATTGCGTCACCTTAAATAACTTGCACAGCTCTCTAGTTATTCGTGACATAAATGGGGTGCCCTGGTCTGTAAGGACTTCTTTAGGGATTCCAACACGACTGAACACCATAAACAGCTCTTTGGCAATGTTTTTAGCAGACGCGGTGCGTAAGGGAATGGCCTCTGGGTAACGGGTAGCATAATCCATGATTACGAGGATATGCTGATGACCTCGGGCAGACTTGGGGAGTGGACCCACAAGGTCCATGGCAATCCTCTCAAAGGGCACTTCAATAATGGGCAAGGGCACTAAAGGACTTCGGAAGTGTTGTAGTGGGGCTGACATCTGACACACAGGACAGGATTGACAATAATTCTCAATATCCTTCTGTATTCCGGGCCAATAAAACCTGCGCAACACCCTTTCCGTAGTTTTCTCAACCCCTAAATGACCTCCTAGCAAGTGCCCATGGGCAAGTTCCAACACCACCCGTCTGTATGGCTTAGGGACCACCAACTGTTCAACCACTTCATCATTTTTTTTACATACACGATACATTAAATCCTCATTGCTGCTAAAATAAGGAAAACAGAGCCTGTCCCCTGATTCGACAGGTACATCATTAATCACCATTACATTTTCCCAGGCCCTGGCAAGGGTTGGGTCTTTTCTCTGCTCGGTACCAAAATTTTCCTTGTGTACATTAAGGTCAGCAAACTCCAACGTAGGCTCAGATTCAGCAGATGGCTGTCCAGCTCCACTGGTTGTGGGGACCTCCTCAGGCTCCTCCAGCTCTCCTGCCATAACTGAGAAAGGAAAACCTGGGGAGCCCTGAGAAGAGTCCCCTGAACCCATATTGTCAGTAGCGGCCAGGAGTTCTGGCTCTGTCACTGAGTCAGCTACTGCGACCGGGTCGGGACGATCCCACAGTTCCCAAAACTTAGGGAAGTCCCTACCAATGATGGCCTCGTGCACCAAGTGGGGCACAAGTCCGACCGGATGGGTCACCGTACCTAAGCCAGTTTTAAACTGAACAGTGGCTATAGGATACTCGCGGGTATCCCCATGTACACAGATCACAGCAACTTTTTTAGCATGCAAATTCACAGTGTCAACCATCTCAGCTGTAACCAAAGTCACCAGACTTCCAGAGTCTAGCAAGGCTGTAATAGGCTTATTATTAACAGTCATTTGGCACATGTGTTTTCCCATACTTGGTGCTGCAGCGCATGAAACAGCAGCAAACATAGACTGCCTTCTAATAGACAGATCGCACTGCATTGGTTCATCTGTCAATGGACAGTTTGCTGCAACATGTCCCAGTTCTTGGCAACAAAAACACCTGATGTTTCCCCAGTTTGGTTTGCTGACAGGCAGTAGCTTCCCTTGTTTGGGACGCCAAACTTCAGTCCTGGCACCAAAAATCCTCCCCCCTATTTCCTTGCCATGCTTACCACCCACTTCCCCTGGAACAGTCTTACCGGTTGCCTGGGAAGACCGTGGCTTTGGGCGGAAAGTCCGTGCGGCTGTAGGGGTGGTGACCAGGTTCTCTGCAGCAAAGTACCTTTCAACAAGTTCCACGAGGTTGTCCGCCGAGTTGGGGTCTCCTTGACTCACCCACTTCTGCAGGGGAACTGGTAGGGACCTCAGGAACCGGTCCATGACCACACGCTCCACTATTTGTGGCCCAGACAGGGACTCCGGCTGTAGCCATTTTCTCACCAAGTGAATTAGGTCGAACATCTGCGATCTTGGGGGCCTCTCGTCTTGGAAGAACCAGCTGTGGACCCGCTGTGCTCGAACTGCCAAGGTGACACCAAGTCGCGCCAGGATTTCCCGCTTGACCTTTTCATAGTCTCCTGCTTCTGCTGACTCCAAATCATAGTAGGCCTTCTGCGATTCTCCAGACAGCAAGGGGGCGACCAGTCCTGCCCACTGGGTTTTGGGCCAACCTTCCCTCTCAGCGGTCCGTTCAAAGGTTAAGAGAAAGGCCTCTGGATCATCATCTGCAGTCATCTTGGAAAGAAAGCGACCCACATGGATAGCTGAGGGCTTTTCTCCAACAACATTAACTTTAGCAGGTGACCACTGTGCTAGCGTCTCCACAACCGCAGCCAAGGTTTTCCTATCCTCTTTTGCATCAGTGGCTAGCTGTTCAAACAGCCTCTGCGATAGCTCCTGTACAGCACCAATCTGTTGGCACAGCGCCTTGGTTTGCTCCTGTGCGATAGCGTTTGTTTGCTGCAGTGCAGCGTTTGCTTGTTGCTGTGCAGCATTGGATTGTTGCTGTGCAGCATTGGATATCACCAATTGTTTTAGGATTTCCTCCATGTTTAGTCACTCTAGGTACTGGCCTTTTAAGTAGTAACTTACTACAGCTGGTCGCAGTCTCCACCATATGTAACCTGGGGGACAGGTAGCAGGTACAAAGCTCCCTGGGATGAGCAGTCTTTCAGGCACAGATACCAAATCCAGTGGAATAGTGACAAACAGTGGGGTGTTTATTTGTGATATATACAAGTCTATTTACAGGTGCTGTACAGTGTTCCAAAAGAAACAAATAGGAACAAAAATAGCCAAAACAAAACCTAGCCGTGTCTCGGCACTAACTAAACAATATTTACAGATCCTAACTACTACGCTGAGCAAGCCTACAGCTTGTCAGCTTCCACATACCTTTTTGCACGCTTACCCAGAAGTTCTCTGAGTATCCCAGGCCAAGAGCAAGGGCTGTCTTGCTCAGGTGAGCTTAAATTAGCCTGGGGGAGAGGACCAAGACCTGAACCGGACCATGGATCAGAGATCCCTGAACCTGTATGAGAGGAGCCTGGGAGATGTATAAACCCCGAACAGGACTTTTCCTGGCTCTCTCTGGGACGCTCTGCTACACAGTATATGTGCACTTAATTTATTTTATGCATGTTATTTACCTGTAAAAACCCATTATATATACACTATATTGTCAAAAGTATTGGAACTCCTGTCTTTACAACCACGTGAACTTTAATGGCATTCCAGTCTTAGTCCGTAGGGTTCAATATTGAGTTGGCCCACCCTTTGCAGCTATAACAGCTTCAACTCTTTTGGGAAGGCTGTCCACAAGGTTTAGGAGTGTGTCTATGGGAATGTTTGATGATTCTTCTAGAAGCGCATTTGTGAGGTCGGGCACTTGGACAAGAAGGCCTGGCTCCCAGTCTCTGCTCAAATTCAGCCCAAAGGTGTTTTATCGGGTTGAGGTTCAGACTCTGTGCAGTCCAGTCAAGTTCCCCCACCCCAAACTCGTTCATCCATTTCTTTATGGACCTTGTTTTTTGCACTGGTTCAAATCATTTGGTGGAGGGGGGATTATGGTGTGGGGTTGTTTTTCAGCGGTTGGTCCCTTAGTTCTAGTGAAGGGAACTCTTAAGGCGTCAGCATATCAAGACATTTTGGACAATTTCATGCTCCCAACTTTGTGGGAACAGTTTATGGATGACTCCTTCCTGTTCCAACATGACTGCGCACCAGTGCGTAAAGCAAGGCCTATAAAGACATGAATGAGCGAGTTTGGGGTGGAGGAACTAGACTGGCCTCAACCCGAACGAGGTGTGGGAAATGTATACGGAACGTGGGTTTCCTGCAAAGCATTCTGGTGTGAACTGGCTCTCAGTCAATAATAGTACCGTATTTTTCGCTCCATAAGACTCACCTGACCATAAGACGCACAGTTTTAGAGGAGGAAAATATGAAAAAAAAATTCTGAACCAAATGGTGTACTAAAATATTTAATACAATATAACAGAATAATATTTCTACACTGACAACCAATGTAGGGAGCACCCTACACTGATCCCCAATGTAACTTGGACATTTACACTGACCTCAACATAACAGGAGTATTTACATCAACCACCAATGGATTGAGACATTTACACTGGCCAGTGATGTAACGGGTGTATTTACAGTAACCCCCCCATCTCTCTACTAATCTCTACATTCTTATCTCCCTCTCAGTACAACTCTGCCCCTCTAACTCATCATCTACTAACCTCTGTCCCCCAAACCCCTCATCTGCTAACCTCTGTCCCCCAAACCCCTCATCTACTAACCTCTGTCCCCCAAACCCCTCATCTACTAACCTCTGTCCCCCAAACCCCTCATCTACTAACCTCTGCCCCCCAAACCCCTCATCTACTAACCTCTGTCCCCCAAACCCCTCATCTACTAACCTCTGTCCCCCAAACCCTCATCTACTAACCTCTGTCCCCCAAGCCCCCCATTTACTAACTTCTGTCCCCCAAACCCTTCATCTACTAACCTTTTTCCCTCAAACCCCTCATCTACTAACCTCTGTCCCCCAAACCCCTCATCTGCTAACCTCTGTCCCCCAAACCCCTCATCTGCTAACCTCTGTCCCCCAAACCCCTCATCTACTAACCTCTGTCCCCCAAACCTCTCATCTGCTATTTTCTGATTACCTCTACATGCCCCCTATGCTCACCTGTATGCTGTTTACATCCTCTAGGTGGGCGTAATTTCCATATGAATCGCAGCAGTAAACCTCATTTACCTAATAATGCCCGCGCGATTTACATGTGAATGCGGATCCTGTGGGGGTTAATTAAAAAACAATACCTTTTGTTTCTCTCCCTCTAGAACAGTGGTTCTCAACCTGGGGGTCGAATGATGATTTGCCAGGGGTCACCGAATCCTGGGCTGTTCCTGAAGTCCGCACTACTCTTCCAGACTTTTCACGGCCGCCCAGCTGGGCTGTTCCTGGAACCCGTGGTCGCCCACCCAGCCTCTTCTCAGCCACCCATTCAGTTCACGGCAGGGCTGGGGGTCAGAGACTAGCAGTCAGCTGACTGAAGAAGAATGTGAAGTGGGAGGGGCTGGAGGAGACCCTATCTCCTGATTTCGGCATAGGTGTCACTGCTGTGAGACACCACAAAGTCGGAGACACAATGAGTAACACTACCTGTGATTATAGTTGCCATTAAAAGTCCCCACTACAGTTTTCAGATCAGCAGATGACCTCGATCAAGAGCACCTAAGTTGGATGGTCAGAACTCCCCCGAGCACTGCCACTCATCCCAACTTCCCACCAGCACTGCCACTCATCCCATCTCCCCATTAGCACTGCCACTCATCCCAACTTCCCACCAGCACTGCCACTCATCCCAACTTCCCACCAGCACTGCCACTCATCCCAACTTCCCACCAGCACTGCCACTCATCCCAACTCCCCACCAGCATTGCCACTCATCCCAACTCCCTACCAGCACTGCCACTCATCTCAACTTCCCATTAGCACTGCCACTCATCCCAACTTCCCACCAGCACTGCCACTCATCCCAACTCCCCATTAGCACTGCCACTCATCCCAACTTCCCACCAGCACTGCCACTCATCCCAACTTCCCACCAGCACTGCCACTCATCCCAACTCCCCACCAGCATTGCCACTCATCCCAACTTCCCACCAGCACTGCCACTCATACCAACTTCCCACCAGCACTGCCACTCATCCCAACTCCCCACCAGCATTGCCACTCATCCCAACTCCCTACCAGCACTGCCACTCATCTCAACTCCCCCCACCAAGGAGTAAGAGAAGGAATAAAAATAGAGAATGCATGGAAGGGAGCGGAAAAGATTAAGAGAAAGAACAAGAAAGACGGCTAGAGAGAGAGAGATGGGGAAAAAAAAGAAATTAGGATAGTGAGAGATAAAAGGTAAAGAAAGGAGAACAAAGAAAAAGTTTTGGTAGATCCTAAAATGTACCATAAGGGGTTTTAATACTGTACGAGTGGAAGGGAATCGGGGAGCGCTAAATATCCGTGGGTTAGGGGCACAAATTACTTGTCTTGCTTTGGGTGCTGAAATGCCCACGCTACGAAAATAATTTTACTGTGAGGGGGCCCACAACTTGTGAAATTTTAGCCAGGGGTCACGGCACTATAAGGTTGAGAACCACTGCTCTAGAAGCTGAAGGCAGGGGAGAAACAGGATTTAGCTGGCGCAGAGAGCTGCACAGGGCATCCTTCTGCCGCCGAAACGATCCCCCTGTCAGCGGCTCTGCTGGTCAATATTTGCTCCATAAGACGCACAGAAATTTCCCCCTGTTTTTTTTGGTGGGGAAAAGTGTGTCTTATGGTGCAAAAAATACGGAACTTCGCAGACATAGGGCTCAGGAAAGTCATTGTCTTCTTACACTTCAGTGAACTGGAAAAACATCCTCTGTACTGCAAATAGCTGAAGTAAAATTGCATTCGATTTAAAGCGGACCTTCAGACATTTTTTTCATCTTTCCATCTATTAAATCTTCTGCTCTTGTTGTTTTAACTTTAGATAGTAAAACTTTTTTTTTTCTGCCAGTAAATACCTCATACAGCCCACTTCCTGTTTCTTGTCTGGTCATTAGCCTAGGCTTATGACATCATGCACAGCTCTCTCTCTCACTTACACTGGTGAGAGTTTGGCAGGAATGGGGGGTGAGTCATAAGAGGGCCAATGAGAGCTGCAGAGCTGGAGATGTGCCTCTTTGTGTCTGTGTAAATCCAGTAAGTGAACAGGCAGCAGCTTCAGCTGCTCACAGTTAAAATGGTTGCAGCCAGACTCAGTGGAGGGAGATTTCTGCAGCATATTTGGCAAGTACAGAATCACAGTATATATAAAATAATATGCAAAGTGGTTGGAGGGAAGCTTCAGAATGGCAAATTATGTGAGCAGACTGCAGTTCCTCTTTAACCACTTCAGCCCCGAAAGGATTTACCCCCTTCCTGACCAGAGCGTTTTTTGCGTTTCAGCACTGCATCACTTTAATTGACAATTGCGCGGTCGTGCGACGTGGCTCCGAAACAAAATTGACGTTCTTTTTTCCCCACAAATAGAGCTTTCTTTTGGTGGTATTTGATCATCTCTGCGATTTTTATTTTTTGCGCCATAAACAAAATAAGAGCGACAATTTTGAAAAAAAACGCATTATGTTTTACATTTTGCTATAATAATTATCCCCAAAAAATATATAAAAAAAACATTTTTTTTCCTCAGTTTAGGCCGATACATATTCTTCTACATATTTTTGGTAAAAAAATATCGCAATAAGCATTTATTGATTTGTTTGCGCAAAAGTTATAGCGTTTACAAAATAGGGGATAGTTTTATGGCATTTTTATTAATAATTTTTTTTTTACTAGTAATGGCGGCGATCAGCAATTTTTATTGTGACTGCGACGTTAAGGCGGACATGTCGGACATTTTTTACACATTTTTGGGACCATTGTCATTTATACAGCGATCAGTGCTATAAAAATGCATTGATTCCTGTATATGTTTACAACGGCATCTCCCCGTTCATCCTCTTGGTGAGGCGATCGCGGGTATGCCCGCGGCGATCGAGTCCGCGGGACCCACGACCCGACTCACGGAGATCCCGCCAGTCGCGCGCGCCGCCGGCAGCGCACGCACACGGCGGCGCACGCACGCGGCGACGCACGCACACGGCGACGCACGCACACGGCAGCAAATTCAAAGTAACGTACGGGTACGTTACTTTGCGCAGCCGTGCCATTCTGCCAAAGTATAAGTACAGGAGCCGGTCGGGAACCGGTTAAGCTGCCTGTGGATGGTGCCAAATCAGCAGGTGACAATGCTGTCTGGACGGACTGGGTATAAGGAGGTATGTCAATGCAATTAGTAGCATTTAAACAGAAGGTCCCTTTTTTGACACCTCATGTTATAGAGTGACAATACTTCCGATGGATACTACAATTGGCCATTTCAGTACACATTAGGCAGGCATGTCCCACTGCTGTCTCTATCAGGAAGCCTGCCAAGAGCACTGATATGCCAACGCTGGAATAATTGCATGTAGACATGAAGTGGCTGCAAAGAAGTTGGAGGAGATCAGTACATGCAACAAAGGATGAAAAAAGGTGAAAACAAATATTTTGTAAAAGAAAAACAAAGGCGGATGTTTATGATACTCAGTGCTTTAGCAAACACAATGTCGTCAATTAAGGGGTTCTCTACTTTAACTCCTTCAGACTGACATGATGAAGTTTGCACAGCGCTGTCAGTCACACTGAGCTTGCTAAAAGAAGGATAGAGCAGAGTGACAACTTCTCTCAGTGAACAAGCTGTACTGCTTGGAGAAAAGTGAGGTCACCAACTTGGCTGTATTGTCTGGCAGGTGTGCCTGAAGCATCAACAGCTTGTATATGCTGTGCCTCCTTGCTGCGCTAAACACAGGCCACGTGTGACTTTATTAAATACAACCCTGACTATTTCACATTATTCCAGCACAAAAATCTCTAAAACAAGTGACTACATTGTGTTTCTGTTTTAAAGCATTTATTTGCAAATGTGTTACTTGTTAATGCATGCATTTTCTCCCTTTGAAATGCTAAGCCTTTTATAAAACCTCAGTAATACATATAACACAGGGGTTTAGTTTAATGCTTTATTCACTGTTCTGAACAGAAAATTTCCTCCTTCAGTAATTATATGAAACATACTGTATCATGACGCTGACAAGTACTGGTGATGGAAGGCGGCAGTATGTGTTTATCTCTTTTCACGACAGATATGTCACAGCACAACTGTTTTCCCTGAATTGGCGTTTTAATGTTTTTTTTTTTTATCTAAAGAATAAGTGCCTATTATATATACAGTGGGGACGGAAAGTATTCAGACCCCCTTAAATTTTTCACTCTTTGTTATATTGCAGCCATTTGCTAAAATCATTTAAGTTCATTTTTTTTTCCACATGAATGTTCACACAGCACCCCATATTGACAGAAAAACACAGAATTGTTTAATTTTTTGCAGATTTATTAAAAAAGAAAAACTGAGATATCACATGGTCCTAAGTATTCAGACCCTTTGCTGTGACACTCATATATTTAACTCAGGTGCTGTCCATTTCATCTGAATATCCTTAAGATGGTTCTACACCTTCATTTGAGTCCAGCTGTGTTTGATTATACTGAATGGACTTGATTAGGAAAGCCACACACCTGTCTATATAAGACCTTACAGCTCACAGTGCATGTCAGAGCAAATGAGAATCATGAGGTCAAAGGAACTGCCTGAAGAGCTCAGAGACAGAATTGTGGCAAGGCACAGATCTGGCCAAGGTTACAAAAAAATTTCTGCTGCACTTAAGGTTCCTAAGAGCACAGTGGCCTCCATAATCCTTAAATAGAAGACGTTTGGGATGACCAGAACCCTTCCTAGAGCTGGCCGTCTGGCCAAACTGAGCTATCGGGGAAGAAGAGCCTTGGTAAAAGAGGTAAAGAAGAACCCAAAGATCACTGTGGCTGAGCTCCAGAGATGCAGTCTGGAGATGGGAGAAAGTTGTAGAAAGTCAATCATCACTGCAGCCCTCCACCAGTCGGGGCTTTATGGCAGAGTGGCCCGACGGAAGCCTCTCCTCAGTGCAAGACACATGAAAGCAAAAAAAAAAAAAAACACTTGCTAAAAAACACCTGAAGGACTCCAAGATGGTACGAAATAAGATTCTCTGGTCTGATGAGACCAAGATAGAACTTTTTGGCCTTAATTCTAAGCAGTATGTGTGGAGAAAACCAGGCACTGCTCATCACCTGTCCAATACAGTCCCAACAGTGAAGCATGGTGGTGGCAGCATCATGCTGTGGGGGTGTTTTTCAGCTACAGGGACAGGACGACTGGTTGCAATCAAGGGAAAGATAAATGCAGCCAAGTACAGGGATATCCTGGACGAAAACCTTCTTCAGAGTGCTCAGGGCCTCAGACTGGGCCGAAGGTTTACCTTCCAACAAGACAATGACCCTAAGCACACAGCTAAAATAATGAAGGAGTGGCTTCACAACAACTCTGTGACTGTTCTTGAATGGCCCAACCAGAGCTCTGACTTAAACCCAATTGAGCATCTCTGGAGAGTCCTAAAAATGGCTGTCCACCAAAGTTTACCATCCAACCTGACAGAACTGGAGAGGATCTGCAAGAGGAATGGCAGAGGATCCCCAAATCCAGGTGTGAAAAACTTGTTGCATCTTTCCCAAAAAGACTCATGGCTGTATTAGATCAAAAGGGTGCTTCTACTAAATACTGAGCAAAGGGTCTGAATACTTAGGACCATGTGATACAGGGGCGTAGCGTGGGTTGCCAGCACCCGGGGCAAGGCAAGTAATTTGCGCCCACTAACCTGCGGACTTTTAGCACTCCCCGAGTCCCTTCAAATACAATAGTACTGACCTACCTGATTCCTATACTGACCACTACACTAACCTACTTTATTTCAACACTCACCAACCTGATTCCTTTACTGACCATTACACACTACACTGACCACTATACTATACTGTCCACTACACTAAGAACTACACTGACCAAAAATTTTGGCTTACTTCACTATGGGAGTTTCTTTTTCATCTCTCCCCAACTCCAAACATTCACGGACTTTGTGACCTACCCTGGGAAGTCCGGTCGCATGCATCCAAGCAGCCTCATTGCTGATCAAGACCGTGATCGGGAGAAGCCTTGTTGGTTAACCCCAAAGTGCATTTGACTCCTGTCATGGGAGTCACCTCCATCTGGTGAGTAGGCTGTGTGGCTGGTGATGGCAATTGAATGCTGCTGTTTGATGCTTTGCTGTACCCAAGGAAGATATGCTTAGAAGCTCTACCCACCCAGAAGCTCTGGTTTCAAAAAATATTTTTGAACATTTATTTTTTGAACATTAATTTTTGAACACTAATTTGTTGTACACATTGGTTAATAATGGTGGACTTTCTTTTTGAATTTGTATTTTCTTTTTGAATTTCTTTTTGAATTTTGCACATCTGATTAATTTAACCTTTGCTTGGTATTTTTTACTATGATAATTTAACATTCAGTTGGCAGATATATATATAATTTTTCACAATTTTTCACGGTTTTATTATGTTGTTTTGCACAGGAGCGCGGTTTGTAATTAGACAGCTAATTATTTTCTTTATTTTCTTCATTTATAACATGCTGCTCCTCAATCAATTTAATTTTCCAAAATCTTTTTACCAATTTTTCACTGACCACTATGCTATACTGTCCACTTTACTGACCACTACACTACACTGTCCACTATACCGACCACTACACTGAGAACTACACTGTCCATTACACTATACTGTCCACTACACTACACCGTCCACTACACTACACTATACTGACGACTATACTACACTGAGAACTACACTACAGTGACCATTACACTGTCCACTACACTACACTGACCACTATACTACATTGACCACTACACTATACTCTCCACTATACTGACCACTTTACTGTCCACTACACTATACTGACTACTACACTACACTGTCCACTACACTGTTCACTACACTACACTGACCACTATACTGACCACTATACTACACTGTCCACTACAATGACTACTATACTATACTGTCCACCATACTACACTGACCACTATACTACACTGAGAACTACACTGCACTGACCACTATACTGTCTACAACACTATACTGACCACTATACTACACTGTCCACTACACTGACTTCTATATTGTCCACTATACTACACTGACCAATATACTGTCCACTACACTACACTGACTACTATACTGTCCACTACACTACACTGACCAATATACTGTCCACTACACTGGCCACTATACTACACTGAGAACTACACTGACCACTATACTGTCCACTACACTACACTGACTACTATACTATACAGTCCACTACACTACACTGACCAATATACTGTCCACTACACTGACCACTATACTACACTGAGAACTACACTGACCACTATACTGACCACTATACTATACTGTCCACTACACTGACTACTATACTATACTGTCCACTACACTACACTGACCACTATACTACACTGTCCACTACACTTACTACTATACTATACTGTCCACTACACTGACTACTATACTATACTGTCCACTATACTACACTGACCACTATACTACACTGACCACTACACTACACTGACCACTACACTGACCACTACTCTACGCTGACCACTACACTACACTGACCACTACACTACACTGACCACTACACTACACTGACAACTATACTACACTGACCACTATACTGTCCACTACACTATACTGACCACTATACTACACTGTACACTATACTGTCCCGCCTACAGTCTTCCTACACTGACACTACATATACGGCACCTCTCTCTTCTCCCCCCCCCTTATTCATTCCTCACCTTCTTGTCCTGCATCGGTCCGGAGGATAGGAGGAGGAAGAGGCGAAGACAGCGGCCCCGGCGGCTCACACTTTCCAGTGCTTGTCTCCCCCGCGCTCCGGCCGCCGTGTTAATTGTTTCCCAGCGCACTGTGATTGGGCGTATGGGGGTCATGTGTGAAGGCGGGACTCCAGAAGTAACTGTGATAGCGGATAGGCCAGCCCCACGCCGCACATGACCCCCATACGCCCAATCACAGGGCGCCAAACAATTAACATGGTGGCCGGAGCGCGGGGGACACAGACGATTAAAATTAGGAGGTGGCACGATATTGCGCCCCCCTAAATGTCGCGCCCGGGGCCACGGCACCCCCCGCGCTACGCCACTGATGTGATATTTCTGTTTTTATTTTTAATAAATCTGCAAAAATATCACTTAAATGATTTTAGCAAATGGCTGCAATATAACAAAGAGTGAAAAATTTAAGGGGGTCTGAATACTCTTCATCCCCACTGTGTATATATATATATATATATATATATATATATATATATATATATATATATATATATATATATATATGTGTGTACACCCCTCACATTTTTGTAAATATTTTATTATATCTTTTCATGTGACAACACTGAAGAAATTACAGTTTGCTGAGCATGTGCACTCAACTTCTTTGGTCGGCCATGGCGAGGCCTGTTCTGAGTGGAACCTGTCCTGTTAAACCTCTGTATGGTCTTGGCCACCGTTCTATAGCTCAGTTTCAGCGTCTTGGCAATCTTCTTATAGCCCACGCCAATATTTATGTAGAGCAACAATTCTTTTTTTCAGATCCTCAGAGAGTTCTTTGCCATGAGGTGCCATGTTGAACTTCCAGTGATCAGTATAAGAGAGTGAGAGCAATAACACCAAATTTAACACACCTGCTCCTCATTCACACCTGAGACCTTGTAACACTAATGAGTCACATGACACCGGGGAGGGAAAATGGCTAATTGGGCCTAATTTGGACATTTTCACTTAGGGGTGTACTCACTTTTGTTGCCAGCGGTTTAGACATTAATGGCTGTGTATTGAGTTATTTTGAGGGGACAGCAAATTTACACTGTTATACAAGCTGTACACTCACTACATTACATTGTAGCAAAGTGTCATTTCTTTAGTGTTGTTACATGAGAAGATATAATAAAATATTTACAAAAATGTGAGGGGTGTACTCACTTTTGTAAGATACTGTATATATATATATATATATATATATATATATATATATATATATATATATATATATATATCATATTGTCAAAAGTATTGGGACACCTGCCTTTACACGCACATGAACTTTAATGGCATCCTAGTCTTAGTCCGTAGGGTTCATTATTAAGCTGGCCCACCCAAAGACATGGATGAGCGAGTTTGGGGTGGAGGAACTTGACTGGCATGCACAGAGTCCTGACCTTAACCCAATAGAACACCTTTGGGATGAATTAGAGCAGAGACTGCGAACCAGACCTTCTTGGTAACATCAGTGCCTGACCTCAAATGCGCTTCTGGAAGAATAGTCAAAAGATTCCCATAGACACACTCCTAAACCTTGTGGACAGCCTTTCCAGAAGAGTTTAAGCTGTTATAGCTGCAAAGGGTGGGTCAACTCAATATTGAACCCTACGGACTAAGACTGGGATGCCATTAAAGTTCATGTGCATGTAAAGGCAGGTGTACCAAAACGTTTGGTAATATAGCGTATGTGTTTGGGTTGGATGGAGCTGGGTCCATCAGAATCTCCAAATCATAACATAACAATTTATGTTCCATTTGTTATGTTATGATTCAGAGATTCTAATGGATCCACCTCCACCCAACCCAAACCAAATGCATAGTTAATCAAATGAATTTGTTAAAATTAATATAGTTTATCGTCTGAAATGACTTTCGAAATACAAATCGATTTGGAACATCGAATATATGAAACATCTGAATATACAAAACGAATCCGAATGTACGAAACAAATTCAGAAAACAAAATCTAACATAACAAATATGACAAAACAAAATTATTAACTTAATGAATGAATCCAAAACAAATTTTTCCTTTGTGCACATCTCTACTGATGACTTCTTATTTGCTCCTGGAACTAGAGTCGGGCTGAATGTTTCTCCACCGTTAAAGAGAAGCCTTGTATTTTTATTAGCACCAATACCATTTTTTTTTACAACGAGTACGAGTACCAATACCTTTTTTAGTACTCGTCAATACCAACTTCCGATACCTACCACATTTGTTTTTTTTTACACTTCAGCTGTCAGCAATGGCATAAAGCATTGAAAAGTTCTTCACAAATGAAATACTTTTTTTTTTCTTTTTTTTTTACATTTTGCGCTTTTTTCAAGGTGAAACATGTAAATATATGTTAAAATATTAACAAGCAAAGCAAAAAAAAAAATCAAGTTATAATAGTTTGTAAAATAGAAGTGAATAAAAAAAAAATCAATAATTAAAGGATCACTAAAGATATATATATTTTTTAAATAACAAACATGTTATACTTACCTCCACTGTGCAGCTAGTTTTGCACAGAGTGGCCCCAAACCTGGTCTTCTGGGGTCCCTCGGCGGCTGTTTCAGCTCCTCCCCGCAAGAACTAAACACCTTAATGCGAGCTCTCTCGCATGGTGTTAAGTGCTTGTGGGTGTGCTCCCGTGATACAGCCGGCGGCCATAGCCGCTCACTGTATCACTCGGCCCCGCCCCCCAGCGTGCATTGGATGTGATTGACAGCAGTGTGAGCCAATGGCTGCGCTGCTTTCAATCCATCCACTGTAACCAATCAATGGGCAGGCTGAGCAGCGAAGAGGATGTCGGGTGCGAGTGCGGGACTTTCGAGGGGTCAGGTAAGTAAAACGGTGGGGCTGGGGGGGCCGGTATTGTTGGATGTTTTTTCACCTTAATGCATAGAATGCATTAAGGTGAAAAAACTTTTATGCCGCGTACACACGGTCGTACTTTTCGTCTACAAAAGTCGGACAGCCTGTCCGACAGACTTCCGGCAGACTTTCGGTGGACTTGCGGCGGACTTGCGGCCTACTTTCTAACGAACGGACTTGCCTACACACGACCACACAAAAGTCTAACGGATTCGTACGTGATGACGTACACCGGACTAAAATAAGGAAGTTCATAGCCAGTAGCCAATAGGTGCCCTAGCGTGGCTTTTTGTCCGTCGGACTAGCACACAGACGAGCGGATTTCGGGGTCCGTCGTAGTTACGAAGTAAAGTTTTAAAACATGTTTCAAATCTAAAGTACGTCGGATTTGAGGCTAAAAAAGTCAGTTGAAAGTCCGGAGAAGCCCACACACGATCGGATTACCAGCCAGCTTTAGTCCATCAGCGTCCGTTGGACTTTTGTAGACGAAAAGTAGGACCGTGTGTACGCGGCATTACCTTTACAACCCCTTTAAATGAAGGAGAACAAGGAGTTAATTAAGACTGATTGGAGTAAATTAAGGGGTAATAAAACCACAAAAAAATGCTTTTTACTTGACAGGTTGCTTTAAACTTTGATCTGTAGATAAAGAAACAGAAATATACAAAAATAAACAATGTTTCTTTTTATCATAGTATTTCAGCCTGAGCAATGTTGATAAACATTGCCCAACTGCTTTTTTTTTGACAGCTCCAATCCCCAGACTTCTTTGTGGCTGTAAACCCACAAAACAAAACAAAAAAAAAACCCTGCAAGACAAAGGCATAATGAGCTCGTATGCAAAGCATACAAGCTCATTATGAAATACTCACCTTAGATTGAAGCCCCCGCAGCGGTCCCGGCACACTGCTCTGCCCGGCGACATGTCTCTCTAAGTTATTTTTGGGTATCGCGGGCTCCGGCGCTGTGATTGGCCTGAGCCGCGATGACATCACTCCCGCGCATGCGGGCTGGAGCCGCCGGTAACGGCACGTCAGCTGAAGCTTCAGTGCGCATGTGCCGATGACGTCGGCACATGCTGATGCAGGGGATATCTCCTAGACCGTGCAGGTTTAGGAGATATCCACGGTAGCTACAGGTAAGCCTCTTTATAGGCTTACCTGTAGTGAAAAGTGGTTGTAAAGGTTTTACAACCACTTTAACACTTCAGCTGTCAACAGGGGAACCGCACTGACAGCTGAATGAGTCATCGGTTGCTAAGGATGGCACAGCCCCGCTTCTTAACGACCGCTAATTGCCGGCTTTTTTTTTTTTTTTTACATTTCAGCTGTCAGTGGGGGGAATCCCGCTGACAGCTGAAAGAACCGAGCCTGAAAGTATCGGTTTCTGGTATCGGTGCATTTGCACAAGTACCAGTACGTTTGCAAATACTTAGTATCGGCACCAGCATCGGTGCAACCCTAGTATTTATCAGTGAATACAAGGCTTCCTTTCATTGAGCTGAAGTGGAATTGAGATGTCCACTGCCTACCTCTCCACTTCAGCCAATCAGAGAGAGTCTTCTTCATTGGTAAAAATGGAATACATTTTACATATATTCTGGAGTTGGGCTTTAAAATAAATATGATTCTTGGGAGTATAAAAAAAAAGGAATTTTTGCCCCAAAAAACAATATAGGGTCTAATGCTTTCACTCTAGATTCACATATTTTTAAAATAAAATCTTAAATCTCTGAAAATGCATGGATCTTGGGTGAAAATTGTGTTAATTTTGGGTGAAAACATTGATAAATAGATCGCTATGTGCGTCACTAAATGAAATGGAAAAACGTTTCTGGATTTTACATGGTTAACTGTATACTAGTAAAAAAAAATGTAAGATAAAAAAAACATCAGTTTATAAATCTCTAATATGAAAAAAAGAAAATGAGACTGCCTAATAGCCATCATTACTTGCCTTTAAATCTAACCATCTCACCCCCTTACTTTTCGTTTCTATCCCTTATTCCTCTAAATTGTAAGCTTGTAAGATAAATTGCAGGGCTGTCACTCCTATTGTCATGTCCAATTTAAAAACATTGAATCTTTGTATCTTAATAGGCAGTTAAAAGAGTGTCTGTTATAATAATAATGTAAATAGGATAGCAGAAAACAGACATGTATAAAGGTTAATGTGCAGTGTTGGAATTGGTGCACTTGGCTGAGCAGTCTGTGTTAGAGAGATAGCTGCTGTTGTAACAGTCGAGTTTCCAGCCTGGCTTAGAAGGCAGAGGAGTTGAATTGGTAAAAGAATATAGACATCACTTTGCAAGGGGAATTGCACTTTGCATGGAATATTCCCCAGATCTTAGTAAATGAGTTGAAGCACTGTTGACTTCCATCATCCAATCATGTGCAAGCAAGAATGCTGTTTTTTTTTTTTAAATTCTACTTGCAGGTGATTTTGTATTATTTGCAAAGTGAAATGCAATACATTCACTTAGCTCGGGGGAAGATTCCCTTGCAAAGTCAACAGTCTACTTGCCTTTAGTAAGTCAATGCCAGAGAATTTCGTATTGGAGTTATTGTGGGAGGTTTATTCCACAGGTAAGTAGTAGTAAGTGAAGAAAGAGCCACACAACATAGCCCTAACATAACGTTGTAGTGTAAGTAGCAGTAAGGAATGGAAGTGTAGCAGCCTCTAGTTTGCTAGAATAGGAATTGTTAGGTTTGTGTTAGAGGAGGCAAAATGTTTAGGTTTGTCTGGCAGCCAAGACTGTGTTTTATCTGGGTCAGGGTGAGTGACTCAGGGAAGCTGGTATGACTCACAGGCAGCATCTCTGAAACCTCCCTCTACTTCTAGAAACTTGGAGAAGATTCTGGAAGAATAGGAGTGGAGGTTAGGAGGAGCTGCCTGGTTTATTCATAAGGGCCTTGACCAATCCCCAACAGATGGGTTGGAATGGGGCAGGCCCCCTCAAATACTTGGTTACTCAAGAGTTTGGGTGGAAGTTGGAGATGGAGTGCTAGGAGGCTGTCGTGGACCCTTGAGGGTAACCCCCAGTCTGGGGGGATGACCTCAGGTCTGGGATCTTCTACAACTCACGAGTTATCCTATCCAGTGGCACTGGAGGAGGTGCGAGAACAACAGGAGCCAGTGAGCATGTCCGGGAGATCTCCAAGGAGAAGAAGGTGAGTGTTACAGTCCGGGAGGACTGAGAGGCAGCCTGAGAGGACTGGGGAGTGCAGTCTGGGATGAATGAAGAGTCAGTCTGGGAGGACTGTGGAAGTTTAGCCAAGAGGGCTGAAAAAAGGGGCAGCTGCGGCCAGGTGGGCTTAGTAGCCACAGAAGGACAGCTGGGCACTAAGGCTTTTCTACACTACCAAAGGGACACATGGCCCCTGCCTGTAAAGGGCATTTGCTACTAATTTAAATGAGCCCAATTATCAGATCTCTTAACAGTGTGCCAGCTGGTCCTGGGGGTTGTAGTGCTTCAAGCAAGAGTTGTGCTGGAGGAAGCTGAGTAGTGTAAATAGTCTGTATAGAAGTTGTCCCTGGAAAGTTCTGCTAAATTCAAGTGAGCATCCCATAATACCCCTATACCTATCTAAGTTCAATACCCGTAATAAAAACACAAAAACAAAGCTGCAAGGATTGTTTTCTGACTACAGAGTGCTGTGGAAAATCCTGTGTGCCAGGCTGTGCAGGGTGGGGCTTCCTTTGTTCACCACAGGCTCCTGCGGGGGAAGCGCTACAGAAGTAAAAATTGCCATCCGGGAGTGGCCCTAAAGTACATGTAAACTCCAATTGAATTGCACGCATACTATAGCCATATAGAGCTAGATTTCAATGGACTGAACAAAAGAAATTCAATGAATTCCCCCATTACCCCTAAAAGCATGTATTGAGGAATTCCCACTGTTGGCTATTGCAGTAGTGTATTTAGGTTTTGTGCTGCCCCAGGCCTGACTAAACTTGTATACCCCCTAATTTAAATATGACCCACCCTTTCCTTTCAAGGCCACACCCCTTGCTGTTTAAGACCTGCCCTGACATTTTCGAGTGGGGACACTAGTTCTGATGGCCTTGGGGGGGGCAATGGATTCCCTTAATTTGCATAGATTCCTTCTCACTTCCTGTTTGGCTATGGGGCAGGAAGTGAAGAGAAATCTCTGCAATGGGACAAGGATGGTAAAAAATAAACTGACAGGGTCTATAACCCTCCCTTACTCTATCCAAAATGAGAAAAAAAAAGTGTTGCCTATAGTTATACTTTAAGCAAGGATGATGGATCCTATCATGGGACTGTCCATTTAAATTGATATTTTTCACTATATTGTTTTTCTATTGTTGATTTCCATTCAAGATTGGACTTATATACCATATATATTGTTTTCACTTTAGCATTTTTTCAATTAAATGCTTTTTTTGGACTTCGTGTGCTGTCCATTTGTACCACAGTATTCACATTTCATCGCTTTTCATTTACTTTTGGCGCTACACACTTTTTCTTAAGATTATTTATAAGTTTGTTATATTACTTATCTGCATCAGCTGCCACCCCACCACAACTCAGAGATACATCTTTTTTTTTAATTTGATACAATGCTATAGACACTTTCTAATACAATTATAGCTATGCAAGCACCATAACTACTTTTGCTTAGTTTCAGAAATGATCTGTCTTATCTTTTTTTGCCAGGTTAAATAAAAAAATTCTGTCATGTGACCATGTATCTCTTCCTCCTGATAGTGGCGAGGTTACAGGACACTGTGCTGACATACTATGTGCCTGTATTTCTTATACTGTTCAGCCTGAGGTAAGATGCAGGCTGTGCTTGAGCAGGGGGTGTGTTCAAGTGGCAGGCTGTGATCGGGAGAGGATGTGTGCCAGAGGCTGTGATTGGTCAAAGGTTGTGGCAGCTGAACAAACTTTCCAATACAGGCATGCTGTGTGTCTGCAGAGTGTCCTGTTGTCAGAAACCATGAAATCAGGCCAAGACAGAAGTACAGTCGTTTAATAATAAAAGTAAAAAGAACAAAGGTAGTCAAAACATAGCCAAAGTTCAGTAACCGGAACGGATAGTCAGCCAAGCCAGAAGTCAGGGGTCAATGTAGTGGAACAGCAAGCAGGATCTGGAGCCAGAAGGGATGTCAGCAAAGACAGTCTTTAAACAGGAACGCAGGAGATAGTTTCTTGTGATGTGACCAAGGCGAAGGCAGAGCTCCTCTTAACTGGAAGGCTTAAGTAGGCAGGACTGACGAGCAGGTTTATTAACAGCTGAGTAACTGTGGAGAGAGATGGGAGCTGGCAATTAGCCGACAGCTGAGCGGCCAGCTCAGAGAAGGAAGGGCTGAGCCCAGCCCTGACACCTGTACCTCTAGTCAGACAAAGGAAGAAAACTGATCACGCTAATAGAGATAAGCTTCTGTGCTTTGTGTAGTCAGTTTAGAATAAGGAAGAAACGAGACTGTCAGGATCAACTAGGTACTTCAGATAAAGAAATACTTGAAAAAGATAGAGACTATGATTTACAAAATACACATATGTAGTCACACACATATAAATGCGCCTGGACGAAACGCATTGGGAGGCGTGGTCTGGACGGAGCCTGGCCTGAGGCTGCTTTTACTGTAGACGCTGTCGGGCTTTGCTGGATGTGTGGTGTGACACTTGGGATCTTTTCTTCCTAGATATTAGCAACATTTAGGGTAACATGCACTTTAAGACAAGCGGCTCTGTCGGTACAGTCTCTACGTCCCCATAGAGAAACAAGGCTCTCATTTACACTGTATGGGCCACAGCTCCCATGTGAATGAGGCCTTAAAGTGTTTGTTAACCCCCCAAAAAAATACACATTCTGGTCCTTTAAAGCAGATTAAACAGCACAGTGCTTGTTCTGTGTAATCTGCGCCCCTCTAAACTGCAAAAAAAAAAAACCTGAACCTGCCACTTCCTGTATGCCCTTCTCTATACTGACCACGATCACCAGGGCTACTCAGCCCTGATCACCGTGGTCAAAGTGCGTCTCTCCGTCATACGCTGCCCTGCTCTCCTCTCTCTCCCCCCCTCAACCCCTCCTTCCTGCCTGTCAGCACCCTCTCTGTCTCCGCTCCACCCCCCGCCGCTATTATTGAGAATAAAAAAACTAAAATTGTCAAAGGGGGATCACGGTCCCTCCTGCAGTAGCCATGTATCGGAGCTAAAAATCGGCCGCAAGTCATGTGACCGGCCCAAAGACAGTTCTAAATAGCTATTTAGAACATTCATTTTTAGAAAGGATTTACACAGTGTGGTATACTAGCCTCTAATAGAGCGGCTGGCAGTTTTTACTAAAAAGGCTTAACAAACACTTTAAAATTCATAAACATAAAAATATAGCTATAGTTGTCCCAAAGCCCTTATTGATACTCGTTGCATGTCAGTTTTCTATTTACGCCTCTTTTATATTTGGTAGAGATTGCAGGATAGTGTTCCGTAGATAATCACAGCTTGTAACGCACAAACATTATTTCCAGGTTATGGCTGTGTTTGCAATATTGCATGTTGAAATCTACGATTTGCAAAAGACAAAAATGATTAACGAACCCGCGTAACATTGCTCATTACAAGACATACTGCCCACTATGGAGGTAAAATCACTTCTTGCGCTGTTGCATTTCGTGTTTTGATAACATTGGCAAATAGAAGCAGGAGGAATTGTATGATCCGCACAGCAGATAGTAGACAGTTTACACTGTGTGTGCGGTTGGGATATGAACACCTGCCAAACCCATAATCCTTTCTGTGCTCTGTGTTTTGGTTGAAGCTTTAATTGTATTCATTCTGCCGCCAATGCAGATCTAGTCCTAATTCCCAGACCGCTGCTGAGATTCATTGGGACCTGGCAGGCCAAACGCAGACAAAATATGTTGCGGTGCCGTTTAACTACCTTACAGACCCATAATTCACAGGGTCCCTAATACCTGCTATTCTGGGGCCCACCCCTGTCACCAATAACATACACTATATTGGCATCCCAGTCTTAGTCCGTAGGGTTCAATATTAAGTTGGCCCACCCTTTGCAGCTATACCAGCTTCAACTCTTCTGGGAAGGCTGTCCACAAGGTTTAGGAGTGTGTCTATGGGAATGTTTGATCATTTTTCCAAAAAGCACATTTGTGAGGTCAGGCACTGATGTTGGACGAGAAGGCCTGGCTCGCAGTCTCCGCTCTAATTCATCCTGTTGAGGGCAGGACCCTGTGCAGGCCAATCAAGTTTCTCCACCCCAAACTCGCTCATCCATGTCTTTATGGACCTTGTTTTGTGCACTGGTCCAAATCATTTGGTGGAGGGGCGATTATTGTGTGGGGTTGTTTTTCAGGGGTTGGGCTTGACCCCTTAGTTCCAGTGAAGGGAACTTTTATGGCGTCAGCATACCAAGACATTTTGGACAATTTCGTGCTCCCAACTTTGTGGGAACAGTTTGGGGATGGCCCCTTCCTGTTCCAACATGACTGCACACCAGTGCACAAACAAGGTCCAAAAAGACATGGATGAGCGTGTTTGGGGTGGAGGAACTTGATTGGCCTTAACCCTACTGACTAAGATGCCATTAAAGTTCATCTGCGTGTAAAGGCAGGTGTCTCAATACTTTTGACAATATAGTGTATAAAGAGTGCCTGTCATAGACAGTCAGTGATAGGCCTTACCTGTAGTGTGCTAGAGGAGCCCTCCAGACCTATCCATCCATGCTCCATCCATTGCTCATCCATCCATCCATGCTCCATGTGTGCTCCATTCAATCTCCATGTGGGCTCCATCCATGACTCATCCATCCATCCATGCTCCATCCATGGCTTATACATCCCCATCAATGCTTCATCCGTGCCACATCAGTGCTCATCCGTGCCACATCCATACCATATCAGTGCTCATCCGTGCCACATCCATGCCACATCAGTGCTCATCAGTGCCACATCAGTTCCACATCCATGCCACATCAGTTCTCATCCGTGCCACATCCAAGCCACATCAGTGCTCATCCGTGCCACATCCATGCCACTACAGTGCCCATCAGTGCCACTACAGTGCCCATCAGTGCCTCACAAAAAGTGTAATAGGCAGTCAAATTAGATTTGAAATGTATGTCCCTAGAACACCTGATAGTGCTCCCTGCATGTTGGGCCTCTTTATGTGGCCAGGCTGTGTAAAAGTCTCACACATGTGGTATCGCCATACTCGGGACGAGTAGCAGAATGTATTTTGGGGTGTAATTTTTTCTATAAATATGCTATATGTTGGAAATATCTTATAAATGGACAACTTTGTGTAAAAAAAAATAGCTTTTCATTTTCTTTCCACATTTTTCAAAAACTTGTGGAAAAAAATGACATGTTCAAAAGACTCAAAATGCCTCATAGAATATACGTTGGGGTGTTTACTTTCCAAAATGGGGTCATTTTTTAAGCGTTTCCATTGTCCTGGTGCTCCAGGACCTTCAAAAGTGTAAGAGGTAGTCAAGAAATTAAATGTGTAATTTATGTCTCTAGAACACCTGATGGTGCTCCCTGCATGTTGGGCCTCTGTATGTGGGCAGGCTGTGTAAAAGTCTCACACATGTGGCATCGCCATACTCAGGAGGAGTAGCAGAATGTGTTTTGGGGTGTAATTTGTGGTATGCATATGCTGTGTGAGAGAAATAACCCATTAATATGACACTTTTGTGAAAAAAAAATAAAAAAAAATCTTCATTTTACAAAGAATTGTGGGAAAAAATTACAACTTCAAAAAACTCACTATGCCTCTTACTAAATACCTTGGACTGTCTACTTTCTAAAAAGGGGTCATTTGGGGGGTATTTGTCCTGTCCTGACTTGTTAGGGTCTCAAGAAATCAGATTAGGATTAGGCCATCAGTACATCAGGTGTGATAAATTTTCAATGATTGGCACCATAGCTTGTAGACTATAACTTTTACAAAGACCAAATAATTTACACATATTTGGGTTATTTTTACCAAAGATATGTAGCAGTATAACATTTGGCCAAAATGTATGAAGAAAAATTACAAATTTGCAAAATTTTATAACAGAAACGAAAAAAAAAAATTTTTTTTACAAAATTTTTAGTCTTTTTTAATTTAAAGCGGAAAAATAAAAAACCCAGAGGTGATCAAATACCACAAAAAAAACTCTATTTGTGTGAAAAAAAGGTAAAAAATGTCATATGGGTACAGTATTGCATGACAGAGTAATTGTCATTCAAAATGTGGGAGCACTGAAAGCTAAAAATTGGTCTGGTTAGGAAGGGGGTTTAAGTGCCCAGTGGGCAAGTGGTTAAGAAACGTGTGTGTATACTCAGGGGTCTCACCCGTGTTGGGTGAGAAATTCTGGGGTAGTCAAGTAAATAAGAGGACTGACTCGCTGTCCTCAGTATTAGTAGAGACATATTTTGGGACACGGAGGAATTTTGGAGGTTCGCACTGACATTCGGGTGGAAAAAGGACCTCAACTCCTGACTACGGGGACTCCGTTCTCTACCGGGTTAAACAGGCTCCAGGAGGAAGCACATAAAACAGGAAGCTCTTAGTATTAAGTGTTGTGGTGTAGGAGTTGGAAGGAAACCTGGTTGTGTGCTGCAAGTGGGCTACAAACTGACAAAACCATCTGAAGCTGGATGCTGCTAACCCTGGGGTAAAAGCCCTTACTTGACTTTTGCATATTTAATAGTTTTGTGTTTCATTTTTTGAAGTTTTGTTTTGCTGCTGGAAGCTCTCTTGTGTTTCCTTAAGAAAAATAAAGAATTTTATAGTTAAAATAATTGGCTGTTGCACGTGGATTCCAAGGTGCTAAACCCCCTGAATAATACTATATACACTATATTACCATAAGTATTGGGACACCTGCCTTTACACCCACATAAACTTTAATGGCATGCCAGTCTTTGTCCGTAAGGTTCAATAATGAGTTGGCGCACTCTTTGCAGCTATAACAGCTTCAACTCTTCTAGGAAGGCTGTCCACAAGGTTTAGGAGTGTGTCTATGGGAATGTTTGACCATTCTTCCAGAAGCGCTTCTGTAAGGTCAGTTACTGATGTTGGACAAGAAGGCCTGGCTTGAAGTCTGCACTCTAATTCATCCTAAAGGTGTTCTATCGGGTTGAGGTCAAGTTCCTTCACCCCAAACTCGCTCATCCATTTCTTTAAGGACCTTGCTTTGTGCACTGGTGCGCAGTCATGTTGGAACAGAAAGGGGCCATCCCCAAACTGTTCCCACAAAGTTGGGAGCATGAAATTGTCCAAACTGTCTTGGTATGCTGAGGCTTTAAAAGTTGCCTTTACTGGAACTAAAGGGCCAAGCCCAACCCCTGAAAAACAACCCCACACTATAATCCTCCCTTCATCAAATGATTTGGAGGGATGGCCCAAAACTTTTGGCAACATAGTGTGGATGAACAAGTTTGGGGTGGAGGAACTTGAGTGTCCTGCACAGAGTCCTGACCTAAACCCGATAGAACACCTTTGGGATGAATTCGAGCAGAAACTCTGAGCCAGTCCTTCTCGTCCAACCTCAGTGCCTGACCTCACAAATGGGCTTCTGGAAGAATGGTCAATCATTCCCATAGACACACTCCTAAACTTTGTGGACAGCCTTCCCAGAAGCGTTGAAGCTGTTATACAGTAGCTGCGAAGGGTGGGCCAACTCAATTTTGAACCCTACAGACTAATGCCACATACAAACGGTCTGACTTTTCAGCTACAAAAGTCCGACAGCGCGTCCGACAGACTTTCGACTGACTTTTGGTGGACTTTCAACGGACTTTCTAACGACCAGACTTGCCTACACACGATCACACCAAAGTCCAACGGATTTGTACGTGATGACGTACAGCGGACTAAAATAAGGAAGTTGATAGCCAGTAGCCAATAGCTGCCCTAGCGTCGGTTTTTGTCCGTCGGACTAGCATACAGACGAGCGGATTTCTGGGTCCGGCGGAGTTATGACGTAAAGATTTTAAGCATGTTCCAAATCTAAAGTCCGTCAGATTTACGACTGGAAAAGTCCGCTGAAGGTCCGGTGAAGCCCACACACGATCGGATTGTCCGCTGGATTTGGTCCGTCGGCATCAGTCAGACAAGTCCGGTCGAAAAGTCCGACCGTGTGTACGCGGCATAAGACTGGGATGCCATTAAAGTTCATGTGCTAGTAAAGGCAGGTGTCACAATACTTTTGAATATATATATTTTTTTTATTATTATTTATAGTGGTCAGTGCTAAAAATATTTTCATTTTTTTTTTCTTAGATAAATATGAAATACTAACAATAACACAAGACATTATACATGCATACAATTCATAAAGAATCAATATAAATCATTATCCCAAATAATGCATATTGATGATTGGAGATGAGCTCAGGTGTGTTCGGATCCTAGTCTGAACCCCCCTAAGCCAGGAAACTGTCATCTATACTGTGTCAATCGTAAGCAGCCAAGGCATTCTCCGCCCATGAGCTGCATGTATACAAGGGGCGTTTATACATGTAGCTACAATAGAGGTGAGTTATGCCTCGGCCGCTTTTGTTTGGACAAGTACAGTGACAGCTTCCTGGCTTTTACAATCACTTCGGTGGGTTTGGATTGTGATCCGAACATACCTGAGCTCATTCTTACTGATGATTAGTAAAACAAATGGTCATTGCTATAAATTGTTTGAGATAATGATTTATTATTTATGAATTGTATATGGTTTATTTAATAAAGGAGATCTACAGTCACGGCATACATGTTCATTCTATAACATCAGCATTGTAATAACAATGCAAACAATAGTTATTTTTGACAATCCAATATAAGTTTACTTGAAAAATCTCCTTTCATGTTGTGAGTTCTGCCTCTCTGCTTGCCATCTCTTTCCACATCTCTCTGGACTCCCTGCATGCTTTGCAACTTCTCTGCTGTTTACTTTTGATTTCTAAGGACTACATATCCCATGCATGGGCATCCACAGGTAGGGGCAAGGGGGGGCTAGTGCCCCCCCCTGGAGCAAGGTGTCCGCACATGGACACTCAGGGGCCAGGCTGATCCTGGGTGGGTGCAGAGCCGGCGCCAGCATGAGGGAGGAAATGTGGAAAGGGTGGAAAGCCTTAAGGTACCAGGAGAGGGAGGGCACTAAAGCTACGGGTCCCTCAAGAAAAGCTGATGCTGACGCTGGCCCCGCTCACACCTTTACCCAGCGAATGGGGTCATATGCTGCGGAAGGCCTGGGCGGTGCATGTGCGAAGGCTGTTCCTGGAGTCCCGTTCCGCCTCCTTATTTGTGCCGCCGCCATAGTCTCCTCCTCTCCATCTGACCGCGCCGGATCCGGATCTGGAACTGGGACGTCATCTGGCAATCGGCAATGTGGCAGACTGATCCATAAAAAAGCAGGTGAGTCGTCTCAGAGAAGGGACGGAGCAGCCGCCAGCCAGCGAGCAGTTAGGGAGAGTCACACTGCCTACATCCATGCATTCATTTCAGCCAGCGAGCAAACTTGCAGCATGCCTGACAGTGTAGTGGGGTGGGCAGTGTAGTGTTAGTGGGGTGGCCAGTGTAGTGTTAGTGGGGTGGGCAGTGTAGTGTTAGTGCGGTGGCCAGTGTAGTGTTAGTGGGATGGGCAGTGTAGTGTTAGTGGGATGGGCAGTGTAGTGTTAGTGGGGTGGGCAGTGTAGTGTTAGTGGGGTGGGCAGTGTAATGTTAGTGGGGTGGGCAGTGTAATGTTAGTGGGGTGGGCATTGTAGTGTAGTGGGGTGGGCAGTATAGTGTTAGTGGGGTGGACATTGTAGTGTTAGTGGGGTGGGCAGTATAGTGTTAGTGGGGTGGGCAGTGTAGTGTTAGTGGGGTGGGCATTGTAGTGTTAGTGGGGTGGGCATTGTAGTGTAGTGGGTGGGCAGTGTAGTGCGGTGGGCATTGTAGTGTTAGTGGGGTGGGCATTGTTGTAGTGTTAGTGGGGTGGGCAGTGTAATGTTAGTGGGGTGGGTAGTGTCGTGTTAGTGGGGTGGGCATTGTAGTGTAGTGGGGTGGGCAGTATAGTGTTAGTGGGGTGGGCATTGTAGTGTTAGTGGGGTGGGCAGTGTAGTGTTAGTGGGGTGGGCAGTGTAGTGTTAGTGGGGTGGGCAGTGTAGTGTTAGTGGGGTGGGCATTGTAGTGTTAGTGGGGTGGGCATTGTAGTGTAGTGGGTGGGCAGTGTAGTGCGGTGGGCATTGTAGTGTTAGTGGGGTGGGCATTGTAGTGTAGTGGGCAGTGTAGTGTTAGTGGGGTGGGCAGTGTAGTGTTAGTGGGGTGGGCAGTGTAGTGTTAGTGGGGTGGGCATTGTAGTGTAGTGGGGTGGGCAGTGTAGTGCGGTGGGCATTGTAGTGTTAGTGGGGTGGGCATTGTTGTAGTGTTAGTGGGGTGGGCATTGTAGTGTTAGTGGGGTGGGCAGTGTAGTGTTAGTGGGGTGGGCAGTGTAGTGTTAATGGGGTGGGCAGTGTAGTGTTAGTGGGGTGGGCAGTGTAGTGTTAGTGGGGTGGGCAGTGTAGTGTTAGTGGGGTGGGCAGTGTAGTGTAGTGGGGTGGGCAGTGTAGTGGGGTGGGGTGGGCAGTGTAGTGGGGTGGGCAGTGTAGTGTTAGTGGGGTGGGCAGTGTAGTGTTAGTGGGGTGGGTAGTGTTAGTGGGGTGGGCAGGGCAGTGTAGTGTTAGTGGGGTGGGCATTGTAGTGTTAGTGGGGTGGGCAGTGTAGTGGGGTGGGCAGTGTAGTGTTATTGGGGTGGGCAGTGTAGTGTTATTGGGGTGGGCAGTGTAGTGTTAGTGGGGTGGGCAGTGTAGTGGGGTGGGCATTGTTGTAGTGTTAGTGGGGTGGGCATTGTTGTAGTGTTAGTGGGGTGGGCAGTGTAGTGTTAGTGGGGTGGGTAGTGTAGTGTTAGTGGGGTGGGCATTGTAGTGTAGGGGTGTGGGCAGTGTAGTGTTAGTGGGGTGGGCAGTGTAGTGTTAGTTGGGTGGGCAGTGTAGTGTTAGTGGGGTGGGCAGTGTAGTGTTAGTGGGGTGGGCAGTGTAGTGGGGTGGGCAGTGTAGTGGGGTGGGCATTGTTGTAGTGTTAGTGGGGTGGGCAGTGTAGTGTTAGTGGGGTGGGTAGTGTAGTGTTAGTGGGGTGGGCAGTGTAGTGTTAGTGGGGTGGGCAGTGTAGTGTTAGTGGGGTGGGCAGTGTAGTGTTAGTGGGGTGGGCAATGTAGTGTTAGTGGGGTGGGCAGTGTAGTGTTAGTGGGGTGGGCAGTGTAGTGTTAGTGGGGTGGGCAGTGTAGTGTTAGTGGGGTGGGCAGTGTAGTGTAGTGGGGTGTGCAGTGTAGTGCGGTGGGCATGGTAGTGTTAGTGGGGTGGGCATTGTTGTGTGCAATAATTTTAATTCTAAATTGATGACCAACTGGGGCGAGATAGAGAGATGTACATCCAGCTGGCGCGGCACTGCCCACTCAAGCCCCTCCCCTCTATGATGTTGACAAAAAGGGCGGAGCATGGGTGACCTTAAAATGATGCCCCCCCCTGAAAAAATTTCTGCGGACGCCCATGATCCCATGGTACCTTGCTGCCTGCAAGCAGTGATTCCTATACAGACACTGCCTCCTGAAACTCCTCCTCTCATCACCTCTGTAGATCAGAAGGCAGGCTCTGTGAAATGTGAAGAAAAAACACAAGGAGAGGAGGCGCCTCTAAGTGCAGTATGTAAACCAAATTTAATAAAAACACTGTGCAGAACACTCACATTTAGTAGAATTAAATAAAGCATGTAGTATAGTTAAAATCCAGGAAGAGGGGAGTCCATCAGATCTATCACAACATCACTGCTTCCTGCTGTGCGTGGGGCTGTGCTTGAAACACCGCTAGAGCCGGCCGCGGTGATGAAGTACTCCAAAGCGAGGCCTGGAACGCTGGTGGTAAGCAGGCGCGGGGCTGTGACGTCACTGGAATGCGACGCGTTTCATGAGCGTACGGGCTACGATGTCACGGTAGCCGCGCTCCTTCATCAAAGCTACAAGTGGATTGTGGGGATGGCTTAAAACGAGAATGGGGGCGGGAGTAGGGGGAAGGAGGGGAGGAGAGAGGGAACGAAGTGAAATGAGGAAAGGGAGGGGGAAAGAGGGGAGGGGGTGACCACATATGTAAAATGCTCTATACAGATAGAAAAGTGCATATCAAAAAATAGTCTCAATAAATGGCAAAAAAATGACAAATAATCAATATGTGTATATATATATATATATGAAAGTTATGCCCGATTGGAAGGGCAAAAGGAAGGGGAATAGAAGGGACACGTCAGAATAATATAGAAACACAATCGTAAGTAGTAATAAATGAAATTAAGAGAATTAATTATTAGTAATCAATCATGGGATAATGATATAAAGAAATAATAATAAAATAAAATATAATATAATGTATGAGATGAATAAATAGTTGGGTATGAGCAAACGTGAGGCCAACGATTTCTCACGGTCATTGGGAACTAATAATTGGCTCGATAAGAATTGGAAATTGGAAATTAAATTAAAAAATTATAGTGAATAACCAATTAATAAATAGTTAAGAAACCTTAATATAGTAGTCGAGAGTATTGGTGCATCTATATACATATACATATATGCGCATAGATATGCAACTGGTCATAAACATAGGCACACATAAAAAAACACTCTACTATGTGGCCCCTATACATACACAGCTCATAAAGGATGAAGAAGTAGGGCCTACTCCTATAAAAAAGAACCCATATATATAAATATACATGGGTCCTATGTAATTAAAATTTATTTTAAGACTAAACATGTGGTTCAATAAAACCATTTGACCTGTGGAGGTCAGTGTATGGTTATCGTTAGGACAACTCATTCATTTATTTGGTTGTTTAAAGAATGGTAGTAAACAGATATAACCAGATGTATCGGAATATGTATAATATGTTTACAGAATAGTTGCGATCTCGATACTTTCTGCTGGAAGAGACCTCGGAATCTGTTCAATAACCCATACCTTCAGGCCCTCGGTAGAACCTTGATGGGCTGAGGCAAAATGTTTTGGAACACTATGAGGATCTGTTCCGCCCTCTATAAGCCTTCTGTGTTCCCCAAATCTTCGTCTTAAGGCTCTAATTGTCCGGCCCACGTACATTAGGCCACACGGACACCTTAGGCCATAAATGACGAAATCGGACGAACAGTTGGAGAATTCTTTTAGCATATAGGTCTTGCCTTTGGTGGTGAAGGATTTTTGTCCATGCTGAACAAAATCACAGGTCTTACACAAGGCCTTACGGCATTGGTACATACCTACCAAGGGAATCAATGTAGGTACAGGCGGTATTGTTGAGGTAGGTTTAAACTTGCTGGGTGCAATCTTATTTTTAAGGTTGGGGGCCCTGCGATAAATGACCTTGGGACGAGGTGGAAGTAATGTTTTTAAGTGGGGATCTTGGTGTAATATACCCCAATGTTTTTCCAGAATCTTCTCCATACCTTTATGTTTGTTATGAAAAGTAGTTATAAATTTACTAGAACCATCATAAGTAGATGGATTGATTTTGGGTTTTGATGGTTTACCATGCAGGTAATATTTGAAAGCGTCTTCCACCAGAGTTTCCCCTCTTTCCCCCTCCCTTTCCTCATTTCACTTCGTTCCCTCTCTCCTCCCCTCCTTCCCCCTACTCCTGCCCCCATTCTCGTTTTAAGCCATCCCCACAATCCACTTGTAGCTTTGATGAAGGAGCGCGGCTACCGTGACATCGTAGCCCGTACGCTCATGAAACGCGTCGCATTCCAGTGACGTCACAGCCCCGCGCCTGCTTTCCACCAGCGTTCCAGGCCTCGCTTTGGAGTACTTCATCACCGCGGCCGGCTCTAGCGGTGTTTCAAGCACAGCCCCACGCACAGCAGGAAGCAGCGATGTTGCGTTTACCATGCAGGTAATATTTGAAAGCGTCTTCCACCAGAGTTTCAGGATATTTTTTGTCATAGAACTTTCTTTTGAGGGTTTTGCTTAGTTCGACGTAATCTGAATCCTTAGTGCAGTTCTGCCGAAGACGGCAGAACTGTCCTTTTGGAATATTTGTGACCCATTTGGGAAGATGACAGCTTTCAAAGTGTAAATACAAATTACCTGCTGTAGGCTTAGTATAATTTTTTGAAGTGATGATGGAACCATCATGTCCTAGTTCTAGATCAAGGAAAGCAATAGTGACTGAGTCAGTGGCTGTTGTAAAGGACAGCCCATAGCGGTTGGTATTGCAATGCTGGACAAAGGAGGTTATCAGGTCAGTATCACCGTCCCAGATGATGATTAAGTCATCAATATATCTTCCGAAGAATATAATATTGGCTGCAAAGGGGTTGTTTTTGTAAATGAAATTATTTCCCCATAAGCCCATCGCAAGGTTAGCATAAGATGGTGCAAAATTTGCCCCCATTGCTGTACCTTGTATCTGTTGGTAATATTCTTCGTTAAAAGAGAAGTAGTTGTGCGTCAAGCAAAACCTTGCTGCTTTCACAACAAACCATGCCTGGCGCATATTGATCAAAGGATCTGTGGATAGGAAATGTTCCAGTGCCATCAGTCCAAAGTCATGTGGGATGGAAGTATATAATGAACATACGTCTAGTGAGAGCCAGGTGTAGGTGGGCTCCCACTTGTATAGAGATAACATTTCCAAGAGATGAGTACCATCCCGAATATATGATTGTAATTGAGCAACTATGGGTTGTAAGAATTGATCAATATATAAACTAAAGCCCGTAGTGACACTATTCATGGCTGCCACAATAGGTCTGCCTGGGGGATCCTCTAAGCTTTTATGTATCTTAGGCAGGTGGTAAAAGTAGGGTACTTGGTAGAAGGTCTTTTGCAAGAAAGACTTCTCGGTTTTTGAGATGATGCCTTCTTGAAGGGCAGTGGAGATCAATTGGTCAGCTTCCATAGCATATTCGGTTGTGGGGTCCTTAGGAAGTTTGACATATGTCCTGTTGTCCGAAAATAACCTGTATGATTCTTTAACCACTTCAGCCCCGGAAGAATTTACCCCCTTCCTGACCAGAGCACTTTTTACAATTTGGCACTTCGTCGCTTTAACTGCTAATTGCGCGGTCATGCAATGCTGTACCCAAACGAAATTTGCGTCCTTTTTTTCCCACAAATAGAGCTTTCTTTTGATGGTATTTGATCACCTCTGCCGTTTTTATTTTTTGCGCTATAAACGGAAAAAGACCGAAAATTTTGAAAAAAAATGATATTTTCTACTTTTTGTTATAAAAAAAATCCAATAAACTAAATTTTAGTCATACATTTAGGCCAAAATGTATTCGGCCACATGTCTTTGGTAAAAAAAATGTCAATAAGCGTATATTTATTGGTTTGCGCAAAAGTTATAGCGTCTTCAAACTAGGGTACATTTTCTGGAATTTACACAGCTTTTAGTTTATGACTGCCTATGTCATTTCATGAGGTGCTAAAATAGCAGGGCAGTACAAACCCCCCCAAATGACCCCATTTTGGAAAGTAGACACCCCAAGGAAATTGCTGAAGCGCATGTTGAACCCATTGAATATTTATTTTTTTTGGCCCAAGTGATTGAATAATGACAAAAAAAAAAAAAAAATTACAAAAAGTTGTCACTAAATGATATATTGCTCACACAGGCCATGGGCATATGTGGAATTGTACCCCAAAATACATTCAGCTGCTTCTCCTGAGTATGGGGATACCACATGTGTGGGACTTTTTGGGAGCCTAGCCGCGTACGGGGCCCCGAAAACCAAGCACCGCCTTCAGGATTTCTAAGGGCATAAAATTTTGATTTCACTTCTCACTACCTATCACAGTTTTGAAGGCCATAAAATGCCAAGATGGCACAAAACCCCCCCAAATGACCCCATTTTGGAAAGTAGACACCCCAAGCTATTTGCTGAGAGGCATGTTGAGTCCATGGAATATTTTATTTTTTGACACAATTTGCGGGAATGTGACAATTTTTTTTTTTTTGCACAAAGTTGTCACTAAATGATATGTTGCTCACACAGGCCATGGGCATATGTGGAATTGCACCCCAAAATACATTTAGCTGCTTCTCCTGAGTACGGGGATACCACATGTGTGGGACTTTTTGGGAGCCTAGCCGCGTACGGGGCCCTGAAAACCAAGCACCGCCTTCAGGATTTCTAAGGGCATAAATTTTTGATTTCACTTCTCACTACCTATCACAGTTTTGAAGGCCATAAAATGCCAAGATGGCACAAAACCCCCCCAAATGACCCCATTTTGGAAAGTAGACACCCCAAGCTATTTGCTGAGAGGCATGTTGAGTCCATGGAATATTTTATATTTTGACACAAGTTGCGGGAAAGTGACAATTTTTTTTTTTTTTTCACAAAGTTGTCACTAAATGATATATTGCTCAAACATGCCATGGGCATATGTGGAATTACACCCCAAAATACATTCTGCTGCTTCTCCTGAGTACGGGGATACCAAATGTGTGGGACTTTTTGGGAGCCTAGCCGCGTACGGGGCCCCGAAAACCAAGCACCGCCTTCAGGATTTCTAATGCCGCGTACACACGAGCGGACATTACGGCGGACTTTGCCCGGCGGACTGGATTTCGTCGGACAATTCGATGTGTGTGGGCTCCAGCGGACTTTGTTTTCTCAAAAGTTCGACGGAATTAGATTTGAAACTTGTTTTAAATTTATCCGTTGAAATCGAGTCCGGTCGAAAAGTCCGCCGTCTGTATGCTAGTTCGACGGACAAAAAGCCACGCTAGGGCAGCTATTGGCTACTGGCTATGAACTTCCTTGTTTTAGTCCGGTCGTACGTCATCACGTACGAATTCGACGGACTTTGGTGGATTGTGTGTAGGCAAGTCCGTTCATTCACAAAGTCCGTCGGAAAGTACGTCGAAAAGTCCGCCGGGCAAAGTCCGCCGTAATGTCCGCTCGTGTGTACGCGGCATTAGGGCATAAATTTTTGATTTCACTCCTCATTACCTATCACAGTTTTGAAGGCCATAAAATGCCAAGATGGCACAAAACCCCCCCAAATGACCCCATTTTGGAAAGTAGACACCCCAAGCTATTTGCTGAGAGGCATGTTGAGTCCATGGAATATTTTATTTTTTGACACAAGTTGCGGGAAAGTGACAATTTTTTTTTTTTTTGCACAAAGTTGACACTAAATGATATATTGCTCACACAGGCCATGGGCATATGTGGAATTGCACCCCAAAATACATTCTGCTGATTCTCCTGAGTACGGGGATACCACATGTGTGGGACTTTTTGGGAGCCTAGCCACGTACGGGGCCCCGAAAACCAAGCACCGCCTTCAGGATTTCTAAGGGCGGAAAGTTGTGATTTCACTCCTCACTACCTATCACAGTTTTGAAGGCCATAAAATGCCCAGATGCCACAAACCCCCCCCAAATGACCCCATTTTGGAAAGTAGACACCCCAAGCTATTTGCTGAGAGGCATGTTGAGTCCATGGAATATTTTATATTTTGACACAAGTTGCGGAAACGTGACAATTTTTTTTTTTTTTTGCACAAAGTTGTCACAAAATGATATATTTCTCAAACATGCCATGGGCATATGTGGAATTACACCCCAAAATACATTCTGCTGCTTCTCCTGAGTACGGGGATACCACATGAGTGGCACTTTTTGGAAGCCTAGCTTCATACGGGGCCCCGAAATCCAATCACCGCCTTCAGGATTTCTAAGAGCGTTAATTTTTGATTTCACTCCTCACTACCGATCACAGTTTTGAAGGCCATAAAATGCCAAGATTGCACAAAACCCCCCAAAATGACCCCATTTTGGAAAGTAGACACCCCAAGCTATTTGCTGAGAGGCATGGTGAGTATTTTGCAGCTCTCATTTGTTTTTGAAAATGAAGAAAGACAAGAAAAACGTATTTTTTTTTTCTTTTTTCAATTTTCAAAAGTTTGTGACAAAAAGTGAGGTCTGCAAAATACTCACTATACCTCTCAGCAAATGGCTTTGGGTGTCTATTTTCCAAAATGGGGTCATTTGGGGGTGGTTTGTGCCATCTGGGCATTCCACGGCCTCCAAAACTGTGATAGGCAGTGAAGACTGAAATCAAAAATTTACGCCCTTAGAAAGCCTGAAGGCGGTGCTTGGTTTTCGGGGTCCCGTACGTGGCTAGTCTCCCAAAAAGTCTCACACATGTGGTATCTCCGTACTCAGGAGAAGCAACAGAAAGTATTTTGGGGTGTAATTTCACATATTCCCATGGCATGTTTGAGCAATATATCATTTAGTGACAACTTTGTGCAAAAAAAAAAAAAAAATTGTCTTTTTCCCGCAACTTGTGTCGCAATATAAAATATTCCATGGACTCGACATGCCTCTCAGCAAATAGCTTGGGGTGTCTACTTTCCAAAATGGGGTCATTTGGGGGGGTTTTGAACTGTCCTGGCATTTTATGCACAACATTTAGAAGCTTATGTCACACATCACCCACTCTTCTAACCACTTGAAGACAAAGCCCTTTCTGACACTTTTTGTTTACATGAAAAAATTTTTTTTTTTTGCAAGAAAATTACTTTGAACCCCCAAACATTATATATTTTTTTAAAGCAAATGCCCTACAGATTAAAATGGTGGGTGTTTCATTTTTTTTTTTCACACAGTAGTTGCGCAGCGATTTTTCAAACGCATTTTTTGGGGAAAAAACACACTTTTTTAAATTTTAATACACTAAAACACACTATATTCCCCAAATGTTTGATGAAATAAAAAAGATGATCTTAGGCCGAGTACATGGATACCAAACATGACATGCTTTAAAATTGCGCACAAACGTGCAGTGGCGACAAACTAAATACATTTTTAAAAGCCTTTAAAAGCCTTTACAGGTTACCACTTTACATTTACAGAGGAGGTCTACTGCTAAAATTACTGCCCTCAATCTGACCTTCGCGGTGATACCTCACATGCATGGTGCAATTGCTGTTTACATTTGACGCCAGACCGACGCTTGCGTTTGCCTTTGTGCGAGAGCAGGGGGGGACAGGGGTGTTTTTTTTTTTTTGTTTTTTTTTTCTTTATTATTTTTTTGCTTTTTTATCTTATTTTTAAACTGTTCCTTTCATTTTTATTTTTTTTTAATAATTTTTATTGTTATCTCAAGGAATGTAAATATCCCCTATGATAGCAATAGGTAGTGACAGGTACTCTTTTTTGAAAAAATTGGGGTCTATTAGACCCTAGATCTCTCCTCTACCCTCAAAGCATCTGACCACACCAAGATCGGTGTGATAAAATGCTTTCCCAATTTCCCAATGGCGCTGTTTACATCCGGCGAAATCTAAGTCATGAAATGCTCGTAGCTTCCGGTTTCTTAGGCCATAGAGATGTTTGGAGCCATTCTGGTCTCTGATTAGCTCTATGGTCAGCTGGCTGAATCACCGGCTGCATTCTCAGGTTCCCTGTTGGGACAGGAGAGCCAGAGAAAAACATAGAAGACGGTGGGGGTGGGGGGGCATTCCCTCCCACTGCTTGTAAAAGCAGTCTAGAGACTAATTAGCCGCTAGGATTGCTTTTACATGAAAGCCGACCGCTGGCTGAAAAGAATGATACCAAGATGATACCTAAACCTGCAGGCATCATTCTGGTATAACCACTCAAAGTCCAGCAACATACCAGTACGTTGCTGGTCCTTGTTGGGCATACATTGTAAACTTTTTTTTTTCATGCAGCCTGTGGGCTGAACGAAAAAAAAATATTGATCGGTGGGTATGCCCACCATTAGAATACCTCCCTTCATCCACCCACTTCTAATGATGGGCATACATGCACCGTTTATATATGCCGAAGCATGGGGGCATCCTCCCGCAAAAGGCAGGAGCAAATTGCTCCTCCACCCACTGCTGCCCCCACGCTTCGGCATATATGCTGAAGTATGTAACTGTGGTGGTGAAATCACCTCCGACAGCGCTGGAGTCGCGGCTTTATGTATCGTGGGAGCAAACGCTGTTGCTGTCAAGATAAATAAATCCGCGCTGCAACTGAATGGCGTACCTGCTAAGCAAATGATGGTTAACAAAAAAACAAAGTAACATTACAGTATAACAGTAATACTTACCATACCTGCAAAGCAAAATACAAAAAAAAAACATAGTAAAAAATAAAACATTTAACGCAACCTGTGCTTACCTAAAATATATATATGCCGAAGCATGGGGGCATCCTCCCGCAAAAGGCAGGAGCAAATCGCTCCTCCACCCACTGCTGCCCCCACGCTTCGGCATATATGCTGAAGTATGTAACTGTGGTGGTGAAATCACCTCCGACAGCGCTGGAGTCACGGCTTTATGTATCGTGGGAGCAAACGCTGTTGCTGTCAAGATAAATAAATCCGCACTGCAACTGAATGGCGTACCTGCTAAGCAAATGATGGTTAACAAAAAACAAAGTAACATTACAGTATAACAGTAATACTTACCATACCTGCAAAGCAAAATACAAAAAAAAACATAGTAAAAAATAAAACATTTAAACGCAACCTGTACCTACCTAAAATATATATATATGCCGAAGCATGGGGGCATCCTCCCGCAAAAGGCAGGAGCAAATCGCTCCTCCACCCACTACTGCCCCCACGCTTCGGCATATATGCTGAAGTATGTACCTGTGGTGGTGAAATCACCTCCGACAGCGCTGGAGTCACGGCTTTATGTATCGTGGGAGCAAACACTGTTGCTGTCAAGATAAATAAATCCGCTCTGCAGCTGAATGGCGTACCTGAAAACAAAAAAGTGGTTAACAATAAAAAAACAAAGTATAAAAAAATTGCATACCTATAAAGCAAACATGATAAAAACATAACAATAAAACATTGCAGTATAGAATGCAGAACAATAGAGAGAGAATAGAGAGAGAACAATAAAACAACAACTATTTTTGGTTTTTTTATTTTATATATTTTTTTGTGTTTTTTTCTTTTTTTTTACTTTTTTTTGTTTTTTTGTTTTTTTTACACTTTTTTTTGTAACTTTAACTTTTTTAACTGGTACCAGGTTTGGGTCTCTCAAAATGCGACAGCATCTTGGGAGACCCTGTGAAAGTGTGTCCTAGTCTGTGCAGTGCTGTACCCTACGCTAATACTCCGCTAGTGTATGGTAGCGTTCAAAACATTCACCAATGCAAAGACCAGGACTGCCAGGACAGAGGGGACAACAATACCGGGTGTCACGCCTAAATCCGCGCTTGCTGCAGACACGACATCTTTTTTGGGGGGTTCGTTGGGTAGGGGTACTCGGGAGGGCATAAAGAAAATGCCTCTCATGCAGTCGGCTTACTGCATTTGGTTGGGGAAGGTGAGGTAGAGCACCGTCTGGAAACAGAAGGGCTCTGACGATCTCTTCCTGGAATTTAAGGAAGGATCCAGTCCGTCCTGAAGCTCTGTATAGCACATGAGCGTTCAGCAAAGCCAATTGAAATAAATAAACAGACACTTTTTTGTACCAGCGTCTGGCCTTACGGGCAACTAGGTACGGCGCCAACAACTGGTCATTGAGGTCCACCCCTCCCATATTAAGGTTGTATTCGTGGACACAGAGGGGTTTCTCCACAACACCAGTCGCCGTAGGAATTTGGGTCGTCGTGTCTGCATGAAGGGAGGTAAGAATGAAAACATTCTTATTGTCCCTCCACTTCATAGCGAGCAAGTTATTACACTTCAAGCAGGCTCTCTCCCCCAGCCTAAGACGGGAATCTACAAGCCGCTGGGGAAAGCCCCGGCGATTAGGTCGCACGGTGCCACATGCTCCAATCTGATGATCAAACAAGTGACTAAAAAGTGGCACGCTCGTGTAATAATTGTCCACGTACAAGTGGTACCCCTTTCCGAATAAGGGTGACACCAAGTCCCACACTATCTTGCCAGCGCTTCCTATGTAGTCAGGGCAGTTTGTCGGCTCTACGTGACTATCTCTTCCCTCGTAAACCATAAAACTACATGTATAGCCTGTGGCCCTGTCACAGAGCTTATACATCTTGACCCCGTATCTGGCACGCTTGCTGGGAAGGTACTGTTTGAATGACAAGCGGCCAGAAAACTTAATCAGGGACTCATCAACGCAGACAACTTGATGGGGGGTAAACAAGTCTGCAAAACGTTGGTTGAAGTGGTTTACGAGGGGCCGAATTTTGTAGAGCCGATCGTATGCAGGGTCTCCACGAGGACGACAGAGTTCATTGTCGTTGAAGTGCATGAACCGCAAAATCTGCTCGTATCGTGCCCTGGCCATGGAAGCAGAGAACAAGGGCGAATGGTAAATTGGGTCAGTGGACCAATATGACCGCAACTCACTCTTTTTATTCAAGCCCATGAGGAGGGAAAGGCCCAGAAAGATCTTAAATTCGGAAACCGTAATTGGTTTCCAATCTCTGGCAAGGGTGGACTGGGGAATAGTGGCGATGTGTTGACCAGCGTACAAATTGCTTTGGTCCACAATAGATCTATAGAGATCTTCGGTGAAAAACAGCGAATAAAAATCCAGTGGCATAAAGTCAACTGTTTCCACCTGAATTCTGGGTTGGCCAGTGAAAGGGGGAAGTACGGGTGCTGCAGAAGTGGTGGGTTCCCAATTCGGATTGGCCAATGCAGCAGGAAGGGCACTATGGGCACGACGGGCCTGTGTTCGTCTTCTTGGTGGCAGCGGGACACTACTAGTGCTTGCCACCTCGCCAGCTTGAACTGCACTTATGGGACTCGCCACGTCACCACGTGATACTGCAGTGCTGGATGTACGACCAGGGTGTACTAGGCCGCTGGTGCTTGCCAGTTCACCAGAAGGAATAGCGGCGCTAGTACTTCTCTGCTCCATACGAGAGCCCTGCGGTTCTTGCACTTCAAGGACAGAAGAAGAAGTTCGGGGTCTGGTACGCCTGACCTTAGCAGGGACCACAACTCCGTCGTCAGAGCTATCTGTCATGGAGCCGCTGTCCTCTACAGGATCGTATTCTGAGCCTGAATCTGACAGATGAGTGACTTCCTCTTCACTATCTGTCATGCTCAGAAACCTGTAGGCCTCTTCACTAGTGTACCTTCGATTTGCCATTTTGGGCTCTAAATTTAGGGGTACACTAGTGAGACTCACAGGCAAAAAAGCTCCTGACTGTCAGCGACTGTATCAAAACGCTACCAAAAAACTGTTAGCGATCGCAGGGATCAGGCCTGACTCTGCGAACGCTGCAGTTATGTGTGCTTAGTGTTTTGTAAGTGTCAGTTATCGATCGATACTGCACTTGGGTGGGCTGGGCAGGGCTGGGCAGAGGAGCAAAACGCAGGTGCTAGCAGGTATCTGGGCTGATCCCGCTAACACTGCGTTTTTTTGAGGGACCCTAAATTGCTGGGGAGTATAGATCTGATCGGATCAGATATCGATCCGTTCAGATACTATAGCACTAAGGGAGGTGTATGCTGCGTGCGTAGGTGTTAGCGGTACTGGTGCTAACCTGACGCTGCCTGGGGCGACGCAGACCTTATCTGATCCTAAAAACGTAACTTCTATCACCGCCGGGCAATTAGGGGGTTAAACCTTTATAAGGTAATAAACGGCGGGTGCCCTAAAACTATAATAAACTATAATAAACGATAATAAACTGTAATAAACTACAAAAAACAAACTAGCTAACCAGCGTCACCCGTAACACTTATACGGTGATCGCTGGTGAAAGGGTTAACTAGGGGGCAATCAAGGGGTTAAAACCTTTAGCAGGTAGTATATGGGGGTCCCTGTCGCTATAAAACACTCACAGCGAACCTATATACTTACCTCCCTAACTAGCGTCACCTGTGTCACTAATGCAGCGATCAGAAAAACGATCGCTTAGCGACACTGGCGACGGGGGGGTGATCACGGGGTTAACCTTTATTAGGGGGGGTTAGGGGGGTACCCTGGACCTAAAGGGGGGTACCCTAGACCTAAAGGGGGCTAACCTAACTGCCCTAACACTTATAACTGTCACAAACTGACACCAATGCAAAAAAAAAAAAAAACTGCTATTGGTATCAGAGTGACAGGGGGTACAGGGGGGTGATCGGGGGGTGATCGGGGTGTGAAGGGGGGTGAAAAGTGTGCCTGCGTGTTCTACTGGAAGTGTAGTGTTGGTGCACTTACTTGGATGTCTTCTCTCCTCTGCGCCGGGACGAAAAGACCGGCTCCAGGAGAGATGACATCACTTCCTCTCCCTCTGTTTACATTACAGAGGGAGAGGAAGCATTTGATTCGCTGGGAGCGATCGGGAGGGGGTGGCCATCAATGGATGGCCTCCCCCTGACCTTTCATCGCCCGCGAACAAGAGCCGACCGCCTATGGCACCGGGGGGGGGGTCCGATCGGACCCCCCGCCCGCGGGAAGGCATCACGTATCAGGTACGTGATTTTGCCTGCCCGTGCCATTCTGCTCACGTATATAGGCGTGAGGCGGTCGGCAAGTGGTTAAGATAATCTGTTTTATTTTGTAGTACAATACCTCCTCCTTTGTCAGCAGATTTAATTACCAAATCCTCTCTATGAATGATTTGGTCGAGTGCTTTATTTCCAAATAGGATAAATTGTTGGATTTGGAGGCCGAGGAAAATTTGCATAATTTCTTTAAATCTGAAAAGACAATTCTATAGAATGCTTCTATATAGGGGCCCTTAGATTGTGTAGGAAAAAATAGGATATTCAGTGTCTGGAGAAGATTCAAGGCTGAGTTCCAATGGCACTATGGTGGAATTAGTCTGGGAATCAGGGTTACATAAAGTGTTGGCTGATTTCTCTGATTGAATATGGAAGTGCCTCTTAAGGGTAAGGTTATGTACATAACCATTGAGGTCTTTAAAAAGAACAAAAGGGTTGGGTTTATTGGTCGGTGCAAAATTAAGTCCTCGGCCAAGAAGGGATAGATCTGCATGGGATAACGTATGTGAGGATAGGTTAGATATTTTTATAGTTTGGGGTATTTTAACATGTTTGTCTGATTTCCTGTTTCGTCCCCCTCTGCATCCTCTTCTGTGAGCTTTCTTTTCCGGGAGGTTTGTGCGAGAGGGGGACTGAGCACTAAAAACGGAGCAGGGGAAGATGGTATGGTACTAGAAGAGGATGTGGATAGGGGATCACAAGAAATCGTATTGTTCAAGGTAGGAAATACCTTAGTTTGTAAAGATTCTGATTTAGTGGGAATGGATGAATTAGCTGAATTGAGGGTGGAAGGGGAAACAGTAGGAGTGTTAGAAACCTCAATAAGAGCAACTGAAGCATTTACTATTATGAAGGTGATAGGGCAATGGGTCAGAAACCTGTGAATGACGATTATTCCGCTGCTGTATGGTAGAAATTCTATTTGGAAATCGGATGCTCATAAGGGGTATAGGAGGGTTACTAGGAGGTGCAGGATCATACCTGGTGTGGCTTGGGGAATGGGAATTAATATGAGTATGGAGTGTGTAAGGAATATTCTTTTTATTCCATGAAAAAATCCTGTTTAAGTTATAATCATAGGCTTGAATGGAGGAGATTTGGATGCCGCACACCGGATGTAATCAAAAACTTCACTTTATTGAAAAGATGGGATCATCAAGATAACAAGACCATCATGCAGAAAGTACAGATTGGCTGACGCGTTTCGCACTCGGAGTGAAGTTTTTGATTACATCCGGTGTGCGGCATCCAAATCTCCTCCATTCAAGCCTACTTTGCCTAGCATTCAGCCAGCACCTGGAGCTCTTCTGCTCTGAAAATTCTACTTCAACCTTACACCTGGGTCTGTGTCTGCCTGAGCGGTGAAAACACCCTCTAAGTTATAATCATCCAGGTCACGTTTGAATTTCCCCATTTTTTTGTTTATAAAGTTATCCTCATCTTTTTGTGTTTTTTCTTTTAATATTTCTAACCATGAGGATGGAATATGAGTTGAAGATCTCGATATCTCTTCTATAAGGGAATTAACTAGTTGGCTGGCTGAATTAAATTTATCCGTACGGTGAGAAATGAGTGTTCCCATCCACTGGTACAAAATTCTGCAATACTAACCCATTCCTTTTTATACTCTTCATTCAAGAAGAGGGGGCAAGCTTTCATCACACGCAGGCCTCTGGGCTAGACCTTTAGGTCAATATATTGCTGTAGAAAGAATTTGTCCCACCATTGGAAATTGGTGGTGCAAATCAATCTCTCTAATTGTTTGAATTTACCACAGAGGTTCTGACGTGTCCTACCTTGCAATTTAATCGTATCAGAAAACTGAATCACAGAGGACATTGTGGCAAATATTACGTTGATGGTCGCATATTTATGTGCGGTTATATTAGAAATGATATCCATGTAAGAAACTGATATTAAACGTGATGAATGAAGAAAGACACAAGGTGTAGTAATGAGGGACCAGTGTGCAATACAAGTTAGAGCTAGATTGATGGAAACTGAAAATTGATAATGCACAATAAACGTAAAATGTTTAAAAATACATAAAATTAGTTGGCCAATAAGGAAAAATAAAAAACACAAGGTATTATAACATAAGGTATTATAGCAGGATACCAGTATGCAGCACAATGGGTTCCAAAAGTTTCACTGTAAGCAAGTAAAAGGCGCAAAAAACTAGACATCCCTATATTACCATCATGTAGGTGACAGAAGGTAATTGTAACTAATATAGTCCATGAAAAGTCTATATAAGCAAAACAAACTCAATTTAAAAGTTAAAAGTCCACACAGATGGCTGCCTTCCAGGAAGAGCTGAAACCAAGCCCCAAAAATCTGCAGAAAAAACACAAGGAGAGGAGGCGCCTCTAAGTGCAGTATGTAAACCAAATTTAATAAAAACACTGTGCAGAACACTCACATTTAGTAGAATTAAATAAAGCATGTGGTATAGTTAAAATCCAGGAAGAGGGAAGTCCATCAGATCTATCACAACATCGCTGCTTCCTGCTGTGCGTGGGGCTGTGCTTGAAACACCGCTAGAGCCGGCCGCGGTGATGAAGTACTCCAAAGCGAGGCCTGGAACGCTGGTGGAAAGCAGGCGCGGGGCTGTGACGTCACTGGAATGCGACGCGTTTCATGAGCGTACGGGCTACGATGTCACGGTAGCCGCGCTCCTTCATCAAAGCTACAAGTGGATTGTGGGGATGGCTTAAAACGAGAATGGAGGCAGGAGTAGGGGGAAGGAGGGGAGGAGAGAGGGAATGAAGTGAAATGAGGAAAGGGAGGGGGAAAGAGGGGAAACTCTGGTGGAAGACGCTTTCAAATATTACCTGCATGGTAAACCATCAAAACCCAAAATCAATCCATCTACTTATGATGGTTCTAGTAAGTTTATAACTACTTTTCATAACAAACATAAAGGTATGGAGAAGATTCTGGAAAAACATTGGGGTATATTACACCAAGATCCCCACTTAAAAACATTACTTCCACCTCGTCCCAAGGTCATTTATCGCAGGGCCCCCAAGCTTAAAAATAAGATTGCACCCAGCAAGTTTAAACCTACCTCAACAATACCGCCTGTACCTACATTGATTCCCTTGGTAGGTATGTACCAATGCCGTAAGGCCTTGTGTAAGACCTGTGATTTTGTTCAGCATGGACAAAAATCCTTCACCACCAAAGGCAAGACCTATATGCTAAAAGAATTCTCCAACTGTTTGTACGATTTCGTCATTTATGGCCTAAGGTGTCCGTGTGGCCTAATGTACGTGGGCCGGACAATTAGAGCCTTAAGACGAAGATTTGGGGAACACAGAAGGCTTATAGAGGGCGGAACAGATCCTCATAGTGTTCCAAAACATTTTGCCTCAGCCCATCAAGGTTCTACCGAGGGCCTGAAGGTATGGGTTATTGAACAGATTCCGAGGTCTCTTCCAGCAGCTGAGAGATTCAAAAAGCTCTGTGCATGTGAGACTTTTTGGATTTATACCCTAGATGTACTCTCGCCGGGAGGAATCAATGAAAGTATCGAGATCGCAACTATTCTGTAAACATATTATACATATTCCGATACATCTGGTTATATCTGTTTACTACCATTCTTTAAACAACCAAATAAATGAATGAGTTGTCCTAACGATAACCATACACTGACCTCCAAAGGTCAAATGGTTTTATTGTACCACATGTTTTATCTTAAAATAAATTTTAATTACATAGGACCCATGTATATTTATATATATGGGTTCTTTTTTATAGGAGTAGGCCCTACTTCTTCATCCTTTATGAGCTGTGTATGTATAGGGGCCACATAGTAGAGGTTTTTTTTATGTGTGCGTATGTTTATGACTAGTTGCATATCTATGCGCATATATGTATATGTATATAGATGCACCAATACTCTCGACTACTATATTAAGGTTTCTTAACTATTTAATTATTTATTAATTGGTTATTCACTATAATTTTTTAATTTAATTTCCAATTTCCAATTCTTTTCGAGCCAATTATTAGTTCCCAATGACCGTGAGAAATCGTTGGCCTCACGTTTGCTCATACCCAACTATTTATTCATCTCATACATTATATTATATTTTATTTTATTATTATTTCTTTATATCATTATCCCATGATTAATTACTAATAATTCATTCTCTTAATTTCATTTATTACTACTTCCGATTGTGTTTCTATATTATTCTGACGTGTCCCTTCTATTCCCCTTCCTTTTGCCCTTCCAATCGGGCATAACTTTCATATATATATATATACATATTGATTATTTGTCATTTTTTTGCCATTTATTGAGACTATTTTTTGATATGCACTTTTCTATCTGTATAGAGTATTTTACATATGTGGTCACCCCTTCCCCTCTTTCCCCCTCCCTTTCCTCATTTCACTTCGTTCCCTCTCTCCTCCCCTCCTTCCCCCTACTCCCGCCCCCATTCTCGTTTTAAGCCATCCCCACAATCCACTTGTAGCTTTGATGAAGGAGCGCGGCTACCGTGACATCGTAGCCCGTACGCTCATGAAACGCGTCGCATTCCAGTGACGTCACAGCCCCTTGCCTGCTTACCACCAGCGTTCCAGGCCTCGCTTTGGAGTACTTCATCACCGCGACCAGCTCTAGCGGTGTTTCAAGCACAGCCCCATGCACAGCAGGAAGCAGCGATGTTGTGATAGATCTGATGGACTCCCCTCTTCCTGGATTTTAACTATACTACATGCTTTATTTAATTCTACTAAATGTGAGTGTTCTGCACAGTGTTTTTATTAAATTTGGTTTACATACTGCACTTAGAGGCGCCTCCTCTCCTTGTGTTTTTTCTGCAGATTTTTGGGGCTTGGTTTCAGCTCTTCCTGGAAGGCAGCCATCTGTGTGGACTTTTAACTTTTAAATTGAGTTTGTTTTGCTTATATAGACTTTTCATGGACTATATTAGTTACAATTACCTTCTGTCACCTACATGATGGTAATATAGGGATGTCTAGTTTTTTGCGCCTTTTACTTGCTTTCTGTGAAATGTGACACAGCAGTGCTACTCACAGGGCATAATGAATATGTGTCACGGAATTCCTGGAAATAAATATGTGGAGATCTTCAAAGTACATTTACAATTTTCAGGATCATTCAGATTATTGGGAGTAGGCTAAAAAAAACAAAAACTGAAATACAGAAATTAATATATACTTTTTCATAGACTTTTTATATTGGTATTGTTAATTTGTGAAAATCTATGTGACATTTCTATAGCTGCTAAGGTGGGATTTTAAAACATTTCTTAACGTTTAGAAGTGTAGAATATTTACTTGAAATAATGAAATACTGTATATTATTATTTTTTTCTTCTCAGTTTCAATCATTATGACGTTCTGGGATGCTTTTAGCATATTTTCCACACTCTCCTTATCTGCATTGCTGAAAAAAAGTTTACAGAGCACAAAAGCTCAAGCTTCATTTTGCACACACATGCAAATGAGTTAGAACAGTGATCAAAGGCATAAGTGTCACCACCAGCACATCAAAAGGGATCACAGAGGGAAGGAGGGGCTATCAAGCTGAGGCTATAAATCTTGAGGTGGGGGGGGGGGGGGGGGTAAAAACAGGCGGTTGAGACGTGTTTTAACCCCCCAACCACCCCCGTTAAGTTGCAAATGCAGCCAGACAGGGTTGTACACAGACCCTCGCCAAGCAACTGCATGCAATCCATGTAGTTGGGGCACAATGGTGCTGCATTTACAGGGCTAACACAGGGGGTGAGGAGGTGACATATTGCCTTCTCAAAAAGCATATTGCCTCTGAAAAGCAATCCACCTCAAATCGCTTTTCGGACAGGTGGCAAGTTCTGTCGCAAATCTAAACTTGCATACATTGCAATACATTTTCATGTTCCCATTATTACATTGGTTATTTTTAAACAGTATTATAAAGGATTGGCAGTGGTAAAAAAGCACCTTTTGACTGATTTATTTGTTCATTATGGCCTATATATGATCAGAAGTGTGGCAAAAATATTTCCTTATCCTATATAATTTTGCAGTAAAAGATATCCCTCTTTCCCATCTCACAATGTAGGAAGATATACTGCCGCTTGATGGCTGAGCTGCAACCATGTAATTTCCGTGCACTGCAGGGGTGCAAACAGGCAAGAGGGGGTGAGGATGAAGTGGACTGGAAAAGCAAAGAGGACTGCTGGAACTGATAAAGCCGGGGACTGGAGATTGCTGAGGAAGAAGCCGGAGTTGATGAAGTGCAAAGAACAGACAAACTATGTGGGGGACAAGGGGGAAATGCTGGAAGTGGCTTAAAGTGTATTTCCACTTGCAGCCAAATTGGATACAACTTAGTTTATATTTGTTACATGTTCCAATCCCATTCACATTGCATAGCATAGTTTACAAAAAATATTGAATAACAGTTGCAGCTTACTTTTTTTTTACCTTTTCTGATAACTCCAGCACTCAAAAATCCGACTAGTTCTTTTTTGGGACCTAGGGAGCCGAGTTTACCATTAATAACCCTGTCTGTACCGCGCAGGCAGATATCGTTATCAGTCATAAACTAGATTTAAGCGTTTCTCTCCTAACAAATAGTTAAAGGTTCACAAGCCAAGCTTCATGCAATCTGTGTCAATAGGATGATGCCCTGTACACACGGTCGGATTCTCCGACGGAAAATGTGTGATAGGACCTTGTTGTCGGGAATTCCGACCGTGTGTGGGCTCCATCACACATTTTCCATCGGATTTTCTGACACACAAAGTTTGAGAGCAGCTATAAAATTTTCCGACAACAAAATCCGTTGTCGGAATTTCCGATCGTGTGTACACAAATCCGACGGACAAAGTGCCACGCAGGCTCAGAATAAATAAAGAGATGAAAGCTATTGGCTACTGCCCCGTTTATAGTCCCGACGTACGTGTTTCACGTCACCGCGTTCAGAATGATCGGATTTTCCGACAACTTTGTGTGACCGTGTGTATGCAAGACAAGTTTGAGCCAACATCCGTCGGAAAAAATCCTAGGATTTTGTTGTCGGAATGTCCGATCAATGTCCGACCGTGTGTACGGGGCATTAAAGGTTCACAAGCCAAGCTTCATGCAATCTGTGTCAATAGGATGATACGCTGTACACACGACCGGTTTTGCCGTCGGAATAAACTCTGAAGGTTTTTCCGACGGAGTTCCGACGGAAATTCGCTCAAGCTGTCTTGCATACACAGGGTCACACCAAATTCCGACCGTCCAGAACGCGGTGACGTACAACACGTACGACGGGACTAGAAAACGAAAGTTCAATAGCCAGTAGCCAATAGCTTCCATCTTGTACTGACTTCAGAGCATGCGTCGTTTTTGGTGCCTCGGAAAAGCATACAGATGAGCGTTTTTTTCGATAGTAATTTGTTCCTTCTGGAAAATATAGAACATGTTCTTTATCTAAGTCCGTCTGAATTTTCGACAGAAAAAGTCAGATGGGGCATACACACGGTTGGAAAATACGATGAAAAGCTCCCATCGGACTCTTTCTGTCGGAAATTCCGCTCGTGTGTGCGCGGCATGAGACTCAATCAGTCCTTAGGAGAGACTTACTTTGACATTGTTCACAAATCCTTGTATTTAGCCACGAGGCCTTCTGATAAAATCTAAAAGGTAAGAAATATTAAACATACACTGCTCAAAAAAATTTGAAAGGAACACTTTGAAAACACATCAGATCTCAATGGGGAAAATATGCTGGATATCTATACTGATATGGACTGGGTAATGTGATAAGAATGAAGAATGCCACATCGTTTGATGGAAATTAAAATTATCAACCTACAGAGGGCTGAATTCAAAGACACCCCGAAAATCAAAGTGAAAAAATTATGATGTAGCAGGCTAGTCAATTTTGCTGAAATTTCATTGCAACAACTCAAAATGGTGCTCAGTAGTTTGTATGGCCCCCATATGCTTTATGCATGCCTGACAATGTTGGGGCATGCTTCTAATGAGACTACAAATGGTGCCCTCGTGTATTTCCTTCCATATCTGGACCAGGGTACCACTGAACTCCTGAATAGACTGAGGTACAACCTGGTGGGGTCAGGTGGGCCGAAACACGTCCCAGAGGTGTTCTATTGGATTTAGGTCAGGCAAGCGTGGGGGCCATTCAATGGTATCAATTCCTGCCTTCATCCTCCAGGAACTGGCTGCATTCTCTCGCCACATGAGGCCAGGCATTGTCGTGCACCAGGAGGAACCCAGGACCCACTGCACCAGCGTAGGGTCTGACAATGGGTCCAAGGATTTCATCCCGATACCTAATGTCAGTTTGGGTGCCATTGTTTAGCCTGTAGAGATCTGTGCATCCCTCCATGGATATGCCTCCCCAGACCATCACTGATCCACCTCTAAACCGCTCATGCTGAATGATGTTACAGGCAGCATAATGTTCTCCAATAGCTTCTCCAGACCCTTTCACGTCTATCACATGTGCTCAGAGTAAATCTGCTCTCATCTGCGAAAAGCACAGGGTGCAAGTGGCGGACCTGCCAATTCTGGTGTTCAATGGCAAATGCCAATCGAGCTCCATGGTGCTGGGCAGTGAGCACAGGGCCCACTAGAGGACGTCTGGCCCTCAGACCACCCTCATGAAGTCTGTTTCTGATCAGAGACATTCACACCAGTGGCTTGTTTGAGGTCATTTTGTAGGGCTCTGGCAGTGCTCATCCTGTTCCTCCTTGCACAAAGGAGCAGATACCAGTCCTGCTGATGGGTTAAGGACCTTCTATGGCCCTGTCCAGCTCTCCTAAAGTAACTGCCTGTCTCCTGGAATCTCCTCCATGCTTTTGGGACTGTGCTGGGAGACAGCAAAACTTCTGGCAATGGCACGTATTTATGTGCCATCCTGGAGGAGTTGGACTGCCTGTGCAACCTCTATCGGGTCCAGGTATCACCTCATGCTACCAGTAGTGACACTGATCCTAGCCAAATCCAAAACTAGTGAAAAACAGTCAGAAAAGATGAGTAGGGAAAAAAAGGGAGGGGGCCTCCACCTATAAAACCATTCCTGTTTTGGAGGTTTTCTCATTGTTGCCCATCTAGTGCACCTGTTGTTAATTTCATTAACACCAAAGGAGCTGAAACTGATTAACAACCCTGTCTGCTACTTAACTGACCAGATCAATATCCCAGGAGTTTAATTGCCTTGATGCTATACTCTGATTAAAAAGTGTTCCTTTAATTTTTTTTAGAAGTATATTAAAAATTGAACCAATGAAAAGCAAGGCGCTAACACATATGTGATAACTGCATGTGAACAAAGAAAAAAAAAAACAATCCAAATATACTTGAGAGTCCAAAGGTGAAAAAAAAATTATTTATAAGAATTATTAATAAATATTGCACAGTCCAAAGCATTTTCCTAAATCTTGCTGAAGAAAGCTCCAATCACCATGCTCCTGGTCTTAAAGGTGCCTCAGATACTCCTCATTTAAGTGCTCCACCATAAAGTGTACAAAATGAACGCTTACCAACAGCATCTATGATATGCGCCTTTCGTGTCATAGGGTACCACCCTTTTTGCATGTTGTTTTCACAATGTCCCACCTTAAGAATGGTATATGGGAAACCACCACCAGCTGATCTCCTCAAACATCAATAACCGAGACCCAGGGTGAGATAATAATCCAGGATAGTGTGATATAGTTTTAATAAAAGTCAAAACAAGGATAAAAATTAAAAATTTGCCACTCACATTTTAATAATCGGCACCATCACAACCAGCCTGTTCGATTGTCCTCCACACAACGCTCGGTCCGAGCCGTCGTGCGTTCCAAATGGCCGAATGTTCAAACCAAATCAAAACCCAGAAATGATGTCATGCATGGCGGAAGTGTAGCCTCAATGCATTTTGCTTGTCAGCATCGTCAGGAAGCTGGCCTTTTCTCAATGGATGAGAGGGGAGACGGGGCGGGTCCCCACTGAGTTCAGCCTATAGGCCTAAACCTATTAACACCTGCAGCGCCAGAGGTTAAGCGCTGTGAAGAGGAATGTGTATGTTAAGAGAAGATCTAGCAACCTCCACGACATATACAGGTGCATCTCATAAAATTAGAATATCATCAAAAAGTTAATTTATTTCCGTAATTCAATTTGAAAAGAGAAACACATATATTTTATATAGAAGCGTTATGCCGCGTACACACGAGTGGACTTTATGGCAGACTTTGCTCGGCGGACTTTTCGACAGACTTTACGACGGACTTTCTGAATGAACGGACTTGCCTACACACAATCCACCAAAGTCCGTCGAATTCGTACGTGATGACGTACGACCGGACTAAAACAAGGAAGTTCATAGCCAGTAGCCAATAGCTGCCCTAGCGTGGATTTTTGTCCGTCGAACTAGCATACAGATGAGGATTTTTGAGGATTTGATGAGGATTTTTCGACCGGACTCGCTTTCGACGGATTGATTTAAAACATGTTTAAAATCTAAGTCCGTCCAACTTTTGAGAAAACAAAGTCCGCAGGAGCCCACACACTGTCAGAGGGTTAACACAGTCAGAGCCTGTCAGTATCGGCGCGTCCCGGTGCACCTGCGCAGTAGAGCCCCACTTCAGCACGTACGGGCACACGATCGGCGGGTACGAGCGCGTGATCCGAACGGGTTAGCACACGTGGGTACACGAACGCATGCACGTACAGTGGGACGTCCCCTTGGCGGGCCTATATAAAGGCAGCTATGCCTTGTGCTCATTGCTGGTTTGTCTTCTCAGCTTCCAGTGTTCCCGTTTATCCTCTGCATACCTGTTCCTGCCTGTTGTGACCCGGACCGTTTGACTACTTTGCTTATCCTCTCTCCAGTGTTTGACCCTCGGCTTGATTAAGGACTTCTCTGCTTATCTTCGCTCCAGTGTTTGACCCCCGGCTTGATTACGACTCTTCTACTGATCCTCTCTCCAGTGTTGACCCTTGGCCTGCTAAACGGACTTGTCTTGCTTTAACCTGTACTACGATTACCTGGTGTTTGACCCTCTGCCTGCTCAACGGACTTGCCTTGCCTCAAACTGTGCTTGCTACCACGTCTCCCGGTGTTTGACCCTCGGCCTGCTTAACAGACTTGTTCTGCTTAACCCTGTGCTTCTCCTCAGCTCTGTTCCTGGTTCCAGGTCAAGTGTTGGAGTCTCTGCCAGTCTTCTCTCCAGCTTAGCAACCAGTCCATGCTACACGGGTTCTACACGTCTAGTGAGACCTTGGTGACCTGCACACCTGCTGGCAACCCGTGCCTCTCCGTGCCTGATTCCCTCTGTACCACCTTCAGGGGTATCTCGCACCTAGTTGCTAGGGAAGCCGCTCTCAGCATTCCGGCCTTGGTGAGTACCTGACAGTACAAACCAGCCATGTCAGAGGCCGACAGAGCCGGCTCTCCCCTCGAGGCCCTCTGCCAGCAGGTTACAGCCCTTACACAGGCTGTCCAGAGACTGCAGGATGGATATTTCCAAATTGAGGGTCGCCTTCAACACCTAACAACTTCCTCAGCTCCCCCAGAAGCACCGTCAGCTCCATCCAGTGGGACTTCTTCTTCACAAAACCAAGTCAACCCAGTCATGATGGCCATCCCTGAACCTAGGGTTCCCATTCCAGAACGGTTTTCCGGAATTCAAAAGAAATTCAGAGCCTTCCAAAACGCTTGTCAGCTTTACTTGGCCCTTCAACCCAGGACTTTTCATTCTGAAGCTGTAAAGGTGGGGTTTGTCATTTCGCTTTTGTCAGAAGAACCCCAAGCTTGGGCCCATAACCTTTTAGAACAGAAAAGCCCTCTGTTGGATACAGTAGAAACCTTTTTCAACGCTATGGCACAGCTGTATGACGACCCACAACGCACTGCCACAGCTGAATCCATCTTACACACCCTGACCCAGGGAAAGAGACCAGTGGAAGACTACACCGTTGAATTCCGGAAATGGTCTGGGGACACCAACTGGAATGAGGCCGCTTTAAAGTACCAGTATCGCCAAGGTCTATCAGAAAATTTAAAAGATGAATTAGCTCGGATGGATACTCCTTCCTCCCTGGAAGAATTAATACAACTAGCAATTAAGCTTGACAGATGCCTGCGTGAACGCCGCTCTGAACGCTTCCAGTCCTCACGACCCACCTGGATGTTACCTCGCATTCCTCCTGTTCCAGCACCTTCTGCCGTACCTTCCTCTTCCTTGGACCACGAACCTATGCAGTTGGGATTGGTACGTGCTCCACTCACCCCTGATGAAAGACTCCGCCGGCGCCAAGCCAACCTCTGCCTTTATTGTGGGGAGGCCGGTCATTTTTTACGCAACTGTCCCGTGAGACCCAGTAAGTGCCAGGGACAGTACACTGTGAACTTTCAAGTTACCGGCTCTACCCAATCTCACTTTGTCCTTCCGGTCTCTTTACAGGTGGCGGAAGAGGAGGCTCGGCTGCTGGCCATCATTGACTCCGGAGCATGCAGTTGTTTCCTGGATGCATCTCTGGCTCACACCCTGCATATCCCCCTACAAGATAAGAAGCAACCTCTGCAGATACGTCTAGCCGACGGATCCCTACCATGTTCGGGACTTGTTACTCAAGAAACCAAACCTATTCTCACCTCCACAGACTCTGGCCACCAAGAATTCCTCTGCTTTAACATCATCAGTTCACCTATGTTCCCTGTTATCCTGGGTTTCCCCTGGTTACAAGTTCATGACCCTCAAATCAGTTGGTCCAAGAAAGAGATCCTCTTCTCATCTATGTACTGCTCTCAACATTGTTTCGTGCCTACCACCAGCACACCGGCCTCTTGTTTGACCCTTCAGTCAATACCAGATAATCTTCAGCATGTCCCTGCAGTATACCATGAATTTCTGGATATTTTTGATAAAAAAAAGGCCGACAGCTTACCACCTCATCGCTCCTATGATTGTCCCATTGACCTTTTACCTGGATCCGAGATTCCCTTTGGTCGCATATTTCCACTATCTGAGACTGAGTTAGAAGCGCTTCGTTCCTATATTGACGAAAACTTGGAGAAGAAGTTCATCCGCCCTTCCTCTTCTCCAGCTGGGGCGGGTATCTTCTTTGTAGAAAAGAAGGATGGATCTTTAAGGCCCTGTGTGGACTATAGAGAACTTAATAAGATCACTGTGAAAAACAGATACCCGTTGCCCCTCATCTCTGAACTATTCCAGCGCTTCAGAACTGCCCGAGTGTTTACCAAACTAGACCTACGGGGAGCATACAATCTCGTTCGGATACGTGCCGGGGATGAGTGGAAAACAGCCTTTAGATCCAGGTTTGGGCACTTTGAATATCTTGTGATGCCTTTCGGACTCTGCAACGCCCCGGCCACGTTCCAACACCTAGTCAACGACATTTTCCGTGAGTACCTTGATAACTTTGTGATTGTATATCTTGATGATATTTTGATTTTCTCCACCTCACTAGAAGTACATCGCACCCATGTAAAGAAGGTACTCTCGGTTCTCAGGAAACATGGCCTATTCTTAAAAGGGGAGAAATGTGAATTTGAAAAGACCACCATCCAGTTCCTTGGGTTCATCATCTCCACAGAAGGGGTTGCAATGGACCCACAAAAGGTTAGAACCATCCAGGAGTGGCCAGCTCCTTCAGATAAAAAGGGAATCCAGCGGTTTGTTGGCTTTGCCAATTTTTACCGCAGGTTCATTAGAGGATTCTCTTCAATCATTTCTCCCATTACTCGACTCACCCGCCAGCAAGCTAAGTTCCAATGGCCCCAAGGAGCACAGGAAGCCTTTAATAAATTGAAAGATCTTTTTACATCGGCTCCTATTCTACAACACCCAGATCCAGCCTTATCATATGTACTAGAAGTAGATGCCTCCGAATCAGCGACAGGTGCAATCCTGTCCCAACGAAGCGGTCCAAAGGCCCTTCTTCATCCAGTTGCCTTTGCTTCTCACAAATTAAGCCCACCTGAAAGAAACTATGACGTCGGTGACCGAGAACTACTAGCTATAAAATTTGCTTTGGAGGAGTGGAGGTACTTGCTGGAGGGTGCGTCCCAACCCATAATGATCTTTACTGATCATCGGAATCTGGAATATCTCCGAACGGCCAAGCGACTCCGACCTCGACAAGCCCGATGGGCATTATTTTTCTCCAGATTTAATTTTCACATCTCCTACCGACCGGGTTCCAAGAACGGAAAAGCGGATGCACTCTCCCGAATGTTTCCAGAAGTCAATGAGACAACTGATCCTGAAACTATCTTGTCCCCACATAACTTCCTTCTTATCCAGCCTGATCTCAAGACTGCCATTAAAGAGGCATCCAGCCAATGCACAGAACCTGAAGTACCCTCATTAAGGAAGAGGGATGGCTTACTGTGGGCCCAAAATAAAATATTTGTTCCTTCTCCAGTAAGACTGCAAGTATTACAGAACTTCCATGATCATAAATTGGCAGGGCACTTTGGAATCCGGAAAACCTCAGAATTAGTTCATCGCTCCTACTGGTGGCCGGGTTGGAGTCAGGAATGTAAGAACTATGTCCAATCCTGTATTACGTGTCAACGTAACAAAGGGTCGAACACTAAGGCTTGGGGGCTCCTGAGACCTTTGCCTGTCCCTGAACGTCCATGGAAGGAGGTCTCTATGGACTTCATTGTAGAACTTCCCCCCTCTGAAAAATTCACTACCATCTTAGTAGTGGTTGACCGCCTCTCTAAGATGGCACACTTCCTGCCCATGATGGGCACCCCTTCTGCTCTGGCTACAGCAAACATTTTTATCAAAGAAATCGTGAGGCTTCATGGTGTTCCCCACAACATCATATCAGACAGAGGTATCCAATTTACCTCAAAATTTTGGAAGGACCTTTGCAGATCCCTTGAAATAAAGCCCCCGCTCTCCTCAGCATACCATCCACAAAGCAACGGTCAAACAGAAAGAACAAATCAAACTCTGGAACAATATCTCCGTTGTTTCTGCTCTAGTTCCCAAGATAACTGGTCCACCCTCCTTCCGTGTGCGGAATTTGCTTACAACAATTCCACTCATTCCGCCATCAACCAAACACCTTTTTGGGCTAATTACGGCTTCCATCCCTCCTTCTTGCCAGATTCTTTTCCTGAAGTGTCAACCCCTGCAGTACAAGACCGGATTAACTTTATCCAAACCAATTTTTTACAGATCCAGGAAACCATGAAAAAGGCTCAAGACAGTTACGAGAAGTACTATAACAGAGGGAGAAGACCAAACCCAAATTTCAAGATTGGGGACAAGGTATGGCTATCTGCTATTAACCTTAGACTGCCCTGTCCATCCCGCAAGTTAGGTCCAAGGTTCATTGGCCCTTTTGAAATTAAGAAAGTGGTGAACCCCGTGGCTTTCGAATTAGCCCTTCCAGTCACATACAAGATACATCCGGTATTCCATGCATCTTTATTGAAGCCAGTGGTCCCTAGCCCTTTTTCTGGAAGACAGGAACCACCACCTCCTCCAATTGAAATTGAAGGCGAAATGGAATATGAAGTGGAGGCAATAATGGACTGTAGAAAAAGGGGGGGACAGATCCAATATCTTGTTAAATGGAAAGGATACCCTCCAGAAGATAACTCCTGGGAACCATCCAGCAACTTACACGCCCCTCGTTTAGTACGTAATTTTCACAGAAGACAACCAGGAATCTTGCCCAGATTGGGCATCCGGAGGCTGCCCCTTGGGAGGGGGCACTGTCAGAGGGTTAACACAGTCAGAGCCTGTCAGTATCAGCGCGTCCCGGTGCACCTGCGCAGTAGAGCCCCACTTCAGCATGTACGGGCACACGATCGGCGGGTACGAGCGCGTGATCCGAACGGGTTAGCACACGTGGGTACACGAACGCATGCACGTACAGTGGGACGTCCCCTTGGCGGGCCTATATAAAGGCAGCTATGCCTTGTGCTCATTGCTGGTTTGTCTTCTCAGCTTCCAGTGTTCCCGTTTATCCTCTGCATACCTGTTCCTGCCTGTTGTGACCCGGACCGTTTGACTACTTTGCTTATCCTCTCTCCAGTGTTTGACCCTCGGCTTGATTAAGGACTTCTCTGCTTATCTTCGCTCCAGTGTTTGACCCCCGGCTTGATTACGACTCTTCTACTGATCCTCTTTCCAGTGTTGACCCTTGGCCTGCTAAACGGACTTGTCTTGCTTTAACCTGTACTACGATTACCTGGTGTTTGACCCTCTGCCTGCTCAACGGACTTGCCTTGCCTCAAACTGTGCTTGCTACCACGTCTCCCGGTGTTTGACCCTCGGCCTGCTTAATGGACTTGTTCTGCTTAACCCTGTGCTTCTCCTCAGCTCTGTTCCTGGTTCCAGGTCAAGTGTTGGAGTCTCTGCCAGTCTTCTCTCCAGCTTAGCAACCAGTCCATGCTACACGGGTTCTACACGTCTAGTGAGACCTTGGTGACCTGCACACCTGCTGGCAACCCGTGCCTCTCCGTGCCTGATTCCCTCTGTACCACCTTCAGGGGTATCTCGCACCTAGTTGCTAGGGAAGCCGCTCTCAGCATTCCGGCCTTGGTGAGTACCTGACACACACGATTGAATTGTCCGACGAAATCCAGTCCGCCGGGCAAAGTCTGCCGTAAAGTCCGCTCGTGTGTATGCGGCATTACACACAGAGTGATATATTTCAAGCTTTTCTCTCTTTTAATTTTGATGATTATGGCTTACAGCTAGTGACAACCCAAAAGTCAGTATCTCAGAAAACTAGAATATTACATAAAACCAATAAAAAAGATTTTAATTACAGAAATTTTAGCTTACTGAAAATTATGCCCATGTACAGTATAGTATGCACTCAATACTTGGTCGGGTCGCCTTTTGCATGAATTACTGCATCAATGTGGCGTGGCTATTCACCTGTGGCACTGCTGAGGTGTTATTATAGAAGCCCAGGTTGCTTTGAAAGTGGCCTTCAGCTCGTCTGCATTGTTGGATCTGGTGTCTTTCATCCTCCTCTTGATAATACCCCACAGATTCTCTTTGGGGTTTAGGTCAGGTGATTTTATTGGCCAATCAAGCACAGTGATACCATGATCATTAAACCAGGTATTAGTAATTTTGGCAGTGTGGGCAGGTGCCAAGTCCACTGACTGTGGAAACTTCACACTAGACCTCATGCAACTTGGATTGTGTGCCTCTCCACTCTTCCTCCAGACTCTGGGACCTTGATTTCCAAATGAAATGTAACATTTTCCACAGTCCATGATGATTTGGTGTTGGTCCACTGTCCAAAGTCAGCGCAGCCCTCTACCAGGAAATTCTAGAGCACTTCATGCTTCCCGTCTGCTGACCAGCTTTATGGAGATGCTGATTTCATTTTCTAGCAGGACTTGGCACCTGCCCACACTGCCAAAAGTACCAATACCTGGTTTAATGATCATGGTATCACTGTGCTTGATGGGCCAGCAGTGCCACAGCCTGAATTCTCAATGCCACGCCACATTGACGTAATTCATGCAAATGGAGCCCCGCCCAAGCATTGAGTGCATACTATACTGTACATGGACATACTTTTCAGTAAGCCAACATTTCTGTATTGAAAATCCTTTTTTTATTGGCCTTATGTAATATTCTAATTTTTCTGAGATACTGAATTTTGGGTTTTCATTAGCTGTAAGCCATAATCGTCAAAATTAAAAGAAAGAAATGCTCGAAATATATCACTCTGTCTGTAAAGCATCTATATAAAATACATGAGCTTCACTTTTTGAATTGAATTGCTGAAATAAATTACCTTTTTGATGATATTATAATTTTATAAGGTGCACCTGTATTACATTACAGGTAAGTAAGGTCACTAAACCTGTAGGGAAAAATGATTTTTAGCTAAACTTCAGCTATAATTTTTGTTCTTGGGTACGCACTACATTGACCATCCGCTGTACTCCTTTGTAGAACAGGTCTAGTTACTTCCATGTGAGAATATGTTTACATCTTTGTGTGAGACAAGGTGCTATTTCCAAGTCAGTAGCCTTTGGTCCTGCCAGTCATGTAACTTTCTGCTGTCTCCATAGAGATTTTGTCTTTGATAACGCCCTGTGGGAAGGAAGAAACGCAGCATCGGACGCAGCTTGCGGCACAGCGGTGACATCACGTCCTATGCCCGTTCAATTGCAGTTAGGTTGTGAGAGAACCTATTGATTAATGGACTGGTAATTGGTGTTCACCCGTTTGCCTTCTGACTTGGAACCTTGTAAAAATGTATTTTATGATTGGAACTTCGTAAAGATTGATTTTAATGAATTAAACAAGACGTAGTTTGCTCTTTCTCCATATGTTTGTGCCTGAAAACACCCCAGGAAGGATCGCACCCAGGAGTTGGCGTTTTCATTACCCCGGTCACCATACTAAGCCTACCTGACCTGCGACGCAGTACTGCTTGGAGATCCATTGGATCTGGTGAGTTCAATCATAGGGGGGGGGGGGGATGGTGGGGGTGGACCCCGTATGCACTTGATTACAGTATCATATGTTTTTTTAGCACAGCAGCATTTTTGAAAGGAACTTGGGAAAGGAGCTTATCAACTGAGAACTGCTATATGTTTATGTGCACGTCTTTTTTGGACTTTCACTGGTCATGTGCTTAATATTGATTTGCACTATTTCTAGCACAGGCACCTGTAAAAGAAACCTTCCAACTAGAAGTTTATACATATTTGCACGTGTTTTTTTAACCGCTTCCCGACTGCTGCTCGACGATATACGTCGGCAGAATGGCACGGGTGGGCAAAAGGGCGTACAGGTACGTCCCCTTTAAGAAGCAGCACTGCGGGAGTGCGCGCCACTGCATTCTCCGTGACCGCGAGGTCCCGCGGATTCGATGTCTGCCGGGTGCCCACGATTGTGTCAAGGAGAGGTAGAACGGGGAAGTGCGTTTGTCAACAAAGCATTTCCCTGTTCTGCCTAGTGATATGACAGAGATCACTGCTCCCTGTCATCGGGAGCAGTGATCGCTGTCATGTGTGTTGAAGCCCATTAGAATCACTCCCTAGGACACACTTAACCCCTTTGTCGCACCCTAGTGGTTAACACCTTCCCTGTCAGTGTCATTTACACAGTAATCTGTGCATTTTTTATAGCACTGATTGCTGTATAAATGACAATGGTCCCAAAATAGTGTCAAGAGTGTCCGATGTATCTGCCATAATGTCGCAGTCACGATAAAAATCGCACATCGCCGCCATTACTAATAAAAAAGAATTAATAATAAAAATGCCATAAAACTATCCCCTATTTTGTAGACGCTTTAAATTTTGCGCAAACCAATCAATATACGCTTATTGCGAATTTTTTTTTTTTTTTTCTACCAAAAATATGTAGAAGAATACATATCGGCCTAAACTGAGGAAAAAAATATATTTTTTATATATTTTTGGGGGATATTTATTATAGCACAAAGTAAAAAATATTGCTTTTTTTTTTAAATTGTTGCTCTTTTTTTGTTTATAGCGCAAAAAATAAAAACCGCAGAGGCGATCAAATACCATCAAAAGAAAGCTCTATTTGTGGGAAAAAAAGGACGTCAATTTTGTTCGGGTACAACATCGCACGACCGCGCAATTGTCAGTTAAAGCGACGCAGTGCGGAATCGCAAAAAGTGCTCTGGTCAGGAAGGGGGCAAATCTTTCCGGGGCTGAAGTGGTTAAGCTTTCACTGGCTACATGCTTGATATATATATTATTATTATTTTTTTTTTGGATTAATTTTGCACTTAATTTTGTATGCACTACAGTTGCACTTTATTGTATTTATTCAGGCTGTCAGTGCTGTGGTACTTATACCCTTTTTTCCATTACCGAATATCTTTTGCCCATCAGCATTTCTCTCCTGGATATTGTTTGACAGAAATAGCCTCCCCGAGAGCATGTAGCGGCATTGGCCTCTGGGGTGGGAGGTGGATGCGGGAAGAAAGTCAAACACTTTGCCAGTTGAGTCCCACAACACCAAGGTGAGCAGATAGCTGCAAGCTGTACAGAGGGTACGACTTCACATTTTTCTTATTACTCAGGCACAAATCAATTTGCAGAGTTCAAAGGGCCCCATCTGACATGAAAAGCTTTTAAGCTGAGGCCAAGTAAAAGTGCATCGCTTCTTGTGCAAAACAGAGGACTGTGATTTTTTTTTACTGTTATTTTAGGTATTGTTTGTTTTGGTAACATTCAGAACGCCGTATCTGCTCCTACATACCTTCTTTCAGGTTTTGTGATGGAAAAATTGAATCATTTCTTCCATTATCTTACATGAGAATATAAAGTGCCCAATTGTGATGTATAGATTATGATACACTTTAAAGCCCAATTAAGCTTTCAGTTTAAATTAATTAAATGCTTTCCAAGTGGATCAAAGCAAAATGAGTACAAATTCTTACAGGTTCATCTCTTTAGAAAGCAGCCACGGAGTAAAAAAGCTTATCCCCTGCCAGCATGCATCCTTCCTCATTGTGTGGGAACAGAACTTTGGTGCAGTCATTTGGAGCAAGAGTTCATCCTATTACCTAACCCACATGGGGTGCTGGTGATGGAAGATGGGGATGCTTTGAATACACCCATTGTAATTGGGATAATTGGATTTCTTTATATCGCATATATCAGGGCTTGACAAATTTGCTTGGAATCTAGGAGCCAGCTAAAAAAGTTAGGAGCCAGGTTTTTTTTAAACGACCGACAAAGCTTTATTTTCAATATAAAAAATAACTAATCTTAAATTTACACAGAAAAAGACCGCCCCGCTAGAGGCCCGAATAGCGTCACTAAAACGACGGTAAAGCAGCGCTAAAAATAGCGCCGCTTTACCGCCGGCGGCCCGGTGTGAAAGGGCTCTAATGGTCTGATCAGGTCCGCCTGAAAAACAGACAGGCGAACCTGATCAGACAGCCCATGTGAAATGGGCCAAGCAGGGAGATAACAAATAAATTAATTTTAATTAGGAAAAAATAAATAAACAGTTTTTATATAAATATAAATAAAAATAAAATCTATTACGAAAAAAAAAAAAAAGGCTATCCCCACATTCACTTCCTTCTCTTCTCCACTTTGGGAAGGAGATGGGCAGTGAAAAAAAGGCAGGTATTTTGCATTAGCATTGCATTAGCATTGCTGGTTGCAATACCAACGGCCACCACAAGATGGCGCCAGATTTCAGAAGGACTCCAGAACTACCGAAGAAGGCCGCAAAGCCGGGGCCTCAATTACCGGCCGGCGCGGCCCGACGCGATCGCACGGGGGGGTCGGAGTCCGCACAGAGACAGGATACCCCCAGCTGTGCCGCCCCAGGCGCCAGGTCGCTAATTCTAGTCGCAAATGCGACCTGGCGCCTGGGTTTTGTCGAACCCTGGCATATATACATATATGCCCAGTACCGAGATTTTACATACCATGTACACCATAAGATATTCCACTTGGATGTTGTTGTGCCCCATGGGCCCTTAGGCGTAACGCCATTTGGAGACTTTTCCTCTATCTGATGACTTTACTTGATGATATCTACTATCTACCATTTAAGTCAGAGCTATATACATTATATGATATATGCAGTCCTGAAGAAGCAGGGGGCTCCCGCAAAACCTGTAGACCAACTAATTACTGAATCATTGGCCAACCTAATCAAAGCTTCATACCAGCTCTACCATTATGCTCTGTACTGTATGGTATATACAATTATGTTTTATTGTCTCTTTTTAAAATGTAAATTAATAAAATGTGTGAAGTTTTTATACTAATGTGTGTAAATAGTGTGAATATAGTTCTCAAAGGCATATTTAAATCCCCTTTATTTTTTCTTGGATTGTTTAGTTATACCTCTGCTAAGGTTCTACACACCCCATGCTACATTACAGCTAGAGTTGACCAATCAACAGGGAGTATAAGCTTTTCTGATTCGTCTGGCACAACAAGGGGTATTTTGGACTTCTAGAGAGAGACCAGTGCTTCCACAAAGAGAGCAAAAGTTTCCTCTGGCAGGGGACAGGTTTTTCTACTGCTTTCTAATGAAAAAAAAATAGAAGATTTTATATTATGTAGCAACGTCTTAACCTCTTCCAGCCTAATGAGGACCTTCAAGGCCAAAGACAGCTGACATACTTTAATATGCGGTGGGTTGTGAGGCATAGTGGGTGCAAAGATGGTGAAAGTCATTGGGCGCCAGACACTTCTTGGATGCGAAAGAGGTTTTATTTCTTTTAATTGTCCTTTTTTATATTGTGAAGGGAAAGAGGGTTGGGGCCAGGACATCCTTAATTAGTTGCAATTTCAATTTGCAGACCCCGAGACTTCAATAGGAGGACAGCCGTACAGGGAAAGGCCCCAGCAAGATGCCACTTCTGAATGTGCAGGATTGCTGTCTCCTATGGCAACAGTCTTTAACAGTTCCTAACACAAAGTTCAACAGTTCACTCAGCTTTACTACAACTTCTACTTGTAGTTCTTCAGCCCCTTGAGCTCCTAGTCTCCCACTGGACTCTGAATCCCGTGAGCTCCTCAAGGCTTTTGCAGTGGTATCTCCCTCAAGCGTCACCCACGCTTCCTTGTTGGGTCCCTAGCTTGGCACTCCAGATACTTTTCAAGCTTCACATCTGCTAACCAGCTCAGTCCCTGACTTGACACACAAGGCTGCTCTGCAAGCATCAGCTCTGCTGGTTGGGTCCCTGACTTGATCACCGCCTGAAGTTTCCAGATTCTCCAACGTGCCCGTTTGGTTAGAATACTGCTCCAGTACTTGCTTCAGTTACTCACTGTGGTCCCTGGTAAAGGTGGTCGGTCCCCTAGTGGTGACAGCTTCCCTGACCATGACAGGTTCCCCAGCCAGCAGAACCATCACTTTTGGTTGGACTCCAAGCCGCAGTCCCAACCCTGCGCTGCCCTCTTACTTCTGGATAGGCCCTTACACAGCCTGGCCACCCGAAGCCCCTGGGATAGGTCCAATCTCCAGCCTAGCAGCCCAGGGGGGTTCGACACACGTCCACCCAGACAGCGGTCCGCTTGGCACAGAACATAGATCACCTGACCTAACCCGAATATATAGGTTCTCCCAGCAGGCCAAGGGATTCAAGAAAACCCCTGCCCATTGGCTGAGATACCCCATATACCCATAACCTGATCTTGGGTTGTCCTTTTCATAACTAGTACCACCAAGTTCCCGGCCACCTAGTGGTAGAAGAGAAAAGTGCAACAACGCCAAACTTAGGGAGAAATCAATAGAGCTCTATCAATTAACTGCAGTAGCTACTCCTGACAAGGAATTTGGTGAGGGGTTCCCTGACTAAACACAAGGGTGCTATATCTATATTAGTACATTATTTATGTAACAGATATTCATTTTTGGTTTGTTTTTAGGTTGGAGCATACAGCATAGGTGTGTTTTAGGTGGTATTTCTGGTTAAATGTCCTTTTGTGCTCCCCAGTTTACATGTCAAGCAACCAACTGTTGCCTTTAATTAAAAAATATATAAGTATTGTTTTGATGCACCTGGAGGGGTTTTTAAACTAAAAATTCAGTTGGCACGGATACTATTTCTAGCTAGAAAACTTCTTGCCAGAAAATGGTTATCTACGATGACCCCTACATTGGCGGAGTGGACTGCAGCGGTGAATGACTCTCTTATTAGAGAACAACTCACATATAAACATCGAGGCTGTCCAAACAAATTTGAAAACATATGGGATCCATGGTTAGACACACCTGGACTGGCTCAGTTGAGCTTGGTCCACAAAAGAATCTTAGGCGGCAGAGTCACTACAGCAGGTGCACGACCTTAGATTATACTAGAGAGCGGGATCCGCTAGCGATGGGCCTGGAGACAAAAAACTTCATCCCGTCTATGTAATGACTTTGATTGAACAAATGTAATGCAACAGCTGGGTACTGCAGAGGTCGATATGTAAATAGTTTGCTTAGTTTAATGGTTGACATTGGGGTAAAAAAAACCTTTTACCACTCCCCACCGGTTAGGGGACGTCGGTACTCTAAGCCGATTGTTGACCCCGTTGGGTCAGGCAGAAGGGAAAAGAGGGAGAGGGAAGGGGGGGGGGGGGGGAAATAAAAAAGTAAATGAAAAATGACCTATAGAGGATATGTAGGACAAGCAACGACTTGTATAAGTCATAAACATAACAAATATTTCGCTCTAGTATATCTAATTCGCCGATTATGATTGCTACTTGCCTCATGCGGAATATGGTTGTTCGTTAATTCATGTAACATTAATGCTAAATGTCCTCATGTAATCTGGAATTGAACTTGATCTGTATACTGGAATGTAATCTTCTGCCTTTTTGTGTTAAATGAAGTTATTTTCAATAAAAAAAGATCTGATTTAAAAAAAAAAAACTCAGTTGGGCTCTAAAGCCCTGGTGCCCAACCTGCAGCCCAAGGGCCCTTTGGTATATGATATGCAGCCCTCGGACCTCAGCAGCCTGTAGTGGGAAAATTGATTAGGGTAATAGCATTGATCTCTACTAGCCTCATGTAACATATTCCCAATTTCAAATTGTCTGTAGCATATCCCTAGCCAAAAATGTAGCATGTCTTCACTCTCTGACCCTCACTTCCTCTATTAGGTCTGCGATTTGACATTCGTTTCAAGAATTACATGTATTGAACATTATGTGCGGCCCTTTGGTGATGTCAGGAGCCACATTTGAGATCTCCTTTAGCTCAAAAGTTGAAAACCCCTGCTCTACAGTATACAGTATATAAAAATCTTTTATAATCTTTTACATCATTACAAAAGTAATTTTTTCATTTATTTTTTCAACTTTAAAATATGTTATACTTCTTAGGAGACCCAAAAGGATCACAGAAATGAATAGCAACCTAACAGAAATTATTGCTTATCCCCACTCTATCCAAAGACTTAAACAAAAAAAATTGGCTGGAGTGAGGCTTTAAGCTTCTTTCTCAGTAGTGGATTATTTATTCCTATTAACATTAAATGAGGTCTCCAGTTGCTTGTGCTGTAGAGGAGCTGGACACATTGCAGCTGGTTTCCCCTTCCGTTTCCCTTCCCGCCTTGTCTAGTAGCCTAATCTGATGTGTCTCAGCTCAGGTGATTAACATAATTAACCCAATGAGATGGCCTCGTTATTTGGTGTAATAACATCTTCCTCTAACACGCTGCACATGTCTTAGTAACAGTAAATCTGCTACCCAGCCATAGACATATCCATCTGTGTATTTGTCACTAATCCCTTGTTAGACTGGACAAATGTGTCTATGCTGTAATATCTATATCCTGATCACTTCTTTACTGACTCAGCTGTGTTAACAGAATTTTGTTGCTGATATAGAATAGTGGGTATGTGAAGCAAGATTGACCATATCCATCTATGCACGATCATGTCCCCAAGTCATGGGCCCATATCAAATATAGAGAACAACTGTCTGCCTGTCATATGTCTGCAAGTGCTAAACATGATGGACCTCTCAGCTCAGTCTTGCCATTATACCAGATTACCTATATTAATAGGACTTGCTCAGGAAAGTTTAACAAAATTTGGTCAGATTGGATAGATGCATGGGGCTCTAGGGAGGATGCCTCTCTCCTCCTGGACTGGATGATGATCCTATTTTAGTTCCATGTGGGCTTTGCTATGTCCTCCTCCGATTTTTGTTTTGGATGATTTTGTTGGTTCCTCCCCTCCCGCTGCCCCCCCTTTTTTTCCCCCTCTACACCCTCCTCCCCTCTCCCCTTATGCCAATGCTGAATTTGCAGTCTATCTTGCTGATCTATTCATATTCTGTATTGACTGGTTAAAACTGTGTTTTCCTGGGATTTTCAGCATTATATTAATGTTAACTTCTTGTATCTTCCATTATCCAGTTGATGTCCAATGTGCTTTGTACCTTCTTCACTGATTTTCTGAATAAAGACATTACTTAAACATGAATGTTAAACATGATGGACCTTAAAAGCTCAGATGGTAAAGGCCCATGTGCATGTTGTATCATGCATTGTATTGTATTGTGTGATGGTTTCATGCATTGCATGTGTTGCTGCATTTGCCCATCCCCTTCCTATGGGTCCCCAATATGAGTCTGTGCACCACAAAATGCTCGATTCAGTGTGGTGTATGCTGGAGTTACAGTAAAGGTGCATCAATACGCATTAGGGGCCCACTTGAAATTGATGTAGGCACCCTCAAAATGCAGGCACAATGCATGTCTGCAACATATGCTAACATACATTACAAGGTGTGTGGAATTTAGGTGGGAATAATCCCTAATGATAGCTTTGTATACTACTATTATACAGGATTTATATAGTGCCGACAGTTTGCGCAGAGCTTTACAACAGTAGGGCAGACA